>CM052443.1:74018287-74038900 GCA_028533085.1 Varecia variegata
CCCCCGCCGCTTTGACATGGGACAATAGATTTTGCTTCCAAATGAAAACAAGACCCTTTCCCTCCTGCCTCTTTGATCTTCTCACAATGCCAGTTCCTTTCCTGAACATTTTCAGATATTCCCATTTCAGAGAGACTACTATCATCTATGATGGGAAGGGTTTTAGAATGGCCATGAAACTAAAACATGTAGTTTGAGGGCTCTTGGAGTAAGACCTGGAGGGAGATGTCTCAGGAGAAGTCAATCTTGTCTATGGAAAGGCCAGCTTGATCGCGGAAAAGGGCCTTGGTTGTCTTGGCCCTCCGTGACTTGTGGTCATCTTCTTAAGTAAGCACATACATGATTGCAGTGTTGGTTCTAGTCTCTGTGCTTTCAAACACAAGCTACATTGTTGTTCATGCAAGATGAGCCCTTTGTTTTGGACAGTGGTCTAATCTATCAATTTTTTAAAAAATTGGTGACTACCTTGTAATTAAAATCAATCTATCAAGCAAGATTTTGGAGACAAAATCTGAAGTTATCTTTCATTCCTAGTTGTCACACTAAATTTTGTAGTTTTTTGCCTTGACTCTTGCCTCTGCAGAATACTCACATATACACGCATACACACATACATACCTATCTCTATCTACTTTATTTAGGTATAATTCATATACCATACAATTCACCCATTTAATGTGTACAATTCAATGATTTTTAATGCATTCACAGAATCATACATTCATCACCACAAACAATTTTAGATAGAACATTTTCATCACCCCAGAAAGAAACCCCACACGCATTAGCAGTCACCCTCCATTTCTCTACAATCCCCCCAACCCTAGGCAAACACTAATCTACTTTCTGCCCATAGATTTTACTATTCTGGTCATTTCATATAAGGAATCATATAACATGTGGTGTTTTGGTTTAGATTATTTTACTTGTTATAATGTTTCCAAGGTTCATCCATGTTGGGATGTATATCAGTACTTCATTGCTTTTTTTTTTTTTTATTAGTACTTCCGGGACAAGAAAAAATTAGTTTATTTTATTAAACTGGCCAGTTGCAATGTAATCAAATTAATCCATCATTAGTATTTTTAAATATACAGTCAAAATGAAAACATGGAATTTTTAATTATTCCAAAGCTTATACCCATGCCGGTCATAACTGTGCATACAATTATTAGGAAATGTAATGATTTCTTTCCCAAGCAAACTTTACAAATCTTAGTGAAATTTGCTTCCATAAAATAATCAATAAGAATGGAAGGTAATGTTTGAACTGATCAAAAGACTGTTAATAAGTACAATATTGAACCTTTCTTTAATCTTAGATGTGAGCTTCTATATTCTTTTTTTTTTAAGGATTTTTTTTTATTTCAGCTTATTATGGGGGTGCAAAAGTTCTGATTAGATATATTGCCCATGCCCCTCCCATCCCCCCCCCGAGTCTGAGCTTCAAGCGTGTCCATTCTCCAGACAGTGCACATTGCGCTCATCATGTAGGTATACACCCATCCCCTCCCCCACCCCATCCCCCCTAGTCAGAACTTCAAGCGTGTCCATTCCCCAGAGAGTGCGCATCGCACTCGTCATGTAGATATTCACCCATCCCCTCCTCCCCCCTGTCCGATACCCAATTGGTGTCATTCCTAAATGTGCACCCAGGTGTTGATCAGGGAATCCAATTTTCTGGTGAGTACATGTGGTGCTTATTTTTCCATTCTTGGGATACTTCGCTTAATAGAATGGGTTCCAACTCTCTCCAGGTATTGCTTTTTATTGCTGAGTAATATTCCATGATGTGGATATACAACTTTTTGTTTATATACTCATCGGTTGATGGACATTTGGATTGTTTCTACTTTTTGGCTATTATAAATAATGCTGCTATGAACATTCATGTATAAGTTTTTGTGTGGAAGTATGCTTTCATTTCTCTTGGGAATGTACCGAGGAGTGGAATTGCTGGGATGTATGAGAGCTCTGTTTAACTTTTGGAGGAACTGCCAAATTGTTTTCCAAAATGGCTGCACCATTTTCTGTTCCCACCTACAATGTGTGAGCGCTCCAGTTTCTCTACATCCTCGTCAGCACTTGTTATTGCCCATCTTTTTTGGGATAGCCATCCTAGTGGTTCTGAAATGGCATCTCACTGTGGTTTCATCTGCATTTCCCTGATGGCTAATAGAATATTTACTCCTTATCCAAGTATTTTCTTATACTTTTTAAAAATTAAATAATGAAGATGCTGTAAAAAATTAAAGAGTACAACTTGTGCTTGCTGTGACAACTTCCTCTGGGGTTTCGCTTCATTGCATGATAACGTAAGGGGCTGCCACTAGCGTGAATGTGCTCCAGCCATTTTCTTCCATTCTTTTATCCATTCATCACTCAGAATCCTGGGTAGGAGGATAATTGTCCTGTTTTGGTTTGTGCCCACCCATTTGATTTTTATTTCTGCCTAGACAGTGCACAGCATGAATGTGGTCATCCTGAAAGGGAGTTGGGGTACTCTTGAAGAGGAATAATAGATGCCAAAGTTGGGACCACAATCCAGGTTTCCTGCCTCTCTGGGTGTATCACATTGCCGAGGTCGGGAGAAAAGCAGACCATGTTAGAAACCTCATCATGCAGGGTGGTTAATAATTATGTCCTAGTGCACATTGTCACAAAGAAAACATAATATCCTTTATAATATTTAAATATATTTAAAATTACAATGTTTAAAATTTAGATATTAGTATATACCCTTGTTGGATACAAAGCATGTTTAAAATATATGACCTTGTTTGATCTTCAGTAATCTCTGCTAGTTTCTAGTTATATTCAATAGTGGTACTGGTATTGTATGCTTTGGCCTCATTGTGGTTTAAATATGTTTTGGTGAACTAACCTGAGAAGCCAGCCACCAACATAATGATGTAATGAGAAAATGTGTTCTGAGTTCCAAACAAATGGCTAACAAATGAGCGCTTGGAAATCAACCTGTTTGTAAGCTGGGGCTCGCTGGCCATCAGGCTCATGCCAACAGTTGTGTGTAGACTATGGAGAACAACTTTCTATCACATGTGTAGCTCCTGGATACCAGAAGTGTTGGCTGAGGACTCAAGCAATGTCAATATGAATGATGCAAAGGATCACTCCGCTAGGAGCAGTTTGGAAAAAATACAGTCCTTGGGAATTCCAGGTAGCATGTAAGGTCCCGGCAAGGAGGTAGAAGTGTTCATGTAATGGTTCTCTGTTACAGCAGGCAGCTGACCTAAAGGGTTCAGCTGCTTGAAATGAGAATGGCTGGATCAAAATGGCAGCTCAGGGTTTAAAAGACTCTAGTCAGAGATCAGATGTCCTCATGGAGTGCCAACTCCTCTGAATGGCCAGGGGCGAAGGAGCCAAATGCCCTGGATCTTTTTCTTGGGCTTCAAACTCTTTCTTCTCCTGCCATCATCCTTCCAGTACTGGGCAGGAGCCATGATTGCAGGCATCCTGGCCTCTGTGAACTTCTCAAGGGTTTGTGTTGTCAGACAATAACTACAGTATCCACCAACAGTCAGTTATGCCCATCATCCAACCAAAGCATAAGTTTTATAACATGATGGCAAAGATTGCATCTATAATTGTGATGATTTTTAAAAATAATCACTTCATTTAGATTTTTCTATTTTGATCCAAGGTATTCTTCAGCAGAAATAAGGAAACAGTTTACTCTCCCACCAAACCTTGGCCAGTACCATCGACAGAGCATAAGTACCTCCTCTGGCTTCCCCTCTCTTCAACTAGTAAGTATGAGTTACAAGTTTACTTAGCAAAACAGTCGAGTGCAGAAGTGCCCAGTGTATGTGTTGGTTTCCTGACTCTCCTTAGATCTTCCTACCACCACCTTAAGTTCTTCAACCACCGGTTCCTAACTGCATGGCTGCTTTTTCACATCAGACAATGTCCCTTCTCCCTCCATCAACCAGGCCTTAGAGGGCAAACAGGTCCTTCCCGGGCCGTGGTTCTGACCTCTCTAGACTTAGCAGGCACCCAGGCCACTCAATTTCACCCAAATTATGGTTCATATTTGGGAAAGAGGGACAACCTGGAAACTTACCACTATTTGTAGTTGGCTTTTAACTGGAAAAGTGTATTCCAAATTCTGAAAAGCCAAGTTATAAACCTTCATTCTGCAAAGTTATTTTCTTGGAAATATAATTTACGTATAATAAAATTGGCCCATTTGAGCTATACAATGTGATGAATTTGGGCAATGTAGAGTCATTTAACCTCTACTCAATTGATATGGAACACTTCCCTTATCCTAAAAAAAATTCCCTGGTTCCCTTTTGCAGTTGGTCTCCTCTCCCAACCCCCAGCCCCCCACCCAGGCAATCACTGATCTACTTCTGTTATTATAATTTTGCCCCACCTGGACCTTCAGATACTGTAATTGCAATCATACAGTATGTACAAGCCTTCATTTTTAAAACACATTCCACTTTTAAGTTGAATATTGCCTTCATTTTTATATTAACACCAACTATTGATTGTGCATACATGTTATATTATTTGAGGACTAAATGCCAAACATGTGCCAAGTGAGATGAATCTGACTTAAATGAGATGGTTGGTAAAACCAAAAGTGAGTGTTCACTTCCTTTGTGAGAGAGCTCTAGCCCTCCTGTACTCACTTCCTCACACAGCACAGCAGCACTTCTTGCTGGTTCTAGTGGTTGTCTTGAGGAGGTTAGGTTATTTTTTGTTTCTTCTTATTACTTCAAAACCACTTCTGCTCTTAGAAATGTTGTAACCTTCCACTTGGTTTCCGGTAGCCGCCATTTTGTCTCCTGTAACAATTTACACGCCGTGTAACTGTGTATCTTTTAAAGGTATGTTTTACTGGAGTGATTTGTGGTTATTTCAGAAGGATAATTTGTATCTTGTGTCATTAATGAAATAGTAGTACTAAAAAACGTGTAGCACCTTTTACTGCAAGAGGTAATTTGTGATGCCATTTCTTCAAAAAATCTATTTATGACTCCGGTGGCTTGCTAGATTGCCCTTTTATTTGTACTTTTCCTGTCTGTTTCAAAATTGCAGATTACAATAAAAGCACGTCAAGTGCATAATGTCCATGTTTTCAGATATATTAGATGAGCTCTAAACCATGATAAATTAGATATGCTTGTTGGTTTAATTTGGTGCTAATATATATTTAATTGAAAACCAAAACATTTTTAAAAAATTTTCTGATTCAAGTTGTATTCCAAAATATGCACAATTTAGTTAAAAAGTGATTGGATATATTTTTAAATTTAGATAAGGTGGGGGAGGGTCTTGGTGCTTTGCTTTTTTGTAAATTAAGACTGCAGCTTTCTGCAGTAGTTGTCTTGGGAAATAGTGTGGACATCACTATTAAGAGACTTTAAGGAAGTTTAACTAACAGGCTTTAACCCCTTCTCTCCACCCCAGCTGTACTTTAATGCTGCAGCCTGAAATTTTTTCAGGAGAAATTCTTTGTTTGTGTAAAGTTACAAAGAAAATAAATTGCTTAATGTTTGCAAGTATTCTTTTGGTAATTCGCTGCCTTCTTAGTAGGTTTTGATGAAAGTGAATTTTGATGAATTACTTCATTAGCTAGGTAATCAAGTTCACATGTGGCCTAGCTACCCATTGTCTAAGAGAAGATATCAAGAAAGTAGCAAAAATGTTAAACTATACAAGAATTGTGTGTTCCTACCTGTTGTCATTTAATCCTGGTTGTGTTTGTACATGAATATCCTTTAAAATATATCACTTCTGGTTATTCTGATTTATATACTTTTCTGAATCTCCTTTCCCTTCTCTACTCCACTATAGCATAGTCTGCTGCCCTTGTTCCTTCTACCCAAAGAGCAAGAGGCTTGTGGGAGCCACAGGGCTTGAATTTTATTCCTTTTTTTTTTAACAGTCTGTTAGGAAATCCCATCTCCCAATGTTTACTTTTGTCGTGTTGTAATGTCAGAATGAAGTGGCTGTTCTTTCCCTTGAGTCATCTCCCTGAACGAAGGTTCCCCAAAAGAAATCATCAAATTACATGGTGATTTCCTTTTACCTTTAAAATATTATTTATTTTCATAGAGAGAGAACAGAACATTTCAGCAAGATTCATTTCTAGCAAGGCAAGGGATTAGTTTATCATCTAAATATTCTCAACCTTGAAGCAGCTTTAGAAAGCTTTTCTTAAATGAGAGGCCACAGACTGTTGTTCATTGTATTATTTTGGTCCATTGAAAAATAAGACGAAGTGCATTTTGGCCGTTGTTTCTCTTACCTTTATTTAGATAACCACCATTTTGACAACGCCACATGCTGATACAAATGGTTGTTTAATTTTAAAAAGTAATTAAGTGAAGTCAAGTTATTTAAAACCTGATCGATTACAAGATTTTTGTTGCTGCTGCTGTTTTGCAAGAGTGAAGAACTTGAAGTCAGATGAATCTGGGGTGGAGTACAATTGCCACTTATTAGTTATATAATTTGGGACAAGTTACTTAACCTTGCTGAAGCCTTCAGTTTCCTCATTTGCAAAAGTGGCATAATAATAGTGCCCCCATTACAGTTAATATAGAATTGTATCATAGGTCCTATGTAAATAGTGGCTAATATTGCTGTCTTCTGTATTTGGCACTACGGAGACACAGTGGAAGAGTAAAAGAAGAAGATGAATAAAAGATGGCTTCAGCTGTGAAGGGCTTTATGATCCATTTGGGAGGACAGATAATATAGAGGATCTGTACTGGCTTCAGGTGGGCGAGTGTTCAGAGGAGAAGACACAGGATGTACTAGGCTTGCTGCAGGAGGCTGAGAAGACTTAGAGGAAGGATTCTCATCCCTGACTGTATATTTGAATCACCCAGGGACCTTTAGAAACATACCTGTAGCCAGGCCCACCACAGAACAATTAGATCATAATTCCCTAGGGTGGGGACCAGGCATCAGTATTTTAAAGTTCCCTGGGGACTTTTAACTTGTAGCCCAAGTTGAGAGTCATTTAAAGAACTTTAAATTTAAAGGTAGAAAACATTCCAAATAGGAGAAAGAATATAAAGAAGGGCAAAGTTTCTTTTGTGCTCCAAATTGCAGAATGTGTGGTGAGCAAGGACCACTTGTTAATCCTGTAGCTTCATAACTATGGTGGCTTCCATCATAAATCTGATAAATCAAATGAGAGGAAGGGTGTGCGTTTGATGTTTTTTCTTTTTGTTTTATTGGACTTTTCTGGTTTTTTAACTCTAATTGTAAATGTTAGCTGTGATGATTGTGTGTATATACATTTTCAAAGTAGATAAAATATTTTTAAATTTTGCATTTTTTAATATGAAGGGGATCTTTCATTTAGAGTTGGTTTTCTGGACACGATGATAAATTTGCCCTGGGTCTATTTGATAGTCCCGCCAGAATCCTTTGTGACTAGAGCCGTAGAGATTGGCTCTGGCTAGTAAATATCCCTGCGCATGTAGACTCACCCATTGGCCTCAGCATTCTCCATTGCCACAGCCATGTGAACAGGTCCACCAGAGACTCTCTGATGCCAGCGACCCATGTAGGCAAACAGCTCTATATTCGATGTCTCTGTTCAAATGAAACTGTAAAATACTATTCTTATTGTTGAAAGTAGAGAAGAAAGTAAAACATACCAGAGAAGAGAGGATTGGGATCTGTGCCCTAAGGAAGTAAGGAGGATTTGAGACATTGTGTACCTGGTTAATAATATTAAGCTATGATCTTTATGGAGGGACACATCCTACTTTTTAAAATGAGAACAGAAAAGTTTTGAAATGAAATGGAGTGAATCAACTGGACCATAACGGCTCTGGC
The DNA here is from genome assembly GCA_028533085.1 of Varecia variegata. NCBI lineage: Eukaryota > Metazoa > Chordata > Mammalia > Primates > Lemuridae > Varecia > Varecia variegata. The sequence continues at coordinate 74,026,115 of CM052443.1, forward strand.
TGAAGAAAAGGATGTAAAAAGCCACATCCTGGATCTGTACCAAAACGCCATGGTTACACGACATGTTTGTATATACCATTTACATTTTATAAAAAAGGTCATCTGATACCTTAGAAGGCATTTATTCTAGTTACGTGTATAGGATTCTGTGCAGTAAAGCAACTATTTCTTTTACAGCAAAAGGATGATTTACCTGGTGAATTGCTTGATAAACATGGCCCTCTTTCATTCTGATTCTGTTGTTCTTTTGTACTTCATCCAAGGAGTTGGGCTACACTTAGGTTTCATTGATTGCACTGGAGGGGACTTGATGGAAAATGAAAATCTCAATATAGCTTTCATGCCAATTCACAGTGGACGATAAAATGAAAGACTGGCAGACATTCTACACACAAAGCAGGCATTTCATGATTGTCATTGTAAAACAGGGGAATCAAACCAGCCTTGGTGAAAATAGACTGATGCCCATCGTGGCGTGTCAGCAACTTCTACTCAGGGGCATCAGTGAAAGACTGTTGTTGGTGGAAGCAGGAAAGTGCTTAATCTAGTCCATGAGTTACAGTATTTTGAAATCACTGAAGTCAGAAGAGCCTCACTGCCCTTGGCTTCATTTAAAGATAGTAGGTAGAGAGCTATGAGGATTGTCTTATGCATTCATTCATTCGAGAAATATTTATTGGTTTTCACTGTGTGTTAGGAACCGCTGTAAGAGCTGATGATACAATCATGAAGATAACAAAGTATCTATCCTCATAGAGCTTACATTTTAGAATGGGAGACAGACATAGACAAGCAAGTGTAGACTGTATTGGGAGTGGCCAGGGCTTTGAAGAATGGAACAGGGAAAGGGAATAGGGACACAGAAGAGGTGCTATTTTAAATTGGGTAGTCTGTGAAGGCCTCTGTCTAGAAAGGAGATATTTGGGCAGAATCCTGAATGAACTTGACAGGGTGTTCCAGTCAGAAGGAACAGCAAGTGCAAAGCCCTCAAGGCAAGAATGTGTGGCATGCTGCAGAAAGAGCAAGGAAGCAGAATGTAACCTGAACAGAGGGGGCAGCCGGAAACGAGACCATAGAGAAAGCAGGGCTGGGTCTTAGGCCTCAGAGACTCTGGAAGAATGTTGGCTCATACTCTGATTAGGACAGGAAGCCACTGGCAGCATTGAGCACAAGCTCGGTGCAATCTGACTTTTTATAAGGACCACTCTGGCTGCTATGTGGAAGACAGACTGGGGGAAGGGTGGGCAGTTAGGAAGATGTCACAATAACTCAGGAAAGCAATGATGGTGCTTTGGAATAGGTGGTAGCAGTAGAGAAGGTGAGAAGTGATTATATTCTGGATATATTTCAGAAGCAAAATGGATGGGATATTCTGATGGATTATCTGTAGAACGTAAGGGAAAGAGAAGAATCAACATTGACTCCAAAGTTTTTGGCCTGGGTAACTGGGGGAATGTAATTGCCACTTGTTGAGGCGCAGAGGCTTGGAAGGTATGGAAAATGCATATTGGCAGGAAAATTATGAGTTAGTTTTGAATCTGTTACCTTTGAGAGGGCCTACTGGATTACCAAATGGTGATGTTGAGATATAATTGGAAAATTTCATGGTGGAGGTTGAGGCTGCAGATATAAATTTGTACTTCAAAAAAATATTTAAAGCCATGAGACTGGATGAGATCATCTGGGAGTGAAAACATATTGAGAAGAGATGTTTTAGGACTGAATACCAGGGCACTGCATAGTAGGAAGAGAACCTAGAAAAAGTGGTATCCCTAAAGTAAAGTAACCAACTGTTCCAGTTTGCCTGGGACTAAGGAGTTTCCCAGTACATGGGATTTTCAGAGGCTGGGACAGACTGGGACAATCAGTTGCCCTCCTGGGGAAGAAAGTATTTCAAGAAGGAGAGAGTGATCAACTGTGTCCAGTGCTGTAGATAAACCAAACCTCAGCAAAGACCACTGAATTTGGTTACATGGAAATCTTGGGTGACTTTGACAAGACTTGTCTGTTGTGAACTGCCAAGTCCATGTGAGGACCACCCTCCCAGGGGTAAACATGTGTGAGGATACAGGTACACCACCTGGAGACATCATGCCCCTTTCCATACCCACCAGACTGGCATGAAGCCTCCCCAGGGCTGGAACAAAGGATCCAAGTCCTTTGTAACTGTCTGTGTGATTTGGGTCATTCAACCTTCCTGCTTTCAGCAACTTTATTTGTGAAATATTGTTCAGATTTGTTATTTGAGTCAGCTATCACTATGCTATCTGTATACTACACTGTGCTATGTAGATTAACTCTAAACAGTTATGGTTCTGCAGCTCTAGCAGGAGGAAACTCTTATAGCCCACCCTGTCTAGAAACATTGGAAAGGGAATCTGGGGGAATGTAGTTCAGCCTAGCCACGTTGACACATCGTGAAGCCATCACAATTAGGTAAAGACTGGTTTAGGATCATTTGCTGTCTTAAGTATTTTTGTTTATTTTATTTTAAAGGGGAGTTTTTTAAATTTTCTTTTTATGTTGATTTTTTTCTTATTACCTGTAACAAATGATATACACAGTATGATAATACATGGTGTAAAGGTGACCTTTTTGAAATTACTTTGGATCATACCATTTAAACTAGTCTTTGGTCTCCACTGACTAGGAGGCCACATGCAGCTCAACAGCTCTGCTGTTAATTTTGAAAACAAAATAGTTCATTTTCATGTTTCACTTTTAAGCTTCCAAGGGCCCAAGTCCTACCTTGGACTGATCTTAGAATATCTCCCACCCCCAACCCCACCCTATTCCCAAACTTCATCCCCATCTAGATACACTGCCAATGTAACCCACTTAAATGTATGTTTTCTTCATTTGCTTATCACTAAATAGGCATGCATGTATGTGTTTGTGTGCTTATGTATGTGTGTGTTTTCATTGCCTCATGGTAAAACCTACTCTTGAGGTTTAGACATCAGATAATTTAGAGAACAGAAATCTTTCTTGGTTCCTGGTTATTGTTTGAATTTGCAAGAGGAACAACTGCTCCGAGGCCTAGGTGGGGTCTCCACCCACTTGCCAACAGCAAGGCTAGTTTGCATCACATTTGGAATGACCAGTTTCCTCCCACTTTAGTTTCAGTATAGAAAGGGTAAAGGAGACAAACTATTAAATGCCACTTGTGAGTGGTGCTAGCACTATACTCAGTAATTCCGTCATTACTGGGTGTGTTTACAGTCTGTTCGGTCCTGGACTAGATTCAGACCTCAAGAGTTTATGGCCCTATCATCAATTGGGTGTATGGCATTGGCACATTGCCACACAGCTAGTGCTCAGTGATGATACTATGCTCTTTACCAAGTCCTTTCTGCCAAAGATGGCATGATTTACATGTGAGAAGGTTGCAGACGTCCCCATCTCATGGTTGATGAGGGTGCAGCTGCATGGGGGGCTCGCTACCTCTGCTCCCCTGTATTCCTAATGCCTAACTCTGACTTGAACTCAGGAGATGCTCAGCCAATAATTGCTGAATGAGGGAGTTGGTCCTCCTGTTCTCCCTGGATAGTCTGTCCTGTAGGTAACAGGTGCTGCTATCAGCCAGGTTTTTCATCATTTGTGGCTTTGAGTTTCAGGGACATGACAAGTAGTTATACTCTGGCTGGAACTGATTTTTTTTCTCTCTGATAATTGCACACAAACTTCATTTCTCTGATGCTTCTACTTACTAGTTATTACTGCTCATTTCACCTTGCTTCAAATTGTGCTTCAATATAATTTTTAAGTGTATATTTTCAGGGCCTCTGCTTGAGTAATTGATGGTCTTCATAATAAATTTCCATTTATTATCATTTGACTTATTTAAGTATTTTATTATTACTTTGAATGGCCAGTCTCATGAGAAGCTCAGAATGGGTCATAGTAAATGTATTTTTTGACTTGCTTCCAAACACACTATTGCCTAGTGTTTTAATTATTTCAGAAAATACAGATTCCTTGAAAGGCCCACAGAAGAGAACAATCAAAATTGTAGTGGTTAAGAACATAAAGGAAAAAAAAAAAGAACATGAGCTTGCTTAGGTTCGAATTCCAGATGGGCTACTTCCTAGCTGTGTAATTAAGGGCAAATTATTAAATCTCTAGCCCTCAATTTCCTCATCTGTAAAATGGGGATACAGTCTGAACATCCTAATCTGAAAATTGAAAATCTGAAATGCTCCAAAATCCAAAACTTTTTGAGCACCTAAATGACACCACACCACACCAAGTGGAAAATTTTACACCTGACCTCATGTAATGGGTCACAGTCAAAATACAATCAAAACTTTGCTTCATGCACAAAATTATTTAAAATATTGTATAAAATTACCAGACTATGTATATAAGGTATATATGAAACATAAGTGAGTTTTGTGTTTAGCCTTGGGTTCCATCCCCCAGATATCTTGTTATGTATATGTAAATATTCCAAAATATGAAAAAATTTCAGTCCTGGGCATATTGGATAAGGGATACTCAACCTGTAATAAGAATTTATACCTCATAGGGTTCCGGTGAGGATTAAGTGAGATAATGTGTACAGTGGCCTAGTACAATTTCTATGCACACAGTGCTCAATAATTATTAATTCAATAGGTATAAGACTGGGGATGCAACAAATGCAGTTTTCCTTATTTCCTATAGAAGTCGTTTCAATCCCTGACTCTAAACTATTCCATGTGTGGTGGCTGGGTGGGGGCAGGGGAGAGGAAGAGTCTACTTTCTCCTTTGGACTTGGTCTTATGTAGGCGTCTGTGGCAGATTTACTGGTTCTGTGCAAAGACGATGCCTGTCGTTCCCTCTGGCAGAGTTCAGCAGCGCCCTATTGCACACTCAGTCCCTACCTGGCTCCTGCATAGACTGATCTCTGGCTCCTTTAGCTCCTGCTGGTCCATGTTGCTTCATTTTGAGAGGCACCCTTGAGCGGACTATGGTTCTCTCCTCAGCTGACCTCCTGGTCCCTAGTCAGAACCAAGAGAAACTTCTCTGTCCTTTCTCATATCACCTGGAAGCCCCAGGGAACTCGGGGGTGCTTTGCTGTCAACCACTATGTTTGTCCTGTTGCTTCTCTTCTGCCCCCTTTTGCCCTGGTATAGGGTATTATGTAAGTCAGCCACCTCCAAGAATCCCAGACAGTCACTCGTGTCCTCACCACCATTAGGGACAGCAAGGGTGGGGAGGGGGCCGGGCAAGCCACATTTCCATTCTCTAATCTTATTTCCTTTTGCTTCTTCAACAGCACTTTGTTTCTCCTCTCCAACATGAAGCCCTTATTGGTATGTGGTTTCAAAGGGATGAAAAACCGGTTTTGTTAGCACTTCCTTGGGAGAGTACCTCTCTCACTTCAAGGCAGTACAAGTCAAGAATCTGGGGTGTTTGTTTTGTTGATCCATTTCCAGGTAGAGGTAGAGGGAACCCTCCCTCTTGGGCTGATGACTCCAAATAGTCTGCCATAAATTAACACTCCACAGGGCCACTGCTATTGTTATTATTTTTTTTATTACACAGATCTACTTAATCTAAGTGATTCTTTTACTTCCTTAAGGCAGTGGTTTCTTGGTCTTTGGATTTCACAGAAATGAAAAAATATTTTGTTTGGGGACTGACAAACGGTTGCCAACTTTTAATTTTATCAACTAAAAAAAATTCTTAAAATTGCCATCTATTTCTACCATTTCTTGTAGTCTCTCCCTCCCCCAAAGTGGAAGGCTAAAATTGAAGAGCAAAGAGCAATTCTTTTAAACTGAGTAACTTTAACCATATGAAAGCTTAGCAAATTGCCCTGAGTTTGCTCATGTAGTTGCAGTTCAGTGAAAATTCCTTCCAGACCGGCACCAGTCAGCCCAGCGACATTTGAAAATCACCGTCTTGGAGTGTTTCAGCCACTGAGTCTGGTTCATTGTCGGCTGTGATTATATATGAAGTGCTTTCGAGAACCAATCTATAGGATAACTCAGGCCAAAGGAAACACTGTGCCTCAATACTCAGCCAAAGGAGTGTTGGGTTTGCCTGAATTTCTGGAAAATTGCCTTCATTCCCTACTTCACTGTATTTGGGTAAATAAAACGTGGGCCTCAGAGAGCTGTTGCAGGAGAAATTATAAAAATTCTGCAAAGCCTTGTGATCTCATTTTGGATCTCCTTAGGACTCCTCATCAAGCTGCAATTACAGAGAGAAAAATTCTGCCTTGGGGTATGATTTTAATTGCTCATCGTGTTATGACTTGACTTTCTGTGCTGCATTTCTTTCCATATCACTGCTTCTGTGTTTGACAGCTCCTCCAGAGTCACTTCGTTTTACACGAAGAGCGAAGTACTAAGTCAGAAGGCAAGGCAAGGCAAGCACCTACTGTTGCCTTCGTGCTTTTACCAGAAAACCGTGGGAACCAACTTTTTCCTTTCTCTACCCCTTCAGCCTCAGTTCTATGAACCCGTGGAGCCAGTGGACTTTGAAGGACTTCTGATGACACACCTGAACAGCCTGGATGTGGAGCTTGCCCAGGAGCTGGGAGACTTCACCGATGACGACTTGGACGTGGTGTTCACGCCAAAGGAATTTAGGACTTTGCAGCCCTCTTTGCCGGAGGAAGGGTAAATCTTTTTCTCAAAATGCAGATGGGATTGTGACTGTCATGACTATTATCAATGAGCGGGAGATGCCCTAGATCTGAACTTCTTTTAAAAAAATAAACTTACCCAATTCATTAAGATGTGTGGGGCAACTATATGATACTCACCTAGGTATAGATAGTTTTCAAATTGGTTTGGCCAGAGGCTTTGATAAGCTGTGTGGGGACTAAGGGATACAGTGGGACAAGACAAAATGCTCAAGGAGGGTTAAAAGTGCAGGCTGTGGAACCAGACTGCCTGGGGACCAGCTCAGTGACCTTGGGCGAGTCACGTGACCTCAGGTGAGTCACATGACCTCCCAAAGCCTCAGTTTCTTCATCTGTAAAAATGCCAAAAGCTTTCATAAAATCCATTCAGAAGCATTTTATCTGTTTCCATATAAGAAACTGAATCAAGTTAGAAGGTCAGTCCACATTTATTGAGCATCTACTATGGGCTGGGTACTGGGATATAAAGATGAATAAGGCAAAGTCCCTTCCCTTGAAGAAAGTGTTTTCCAGTGGAAAAACAGTGGGGGGAAAACTGTAGAGTGAATATGTGAACAGATACTTAGGTCTTGAGTTTCTGCAGGGGGTTAGTCTGTGTGTTTATAGGTTCAGGCATTAGCTCTTAGTATCAAACTAACTATGGAATTATAGCTAAATGAAACTCCTATTGCTTCCATAGTATAAAAACCAATGTCCCTTTGGAGGTTTAGGATGAACTTTTATTTGCATTCATTTTGAAAGCAAAATTAAGATTCACAACATCCTGGACATTCTCATCTTCCCCAAAAAGTCCCAGAAAGAAGATCATGAAACACAGCCCCTGTCCTCACCACTCTGAGGTATTCTAGTTCCATTTTGGATTTTATTTCACAGTGATGTGGTTTTACTGTGACCTTCCTTGTTCAGACAGATCTCATTCACATAGGAGAGCTGCCTATATGTACAGCTCTCCTGTGAGAAAGATACTCATTTCCCAGAAAACAAAAACCTTGTCATCCTTGAAAAACATTTTTCCCCATTGTCAGTCCATTTATTCAGCTGTGACTTTAATATAGGTAATACCTATTATTTTTACCTTTGATAAAGTATCATTTAATTTTATTTCTTTGTGTGAAATTTATGATTAATTGTCTTCAAACATGGTCAGAATCTTGGAAAAAACCTGTTTAAAATACTTACAATAAACTTAGAGGAAGGAAGATTTGTTTTTAAATTTGATAGGGAAGGTTATTTTTACCTAGCATCACTTTTGAGTATATTATTGTCTTGTCACCACAATTTATAGCTAACACATTATCTGATGACTTTAAATCAACCTTTATTATTTCGATTGTTGCCAAAAAGTCTTCTGTATAATTAAAGCAAGGGATGGTATCATTGTCATCATCAGAGTAAACAATAAGTGACTCCTGTTGAACACCTTGTGCCTAGCCCAGAACTTTATGCTGAGCTGAGATGGCATGTAATTATAAGCATGACCTCTCCAGGTGAGCTGCCTTGTGCAAGGATTCAAGGCCCTGTTCCACCACTTCCTGTGTGACTTGGAGCAAGATCCTTATTATCCCATTCTTATGTGAAATGAGAATAATAGTCGTGCCTGCCCTATGGGGCTGATTGAAAATTAACTGGATTAATACATGTAAAGTGGTTACATCCGTGCCTAATGCATGGTAAATGGTACATGTGTGAACTTTGCCATATAGATCTTATTAGGTGCCAGAGTCTTCTAAGCACTTTGCACACTAACTTATTTACAGCTCTTTAAGGGGGCACTCTTCTTATTATTACCGCTTTAAAGAGGAAACCCAGGCCAAGAAGGGTTGACTGACTGACTGGCTCAAGGTCACATAGCTATGAGGGATTAAGCTGAGACTTGGGCAGTTAGGGTTAGACCATATGGCTAACCTTTATAATATTTCATCTGATATTAAAAGTAAGTCCACAGGTAGGTACCATTCTTATCCCCTTTTTACAAACGAGAAAATTAAGATTTGTTTATCTCGAGCACTAACTCATCTGCAACAACAGCAAAAAGCTACTGTTGTTCTTTCTGACTTCAAGACTCTGAAACACTAGCAGAGTATCTCTCACGGTGCATTCCTAAGCAGGTAGGACAGAACCACCAAGTTCATGACCACCGGCCAAAGCCAGTGTCTACAAATTCGTCAAGGCGTAAGACAACTGTTCTTCTTGGCTTTCAAAAAGGAGAACATGCATGTCCTGACAAGGTTACCCAAGCGCAAAAAATACGTCCAAATTACCCGTCAGAAATAGGTATTTATACTTATTTTTCTTGTCATGTTTCTGATTACAGCAAGTTCTACCTGTCTTGTGTCAGAGCGCCTTCAGGGATAGTTATAGTTTAACATGATTCTCTATAATAAAGAAAACCCACAAAGCATAAAATACCAACATGTTTATCTCATCAAAGTAAAATGCTCTTGCCCCAGGAATACTTCAGACACTTGGAATGAATGGGCAAGAACAGCCTTAGCATTCTCACTGACGTGGATTTAAAGTCATGTTGCACTCCTGGTTATGATAAGGGATTGTTTTGTTGTCTTTACCCAGTAATAACATGTTTTTGTTTCATTTTTCCTTCTCATTAGGGTTGAACTGGACCCTCATGTCAGGGACTGTGTTCAGACCTATATTCGGGAGTGGCTAATCGTGAACCAGAAGTAAGTTACTTTTTCCCCCTCCTCTTTATATATAAATATTTTTTATTTTTTTTTTTAATTAATAGGATTTTTTTGAATGGTATTGGGTTTGCCGAAAAAAGTGAGTGGGAAGTACTGAGACTTCTCATATACTCCCTCACCATCTCACTCCACCACCACATACACAATTTCCCCTATTATTAATATTAACATCTTGCCTTAGTGGGGTACATTTGTTATAATTGACAAGCCAGTATGGATATGTTGTTGACTGAGGTCCATAGTTTACACTAGTGTTCATTTTTTGTGTTGTGTATTCTATGTGTTTTGACACATTTATAGTGACATGAATCAGCTTTTATGGTATCACACAGAATAGTTCCACTGCCCTAAAAATGCTCCACCTCCTCCACCTCCTCACCCCTCCCTCCCACGCTGGCAACACCCATGTGTTTTACTGTCTCTATAATTTCACTTCGCTCCTCCATGTCTTTTTGTGGTTTGGTAATGCATTTTTTATCCCCTAATAATCTTCCATTTATGGAGTACCATAGTTTGTTTATACATTCTTTTATAGAGGAAGAAAGTTACATTTTAAACATAAAGAATAGAGCCTTTTTATTTTAATTTCATTCTGATGGATTCCTAAGGAAAAAAAAATACATGAATTGAAACATGGCTTGAGATTCAAAGGTGACATTTAAATTTTTGTGGCCAAGAAATAAATTACGTGCTAGTCTTCCAGTAAAGGACCTTTCTCTCCTTGGGTTAATAAGAACTTCTATGACGTTGTTCTGAGCTTTTTCTCTCCATGCCACTGACCTGGACAGCACCCTCTCATGAGAAACATCTAGGCACATGGAAATTCTCAACCTGTGTGGGTGTATGTGTTGGGCGGAGGGAGGGGACTGTCTGCAGTTAGTGCACACCCCGCTAGAGTCACATCAGAGAACCTTTGACGAGACCTAAGTAGTTTGAAATTCTGATAGCCTCACCTCTCCTGTGCTCCAGTAAGAGTTACTGTTCTATGGGATAAATAATGAAAGATGTTGGGGATTGGGTTTTATCCAGTTCCTGGAAGTGTTCCATTGAATTTGTGCTGATGTTTTCTGGAGTAGTGTCAGTATTCGTACTATTTTCAATAGCTGAGAAAGAGAAAGCATCGCCTGTAAAACGTAATTAAGAGAAAGTTAGATGCTAATCTATCATCTGTTCTAATATGAATGGAAAATGAAGTTTGCCAGGAAGTCAAATGAGATTATGCTTTGCTGATAATAAAAGGTTTCAGAACAAGTTGTTCTCAAGCTTTTATTTATTTTTATTTTATTTTATTTTATTTTTGAGACAGAGTCTCACTCTGTTGCCCCGGCTAGAATGCCGTGGTGTCAGCCTAGCTCACAGCAACCTCAAACTCCTGGGCTTAAGCGATCCTCCTGCCTCAGCCTCCCGAGTAGCTGGGACTACAGGCATGCACCACCATGCCCGGCTAATTTTTTCTATATATATTTTTAGTCGGCCTGATCATTTCTTTCTATTTTTAGTAGAGACGACGGGGTCTCACTCTTGCTCAGGCTGGTCTCGAACTCCTGAGCTCAAACAATCCGCCCGCCTCGGCCTCCCAGAGTGCTAGGATTACAGGCGTGAGCCACTGCGCCCGGCCAGAACTTCAAGCTTTTAAATGTTATTAGAGGTACTTTCTCGATGTTAAAGATCTAAAAAAAAATCTGAAAAGAGTCCATAGAAAGACCCATTTTGATACATTTGTTAATAGTTTTCAGATTTATTTTTTATTTGGAACCTGCACTTTTTCATTGCTAATGGCAATGCAAGCTCATTGGAATATTCTTTTTTCTCTATCTTGCTCAAATTTAAAAGAAAAAAAGGACTCTTCTTAGAATATTCATCCTAGAAATTTTAGAAATTATAAGCAAACAAAACAAAAACACTCAATTTTACTATAGACAGATAACCACCATTAACATTTGATGTATAGCCTTTGAATTGTGTTTCTTTGCATATATTTGTATACAAACTAAATCAGATTATAATACTATTTTTGTAATATACATCTTCAATTTTCACAGAGGTGATTATCTCTGTTTGCTATTAAATATGCTTCCTCAACACAATCATTAATGATTATATATTATATTTATACCAAAATTTATTTAACCAATTTTAATGTTTAGATAACTCTCTGTTTTTCAGGTTTATACTTACAATGCAGCAATATCCTTCTCACTAAAACTTTGTGCACATTTATGATTTTTTTCTTTGGAATAAATCCTTACAAGAGGAAATTCTGTGTCAAAGGGTATGCACAAATTTAAGGATTTAGAATAATAGACCAAAGATTATTAACAATATATTCATGGATCCTCAAGAATATTGGATATTATGATATATTAATATTTCCAATTTTATTTGTAAGAAGGCTGTCTTTTATCCTCTTTCCGTTGATCATTAGATTAGGCATCTTTTTTCCATATATTTTTTGGCCATTTGTAATTTTTTCCTGGGCCTCTGCTTATTTTATTTATGAAATTTGTGCATCTCGTTAATATATTTGTCTAGTCTTGTTTATCTTTAAGAGCACTTTTGTTTGTTAAAGATATTAACCCTTTGTCATGTATTATAAATTCCTTATTCAGCATGGCTTCTGTCCTTTAATATTGTTATAATTTTTAACATTCAGAATTATTTATGTAGTTAAATCTATATTGATATTTTTCCTAATGATGTCTACTTTTAGTGTAATGCTTAAAATTTAATTCACTAACCTATTTTTATTTTCTAGGAGTTTAGGATTAAAGTATTAACTCAGACCATTAGCCACTTGATCATTGCTTCTGTTCCCTTATTTGTCTGCATTTTTTAATCTTTTCTGTAGAAGTAATGATTATCCATATATTTATTCTATGCAAGTTTTTGCATTTCTCCCCATAAAACAAAGCAATATCTGCTTTAGCTTTATCTGGGGCAATGTCCTAGGGATGGGGATTGCTGTTGGCCCAGTTCTCTTCACTCTTGTATAATGCACCAGTTCCCTTCCCAGAAATCAGCTAGTGGACAGGTAGAAGTGTGCAACTTCAAAACTCATTGTCAGTTTCTTGCAAGCTTTGACTAGTGTTTTATTGAGGGAGTGTCTTTTATTACCCCTCTGTCTGATTCTCTGGTACTCTGCATCTGATACTCTGTGAAAACTACAATTCCTGGCACACTCCTCCAAGGGATTATTCTGTCTCTATGTGTATCTATAATATTCTATTTGTGGGGAGAATCCAATACACTATTGCCAGCTGCTCTTCATCTCCCAACACCACATAATACATTTTCAGCATAGTTGTTTTCTATGAGTTGTTTCTATATGGTACACAGGGATGGTAGGAGAAGGGCAAGGAGAAGGTGGGGGTTCAAATGAGTGGAACCAGGTGCAACATGAGTGCCTTCATAGATAAGCCACTGCAATGAAGAAGAATTCAGATTTCT
>CM052443.1:74039400-74077580 GCA_028533085.1 Varecia variegata
TGTTGTGGACATTGACCTATTCATGATCCAGCTCCTCCATCAGTGAGGATTCTAAAGGGAAATTATCCCCAAGTCTTCAGAAAAGAATTATGCTTCCACTGAGATGACATGCACACTTAGAGATTGTGCCCACTTTGTAACTGACTCTCCTAAATTCTTACAGTAAATTTCTGTTCACCTTGGCCAAATGTGGCAGCTTACTGATTGGTGTCCTGAATTTACTCCAACTTTTTTTTCCTTATTTATCCTAATTTTCTAACCACCTTCATTTTCTCATCTATTTTATTGGCAGTTCTGTCAGCAGCCTCAAATCCTCTCCTGAATGAGACAGATTAAAAATAAATTAGTATGTGGAATCCAAAACAGTGAATCTCATAGAAACAGAGTAGAAAGGTGGTTACCAGAGGCTGTGGGGAGTTGTGGGAAATGGTGATCAAAGGGTACAAAGTCTCAGTTAGACTGGAGGAACAAGTTTTAGTAATCTATTGCACTACATGGTGACCACAGTTAGTAATAATATATTGTATATTTTAAAATTGCTAAAAGAATAGATTTTCAATGTTCTCACCCCACACAAAGATAAGTTGGTAAGGCGATGGATATGTTAATTAGCTTAATTTATTTTTTCTATAACGTATACATAGATCAAAACATCACATAGTACCCCATAAATATACACAATTATTTGTCAATTTAAAAGAATAAAATTTAAAAATAAATTAATATGAATGATGTGGGCAATATTATCATCTCCATTCTTCAGATTAGAAAATAAGAATCAGAGAGGTTAAACAGCTTGTTCAAGATTCAACAGATAAATTATAGAATTGGGGACCCTTACCCATTAATTCCAAATTTCATGTTTGCTTGTTTATATATCAACAAATGATTACCTAGTATATTAGCATATGTAACTGAAATCCAAAGATGATATTTTAAAAATCATATGTTATAACTTCCAAGTTCCTATCTGCAACATGAAAACTTTTTACCAGATTTGTCAAGAAATATTAAATCTGATGATTTGACCTTTACTTGTCTTCCTCTTCTCCCAATTCCATGATGGAGATGCTGATATGTACTAAAGGGACCCAAAGTGGATGCCAGAAAAGAGAAAACAATTAAAAGATGAGGAGAGTATGTCCAGGGAGACACTAGCTTGTCAAAGTCTCCCTGGTGGCATGAGATGAGAAGATTCCCGTCTTGAATTGATTAAGAGAATGAAGCATAGACTGCTTTTGCAGGAACTTTGTTTTGTGGTCTTTGAAACAATGCAGAAACTCAGTTGGGACTGAAAGTTAGACTCTAGCAGAGGTCCTAATGGGGTCAGCTTTTATTGGTAAGGAGGAGTGCGGAGTGCTTTGTAATTGGTGTACCGGTTATTTGTAAACTGGTATGTCTAAAATGCTTCAGGGCCTCTATACCAGCCTTTTAATGTTTTGAAGCTGTTCTCTAAGAAATTGCATTCGTACTTGTAATTTATACTTTCTCCAAAGTAAGTCCTGTACAGAGTACACCTACTCTGAAATGATTTTAAAATGCTGATTTTTATGACATATTAATCAGATTTTTTTGTATTATCATTACTTGGTTTCCCAGTAAGGAAAGTGAGAGGTAAATTATTGTATCCAAATTATGATTGAGTCTATAGGAGAGGCAAAAGTGGGACTCAGCCACCAAGCTTCTACAAGGCAAGTTCTTTGCTTGACTCACTCAGATTCTACAAAAGGCATCCCCTAAAAAGATGCCACTGTACTCTAAATCATAGCAGTTTCCTGAGGGCTCTTGGTTACAAGTGACAGAACTCAACTAAAAACCAATTAAGAAAAAAAGGGGGAGGGTACTTATTGGCTCACATAACGAAATCACAGGTATACAAATATGGAGTTAGCCCCAAGATCCCATGTGTCAATAGACAGAAGAATATCATCTCTCATGCTTTCTCGCTCATTATCTCTTTTATTCTCTTCATTTATGTATATTTCTCAGGATGGTAAAAACAATAGGTATTCACTAAAGCTTCACATTTGCTCCTTCTGCTTCTTTGGGAATGAGTTCCTATTTAAGATAGCTGTAAAGGCTCAAGAAATTCACATAGATGAGAAGAGACTTAGGAAATACATAATCCAAATGTCATACATGGACCTTGTTCAGATCCTGACTTAACAAACTAACTGTAAAAAAACTAAGACAGTTGGGGAAATTTGAATTACATTTATACATACAATTATTTAGTGGCAATAAGAAATTATTCATTTTTTTAGGAGTTATAATGGCATTATTATGTGTTTTTACAAATCTTTATCTTTTATAGATATGTACTGAAATATTTACACATGAAATTATATGGTGTCTGGGAACTTGCCTCTAAATAATCCAGCATTGAGTGGGGGAAGGTAGCAAGTGGGAATATAGATGAAACCAGGCTTCCCATGAGTTGAAAGTGTTGAAGCTAGGTGATGAATAAATGGTGGTTCATTGTATCACTCTCTCTCCTTTTGTATATGTTTAAAATTTTCCGAATGAAAAGTTTTTTAAGAAATGATCCCAGAGTGGGCGTGGTAGCTCATACCTGTAATCCCAGCACTTTGGGAGGCCAAGGCAGAGGATCGTGTGAGGCCAGGAGTTCAAGACCAGCCTGGGCAACATTGGGAGACCCTGTCTCTACACAAAAAATAAAAATAAAAAAATTATCGTGGTGCTCCTGTAGTCCCAGCCACTCCAGAGGCTGAGGCAGGAAGATCACCTGAGGCCAGGAGGTTGAGGTTACAGTGAGCTATAACTGATCACATGCCACAGCACTTCAGTCTGGGCGACAGAGTGAGATCCTATCTCTAAAACAAAACAAAACAAAACAAAAAAAATGGATTCCGAAGATTAGAAGGTAGTCTTAGGAATCCTTTGAGGTTGTTTTCCAAAGAGGGGGCCCTTCCCTTCAGATGTGTCTGTTCTGGTCATCCTAAAAGTTCCGGCTTGCTCTGAGGGAGTCCAGCTCAGTGTAGGCATCTGAACAGTGTCTGCTCTGAGACACACTCGGCGATTCCACCCAGCGAGATGGCCAGCGGCAACCACAGGGATGGGGGCCGAAGGGGAAGAGAGCTTAGAGTAGTGGTGAGTTTAGCACTTCGATCATCCCACCAAACCGGGTACAGGTGTACCAGGAAGGAGACTTTACTGCTATCTGTAAAAATGTTATGGTTGCTGGGGGGTATTTGGTGGGAAGCTGCCGGTGTTTATAGCCAGGAAAAGACAATTAGACATGACTCTGTTTGAATCTTTATGAGCAGCAGAGCACTCACGTGTTTGGATAACCTACTGCAAGAGTGGGAATTAAAGTTTTCAAGGATTTGCACTGTTTAATTTCACAAACGTGAATGTAATTAAGATTCAGTGAAAGTTCAGATTTAAATGCTAAAGTTTCAATAGGGACTTGTTATTTCTCCTTAAGTCTTTAGCCCCCATGTGGTCAAATAGACAGCTCTTAATAGGAGACAGCTCTTAATTTGTCATTACTAAGCTTTCCTGTACCTAGAACTTCTGCAAGTTCTACCTACATATGTCTGTGTAGAACCTGTAAATTCATTCCTCAATCTCTATCATCTATTTAAGAAAACAGTGAACTGAGAATCTGTTACAGCATTAATGGTTTACAGCCTTAAGTGAACCACTCTGACTCAGATCTCAAGTCTGAAACTCACCTATTATAGTAAAGCCCTTGGCAGGAGAAATATTCTGAATATGTATTTAGAGCAGGCAAAAATAAAAGTACAAAAACAAAAAAAAAAACCCCAACAATAGGTATAAGATTTTGCAATGCCATCTGGTGGATGTTACTAAGCCATGTCCATTTTCACATTTCCTTCCTTCCTCCTTCAGTCTCTTTGTTTTAAATGCTTGGTTTTCTGAAAGGAGAAAATGTTTGCTGTAAATGCTGGCTTCGAAGGTTGGGGGTTGGATGGCGAACTCTTGTAAAAGGCAGAGTGTTATTCTGCTGTTAGAAATAAAACAAATGTAAGTTGACTTGAGCCAGGGAGGGCAGCCTTCCCTTCCCTGGGTTAACTCCAAGTGGAGCTCCTCATGGAATTCACTAATGATTTCTTTGTAATGTGGTTAATAATAGGAGGATGCTGTAGAAATACGTCCGGTACCAGAATGTCCCAAGGAACATCTGGGCAACAGAATATTGGTCAAGTTGCTGACGCTGAAGTAAGTATCAGAAAACATGCTACCACTACTTTGAGATTTGTCTTGCCTTTTAGAGACAAACTGAGAGCTTGAATCAGGGAGGAGCTCCCAACACACTTTTAACAGTGGGCAGCTGTGTGGTAGTAGTGGAAAGAGCAGAGTTTGGGGTCTATTTCTGGATTCTATTCCTACCAAGCTTTGACAGTCATTCTTCTACAATAGGGAAGGCAAACAAGTGTTTACCAAGGTGAGGCATGTAAGGTAATTGAGTGAAATGGCCTACATTAAGGAAAAAAACACAGTAAAGTCAGTAGGTTGCAGGAGTCAACTTGTACTCACTCACAAAAGCTGATAGTGCACATCTCTTCCCAACTCCATGTTCAGTGAGGTAACATTGGTAACTTTAAATTGCCCAGGGTGAAAATATTTACAACATAGAAATCAGCAAATGCTACAAATGAGCACCCTTTCCCCCCCAGAGATTGCTTGTTAAAAAGTTACCAGCACACCACTGTCAAAACACAATGATGCAACCAAAACCCAGTTCAGTGCCAGGGGACAATAGGGAGTGGTGGGGACTGTAGCAAACTATGTTAATGGGGGACCCACTGCTAGCTACAGCCAACTCTTGCCATCCAAGGAAACAGGCCCATTTTTATCAATTGTCTTATTTCTTTTTTTATACAAAAGAAGCTAAAAACCCATATTTTTCAGCATAATTTCCTGACTCCCTAAGTATCTATTCATTTCCTTTTTAAACACCACACAATTCACATAAAACATGTGTGCAGTTCAATTTCATCTTAGGAGACAATTATTTGCCACATCTACTTTAAAGCAGTTGTCTCCAAACTTTTTGATTGTATACTTTTATAGTTAAAAAAACAAGTCACATGTCCTTTGTATGCATGTATTAATTTCATTTTGTTCTTGCATATTAAAATATTATCCACATTACAAAACATACATGAGAAATTTTAAAGGGTGAGCTAACTAAATCTAAAGATATCTAGCATTTTCTTCCTGCCCTCCGATGGAGTGTCTTGTGTACTCCCTTGGAGTGCTCCCAGACCTCTCTTCCTCTTTGCAGACTGCTACTTTAGAGAATTAGTTCTTCCACCTGGAACCCAGAGACCATTTTGAAGATATTAAAGTTGTAAATACTCTGCCTGAGCAAAAATACATAATCATAACATTTTTTCATATGCTACTAAGAGGGTGATCCGTCTTTCAAAATCAATTCCTAGGTCCCTTAAGTAGCACCTGGTTTGCAATTAGGCATCTGGATTCTAGATTCAAGACTGTGTCTCAGTCCTGGGAAACTTCCCTGGGATTTTGAGTTCTTACCTGTAAATGAAATTGTTAGACCAGACTACCTACTATAAACTTCTGTGATTCTAATGCATAGCCTCTCCCAAGTTCTTCTGCCTCAGAACACAAGCCAGCATGGCTGCTCACGCAGGTATGGGTGCTCTCTTGGTGTTGTAGCCCCCTGCCCTGGCCAATTCTATCAGTGGGGCTATAAGGGCCTTTGTCTTATACACAGAAATGAGCAGCCTATAAACCAGTTCTGTATCAAGTAATGGGCACAGAAAAGCAAACTCTAATCCTTGCAAGCCAACCCGGAAGTGAGAGCTTCCTAGCCCATCAGGTCAGCGGTAGGACTGAGTGGAAGTGGCTGTTCCCCTCTTCATTGTTTGGGAAGTCTACGCTATTGTCTGAGCCACTCACCTACCCCCACAGGATGTACAATCAGGCTACTTTTAGATGCAGCAACTATGGCAGTTGGGATGGGAGGATGCTTGTCACCAAGCCTTCTAGAACTTTCTAAAATGCCAGCTGTTCTTACAGGTGGGAAAACATGGCCCACTAAGATAGACATGTGTTATTTTTAAAAAATGGAGTCACTTGGATTTTTCTTAATGAAAATTGTCAAGTCCAGTGTCTAGTGATGTTTCCCCAACTGCCAACACAGAAATTAAGTAGAACGGATGTGTTTGCCCAGTGCGCTTGGGCTGCTCCATTGTCTTAAATAGTATCTGTACTAAAATATACCTACAACAGGAGATGGACCAATGAAAGTGGTAGGTATAACTACTTTGAGTAAACTGAATAAAAGAAAGGAAACAAATTCTTATAGGTAAACCTAGAATGTCAAAGTATGAATAGTAAAAATTTAAGGATAATATTAAGGCAGATGTTTTCTCATTGACATTGATATGCAGAATTCTATTTATAGTACTCTAGGTTTTAGCAGCTAGGGAATTTTTTTTAAGTTATGGAGATTTTTAGTTGTCTCTGTATTGCTTTTGAGAAATAAATAAAGCCTCAAGGATACAGAAAGAACTAGACTGGGGCCAGTTCTCCAGATGTTTATAGCAGTAAGAAAAAAAATGGGATGACAACAAAGTATTTTTCTGTTTTGTATTTTAAATGGGGAAATCTTTTAATTTAAGATTTAATACCATCTTCTGCAAAGTAACCTCAGCTCTTAGGAGTCTTCTTAGTGGTGAAACTTTTAACATGTGTAAAATTTACCCAGAGAGTTTATTTTAAATGAAGATTTTGGGAGATCTCCAATAATCATCTCCCTGGAGAGTTTCTGGTTCAGTAGGTCTCAGGTGGTACCAAGAAACCTGCATGCTCACAACCTCTTCCTGTGCTTCCGAATGCTAGTTACTGGGGACTACACTTAGCGCAACACTTGTAGAAAAAGCCCAGGTCCTGTGATCAGAAACGTCTGGTCTCAAAACCTGACTGTGCTACTTCCTAACTTTGTGGCCTTTGACAAGTTCCTTAATCTCTATCAACCTCGGTGTCCTCATGTATAAAACAAGGATAATACTACATTACACTGTTATGAAGAGTAAAGAGCTTGACTTGTGTAAAACACTTATCACAGCATAATTGTTAAATCTTTAATAAATGTCAGTTCTCTTTTTCTTTCTCTGAACCACAGAGAACTTAACACTCAGTGCCTACCTAAGTATATCCCAGCAATATCCAGACCCCTTGTGTATAGGGAGCAACCTGGCACAGGTTGACCACACCAGGCAACAGCTGGTGAACCGAGGCACAAGGAATGCCCTAATTAATGTGCTATTACCTAGTAATAGGAAGAATCAACATGGAAATCCTCACCATTGGGTTTTTTGGTGGTAAAATGCACATAACATGAAATCTACCATCTTAACCATTTTTAATGTGCATTTCAGTGACATTAAGTACCTTCATGTTGTACTGCAACCGTCACAGCCATCCATCTCCAGAAATATTTTCTTCCCAAACGGAAACTCCATACCATTAAACGCTAACTCCCATTCCCCCCACTCCCCAGCCCCTGTCAATCACAATCCTACTTTCCGTCTTTCTGAACTTGACTACTCCAGGTACCTTGTATAAGAGGAATCACAAAATATTTACCCTTTTGTGACTGACTTATTGCACTTAGCGTGATGTCCTCAGCTTCATCCATGTTGCAGCGTATGTCAGAATGTCCTTCCTTTTTAAGGCTGAATAATATTATATGTACCTGTGTATGGCACCTTTTGTTTATCCATTCATCTGTCGTGGACACCTGGGTTGCCTCCACCTTTTGGCTACTGTGAATAATGCCGCTGCTCCACGTTGTTTTTAAAGTCCGTTCACACGCAGTGCCTTACATGAGCCTTACAGTGAGCTGGGAAGATGGGAAGGGCAAGTGTCCTTGCCTCATTTTGCAGATACACAAATGGAACTGGGAGAGATAAGTAACCTGATTAGGGTCCCAGAATTGGCAGGTGGTAGGAGAGGAACAGGGCCCAGGTCTCTCTGACCCAGTGTCCTGTGAGTCTGCCATTATTCCAAACTGCCTCATTTGACCAACTAACCCTTTTGTCTGTGCGTATTCTCTGTTCAAATATTCTTCTAAAAAGTCCTCTTTTGAGACATAGCTATCCAATGATAAGGCCATCCTCTCACACATGCCTGGAGACAAAATGTGGCCTCATCTGCATGACCTCTGAGGTGACGGTGGACCAGGGCCTCTTTACTGATGCCCCCGGCAGGCAGTGTCCAAGGTCACGGGTTGTTAAGCCAAGAAACTTGGAAGGTGCTAATCTGCGTTCCCTGTGCACCTGTTGACATGTGCTGGGAATCTGCTTTAGGCACGTGTTCTCGTCAAGCCCACCATGTCAAGGGAAATTGGCAGTTAGGGCCAATACACAGGCTCTTTCCAGCTCTCGTGGGGTCCGGGCATCTCAGTGTTTATCTGCTGTGCTGAATCCCCTCCTCCACCTCAACTCAGCAGCTCCTTGGTAATGGAGTTAGGAAGGGCCAGACATTCATCCAGGTCATAACCCAATCTTCCTCTCTGACTGTCCCACGATAAAGCAATTGAACTTTTCTTTTGTTACTATCTGAAGAGCCCCATCCCTTAGAATCAAACAATAGAGATTCCTATCCTACCAGTAAAATGTGAAATGTGGACAATTCTACTACCTACAACAGAGACTCTAGCCTCTAAAAACGTGGCAGGTGCAGTGGATCAGCATAAGGGTCCATTCAGCCCACTATCTCTTGCAGTGCTACCAACAAGCATTTTTTTAGAGACATCCCCAAAACATCCACCATGTTTTGAAAACATCCACCATGTTTTCGTAACATCCACCATGATTTCAAATGATCAGGAATCTTCCATTAACCTCCCATGTTTCTCCATTAATATCCTAGTGTAATTCTCTTATGTGTGGAGTTTTCCAAATACTTCTGGAAACTATTTCCATTTTTAACCAGTTTGTATATCCAGGCATTTTCAGAAAATTCAAAATTATCTAAATTAAAGCCATATAGATTTATCTCTCTTTCTCTGACAGGTTTGAGATTGAAATTGAGCCTCTGTTTGCCAGCATTGCCCTCTACGATGTTAAAGAAAGGAAAAAGGTAAGAAAGTAAAGAACACATCCCTGGGGCACGCAAACTGTTCATGATTCTTTGTGTTTATGGTTTTAAATCTCATTTCTGTGCAGCAAGAACACATCAGATTTGAAAACAAATGACCTTTGATGGGTCCAGTTTTGTTCAGCCTCTGCAATTTTTCAAGCAATGATCTGGGAACATCATTTATGTACTTTGAAGACCCTTTGAGGGAAAGGCCTGCTGGAGGTGGTGACCTGGTTGGGATAGGAGACAAATGAAATAGTCTGCACATGGGGTTATGTGGAAAACAAACCAGCTTAAATACGTGTTGAACAAGCTTGGATATGCATGTAACGTTTCCTGGGTTTGAGAGCTCTTTGCACTGTGAAATGGGCTCATCACAAATGGAAGTCGTCCTATGCAGTAAAAGTCTAAATTTGCCACAGGGTGAAGACCTTACCAAATGTAATGTGCTTTTAATGGAAACAGTGACCCAAGACTTTTCCATGAGTGTTTTAATGTTTAGTCATTTTCTAACTCCTAGAGGACAGCAATAGCAAAACCAGAGTAAGGCAGATACTTCTGCCCCTCTTTACCCATAACCATTCTACAGTTAAGAAAACATATATCTCTTGGATAAATATTAATAATCACTGAGATTTGTATTAGTTAGGGTAGGTTAACTGCTAAAACAAGTAGACCTCGAAATTCAGTGGCTTAAAGCAGTAGCTCTCAGACTTGAGCATGCATCAGAACCCCAGGAGGACTTGTTAAAACACAGATTGCTGGGCTCCACCCCCAGAGTTTCTGATTCCGTAGGTCCAAGTGGAGCCCAAGAATTTGCATTTCTAACAGATTCCCAGGTGATGCTGAAGCAGCTGGTCCAGGGACCACATTTTGAAAACCACAGGCTTAAAAAACGAGAGGTTTCTTGTCTTTGTTTCTTAACAATCCAGAGTTAGGGGGTCCCTCTGCCCCGCTCAGTCATTCAGGAACCCAAGCTGGCAGTGGCTCCTCCATCTTCAATATGTGTTCTCCCCAAGTCACTCTTGTCACTGCCACTGATGCCTCAGAAAAAGGGAAAAGAGGGGTGGAAGAGGCCTAAAAGTTCGACACTTTGATTCAGCTCACAATTTGTTGGAGAGAATTTAATCCCATGATCACCCCTCATTGCAAGGGAGGCTGGGAAATGTAGTCTCTGCCTGGGCAGCCACTTCTCGCTACAGCTCTCTTAGAGATGAAAGGGAGAACCCAACCTGCAGCGGCTCTTACGTAACACCGCACCAAGTGAGCCAAGGAGCACTATTCATGTCATACTCTTGCTCAAAATCCTTGAGGGACCCTCACTACCTACAACGTTAAGAACAAACTCTTTAGCTTCCATGCCAGACTTTCACCGTGGCTCTCATATGTCCTCTTCCCCTCTACGGCCTATGCAGAGTCAAGCTGGTGGACTGATAACTCAGCTCACTCCAGGAGTTCCAGCCTCTGAGATATTTGTCTGTGCTGTACTCTCTCCCTGGCGCACCTTCACCCTCTACCTCTGCCCATCAGAATCTTCTTCTAAGGCCCATCCCTGTCCAACGCTTCTTCCATGAAAAGCTTTCCTCGTCACCACAACTGAAAATGACCTGTCACTCCCTGAATCTTCCATAGCACTTCTTTGTATGCCACTGGCAACTTGTATTTTGCTTTTACTGTAGTTAGTTACGTTTCCCTTTTCCCTCATTCTTGATTGTAAACTAATTGAGCGCAGAGGCAACATCCCGCGCTTACGTAGTGAAGTACCTAGCACATCACTGATACTCAGGAAATAGTGGTGGGCTAACAAACATTTTCATGTTTCAAGGAACATCTCTCAAATGGCTCCGGAATATCTAGAAATTGTGACAAAACATTTGTCAGATTTTCCAGCAGCCACTCATCATAAACTATATCTATGACTACACTTATTCCTTCAGCGAAATTTCTTTGTGGCCTTTTCACTCTTTTTTTTTAAACATGTTTAGACCATGAATACAACAGATCTAACTTATTTTTCACTGTGCTGCTCATTTACAGATCTCAGAAAATTTTCACTGTGACCTGAACTCTGACCAGTTCAAAGGATTTCTGCGAGCTCACACGCCTTCAGTTGCCACATCGAGTCAGGCAAGATCTGCGATCTTCTCGGTGACCTACCCATCCTCAGACATCTACCTAGTAATCAAGGTAGTTGACCACATTCTCGTTTGCACATCCTCATGTTTCTATTGTTGCAATATTCCCTGCACGTTTGGGGCAAAAGAGACGTCAGAACGTGTGTGCACGTCCTCTGTGAGATTCACTTTGTTCCCTTCTCAACTTCCCCCTTTTCTCTTGCAAACAAATTCTGTTTTCGATACTAGAAAGACTGTGGTTTTGGAGTCAGACAGTCCTAGGTTTGAATCCTGGCTTTACAACTTAGTAACTATATGACTTTGGCAGTGACCTGACCTTTCTGAGACTTCGTTTCCTCATCTGAAGAGTGGGGATTATCACAGTGACCTCAGTGGGTGGTCGTGACTACAGAATCAAGCCTGGCACACCTTATGTACCTGTGTTAGTCCATTTTGTGCTGCTATAAAGGAATACCTGAGACTGGGTAGTTTATAAAGAAAAGAGGTTTATTTGGCTCACGGTTCTGCAGGCTGTACAAGAGTCTGCTTCTTGTGAGAGCCTCAGGGAGCTTCCAGTCAAGGGGAACAGGTGTGTCACATGGCGAGAAAAGGAGCAGGAGAGAGAGGAGGGGGTGCCAGGCACTTTTAAACAACCAGTTTTCACATCAACTGTTAGAGAAAACTCATTCATTATGGCAGGGAGGGCACCAAGCCATTCATGAGGGATCTGCCCCCCTGACCCAGACACCTCCCCCCAGCCCCCACCTCCAACACTGGGGATCAGATTTCAACATGAGATTTGCAGGGGCAGAACATCCAGACCATGTCAGTACCCTCCCTCCTAACTGAGAAAAGTTCCCTGAGCTGTCTGGCTCTGGGAGGCTACTGTGGACAAAGACACAAAATCTCTCCGGTAGAGTTTCCTAACGATGTTCACTTTTTCTAGAGACCCATAGTTCAACGTTCCCAAGTCCAGGCTCTTACAGTTTGGGCTGTGGTTTCCAAGTTTCACTCTCCCTTGTTATCATCATGTCACAGACTGAGTGTGTTAAATGAGAGTCGAAATCTGTCAGACAATAAGTAGGAGAAATTTTCGTTCTAGACTGTATTCTTTGCTGATGTAAAAAACGAAAAACCAACCAAACAAACAAAAACCCAGAGTCTTTCTCTATACATCAAAATGATCGGTTATAAGTCAACAAACATGGGGTATTTTACCTACCTTACAAGACCAAATAATCAGTCTAATTGACTCTTTAAACCAAAATTGTAAAATGAAACAAAACAACAAATCTAGGTGTCTGATTTCATGTATACTCGGCTTTCTGTGTTTGGAACATTTTCGAGTTAGGACAGTGTTTTATGTCCATAATCTCAGTGATTCCCCCATGATCTCGTGGTGACAGTAGCATATAGGTTCCAAAACATTCAGGTAACTTGGAGGCCACTTAACAGGCAGCAGATGCCTTTCCATCCTAGCTTCCTTTGCATCATTTTACAAAGATTATGAGGGTTTACTACAGCTTGAGGGGAACTTATTTAAGCTTATAGAAAGTATAGTTAAAATTCTATTGCTAAAAAGACACATCTATGGTCATCAAACTTTAATGTGCATTCTTTTCATTGCAATATTACTTAGACATACAGGAAAAATTAGCATAAAGCCCACTGTGACAGCCCTGTAGTTAAATTCAAAATTCTTTCTCAGCCTTGGAAACCAAGGAAACCAACACTAGTTCTATAGAGCCAAATTTTATTTAAAACTGTACTTCTCAGTGGATGACTTTATTTTGATTAGTCTATAGTAGTCTGCCAAGTAACAGTGGTTACCAAGTGGTTACTATCACTTACCAAATATGTTCCAAAATTTTCAAATGTGTGAATGCCTTCATTTGGCAATAACAAACATGCTCTAAGTTGTCTGGATATTATGAAGAAATTTAAATCTACATAGCAAGACAGTCCCTGGTTTGCTTTCCATTTGTTTCTCTTTACTGGGGCTACTTCCTTTCTTGTTTTTATTCCCATCCTGAACACCAGGATCTTAAACTGTATTTCAGGCAGAGTCATCTAGTTCTGGTATTGCATAAAATATTGTTTTAGGGAGTCATTTCAGGCCTAAAGGTTTAATTCAAGATTTTGTGAAATAGATAAAAGTATTTGTTTCACAATTGAGGATGGAAAGTAAGGCCTAGAGTGAATCTGAAGCATTTTAAAAATAGACATGGCAGGCATTGAACCAGCTCTTCCTGAATAAAGCAGAAAGTAGCCTCTCTACCTTAAAAATTTCTGATAGGCACCTTTGCACTACCTTCCATGGTGACGAAGACTCATGCACCTCATTTCATACCCTTTTATATAAATCATGAAGGTTCCAAACAGTGGGTTCTCATATCAGCCTGCAGCTCCTTCTCATGAGGTACCTGGAGTGACCCTTGCCCAATGCAGCAAAGAGAGTAGAATCTGCTGGTCTGGTCGAATCTGGATTCTCCTGCTTCTAGATTCTGGGGACCCCTATCCTGTAGGTTCCATGCTGCACACTAGGGCATGAAGCCCTGGCATTCCCATTCCTTGCTTCAGGGTCCTAACTAAAAAGTTCTTAATCTTTGTTTAAAATTCATTTTAAAGACCACATTTTTAATCGATTGGCTTCATGGAAAAATTAGTTTCCTTCCAATTTGTTCTATAAGCTCCTGACTATGAGCTTCAGGAGAATAGGGACCGTATTTATTGGTTTTCAGAGGAATAGGGACCATGCTTATCATGCGTGCTCAGGAAAATAGGGACCATGCTTATCACCACCTTATCTCCCCAGCTGCTGCCACACAGAAGGTACTCAACAAAGATTTCTTGAATGAATGAGTGACTGATTGCTGATTAACGGGAATGCTGGTCAGTTTCTAGCTCAAACGTTAGGAGTCTATGTTTTCAACGTTGTGCATCTCTCAGTGGGATCAGCCTTCTCTCCATACAATGGCAATGGGGAGGGGTTTTTAACTTCTTTTGTGAGAAGTGGGACGTCCCACTTGGACTCCTCCCTGAAACAGGTGTACCCTGAGCAGCCCCGTGCCGCTTCCTTGGAAATCCCATGAAACACCCCTCCAGAGGGTACTCTGGGTTAAAGACTTTGTGCCCAACTGATAACATCTATTAAGAGTATGTGCCTATTGGAATATGTTGACCCAGATTTCTTCTTCAAGGGCCATTTCAACTAATGACATAGGCTAAGGGGACTAAATCTACTTGTTTTTCTCTTCAACATCTAAGTTAAATTCTCTTTTAGCAGGGAGTTAGGAAATTTCCAATATCTCCTTGCCTTTCTCCTAAACATGGTACCCAACCTGGTGGCAAGTAGCCAGCCAGCCCCCTGCCTGGCGCAAGCTGGAAGAAGACTCTTGACAGAGCAGCACCCACTGCTGTCACCAGCCGGTCGGCAAACTGAGACGCTGCACATCCCTGTGCTTTTGAGTTTCTTCCCAAGTCTGCTAAATCCAGAAAATTAGCCTAATAGGAAATACCATGGAGACAATTACAGATAATTTATTCTGTTCATTTATTCATTTTGTGGAAGGTTTTGGTCCCCAACCTGACTTTTACAGAGACCATATCTCTTTTTTACATTGTAAGCAATAATAAAGAAAATGAGCTTTCCACTGCCTACACATGTCTCATGGGTTTTGTTTTATAAAATAACTTTTATTGCATTTTTTATTGTAGACATAATACATGTTTATTGTTTAAAAATAAAAAATACACTAAGCAATAGGAAGAAAATAAAAATCACACATAATCCTGCCGTACAAAGATAACTACTGTTAACATTTGCTGTGTACATTTGCTGTCTACTATTGTCCTTTTATTATGCCACTATGATTCTTTTTTTACAAAACTATATGGTACCCTTCATAGTAATTTTTTAAATAAAAAAACATATATCACAATATCTTCCCATGTCATCAAATATTGTCATAAAGCATGATTTTGATTGTTGCATTGATTCCTTTACGTGGATGTAATTCGTGTTCTTTATGTTTATGTTGTTTTTGTTGGTAGATTGAAAAAGTCCTTCAGCAGGGCGAGATTGGAGACTGTGCAGAACCCTACATGGTTATCAAAGAAAGTGACGGTGGAAAGGTATATAATTTGAATATTGCTAAATGGTGACATCTTAGAAGGAGCAGGTATTTTCAGAAGCGTTTCACAAAATAGTTAATGGGATTTAGTCCATAATATGTCCCTATATGAGACATTAATACATTGAATTTAAATGAAAGAAGAAAAAGAAACTGGTCAGTGATGAGAACTTTTTAAAGAAATAAATTATTCAACTCACTAATGATGATGCACACTGATGTATGATTACACAACTTGGTGAGGGCAAAGCCACATCCTGTTGTCTTGGTTCTGAGGCTCTGATCCAGCTGACTGCAAAACTAAACAGTGCCAGAGCTCTCCTGGCCTTCCTCAACAGCATGGACCACTGCCCTTTCTGGTACCGATGATTGAGAATTGGTCATCACTACCATACATCACAAAGTCATTAGCACAGCATAGATGTTGGGCCTATGAAAAGGACATCTTTTCTTAGCAGCAATTTGCAAAGGTTCCCAGTATGGTTTTTAAAACCATACTGGAATAAGACTTACCTCATCAGTATTCTACTACAGACTCGTAAATTTCAAGTAAGATTTGTTGAACTCAAGACTTTTTTCTTAAAATCTATCTTTTATTCCAAACTTAGAACACCTTGGAAGTGTTGCAAATCTCATAAGAAGTTGTTAGGAAACTTTTTAGAATTTTTTGGAGTTTTCCTAAGGCAACTTTTGAAAAACAGATTCACTTGGGAGCTTGGTAGATAACATACTAAATTTTGTGCTTTTTTCTTTTGTGAGACAGAGTCTCTGCTCTGTAGCCCTGGCTAGAGTGCAGTGGTATCATCATAGCTCTAAACTTATTCCTAGGTTCTTTGGTGCAAATCTAAGTCACATAGCTAGCCACCAAAAGAATCACTTATAGATTAGCTGGTATAACAAGCCTTGGACATTTTTTTTAGCTGAAGACGTAGTTTTTTCATTGAATGTAGACTTTCATTAAACTTCTCACTTTTTAATCTATTTCCAGCTAGACTTCTGGCCCGAGTTGAGTCATTTTTCTGCCTGTGCACTCTTTTTAATCAGTAAGGTTTGAATTTTGGAGATAGCTGTCACATCCATGTCAGAGGCAGGGGACTCAGTGTTGATGCTTGTTACAGCTTGTTTCTTCCCATTTTCCTCTAGAGTAAAGAAAAGATTGAAAAACTAAAACTTCAAGCTGAATCCTTCTGCCAACGTTTGGGGAAATACCGGATGCCTTTTGCCTGGGCACCCATAAGCTTAGCAAACTTCTTCAATGTCTCCACCCTCGACAGGGAGGTAATGGAAGTGGAGCCCACGGTTGGTAAGAGTTTCATCTGCAGGGGGCAGGGGAAGGCTCCCAGCTGCCAGCTCTGAGGTCAGCTGCTTCCTGGTGGGGGCTGGGGCTGCTGGAGCTTTAGTAAGTGGTGGGAAGGAAAAAGGAGAGAAATAGAATGAAACACTATTATGACTGGACTACAGATGCTTGCTTGGACAGTAATCTTCAAAAAAATTATGAGCATTTATGGAGATTAAATATACTCTTATCGTAAGATTTTCTAGATGGTTTGACACTTTAAAAAGTTAATTTTTGGTAGCCACCCCCTCTGAAAAGGGAAATTTGAAAAATCACAAGAAAATGTAGTAACCATCTCTAGTGTGCTAAACAGAGACACCGTGGTTGGCTCCTAAACATAGGAAAAGCCTCTGTGACCAAGGCTTCAGAAAAGCAAAAGTCAGATTTCTCAGCACAATGTCCAGTCTCTTAAAGTTTACTTTGCCCAGTGCAGTGAAAAAGTGGGTGCCAAAAGAACATGTAGTTACTGTTTTAATTTATTTGGCATATTTCTGTTTCATCACCTCACCCTTGATCTGAATCATTAATTCCTAAACTGTTTGGGTATGGAAATTTTCAAGAGGGTTGCAAAGTTTTCAAGTAGACCCACCCCCACCACCTATGGTAGCGTTTCTGTTTGCTCAAATGCTTTTGTATCAAGCAAATATTTAAGTCTCTGTTCACATTTCTTATGCATTCCTTAGCTCTGCCACTTCTGAAATGCTGCCTTTAGCAGGGAAGTGGAAGAGAGGGTATTTTGTTTTTGCTGCTGCTACTCTGGAGTTATTGTTGCATAATCACCAGTCAGGGCTCCTGGGTTATCTCTGATTTGTCAATGACAAACCTCACTGTGCTGCATCCTAGCCTTCATGCCACAATTGTTTTTAGTGCCCACTTCCATGCAGACCCAGGTAGCCTTAATTGAAACAGGTATGTGTAGAGCCTAGAGGGTACCATAAGCTAGCTAACTCAGGGGTAGGCCTGCTGAGCCCTCAGAAATCTCTAGGTCAAGGATAACTTAACCTGACTACAGAGACTGATTCTTAAGAAGCAACTAGAAGATGCCACATATTATGCTGAGGCTGTATGGCATGTTTAGGTGGGTAGCAGTAGAAAGAAATCCCAATTTGTCATCATGGTACAAATTAAAGTTAAAAGGATATTCAAAGACAGGAATTAGAACTACTAGAGTTCTAAGCAATTTGATTATTTACAATAGAACTGAACCCTTGAGTTTTGGAGTATAAAAGCAATAAGATCTCCACCTGAATCCCAAAAGGGGATAAGAAACAACTAAGCAGAGTATCAGGGTGCCAGCCCAAGTTTGGATGTGTTCTGGGATTCTAATTCCCATTAGACAGGTCAACCGAGGCAGAAACTCAGTTTTGTGGCCTGGCCCACACAATGAGAGCAGAGGAAAGCTGAGATTCAGAATGTACACAGGCTGACCCTAGAATGTTTGGGTCACAATCCCAAATGCCTTCAGGGGCATTTGAGTACATGCCTCTCCCAGTGGAATGCAAATATAAAAATAAAACAAAAGAAAACACTGCACTGACTAAATAAAGCTTATCAGGAGACCCTGTTCTGGCTGTAGCTCCGGACTCTTGCTGAGTGGCGTCTGGTCTACCCTAATTTCCACATGGGGATGGCCATGTTCAATGTCCTTGTTCAGCGACCTTAAATATATCTTACATATGGTAAAGTTAATAACTGCTATGTATTCAAACAGGAAGGCATACTTTAGAGTAACAATTGATTTCTTTAAAGGGAGAAGCTCAGTGGGTGAACGGAGGACTTTGGCCCAATCTAGAAGACTTTCTGAAAGAGCCCTCTCCTTGGAGGAAAATGGGGTTGGATCCAACTTCAGAGCCACCACCATGACCGTTAACACCTTTTTCAAGCAGGTATCTCTTCACAGTATAGTGTGTCAGGATTTGTCCCCATATTGGCATGGGCCCTGGAGCCCACAGGAGGGGTATAGGTAGTTAAAGTCACTGTCCTAGTCTATTTTTTGTTGCTTGTAACAGAATACCTGAAACTGAGTAATTTATAAAGAAAAGGAATTTATTTCTACAGTTCTGGAGGCTGAGAAGTCCAAGATCCAGGAGTTGCATCTGGTGAGGGCCTTATTGCTGGTGGACACTGTTTGCAGAGTCCCGAGGTGGCACAGGGTATCACATGGCGAGGGGGCTGAGTGTGCTAGCTCAGGTCTCTCTTCTTCTTCTTATAAAGCCACCAGTCCCCCTCCTATGACAACCCATTAATCCATTAACTCACTAATCCATTAATCTGTGAATGTATTAATCCATTCATGAGGGCAGAACCCTGACAACCCAATCACCTCTTAAAGCCTGCATCTCTCAACATGGCCACCTTGGGGACCAAGCCTCAACATGAGTTTTGGAGAGGACATTCAAACTACAGCATTCACCAAGCCTCAATTTCATTATCTGCAAAACAGGGATGATGGTACTGACTTCATGTGGCTGGTGGGAGGGTCAGTGACATAAGAACTATAGAGGTCTTCTCAGAGTGCCTAGAATACGTAAATGCTCAGTGAATGTTAGCTGTTTAAATTGAGAGGAGGATACAAACTATCCTGTTTGCATTATCTTGGTCAATTCATTTATTAGGCTGTGGGTCAGGGTTTCCTGGCCTGGCTGTTGTCCTTCTCACCTCTGTTCCATGGGTAAGTTTCCAGGGCTGCCTACTTGTCATAGAGCGTGACCATGCCAGATGGTGCTCTCTGTTAGTTCAGCAAACATCAAGACTATTTTAAACATAAAAAACTTCCCAGAGTCATCAAATGCATAGAGACAGAAAGTAGAATGATGGTTGTCCGGGTCTGGGGGAAGAGGGGATGGGGAGTTGTAGTTTAAAGGGTATAAAGTTTCAGATTATTTTTGCAAGATGAAAGAGTTCTGGAGACTGGTTGCACAACTTTGTGAATGTACTTAACACTACTGAACTGTACCCTTAAAAATGGTTAAGATGGTAGAAATGGTTAAGATGGTAAATTTAATGATGTGTATTTTACCACAATTAAAAAAAATACTTCAGATTTGGTTTGACTCTTTTGGAAAGGATTCTATAGCTCAAATATTCTTCACGGAGCATTTAAAGGGATCATGTTAAACTAAAATGCAGAAGGTATGCTGAGGGGCCCTGTGTACCATGCCATATAATGGAAATCGAAAGGGTCTGAAAGGGTTTCTATTTGGGAAACACCCTTCCCGATTGTATTACCTTGAGGGCCAAGGTACTTGTCTTAACTAAGTGTGAATTTTCTCATTGGAAACAAGACGTATGTACCTACCTACCTTACTGGGTTGCTGTGAGGATTGGAGATCATGCATGTGTGGCCCTGGGCGTAGTTCCTGTCCCATGGCGGGCACATGGAGGGTGGCATTTATGCTTAAGCTTCTTGTTCAAGACAGGTAGGAAGGAAATGAGATAGGAAAGATGTTTTCTCCACATTCGAATTTTTGCGGAAGAAAGTAAACGTATTCTGTATTATTCCAGGAAGTAAAACTAGCATCACGGGGGGAAGTTAGAGGGGGAGAAGGTTTTGGCCTAGATTTCTAATGGTCAAATCGGCTTCCTTAGAATGCAATAGAAGCCCCGTTCCCAGAAGGACCGATGAGAGTCTGAGTCACGGTGAGTTGGGAGTGACTGGGAAGGAACAGTTCACAAGAGGTTGAGCTATTAGTAAATGACTTCAGAGTTGCCTATAATGCTAATTTCTATGAAAGATTTGTGAGAATAAAACTTAAAGGTAAAAATCTTCCCAGAAATCGTTGGTCCCTAACCCAGGAATCAATGATGCATCTACACTAACCCTGACTCTTCTCTTGGCAGGAGGGAGATCGCCTCAGTGATGAAGACTTATTCAAGTTTTTAGCTGACTACAAAAGATCATCTTCCTTACAGAGACGAGTCAAATCAATTCCAGGTGTGAATGGCTTGTCTTTGTCCTCCTTTGCTGTACCAGTACCATTTGTGATTAGATGCATTGTTTGTCTAATGCTAGAATTTATAAAATCATTTGCCAAGTGAAACATGGGATTTTTGCATCAGGAGTTAAGAATCTGAATTGGTGTATATGTTTGGCAAATCTATTAATGTTTTCTATTTTTCTTAAAGAATCAATCCTATAAATATATATCTTATGCTTTAGATCTGGTTTCTCAGATAATCAGATAATTGTTTGAACAGAGGAGCCCCTTTTGTCAACAAAATATTATATGGAAACTTTAGTATTAAAAAAAAAAGTAAATGTGAGATGCTTTGGTAGAAAGTAAAAGTACCTTCCCTGTCCTCAGCTGAAAAGCCCCTGCAGTACCTCTGCAGTCCTCTTGGGTACAAGGGAATCTAGTTCAAAAACTACCAATTTTTATTGCTAGCAATGCAGGGAAGTTACTGACCTATGCACTATTATAGTATGGTAGTTCTGGAAAGAACTTTAAAAATCCTCTAATCCATTTCTACTTATTTTGCAATTTCTCGCTTCATTTATTTTATAAAAACTAAATCTCAAAAGTTATCACAACACACTTTTTCTCCAACTAAAGGAAATTAGCTCCAAAACGTTTACACTATCACAATTTATCCTATTTTCATAAAACGAATACAGTACAACGATCATTCTTGATTCCCTCGTGACATGACAATTCCTTTCTTTACTAAAACAGCCCTATTTTCTCTCTTTAGTCTCACTCAAGCTGGAGATTTCTTCAGCTCCCGAGACAATCAATTGTTGTCTGACTCCTGAGATGTTGCCCGTGAGACCCTTTCCTGAAAACCGGACGCGTCCACACAAAGAGATTTTGGAATTTCCAATACGGGAAGTGTATGTCCCTCATACTGTGTACAGGTGAGAAACACAGCTCTTGGAAAACCTTTGAACTCATATTCTAAGTTTTATGTAGGTAATGCTTTCATTGATCCTTCAACCTATCTTCCTAATTCCTAAGTTTTGGGGCAAATGAGATGTGCTATTTATGTAACTATAGATGATTGCTAGATCTCTTTCAAAAGATGGTTTATCTAATTCTCTTTAACAGGAAAGTGTTACTGCAGACATAACCTGTAATTTAGGATTATAGTGGACATATTCTTTCCAGAAATTAAAAAAATCCTCCAAGTCATTACCTTGGTTTTCCTCTGTGCAGAAGGACATATTGGAGAAAGAGCAATGGGACTGAAATGTTCTAGTTGTTCGAAAGACAGGTTGTCAGCTCAAGACCAGCGCCATCCAGTAGAATTTACAGCAGTGACAGAAAAGTTCTGTAAGTGGGCTGTCAGTACAGCAGCCACTAGCCACAGGTGGCTATTCAGCATTTGAAATGTGGCTAGTGCCATAAAGGAACTGAAATTTTAATTCTCTTTAATTTTAATTAATTTTAATTTAAATTCAACGAGCTGCATGTGGCTGGTGACTACCATATTGGAGAGCACAGAGCTAGACACTGAAGGCCTAACAGGTTGGGCTGCCTCGGTTTCTGAGTTGCACGTGGTACCACCTGACTTGTCCCATGGGGTCTGGGAGAGAGTGCTTGTCAACATACGACTGCCTAAGCCATTACTGCTCATGCACTTTTATTTTTTGTTTTGAGAAGATTTCTTCTAATGCAGAAAAGAATGCTATATACGTAGCATGCATCTTTTCCTCACGTCCAGGAAATGGCACTGCTGTTTTTATTTTTTTTATATAAAAAAATGAAGTCATAGTAATTAAGTTGAAGTCTTCTTTATCCCCAGCATCTAGTCACAGACTTGACACCTACCTTTTGTCCTAAACATTGTCATTATCATGAACTTATGTGTGTTCTTCCGTTTTCTCTGGTTTTACACACACACACACATACACTTATCTGTGAACACTGGATGGTATTGTTTTTATATTCATTTAAAATTTACATAAATGACTTCACTCCATGTGTTATACTGCACTTTGCTTTTTTCACCCAACAGTTTGATTTTTTTTCTTCTTTTTTTTTGGTTTGGGTATGACTATGGCCTCATGAATTTTATTGATTCAATGTGTTACATTCAGTTACAGTCATTATTCTTTTGAGTTATTCAAATTTTCACAAATATAACCCATGGGAACTTATTAACAGCTTGTATTTGAGAAATATCAATATTGATTTATATAGAGCTATGTTATTCCTTTTAATGACTGTATGGTATTCCTTTGTGCGAAAAGGCCATATTTTATTTATCCATTTTCTTATTGATAGACATTTATGGTTTTCTTTTCCAATTTTTGACTCTTACAAATACTGTGCAGTAAGTATTTTTGTCTTTGTCTCTCTGAGCACATATGTGAAAGTTTCCCTGAGGAATATGCCCAAAAGTGAAGTTTCTGGGTCACAAGCAATATATGAATACATTTTCAGTCTTAGTCCCATTGCCACTTTTTTCCAAACATCTATCAGTTTGCAATCCTGCCTCCCCAGTTCCTCACCCACACTTTCCAGCATGATGTGTGTGGGACTGAAATGCAAAGAACTTCAGAGCTCACCTGATCCTGATCCAAGCGCCTCACCCTCGCATTTCCAGGTGTACAGCATTGAGACCAGGAAAGGATAAGTAGTGATTTATTGAGGCCAAACCTTGCAGTGAGAAACACAAACTACCATTCGCTCTTCCTTTCAGCGTTGGTGAGGTGCACACACATTTCCCCCATTTAATCCTTCCGGAAGCAACTCTTCATTTGCAATCCTCATTCCTTAAATACAAACTCAGCCTGCAAGTCTCCCTCCCAGATTAGCATTCCTATGATGCAGTAGTTTCAATTCCTCTCTCTAGAGGACGATGAAAGCATGCAAAGGTTTGCTTATGGATGCTGTGTTTGTATCTTTTTAGAAACCTTATCTTATAACTGGAAAAAAATATATATTTGTGGCACTGGAATAAACTTGCACCAAATGAATTCTGTAGTTATTCAGCTTCCTCTCAGCATTTAATCACCCATGGCAGGCATTTACAACTCGCTCCACTCCTTGCTGCAAACATTATCCCTTAATTACATCACAGCAGGACTTGGAATGCATTAGTGCACTGAATGATTCAGAAACGTGGGAGGGCAGAGGAGGACAAGTCTGAACAGATTACTGTGGACCCAACTTGGCATCATGAGAAACAGACCCACAAGTACAAAGTGAATATTCTCTAGCTGGACCAGACACTGTAGAAATACCAAGGCAACCTCGTTAGAAACCAGGTCTTTACTCTTGGGAATGATAGAAGATACTTCCCTCCAGTTTGGTTGTAGCAACTTCTCCTGGCTCCAGGCTGCCATATTTTATAGTCTGCAGAATTCTTATATCGGTGATTCAATTTAACACCATATAAGTAGAACTCAAGTTACCTTTTCTTCTCAGAAAGGAGCATCCGCCACAGGGACTCAAGAAAAGTTGGCTTGGGAGAGGCTGACATTGCCTTGCAGCCCTCAGCCCCACCGTCCTCCCACCTCCTCAGGTGCCTCCTGTCTTTGTTCTGCCGCTTCAGGTGTCCTCAGTCAGGGCACCATGCAAGTTGCATTCTATGTCCGTGCTGCCCCCTGGTGCCTGGACCGTATTCCAATTGCTTTCAGGAGAAGATCTAGATGAGTTATGGTAGAGCTGCACAGGACTCCGGAAGTGCCCCATGCGTCAGCGAGGGTTGCACATTCATAAAACAAACACTTGCTCTCACAGAAGAGAACAACTTCCAGAGCCAGAAATGCTAATCCCAGCGATGACTGGGGTCTCCCAAACCAGGGGCTTGGACCCTCTGCAGTGCTGTGCCCATCCTCCGTGAGACAGAGCTAGACTACTGTCCCATGCGCCAGAGCCAGGCAAGAGGCTCTCAGAAATGATAAGCAGACAGACAGCAATTCTGAAAGTGGAGCAGAACAGCCAGAAAAATTAGCTTGATAAAAAAGATTACCCAAATCTGAGTTTGGCATTCTTTTGTGTGTGCCCAGATTAAGAAAATACTAGTTGTTCGCCTAGGAACACGTGTGAACCAATTCCGGCCTTATTTTCCAAGGGGCCCAACAGCTGGGCATAGAGACACCAGCTGCGTTCTGGAGGGGGCAGGATGGAAACAGCAGGGGCTGAGGCCAAGGCCCAGTGGGGCCTTCAAGGGCATCCTGTCCTGCGGCTGCCACGGGCTCTGTGCAGAGATCACAGGCACTGAGTTTGTAATGAGCTTGTTAAGCTCCTTGCCGTCCCTTTAACGGGTGATTACATTAAAGAAAGCCACATAAAGTACGTTTTCATCTCTCATTCCAGCCCCCGAGAGCCTCTGAGGTCTTGTTTATCCAATTATCAGACTTGCTGTGGAGGACTGTGCTTGCTGAGAACAAGCTATCAGTTGGAACTTGATTTCTTTGATGGATAATTAGCTGTTTTCAGGCCTCCTCCTATTGAGCTGGATGTTCGCAGACCAGTAGTCCGATCTGGCCCAACAGGGAGGTGCTCCCATGCCACAGTGGAGCCTTAGGGAAGACGGCCGGGCTTATATCCCGCAGGGGGGAGGGAATGGCACAGGGTAGACACAGGAGCTCTTGAAGGAATGTCTCGGAGTTATGAGCTACTGAATGAATTTCTAAGGAAAGGAATAAACCAGAAATGACTCTGAATGCGGAGGTTAGGAAGGAGTCAGGGCATGGGAATTAGCCTTGAAAGAGATTTAATTTTGTCCAAGGAAATGGATTCCCAGTTTAAGCCCAGTTAGCTCTACGTCCAGAGTGGATCTTCTCAGTGCTGGAGGGAGGGTGGCTGTGCCTCAGAGTAAGTGTCCAGCCTCACTCTGGACCCTCCCATTCAGGAGGTCCTGGGTACAAGGTGAGATGGATTTGGCAGAGAGCAAATAGTGGTCTACAGGAATCCACAGCCCAGCAGGAAACCTTGCCATGGTGAAGACCATGGCTGTTTTGGCATATGCTATATATACTCCAGCATCACTGCTAATTAGTGATTGGTATTATAGTTTATGACAGGTTTGGCTCTTGTCTCTTTAAATCACCATCAAAATAATGCCTGCCTTAAGTCACTATCAAAAGAATAGCTTCTGTCTCTGCAGTTGTTTGAATTTATTTTCGAATAGGTAGCCTATTCTAATGGTTCAAAATTTTAAAGATACAAAAGTGCTTGAAGTAAAAATTCTCTCTACCATTTCTCACTTCCAGCCATCCAGTTTCCCTCTTTGGAAACAGCATGTGTGTGTGTGTGTGTGTGTGTGTGTGTGTAGAGTGGATTTTATTCTTTCATTTATTCTACAAGTATTACTGAGTGCCAACAATATGCCAGGCCCTGTTCTAGACACTGGAGAAATAATAGTGAACAAAATAGATTACAATCATGTACTTTTCACACTTCGGTTCTATTTTTGACAGTTGAAGACAGCCATTTTTTCTGTTTCTTATGCGTCCTTCCCAAGATGGACTATGTATATACAAGCCAGTACAACCGTGCATTTTTCCTATCATAATACAAATGTAGCCTAATCTTCACAGTGTTCTGCTCCTTGATTTCTTCACTGAACTATATTGTGGATAGCACTTCTACATGATTACATAGAACTTCCTCTTGTTTTTTTCACAGCTGCACTCAATCTCATTATATGGACGTATCACTATTTAATATATGCTGATGGGCATTTAAGACAGTTCTGATATTTTGCTATTACAAATGATGTTACAATGAAATATCTTATAAATATAGCACTTCACATGTGTGCAAGCCTATTTATTGGTTAAATTCCTGCTTTTGACCCTTTAAAGGAATGTTTAAAGAACTCTGCCCTAAATATAAGACAATCTGGAATCCCAATCTGTGGCTTTTAATGGGTTTAGCAAGCAGTTGCCTTTGGAACGAAACCTTTTATAAACAAACCATTTACTTAGGAAGGGCAGCAGCAGCCCAGGCAAAATCTGGTCCGTGGAATTAGCCAAGGAATGGAGACAAAGGCAAAGTGAATTCCTGATGCTAAGTCCTAGTAATTTATTACTTGGTCCCAGTAATAAATCAGGAGCACAGTCCCCACATTCCTGATGCCTTGCTCCAGAACTCTGCAATCCTTGTTTTCATAAAAATGAAAAAAATTCAGGAGGAAACCAATTACCTAATGTTACTTAGCAACAGTTGCAAAGGTTTTGCAACGTTATTGTTACAGTACAACATTCAGCCACTAGAGGGCACAATTTGCTCACTTTCTAGATTCAGACACACTACCTTTTCCATTACAAAACAGGTGGAGTTATGATTTATTAAAATAAAACACACATTGTGGTTTTTGTCCTTAAAGCACAAAACCAAGAACAACTGAAAAGTATGCCAGTGTACCAAGAGATTCCTGTTATCGTTTTTTGCAAAGGATTTTATCCTAACCTATCAGCTTCTGCCTTCTTTTATTAGTAAATTATGACCTTAGACATCTGACACTTGGGGGGAAGATGTATTTATTGGGGAGGGGGACCAAGAAATGCATCCCATGTTGCAGAGAGACAGAGCGGAAACTTGTCTTTTGGGGGGAGTTGTTTATATATTTACACATTCACCAATCCTGCCTTATACAAAAGAGTGTAGAATTCATGAGTGAGGCAGTTATGAAATAGTAATAAAGAGATGTTCTGTACATTCATGTCACTGATTCCACAGTTCACAACTTCTTATCAGTCTCTTTATTTCATACTCATTCCATTTGAGTCCACCATGCGTTGGTGTCACTGTCTATAAAGAACTGTCCTAACTGAAAATCCTGTGGTCAGTTTAAAGGTGGCAAATGTCATTTTTTCCACCAATCCTTTACCTGGGATTCAGCAGGCAGGCTCATGAGGCATCCTGTGTTTACATGAGTTGCGGATGAAGGTTGGTGGAGGCAGAAGAAATGAGAAGTGGTGATGAAATTGAGGCAAATCTGGGCTTGCATTTGATTGTGATGATGAGTAGTTTGTCTAGCTTAGAAGGAGCACCTAAAATTCAAAA
The DNA here is from genome assembly GCA_028533085.1 of Varecia variegata. Lineage (NCBI taxonomy): Eukaryota > Metazoa > Chordata > Mammalia > Primates > Lemuridae > Varecia > Varecia variegata. The sequence goes on from CM052443.1 coordinate 74,067,050, forward strand.
AGCTTTCTTTCTTTGATTTCTGTACTTTGGTTAGTTTTTTAAATTCTCATTTTAAAATCAGTCTTTTGAAGAGGCTTGTTCTCTTCTGATGTGATAGCCTTCAGGGAATTGTTCCCTCTTATTTCTTTTGCTATTTAAGGGGGGGTGGATCCTCTCTACTTTTTAGCTTCTTTATGCTTAGTTCTGCCTTTCCTGTGTACTTTTCAGCTGCCCCCAAAAGTCGGCATTCATCTACTCTTGCCATGGTCTGGCCTTCTCTACAGCAGAGGCATTTTAACAGCTCTCCGTTAATGGGTGTTCTGTGGTTTCAGGCCTCAGACTGGCTGCCCGGGGCCCTTCTCAGCAGAAAGCAGCCTGCCCTGAGGCAAAATATTAGATTCTGTGTTGCGGTTTTCCAAGGGGAAAAAGTGGGTGTTGGCAAGGGGTGCCTCCGAACCCCACTGCACAGAATAAAACAGAACTATGAGTAGTTCAAAGCACTGAGTTTTGACAGTGTAATAAGGTAATTTTTTAAAAGCATGGCTAATTAGTCAGATTTCATGTATCTTTTATAATTAAAAAATAAATTTCCTCTACCCACTGGCCTAAACCCAAGAAAGATTATAAAACTTCCCCAAAACGTGTCAGTCCTCCCTCCTTTGTTTCACATAATTTGTTTGACAACTTTCAAAATGTAAACTGAGATCCGTGCAACTGTTTGTGGAAATAAAAATATTATGGCTTCATGAAGATAAAATTGGAGGAACTCAATGACTCATTTCAATGATGCCCAGGCTAATGATTACACACTTAGCAATAAGAAAATCTCAAAGCTCATTTCTCATCTTTCCCAAGAGTTACAGCTTTTAACACTAAGCTGGTGGTTCCCTTTGTGTCATTCCACTTATTTGCTAGGGGTGACATGGCCCAGCTTCTCTCCCATCAAAGACAAGTTTTCAGCAGCTTTTCTGAAATTCCCTCATCTCACAGAGAGGGGCAGACCACTTTCTTCATCCTATTAATAATAGATTTACATTTCTGTTCTCTAAGTGCCCGTTAATGTTCTCATGCACAAATATGTTGTCTGTCTGAATTTTGGGGAGAGGGCAGAAAACACACTGAGAAACCTAGAATTCTGACTCCTTCTCTTTGGCTCAGGCTTGGATGAACTTGCCCCACAGAGTAGGGACGTGGAAATTACTCTTCAATTAATATAATCTGTTCCTTCTCCCTCTCTGACCCACCCACTTCTTTGTTCTTCCTCTCACTCCCATTATTGTCAGAGTGGAAACTTGGCCTCCCCTTACGCCCACCTTTCCAGAAATTTCCCCGTGCTCCTCAAGCTTGGCTCGTCTCAAACTTGGAATTGTGTTCTCTCATGCCCTCCTTGTGTCTTTGACCTTTACATCTATTTCCCGGTTGCAATACTTTTCACTTGGTGACTGCGGAGCTGGATTCTGCCAGTGCACGTCCCACCCGGGACTCGTACATGCCACCTTGATTCCTTTATGGCATCCGTGCCATCATCTCACTGGAGAGAGGTGAAGGGGCAGAGATCACTCATGTACCTCAGGCAGATTTTCTTTCTCCTGCAGGTGAAGGAATCCATCGATGGCTGCCTCCTCTTTTGTAAAGAACAAATGTCAAATCGGTGGTTGGTCCTCACTTTGCAGATAAGCAACACGATAACACTTGTGCTCCCCACCCCCTCTCCTCCCGTTATTTTGAAACCAGTGACATTTTGTTTACACTAAACCTAAAGTGCAGCCTGGCTGGGGTGGAGTGGAGGGGGAGGTATCACAGGGGACTGTTCAGCCACGAGGCAGCTCTGGTGCCAGGGAACACACACGGGGTCAGGACCAGGAGGTTGAGCCTCAGTTTCCTCATCTGTGAAATGGGATAACCCTGTGCCTCAGGGGCTTTGGGGGAGGATGGATAGAGACTTTACCCATGAAAATGCTTTGTGAAATGTAAAATGTTCTACAATATTTGTTGTTACTTATGTCTGTGCTGTGGTTCCCCATCCTGGTTGTAAATTGCTTGAGGGTGTCAGAGGCTCGTACTATTTTCTCCCATCGAGATGAAAACCAGTGTTTTGGAGCTCACCTGGGAAACTGGGAGCTTACTTTGGGATTGGCATGTGGAAGGGGACGAGGCTGGGTGATGATTAGCCTGGTTTGCTGGTGTTTGCTCTGCGAGAGGGTCGGTGGCACGATATGACCACCAGGGGGCGCGAGGCACACCCTAATTTCTCTAGCTACCAGACTGGTACCTCCTCTGCACCGTCCTGGTAGGGCCTGGGTGGGGGCCCTGATTTGCTTCATATGGTCTTTCTCCAACTGGTATTAAACTCTAAGTAGGCGACCAGGGAAGGCCTTCCCTAGTGAGAAGGTTTTGATGTGGTTTTGTCATCCGGGACTGGATTAAACATGGACAAATCCGTCTTTCTGTAGTCTCGTTTTGAGAGTGGAGCCCTGGCCTTGTGCAGGTCAGGACAGAGCACTCGTGACCACCCTCAGCACCAGTCCTGGCTGGAAAAGAGCCCCAGCTGTTTCTCTGATGCCTCTGCAGGGGGTGCCTGTCTCACTGATCACCAAGACTGGAAGATCGTCTGCAGTTCTTTCAAATGCCACAAAGCTGCCATGGGAACTGCCCACTAGCACGTTGATAATCACGTTGTGGTCCTCCTTCCCTGCTTTGTTTCCCTGGTCCTGGAATGGAGGCTGGGCTCCATGTGACAACCTATATTCCCTGCAGATGAAGCCAACTCTGTTAGTTCCTAAGATCTACTCAGTAGGCAGAGCAATATTCCCGGAATGGGACTGAGAAAGTGGAATAGAAGAGGAGTAAAGGGGTGAGGAGTGAGGGGTAGAAAGCTTTCCTCTTTATGTCCAAGGTGTGTTTACTCATAGGAACAGGATGGTGGCGATGCTTTCAGGTTAAGGATGTCGTGGCAACAGTCTTCCCTGAACAGCTCTCCTGTGATAGTCAGCGTCGTGCAAACCCTGCATTTTTACACTGTACCTAGTGTGTTCGACTGCGATGTGGAACTTTCCCTGAAGTCAGCAAGAACCCTGTGAGAATCAGGATTTGTCCAGAAATTTAGCATTTACCTAATCAGTGATTCCCTAGACACGTCAGTACCTCCAAGTGATTCGTATGCTTGTTTGGCGGATGTCATGCGTTTGGCAATTTGGAGAAGGAAGTGGAGAAAGCAGCAGAAGTAACACTTGACATTGTTAAACATAAGCCCAAGGCAGCCCAGCGCAGAGGCAGTGGGGCCATGAGATGGGTAGCTCCAGACACACAGCTCTGAAGATGCCACCTGCAAAGTCGGTTGAGACCCCAGGCAACAGGCCTCAGGGCCTATGTGCTCCTTCAGGGTAACTGACTTTTACAGGAGCCAGGGTGCACAGCACTGAGCACGGAATTATTGTTAATACGGGGCATGATCCCACCAACACGCTTGGTTAGGTGCAGAGAGAGAGACGCTTCTTTTATGTGACTTCTAATGTCTTCTCCCAGACTTTAGTTAAAACTAAACCAAACCCTAGCACAAGAATCCATATCTCAGGCCAGCAGTCAAAACTGTGCTGACTCTTCTAGCTCAGGAAGAAGCAAAGTCCATAAGAAGACTGTTAACCCTCAGATACAAGCCTGTGTGGACCTGTAACGCTCGTGTGAGTGTGAGGAGTGGGGCAGTTTCCCTCGGCTCCTCCCTCACCCAGTGTCATTCAGGGACAAATGGAGCAGATATATTTCCTTTGAAAAGCTCACACACCTAGCAATACTTGTTGCCCTATGAATAATGGTGATGCATTAGGTGATGCACCTAAGCAATATTTGTGAGCCCCTACTACGTGTCAGGTACTATGCTCGGTGCTGAAAGAGACAGGGGGTGGAAGGGTGACTGCCTGTCTTTGGAGGCAAACCCCAGTCTCCTAAGAGACACCAGAACCACACACAACCACACTGATCTACAAAATGACATGCAATGCAACTTTGACATGCAGCCGCCTTGAGACCTTTGAACATTCTACCTCCAAAACCCAGACGAGTATTGTCTCACCACGTGCCTGAAGCAGGTATCTGTTTATAGAGATACCTGAGGGCAACTGGACAATTTACTTCTTAGTAGACCTGCTGCTTCTCCCAATTCCAATACCTTCTTCTCCAACCCAAACCAAGACATCTAGTAATGTTAAAACCATCAGGAATGATAAAACAAGCATTTTAATGACTAGTATTCATTTATTCATTGGCTGTTTCTTTAAATGGATAGGGGATTATTAAAGAGCTTGCCCCAAACCAAAAGAGAAAAAAAGTCTGCCTTAGCAACAGCAGAAACTGGAAATTTTCTGGTATGTGTATGTGTTTTTGTCAGCTGGCAGATTTGTTTTAGGAAACTATTTCCAAAGCCTGGAAAAAATGTGCTCCCTCTGTCTGTTAAAGGAACATGCAGGCCGGGTGGGATGTCTCACACCTGTAATCCTAGCACTCTGGGAAGCCGAGGCAGGAGGATCAGTTGAGGTCACAAGTTTGAGACCAGCCTGAGCCAGAGCTAGACACCGTCTCTACTAAAAATAGAAAAAATTAGCCAGGTGTGGTGGTGTGCACCTGTAGCCCCAGCTACTCGGGAGGCCGAGGCAGGAGGATTGCTTGAGCCCAGGAGTATGAGGTTGCAGTGAGCTATAATCACACTACTGCACTCTAGCCTGGGCAACAGAGTGAGACCCTGTCTCAAAAACAAAAAAAAAAAAAAAAAGGAACACGCAGGTTGGTTCATGGTAGTTCTGCGTCTGACAATTCTGTCTGGGGAACTTATACAAAAATGCAGCACAATCCAGATTTGACATCCAAACAAGTCTTTAAACTTCAATTTTAGGTCTTGAAAAAAGCCAAATATTATTGAAATGTTTATTTTGTTTTTATCTGCAGGAGGCTTTCATTAAAAATTTGTTGCTTTAGGGGAGAAGGAAGGATGTTTGTGGTAGGTACTTCTTGACATTTTATCTTTTATCTGACCCAGCACACCTCTTTAGGAGATGTTAATTAATTCAGCTAATAGAATCAAAACTAGAACCAAAGAAGAATTGTTCATATTTTTAGAAATTCTCAAGTTCTTATACTTCTTTGGAGGTTGGATTGATTCCTAAGAGGCTATTTTGTGCTGAAGAATGTTTTCCTACAGGTAGTCATTATATTGTGTTCCTTAGACCAGGAGATCCAGTTGAGGCAGAAATTTTACAAGGCAATGCCATTTTTTTTAAAGGAAACATAATTTTAAATATTAGGGAATACTGGACATATACTTTAAAAAAAATCCATGCTTGTATTAGTTATCTGTTGCTGCATGACAAAAACTTTGCAACTTAAAACCACAGTTACTGTTTCGCAGTTTATGTGGGTCATCCAGGTGCAGCTCAACTGGGTGCTCGGATTCAGAGTCCTCAAAAGGCACAGTCAGGATGTCAGCCACACTGTGGTCACCTCGGGGGTCACTGGGGGAGGATCCATTTCCAAGCGCACCCCTGTGGCTGTTGGCAGGGTTCAGTCAGTCTTGGGTGGTTGAGTTGAGGGCCTCAGTTCCTCACTAGTTGTTGGCCAGGGGCTTCCATGAGTTCCCTGCCACGCTAGTCTCTTCACAGGGCAGCTCACAGCGTGGCAGCTGGTGTCATCAGAACATGCAAACAGGAGGGCAAGAGAGAGCAAGCAAGAGAGAAGCCAGAGTCTTTTTGTAACCTAATCTCAAAAGTGACATCCCATCACTTTGGTCATATTCCGTTCGTGAGAAGCAAGTCGCTAGGTCTAGCCACCCTCCGGGGAGGGATTACACAGGGCAGGAATACTGGGAGGCAGGGGTCATGGGCGTTATCTTAGCAGCGGCTAGCACCGTTCTTTTTTGTTGTTTTTCTTTTTTTTTACAATTAAATCTCTTTTTTTAATTTCAGAATATTACAGGGGTACAAATGTTTTGGTTACGTGAGTTGCTTTTGTACAGTTTGAGTCAAAGTTGTAAGTGTGTCTATCGCCCATATAGTGTGCGTTGTGCATGTTAGGTGTGAATTTACCCATCCCCTCCTCCCACCTCACACCTGCTTGATTTCCATTGAGTTTTACTACCGGATGTGCATATAAGTGTTGATGGATTAGTTCCAGTTTGATAGTGAGTACATGTGGTGTTTGTTCTTCCATTCTTGCGATACTTAGAAGAATGGTCTCCAGTTCCATCCAGGTTGTCACAAAAGGTATTAGTTCCCCACTGCTTTTTATGGCAGAGTAGTGCTCCATGGTATACATATGCCACATTTTATTAATCCACTCATGTACTGATGGGCACTTGGGTTGATTCCACATCTTTGCGATTGTGAACTGGCTAGCACCGTTCTTAACCAAGCTACAAAAAGGTGGAGACTGCAGTTGTGTGGGTTGGAAGGAGTACGGGAGAGTGGAGGGTGAGCGAGAGAGGGTGGATTCATTCTGTGGAGGTCGAGGATGAGGCTCTTCAGGGAGTGTTCCCATCAGCCTGGTATATTTCTAGGACATCTACAATGCATTTCTCCCCACTAAAAGAAAAATAACCACTTCTTGGCAGATCCCCAAAGATGAAAAGATCCTCAGACCCATGCCCTTCACTAAACCACAGTCCAAAGGACTAAGCCTGCAAACGGGGAAAAGTTGTTTTCACGTGGGTTAAAGCAGCTCTCCCACATTTTCTTATATTCAAAGTAGTGGGGATAAACCCTAAGCTGTATATATTAAAGAATGAGCTCATTTCTCCTCTTGCACAGTACCCCAGCCCCTCACACACTCTGCTTCTCCTTGGCACCCCAGCACACGCTCACCTCCCCAGTGTCTGCAGATTGACATGCCTATGCCAAGTCTGCATAAAGCACTGTGAGCAAAATGGACACTGTAGCTATGGAAGAGTAAGGTTTGCAGGCTCTCTAAAATGCATATTGCTCAAGTAGTTCAAATCCTTCCCCATTTGGAATAAAAGACATTCTTAGTAAATATTTTCAAGGCATCCAAAAAAAAAAAAAAACACTGAAAATAGGATTCTAATAAGCCAACTGGGGGCTCAATCTATTTAACAAATTTCTGAGCCATCTTTATTTGGAAATCACAAAGACAAAGATTAACACAATCACTTAGACCCTTAAATCACATCACAGGTTCCACGGGCAGTAGATGGGAGTTGGGAGAGATACATTTATCCAGTGAAACTTTGAACTATTTTGTCAGTCTCGGAGTTTAAGAAAAAAAATTGTAGAATAAAAAATTTGGGCTTGAGTGTCTTCCCAGCTCCCCTCGCTTCCTCTAAGCATCTGGATTTCCCCCAAAGAAGTGCCTCCTGGTCAGGAATTACCCCATCCTCCTTTTTGTCTCCTTTCTCCTCTCACACTTTCAATCCATAAACCCAATCTCTTTGTAAGGAGGAAGGATGAATCACTGATTCATACTAAGGTGAGAGCGAATGATATTTAAACCTCTTAATACATTAAATCTAAGTAGTGTTTCAAAAGGAAATTTGGTAACATAGATATATCTTAGTTGGAAATAGTCAATTCGATAAAGTATGCTTTAAAAGATATTTTCAATCAGGATTGGAGAGAGATTTTATTTTTCTTTAAAGCAATCAGGTTTCCCCAACAGGTTTCAAATACCTGGATATTTGTGATTCTTTTCTATGGGAATCTGATCTGGGTAAGACCTAAGACCGTAAACATCCCCGCTTTCCCTTTGGGTCTTTTGCTGTTGAAAACTATTTGGACTTAAAACAAGTAAGTGGATTTTAAGGACGGCTCCTTTCACCTTTTCTAAAAGGTAGCATTCTTGAGGTTCTGTTTTGTTTAACAGAAGGAATGCTGGTTTTGCAATCTCTCACTTAAAAGGGACTTTTACCCATCTCATAAAAAAGGGTAGGGGCAGTGAGGATTGTTGTAATAGAAAAGGGACTCTACAAATGTCATAGCAGCTGTGAGTATGAATTCATTCATGTTCAAAGATTGTTAGTAGGAATAATAATTGTTCTATATAAAGTTGCCATGGCTGATGTTCAAATTGCAGTTTATCAATTGAGAAAGCATGGATTTTTTCCCCCAAAAGAAATCTTTAAAAGTGGTATGATAAGCGGTATTAGGACTGGCTGTTGTTTTGTTTTTTCTCTCATTTGATTTCTAACTTTAAGTGCATTTTTTTTTTAACAGCAAGTTTGTAGAGAGAGAGTTTTGGGTCATTTATTATAGTGTTTCTAAACAATTTGGTAACATTTTGTCTCTGGCTTCTTAACTGCATTTGCTTTTTGTTCAGAATACAGTGCCTGCATTTATACAGAGCGTTGCAGCCTAGCCCACGAGCACAGAGGTTACTAAAGGGCGAGCTGCTGCTCCCAAGCACACCCTCAGTGCCTCTTTCTAATCTTGTGCCATTTCCCAGGGCAGGCGGCCTCATGGGACTCCGACGGGTACCCTGGAACAGGTTTTACCCTCCGTTCTGGCTCTGATTTCTGAAGATAGAATGTGCTCTGCACCCTACACATCAGGGGGTTTCTCTCCATTTCCATTTTTCACTGACTTCTTTGTTGAGTTTGTGGTTTGATCTAACCTAAAACATTGAAAACAGGAATAAACAGAAATAATGGCGTGAGACCATGGCCATAGAGTGACAAGACAGGACATGGCAAGTGTTTTATTTTTACGCATTTATTTGAACCTTCTCATTCTAAAAAGTATCTGAAGCAGATTATAGAGATTGTGTAACAAGGCATAAAATTTCTGGGTGAAGGGAAAATATGGAGAGGGAAATCACTCTAAACTTAGGTAAGGTTAATATGTACCTAGAATATATCTTTTTTTTTTGTGTGTGTGTGTGTGTGTGTGTGTGTATGTTTTTGAGACAGAGTCTCGCTTTGTTGCCCAGGCTAGAGTGAGTGCTGTGGCATCAGCCTAGCTCACAGCAACCTCAACCTCCTGGGCTTAAGCAATCCTCCTGCCTCAGCCTCCCGAGTAACTGGGACTACAGGCATGCGCCACCATGCCCGGCTAATTTTTTCTATATATATTTTAGTTGGCCAAATAATTTCTTTCTATTTTTAGTAGAGATGGGGTCTCACTCTTGCTCACGCTGGTCCCTAGAATATATCTTAAGGTCTTTGATAGCTCCTTAAAAGTCGCCCACAAATTTGACTTTGAGCTTCCTAGTAGCCAAGCAAAAAGGGGAATCACAATGGAACAGCAGTCCCCAACCTTTTTGGGACCAGGGACCAGTTTCATGGAAGACAGTTTTTCCATGGGGGTGGGGTGGGCAGGGAAGCTCAGGTAGTGATGTAAGCGATGGGGTCAGCTGTAAATACAGATGAAGCTTTGCTTGCTTGCCCCCTGCTCACCTCCTGCTGTGCAGCCCTGTTCCTAACAGGCCATGGACCTAGGGGTTGGGGACCTCAACTATAAGATTCATATGTCTGCCAAATTAAAAACAAACCAGTTCTCTTGGATCAGTGTGTGTCAAACTTGAAGGTACATTTGAATCACCTGGCATGTTGTTAACTTGCAGGTTCTGAGTCAGCATATCTGTGGTGCAGTTCTGACTGGCTCCCAGGTGATGCTATGCTGGTTCTGATGCTGCTTCTCCCTGGACCACCCTTTGAGTAGCAAAGTTTTAGCTGGCTCAGAAGCGCTTATTTACAAAGCATGCTCCCACTTAAAAAATATAACCACATTAGGTTTTCAGGTTTTCCAAATAATTCCAGAACATATAAAATATTGAGCTTTGAGATTTCTAACTTTAATTTGCTCTTGATGTATTTAAAACATCAAAACCTCTATTTAGGCCAGGTGCAATGGCTCACACCTATAATCCAGCACTTTGAGAGGCCACAGTGGGAGGATCAACTTGAGGCCAGGAGTTCGAGACCAGCCTGGGCAACATAGCAAAACCCCATCTCTACAAAACATTTTTTGAGATCAGCAAGGTGTGGTGGCACATGCCTGTAGTCTCAACTACTCTGGAGGCTGAGTCAGGATGATCTCTTGAGCCCAGAACTTCAAGGCTGCAGTGAGCTATGATCACGCCACTGCACTCCAGCCTGGGTGACAGAGTGAGACCCCATCTCTGTTAAAACAAAATGAAACAAAACTCTACCTTCAGAAATCAGAGCAAGAAAAAACAGAGGGTAAAACCTCTTCCAGGGCACCCATCAGAGTCCCAGAAGGCAGCCTGCCCTGGGAAATGGTACAAGTTTAGAAAGAGGCACTGAGGGTGTCCTCGCAAGCTGCAGTTTGCCCCTTAACACTGGGGTCAGCACTCTCATCTTAGCTATGCTATTTCAAACCTTTTAAAAAATCTTAAGTTGGCCGGGCGCGGTGGCTCACGCCTGTAATCCTAGCACTCTGGGAGGCCGAGGCGGGTGGATCGCTCGAGGTCAGGAGTTCGAGACCAGCCTGAGCAAGAGTGAGACCCCGTCTCTACTAAAAATAGAAAGAAATTATCTGGCCAACTAAAATATATATATACACAAAAAATTAGCCGGGCATGGCGGCGCATGCCTGTA
>CM052443.1:74078080-74113967 GCA_028533085.1 Varecia variegata
GGAGGCCGAGGCGGGTGGATCGCTCGAGGTCAGGAGTTCGAGACCAGCCTGAGCAAGAGTGAGACCCCGTCTCTACTAAAAATAGAAAGAAATTATCTGGCCAACTAAAATATATATATACACAAAAAATTAGCCGGGCATGGCGGCGCATGCCTGTAGTCCCAGCTACTCGGGAGGCTGAGGCAGTAGGATCGCTTAAACCCAGGAGTTTGAGGTTGCTGTGAGCTAGGCTGACGCCACGGCACTCACTCTAGCCCGGGCAACAAAGCGAGACTCTGTCTCAAAAAAAAAAAAAATAAATAAATAAATAAATAAAAAATCTTAAGTTTATTTAGGGAAACATTCTTTAGCTCTTGTAAATATTGTAAGACCACATTATAATAAAGTTCTGGTGAATTTGATTGTTGACCAAAGAGACTGTTTACTGTTGTTCTTAGACGTAGCAGTGGGTACAGGCACTGGGTCTAGCTTAAGAGCACCTAGATTGGAAGGGCACTGTGCCATTTGCTCATGGTGTTCCCTGGTGCAAGTTACGCATCCTCTCTGTGACTCAGTTTTATCACCTGCTGAATGAAACTAATAGTAGTATCTGCCATAGGTGCTTAGAACAGTGCCTGTACAGTAGGAATGAAATCATGTTAGCTATTCTTATTATTACATTTCAAATAGACTTTCCTGGCAGTGAAATATGAATGATAAATTAAAATCAGCTCTTTTCCCTCCTCAGCTGTTTTCCTTGCATAAGTACCCTGAAATAATGTATCTATAATAGATTTGCAATTTTCTTTTGAATGGCTGAGTAAAAGACACCAGATAGTCATAAGATGTTACTGATATTAGTAGGCATTTGAAGTTCACGTCGATGGAATCAGTCTGTTGACAACAGGTTGCTATGAGAGTAAAAACCGGCAACCTTTTTCTGTGGTTTTTGAATGAAAGCATCTTGTTTGTGCAGTTGGTTTTGCTGCATTCCTACTTCAGCAAATAGCTCATCAATTCTTTGGCTCTGTCTTTGTTAAAAAAAAAAAAAAAAAAAAAAAGCCTAGAAAGGGAGAGTTTTATAACACAAGGAAAGAAAAAGAAATTACTTTGAAATTGCCAAAATTGTTGTGTTGGAGAGTGTTTATGTAGAGAAATGGCTTTTTGTCTATAAGATTGTTAAAATGGTGTTGTATCAGAACTACACGTCACTAGTAGTTTGCTATTAAACCAACATTTGTATTTCAAACTATAAGAAAATGAATAAAATAGAAAAACCAATTTCTCTGATATTTTATTCCCTATCCCCAGTCGACATACCCAAGGCATTTCCAAGACCTCCTTAATCTGGAAGCACCTGACCATACGTTATTTAAAACATATTCAGATGTACCTACTTCCTCATCTATTACATATGCTTTGTATATAATTTTATAACTGCCTGCAAAGTAGGGAAAAAATTTTTCCCTGCAGGTTAAACTCAGGAGAGTTGCCATTGGCTAACTGACAGAATTTTGCATGGGTCAACATTTCATTAAAAATTCATTCATTTTGATTTTGAGGTTTTACTTTTCATGTTTTTGGAGCTAATCATTTTTGGGATCTCAGACATTTTTGGGGAATCCTAAGGTATTCATAGATCCTAGGCACTGTGCTTGTCAACCTGAGAGTTGAAATGGCCCCGCACACAGTCCAGTCCCAGCTCAGAGTAGGAAATCGTCAAACGCCTGGTAACTGCATGGAACGGAGGAGTGGAGTGCTCCCTCAACAAGAGCATTTCCCTGTTTTCTGAGAAGCTGTGAGTGAGAGAGATGGGGGGATAGTAATCAGGGAGACACAGAGACTGGGAGAGACTGAGAGGCAGAGGAAGATCCACAAATTAAAGACAGAGAGACAGAGAAGGGGAGATATTGAAAGATGGAGAGAGAATCCCAGAGAGATTGATGAATTCCCCAGGTAACATTAAAATCCTGCAGCATGATTAAAGTTGCATTTTAAAATTCACCCAGCTCTTTCACACAATCCTGGGAAGAAGATCATCTTAATTTGTATGATAGTTTGCAGTTTGCAAAGCAGTTCTTAGGAATCATTGCATTTGAGATTGGACCCCAACCCTTGTATTACAGGTAAGGAACTTGACTTGTTCACCTTACATTTGTAGAGCATTTTGCAGTTTTTAAAATGACATTTCCACCCATTATGTTACTTGGTAAGGGCCACACTAATCACAGGCCTCTGTACAAACCTGTCTCCCCTGGTATAAAAGCAGCTTAAATTACTGAGATTCAAAAGACAGTAAAGATAACCCAGGCCGTACAATCAGGACTTTTTTTTCTCCTTTACTTTGAAAAAACACATATTCGATATTACTTTGTCAAGGCTCTATATTAAAATAACAGAGAGAAAACCAAAATTGACACCAATTCCATTTCAAAGTCAAATCTTTTTTCACTTCCCCACAGCATTTTCAAGCCCTTACCTTTCATACATATTCAATTTTTACATATTTACAGCCCTGTCAGAGATAAAATTTTATTCTCTGAATGTTCACTGAACATAATACACTGAGTATAAGGCATTTAATTCACTTAGGTTTCAATTTCCAAGATATACACAAGAAAAGAAGCATCAAGGTCATTGTTTGACCTTGCACATCTACTGTTAGTCCTTTGGCTGTCTTTGGGATTTTCAAGGCCCGTAAGTAAAATATTCTCAGAGTACAGAAAGCTAGGATTCGTATGACATGTCTGATTGGTTCTCCACGTGCTCCTTGGCAGGTTTGGGAGTGAGTGACACAAATTTTTTTTTTATTCCAAACAGGGTTTAGGCTATCATTTCCAGGATGGAAGATGCATAAGTGTTTGCATCATGAAGGGTTAATTTGTACCTCTGCTTTTCTTAACCAGGCTTTTTCACAGGAGAAAATCCCCAACTTCATGAATCCTACCCCCTGTGGCCTATTTTCCAATCCATTAAGATAATGACCAACTTAAGTGATCAATAATGATCTACTCACCATGATGTCATCCATCACCTTTGTCACAGAGAGCCCACCTGCCTTGAAGAGCAAACCATCCTCCAATTTCTGCTTCAGCAACTTCAACATCTCATCACATTTCTCCCTGTACATCATCCCTGCAACCAGCTGATGCAGGAGCTTGGCAACCAGCCACGGAGGCCTTCATTCCTCTAGTCCAGCCGCTCAGCTCTCCTCTCAAAGCCCTCTTGCCTTTCCTATGGCTGACTTGTGTTAAAAGCTCAGCTAAAGTGGTGTTCAGGCCGGGTGCAGTGGCTCACGCCTGTAATCCCAGCATTCTGGGAGGCCAAGGCGGGAGGATCACTTGAAGTCAGGAGTGTGAGCCCAGCCTGAGTAAAAGCAAGATTCCTGTCTCTACCAAGAATAGAAAAAATTAGCCGGGCATGGTGGTGTGTGCCTGTAGTCCCAGCTTCTTGGGAGGCTGAGGCAGGAGGATCACATGCGCCCAGGAGTTTGAGGCTGTAGTGAGCTGTGATGATGCCACTGCACTCTACCCCGGGTGACAAGAGCGAGACTCTATCTCCAAAAAGAAAAAAAAGGTGTTCAAAGTGTCCAGTTGCTTAAACAGTGGCCAACATGCTTCTTGCTGTAGCTCACTTGCTCCTTGAGCTGGGCTCCAAGATGTGGGAGCCCTTGGGAGAGCACATTGATGTCATCTTGGGAATAAGTGACAGGGGCAGGTTTTTCTCTTTGTTTCCTTGCACTGGATAAAGAATAGGCTAAAGTTAGGAGAAGCCACAGTGCTGTTTCTTGCAGTGTGGCTTTGAACGATTTCAAGGTCTCTTGGTTAAACTGTTCTCAGCAAAGGATATAGAAGATAGTCCCAAGATGGTAAGAACAGAGAGTGATTTGGTCTACAATTTGATCTAAAAATGACCAAATTCCGCAAGTTAGCCCCTAGAGCTGCTCGATTATAGCAGTTTAAAAATAAGTTGAGGACTTGTTGCTGAATCAGTGGAAAGAATTTGGAGTTTCCAAAATAGTTTGCGATCAAGAATAGCCATCTGAAGGGGCTCTGAAAAGAAAATTGCTGCTAAAGACCAAATGTCCTGTTCTCTACATTGTGATGCATATGACTGAAGAAAACCATTTTTGTCCACATCTGGGGAAAGATAAGATGATACCAAATGCCTGGACCTGTAGTTACTAAGCAAGCTTTGAAAAGAACTTTGCCTTAACAAGTGATTCCCACTAAGGTCTTGGGATATCTTCTCATAATGCTTAGCCTTTTCTCTGGCTAATGTGAGACCCATAATTTATCGTGTATGAAACGAGTGAGCCTGTTTATCAGGTTTAGACTCTGGATTACTGACCATGCAGGCAGATCTTCCCTCCCAAGAGAAAATGTTATTATCCTCTTACATTCATTTCTTTAAAAGCATGCCAGTTTAACAAAACATATCACTTACTGTTCTTGCAGATAAGAAATATGATGATCCTTGGCAGATGCATCTTCTTAAAATAAATTTGGGCAAACTCATTTAACCTTCCTGGGAGTCAGTTACCTGGCCTGCAAAAAAAGAGATGTTAGACTAAATTTTCTCGAAGTTTCCTTCCAGATGTGTGCTCTTTGGAAAGTGCATGCGGTGTGGTGCAGGACACTGAATACCTGTGGTGGTGATGTTTGAACACAGGAGAGAAGCATCACCTTCGGAAGCAACGTGCAAAATTGTTGGCCAGTGTTGCAGGTGGCAGTGTCCCTGCATTGGAGCGTAAGAGACAAGTGTGGTGACTGGCAGGGGTACTACTACGATTTACACAGCCCCTTTCATCTAGCTACTCCAAAGCATTTTTTACGAACTCTGGCTCATTATTCCTTCAATCACAGAATTAAAGAAAGAGTGGCATATTTTCAATTAATTCACAGATGAAGAAACTGAGCAATGGAGAATTTAAAGGGATTCTTCCAAAGTGTGCTGTACTTGCAGAGGGGCAAGATAGATAAAGTGTTCATCACCGCTTTATCACTGAAAACAAGGAAATGACCTAAATGCTTATTTTTGGAGACCAGTGTAAATTACAGCACATGCATCATATGGAATATCATGCAGGCATTAAAATATTGTTTATTGAGAATATTTAGTTACATTGGGGAAATGGTTATAATTGGACAACAGTAAGTAACACAAAAACAAGATAAATCTTTGTATATACAACATGATAAAAATGTTTAATGTATGGGGGAGAAGTCTAAATTGGAAATATGCTAAAGTCTTAGCAGTGATTTTTCTCAGTGCAGTGGTATATTGGGTGGTTGCTATTTTTTTCTTTATACGTTTCTGCACTTTTCAATTATTTCAGATTGAAAAAAATGGGTACACATTACTTTTATAATCATCTGAATATATGATAATCATATGATTATAAAAGAGAGTGTTGGAGGATATCAATTGAATAGCATGGTAGGAAAGACCTCCGAGGATATGACATGTGAGCCGAAACCCAAGACATGAGAAAGAACCAGTCATTTGGAGAACCAGGGAGCACTCTGGGGAACCAGGTACAGAAGCCCTGAGGAAGGAATAAGTTGGAATGCTCTAGGTTTTGACAAAAGGCCAATGTGGGAGGGTGATGAGGGGTAAGGTCAGAGTCATTGCCAAGGGCCAGATCCCGTAGGACCCATGATAAAAAGTTTTGGAGTCGCTCATAGAGGCCTGACATAACTTATTTTACGTTTTCAAAAGAGCCTTCTGACCAATATATAAGGAAGATTGTACAGGGCAAGTGTAGAGGTCAAATTCAACTGAGAAAGCAGTGCAGTGGTCCAGCTGAGACGTGGGGGTGGTTTGGAGTGGAGACACAGGGCAATGCGGGTTGGAGTGTGTATCTGACTTATCAGCTGTGTGGAGAAAATAGTCATGATAATCGCTGTCATTCATTCAGTTGTTGCTCATTAAGGCTCACCACAGCCCTATGACATCAGTGCAATTATTAGCCCCACTGGGGCTTTGGAAAGGCTAAGCAACTTGCTCAAAGCCATACGGCTAAAAGAGGTGACAGCTGGATGCAAATCCCAGCTTGTTGGCCCCAGAGCCAACACTTTTAACCCCTCCCAGCACTACTGCTCTGCTTATTTGACTGGTTGCCATGGAGATGAACAAGCATGAGCTGTGGGCAGAGAGGGGTCTGTACCCCGCACACACCCCCACACCCCCATTGTAAACTGTCTTCCATCATCCATTACTATGCCCACACCTACTCGTGTTGGCATGTGTGGTTCAGTTGTATCTACCTGCATCAGGGTTGGGCTGCCTTAATTTACACAGAGCAAGATTGGGCGGTGCTGAGATAGCCGTGTGGCAGAGTAGAAACGGCACTGCCCTGGATCCTCTGCCTGCGCCGTGGCTAACTCATGGGCTTTCTTGTCTTTAAAAGTTGGGACTCGAGCACCCCAGAATTCTGTGCAAATTCCTTTATCGTGTCATGGCCTGTCATCCCCTTTTCTGGGTAGGCCATCTACACTCCACTGATACTTGGAGCTCATTGAGTATTCTGCCCATCATCTAAATTAAAGTTATTTCTTTTTGGTGAAATTGTTGCCTTGCATTTATCTTCTTGTCCATTTGAATGTAAGAAGTGGTCAGTGCAGTTGACCATTTGCAACCAATTTTAACTCTGATAAGAGACTAACAAGAGGACAGGATGATGGCTAGAAAGAGCTGGAAACAAAAATCGAGGATCATAGTGTGTACTACCAGGCTGCTGTAATGATACGACTGTGCAAAAGTCAGAGCAGCCTGGAAGGGTCATGGGACACAGTGCCAGGAACATAACAAGTCTATTCCCGGCACTGTCACCCGCTTCCTGCCTCCAGAGAACCACACAATACAGAGAGGGGGGAGTAGAGTGACATGTAAGAATGCTGTTGGTTTGCCTCCGTGGTCTTTGAACTTACACATGCAAAGTAGCAGCTCCTTTGTGATCTTGATAGTTCCAAGTATCATTTTTCTTCTTGGATACCTGGATATCGTGCAAGGTATTTGAGTAGAGAATCTTTGTGCTCTAACTTTTCCTTCCTTGATGTGGGATATTCTTCTATAACTAGATAACTTTATTTCAATGTTTTCCCAAGTGATTTCACAGAATATTAAATTTTTGAAACATTCCGTGAAAGGATAAATAAAATGAGTTTTGAGGTCAAAACATTTGGGGAAATAAGCAGTCTTCCCCAGTGCGCATTCACCTGTTTACCTTGGATTGCCCTGGTCTTTCCCAGCTGTGTTTGATCACCCACCCCCTCCCCCAGCTCTTCCCCAGACACTTGTTAACTCTCTGCAGAACACGGGGGTCTGGGGAATGTGGGTTTGGGGTGCGACATTCAGTGACCACCAGGCTAATGGATCGGCCTTGGCTCAATACCTGGTGTAAGAGGTTTTATGACACTCAATGAAATAAGGATCTTTGCTTTTAGCAATGATAGATTTCCCATGAAATATACTACGCAATAAAAATTTCAAACTCACTCTGAAAGTGAAGCTAGACTATGGAATGTGACTTTTAAAAACAGACCTGGTTTCCAACACTAGCCCCTCTAATCTAGTATATGCTTAGCTCTGAGAATTGCACCCACTTCAAAATGATCAGGAAAATCTTTTCACATCCTCTTACCAGACTAGTACAGGGATTCTGAACATAAACCACCCCCTAGTCCCTCGTGGTCCACAGGGGATACTCCAAGTGGTCCGCCCTTGCATGTCAGCTTTGTGACATGGCTCCCTCTTTGTTTGTACATCTGGCCCTAAAGGATTCACCTGGGGCAGTCTGATGGCCCATGAGGAGCAAGTCCACTCAGCCCATTCACTTGGTCCTGTCTGGGGTCATGGTGATTAGCATTCTCATTGCTGATACTGTAGTAGCAAGGAAGAGTGGTGGGAAAATCCTTGGATTTATGCAAACATTGGTTCAAAAAGCCCATTTTCACACACACACACACACAAACACACACACACACACACACACACACGCAGGATCAATCTGGTTATCACAACCAAGAGGTTAGAGTTGAGAGAATAGCATCCGTGTCAACCTAGTCCTTCTCTTTCAGTTTTCTAGTTCCTTACTACCCCAGACTTCACTGGCTAAATAGATTTAAATTTTCATCTTCTACCTCATACTTGACTATTGACTTCACTTTTTCCAATGGAATATAATTTGCATTTAAATATGGACCCAATAGGGTGGCATTGATTAGTTTATGTGACTATATCTAAAGATGAGAAATCTGCCTGCTGTAGTTGCATAGATCTGTACTGCACAAATTCATGTGCATAGATCAGTGGATCTAAATGGGGGTGATTTTGCCCCCCAGGGGATATTTGACAATGTCTGAAGCCATTTTTGAGTGTCACAACTGAGTAGGGGAGAGATACTACTAGCATCTAGTGGGTAGAGGCCAGGGATATTGCTGAACATCCTACAATGCACTGGACGGTCCCCCACAACAAAGAATTGTCAAGCCCAAGATGTCCATTGTGGCCAGGCTGAGAAACCCTGGTGTCAATAAACATGCAAATCCTTGTAAAGTATTACATGAACCTATATTCACTGAAGGATAATTTGGTGACCTGGACTTCCCTCTTGGTTACTGTTCTCCTGGTATCCAGTTCACACAAAGGTCATTTTGTCATTTGGAAGCCCTTAGGGCAACATGGTGCCAACTAATTGAACCAGTATTTAATATGTGGTTGACACTCAACTGTTGATGAGACCCAGAAAATTAAGGCAAACTTGTCCCTAAGAGATGTCAAGATAACACAGTATGAAAAGGCATCCTTATCATTTTAGTGGGAATATAGCACAGTGGATAAGAGCATGACTCTAGCACTAGACTGCCTGGGTTCAGTTTCCAACTCTGCCATTTTGCAATATGATTTGGAGCACATTATTTAACATCTTTATATCTTATTTTTTCCTCTTTTGTGACATGGGGATGATAACATGGGGATGATGACAATGATAATACTACCTATCTATAGGAAAATTATGAAAATTAAACAAGTTAATAAATATGAAATATTTGGAACATTGGCTTGACTCAGGATAAGTCCTATATAAGCGTTAGTATCATTATTATTGTTTCTTCAAGTCAGGAATACACTTCATCAAATATATACACATTCATTCCTTAATTCAACAGATTTACTTAGCACCTACTATGTCCCAGGGACTATTCTAGCTGCTGAAGATACATCAGTGAATCAAAAACATCTGGTAAAAATCTTTGTCCTCATGGAGCTTACATTTTAGTAGAATTTACTGGTAATAATGCAAATAGAAAGAAAAATGTATGCAAATTATGCTTAGCCTGGTACCTGTCCTAAAGTTGTTGAATGAATGGATATATTTATTTTGTTGTTGTTGTTGTTGTTGTTACACAGCAATTGAGCTTGGAGGTTTGAACTGTCATCTTGGGTAAGAAAAGAAGCTAAACCAAAGTGCAATGCCAGTAAGAAGTTGAAACTACTACATAAAGATTAGAAAGAAAAAGAGAAGAGGAATGACATAGGCCATCATCTATGGCCATGAATTTTGTTTAAAATGAGCTGAACCTTTTTTTCTTTCTTATCTGTGTATCAGAGATACAATTACCTCTAGGCAAATTTCCACATTCTAAGACATTAAGACCTTCTAAGCTGTGGCAGACTTATCTTTACATGTAGCAAAACAGAGAGTAATGTTGTTTATTTTCAGATGACTGCAGCTGAAGAAGAAGAATCAACGTAATTCCCTCACTCCTCCAACAATTATTCACTTGTGAAAGAAAACACTCCTTCAGAATAATCACCCCATAAGCATGGACCTCAGCATTCATGGAAGAACTTGGTTAAAATAAATTCTAGACCTTGCTCATTGATTCTTTATCTTTTCTTTTCCAGAAATCTTCTCTACGTCTACCCACAGAGGCTGAATTTTGCTAACAAACTAGCATCTGCCCGGAACATTACAATAAAGATTCAGTTTATGTGTGGAGAAGACGCTAGCAACGCTATGCCAGTAAGGGGGGAAATAAACATTTGCCCCAAGCCCGGGTGGGCTGCACTCCCCTGTCAATTCACATGGACCAAAGTCAGGACTCGTCAAAGCACAGAGTGTGTCTATTCCAGGCCAGTGCTACTCAGCAGGTGCAGGGGCTTTTGATCCCATGATAACTGATGGGGAAACAAGGTCAGTCTCAAGTCTATAGAATAAGTTAAGAAAGAGACTTTGAAATACAGATCATTTTAGAGG
Organism: Varecia variegata; assembly: GCA_028533085.1. Classification (NCBI taxonomy): domain Eukaryota; kingdom Metazoa; phylum Chordata; class Mammalia; order Primates; family Lemuridae; genus Varecia; species Varecia variegata. Next base: position 74,088,324 of record CM052443.1, read on the forward strand.
ACTGAAAACAATCATTGTCTTTCCGCATTACCGAGAGGACCACAGTGCTCTTAAAGCATACAAAGTAAAGAGATGGCCCAGTGTGTCCACTGTGTTTGCTGAACATTTTCCAAGTACACGCTGCAGGACACCCTTACCCAAGGCTCAGACCACATCTACTAATAAATATGAAGTACTGCCTAATGATAATAATCACACACCATCGCAACACCTTTTAGGAATGAACCTTCACCCTGAGGCCAAAAAGAAATCAAATAATATATAATGCAGTGTGCTCTTGTTATCAAACAAATGGGCTCACTGTCTGAGGCCCAGAAGCCAGCTGGGCACCAGCTTTTGAGATAAGAAGGGCTTTATTGTGATGCCGGCCAGCAAGGAGACAGGAGACAGACTCAAATCTGTCTCCCCAGTTTGGGGAGTGGGGCTCAGAGGGCAAGGGAAAGGATTCAGGAATGTTAGCGTGGCAGGGTCTGCTTGGAGGGCTATAAATTGGACCATTTACGGTAAGATATGTCGAGGTAGAGTTTAGCCCTGGACCTTCCAAGCCAAACGAGGGACAGATCCCTCGTTTCTGCTAGAGTTCTAGCATTCAGGTTCCGGTCAAGTCTCAGCCTTCTTGGTGCCACAGGGAGGACTTCTTGGTCCAGGTGTTGTTAGAGGTCAAAGCTTTTTCTGTCGCGCATACTTAAGGCTACCTGACTTGCAGTTTTGGGCTCTGTTATACCTACAAGGTAACTTCACATTTTGTTATCAAGAGAGTAGGCCCAGTTTGTGCTGGTCTCATGATTACAGTCTCAGGAACCCAAAATGCCAGAATTTATTCTTTTTGGCCGTTAAATGAGATGGTGGTTACTTATTACTACTTTCCATAAGCCACAGAATTCAGTTAATATGCCTTTCTACTAAAGTAATTTTTCCCCAATGCTTCCATTCTTTGAATATCTACTTTTTTTAAAAACTTTTCTCCTAATGTCCCACCTATCTTCCCGATGCAAGGTGTCCTCTTACAATAGTGGTGGGGTCCTCCTAGTCCTCTCTGCTCTGGCCCCTGGCGGGTTACCACCAGGGCTGCCGCAGATCCTGTATGTAGCTAAGATAGCCAGCCAAGGAGCAAGTGGTGGCTAAATTCCAGTATATTCTCCACCCACTGAGCCCTGGGGCCTGGCATGGGAATTACTGCATCTAGAAGAGAAGGCTTTTTTTCTTTGCTCAAAGGTGAGTCTGCTTGTCAATCATGTGCATCCTAAAGGCTGCATCAGGCCTTGGGAGGTATCTTTTTCTAAATAGTACAAACACGTGGACACCGCAGTGAAGATCCGCACCCCCAGTGCCCAGGCCCATGTCTTTGGAGAGAGAAGCACCTGGACCAGGGCTTTCTCACCGAGGGCAAAAGGATGTGATTTTGCCCTGTTGTGTAGACCTCTGGGTGATAAGGCAGAGTGGAGAGAGCACTGGTTTTCCAATCTCACAAACCTGTGGCTCTTGGTCACTAATAAAGTCCCTCAGAACCTCAGTTTCCCTTTCATGGCCAGTTCTTCAGCACTGGTGTGGTCGGGCCAGTTGTAGAACCCAGAACTCTTAATGTGCAAAATACAGCTCTGTGAGACCAGAACATCCTATTGGCCTGACAAGCATCAATTTTCTATACCCAAATGTCACTGTTAATTTGATCCTTTCTGTATTGGTGAACAGGTCATCTTTGGAAAGTCCAGTGGGCCTGAATTTCTGCAGGAAGTGTACACGTCCATTACATACCATAATAAGTGAGTATATTTCAGAGTCCTAAACATATGCCAAGATTGTTTTATTATCTCCTGGCTTTTCTGAGTCCCCTGGGTGATTCCTCCCAAAAGTTTTGATAATTCAGTGACTAAGAGACAAAGGAAACTCATGCCAGTTCCGTGATTCTGTGCTGGAGATGCACAACTTTGCCATTGACTAAAACTGAGAGAAGAACAACATATCTTCAAGAATCCAATATGGTTTTGACCCTTCTGGAGCCTTCTGTTCTAGTATGAAGCAGAGAGGTTTGTCTAATGTTAAATAAATAAATTTCCTAACTTGCTTTGAGGTACTGGAGGGGCCAGAAGCAAACTCAAATTCTCCTTGCTTGTGTCCCTGTCTTCTGTGCCACTCGGCACCTGCTCCGTACATACTTTAAGTTGTCCAAAGGAAACATGGAATCCTTGTTAGTGTATCGGCAAATTGAGTCACAGCATAATGTCTAAACAGTTATCCACGTTCCACGGGTCAGGGAGGGACATGTGTGCAGTGTCAGATAGGATTGGGTTTGATCCTGGCCTGATAACCGTGGCCCATTTAAGTGCTTCATTGGACCACATTCCAGGCTTGGGATGAGGATCAGATGAGGTAAGGTGAAGACACTTTACTCAGCAAAGTATCTAGGACTCCATTGTTCAGTAAAATTTCCTTCCTGCATCATTCATTTGTTTCTCCGGTCCCTTGATGATGGCTGCCATGTGCCAAGCTCTGTTCTTAGGGTACAGCTGGACAAAGGAGGTCACAGCAGGACTCAGAACCTCATCCCCCTTTCAAATTAAGTTGTTGGGTTTTTCCATCACGTGGGGGGAGTTGTTTTCCTGACAAAGCCTTTAGTTGGCGAGCGGTTTTATGTAAGCGAATGGTATCTAATAACATAGGCTTGGTCTCAAGGACTTGCAGCTTAGGAGCAGGACAATGTAAAATGAAAAGCATAACAACAAGCAGGCAAGTTCAGCAGAGCAAAGGGTCCATGGTGTTACAATTTAGTGTCAGAGAAGTGTCATCATTCTTGCTAAAAGCTATTTGTGTATAATGTGCTTTTGAAACAGGTCTCCTGATTTTTATGAAGAAGTGAAAATTAAGCTCCCTGCTAAGCTCACAGTAAATCACCACCTCCTGTTCACCTTCTATCATATCAGCTGTCAGCAGAAGCAAGGAGCCTCCGTAGAAAGTCTCCTGGGATATTCAGTGAGTTGTTTTTAACTTGCCGACTCACACTGCAGTTGGTGCATCCGAGGTCCCTGCAGAGATAAACAACTAAATTCTATTCACTTGCTTTTTTTCTTGTCAGAAGTAGCAAAACATGCTAAACCAGATCACAGCAAAGAGCAGAAATGATTTGACTTAGCAAATGTCAAATTTCAGGAATGGAAAGCTAGCGGGTGATAGATATTGAAAGAATACTCATTTTTTAAAAAAGCATTGCGATGTCCACTATCTCTAAATTTAGTACGTGTACTTCACATATACAACTAGCTCTTTTTCCCCCAAGGGGAAAAAAAGTTATTTCTTTAAAAAGTATAAAAGGCAAAATAAACATTGGTATTGTTCAGACACACACAAACATTGGCTATAAAGAAAAATGCTACTGCTTTGGCTCTGAAAACAGTAAATTATCGATATTACCATCTCAGGAGCTCTCAGGGAATTTAAAATGCAAAGAACTTGACAGAAATTACTGCCAAAAAGAGCCCGGGTCAATATCTAATCATTGTTTAGTTGCATTTGATTATTGTGAGCTAGATAAATTGCCGGAATTATATGCTGTAATAAATACCACTTTACTCTTTACATCATCTGTTTCAGTGGCTGCCAATTCTCTTAAATGAACGTCTTCAGACTGGATCCTACTGTCTCCCAGTTGCCTTAGAAAAACTGCCACCCAACTACTCCATGCATTCTGCCGAGGTAACCGGCCAGCCGGCCACCACCTGTCTCCTGTCCCGCCATGGTCTTGGGCCACGTTCCCAGACACACTTCCCATTCTCTTAGATGTGACCGAGAATGCTCGCCGTGTTTTCTGGAGCACACGGTGTCTTCTGAGAGAGCACACTGTTCTGATAGGATGGGAAGGGGGTAACAACTGGCTGTGAAACCTCATTCATTTAGATGTCACCAAATCAGAACGTTTAGTAGATGCAACCTGTATCCAAGGCAGCGTTACCTTGCATTATCTACCACAAAGGGATTCTCAGAAAAATAAATTGCAGAAGAAGAGGCAAATTGAACCCACTTCTGATAAATAACCACTCCTAGCAGGGATCCTTATGAAAGATTCCCATGCCAGATCCCATCCATTCCTTCTCTGGGTCAATTGTCACAGCCCCCAGGTGGATACAACCAGGCCAGTTTTATTCTTCTAAAGATCCCAGTGCCGGTAGCCTTTCCCCCTTCCTGTTTCCTGCACTCCCTCTTGCCCATCCACTCTGCTGCATTGCACCTGTTTAAATGGACCCCAGGGGACTCTCCATCCTGACCGCACCAGCACCACTCTCTTGCGTCTCAGTCCCTTGCATAGGTTTACATCAATAAGTATTATTTTGAAGCAAATCCCAGACATCGTATCATTTCGTTTATAAATATTGTAGTACATATCTTAAAAGTTAAGCACTCAAGACTGGGCACAGTGGCTCACACCTGCAATCTCAGCACTTTAGGAGGCCAAGGCAGGAGGATCGCATGAGGCCAGGAGTTAGAGACCAGCCTGGGCAACATAGTGAGACCCCATCTCTACGAAAAATAGAAAAATTAGCCAGGCATGGTGGTGCATACCTGTAGTCCCAGCTACTGGGAAGGCTGAGGCAGGAGGATCGCTTGAGCCCAGGAGTTTGAGGTTGAGCTATGATGGTACCACTACACTCTAGCCCAGGCAACAGAGCGAGACTCTACCTCAAAAAATGAAATGAAAATAGTACATATATGGCTCATATTATATTTCCATTGGACAGTGCAGTTTTGGATCACAGATGGCAAGTTCATGTGCCCTCAGGAATAACATAGATGAATGCCTGGGTCTGGTGGCATTTGTTCACTCTGGAGATTGCCCCATCTAAAGTTCCAGCTGCCCCTTGGCTGCACAAATTGGTGCCATGCTGGGATACAAGGCTAGTGTTTTCATATCTTCCAGTTCTCAAATGAAGTTAGAAAAGCAGTCTTTTATATGAAATTTTCTAACTTCCTAATGTTGGCAACTAGTTCAAAAAAGTTTCCAACACTCGGTGGGCCAAAAGAACTTGCCTACGGGCTGGGGCGAGCTTTGAGCCCCAGTTTGTGACTCTGCTTTAGATAGCTCCGAAGGTCTCCATCCCATGCCCACATCCACCCTTACAAATACAGCATGCTTCCTTCCATGAAAATGAAAAAGATAAAACCCAGGCTAGGCCCTCCCCACTCAACACTGAACGGCATCTCTAGAGCAATACAATTCCAATGGGAATTGAAAGCAAGAAACTGTCTCTAAGGCCTACACACACAGATTGATACATAAATGATATGAAAGAGTCACTATGAGTAATTAAAGCAGGAGCCAAGTGGGCCTGCTACTTGGAAACACTTTTTTAAGAGGGAAAGTAATTTTGGGTACTCAAAGCTTTAAAATTTTATGTCTTGTAAAGACATTCTATACTTTGTCCTGACATTCCTGATTAATAGGAAAATTGCTGGAAGCTTACTTTATTTCAATTTCTAGAATCCGGGATCATAGATGCTGGATGGGAGCTTAGAGACACACCACTCAGTTCACCCCTCCCCTTGTAGCACGAGAACACTAAGGCCCAGAGAGTTTAATTGTCTTGTCAAAGTAAAAATAACTAGTTTGGGGCAGAATTGAAAACTTGAACCCAGGGCTCCTGACTCCAAGGTTAGCTATAATAGTTTTCCGGAGAGTTTTGTATTTGTATAATCCTGACATTTATAGTCAAATTGCTTTGCAGTATTTGTTTGTAATCAGAAAAGGGGATTGGATTACTAATCTGTGTTTTTTTTCTCTTTAACACAGAAAGTCCCTTTACAGAATCCTCCCATTAAATGGGCTGAAGGACATAAGGGAGTATTTAATATTGAAGTGCAAGCTGTGTCTTCTGTTCATACCCAGGTAAGGAACGTCAAGGCCAACTTCAGATCAGACCCAGATGGCCAAAAGTAAAGATGGAGATGCAGCAGAGAAACCTTCTAAGGAAAGGCACAAAAACAAAACAAAAATCAATGAAAATCTTTGTCTATGGATAAATAAAAAATAACCTTAGCTCTTTGTGGGGACTTGCAAGCTTATTCAGGTTTCATTTGTCATTTGAATAAAAAGACCTTACAAAAATGTTTAGCCCCTAAACGAGAGAACCTAGTAGCTGCACTGTTGATTGAGAAACTTTGTGGGGAGACTTGATCTGAAAGAGTTGTCTGCTGTTATCTCATTCCCCTCTGTAATTCTGCCAATTTATCAGCCTTTTGAAAAAAATTCCATACTCCCTCTTTGCCTGCCACTGTCATCTGCTTAGGCCCCTTTCTCGGTAGTGTGTTTACCTGGTATGCTGACTTCTGCTTACAGAACGTGCCAGAGCCTCAATTATTTTTTCTTTAGTTAATAATTATTGAGAGGTCCTATTTTGTGCACCGTATTTACAACAAAGTTCATAACCATGGTCTGAAACATCATGTCTTAGAACTTGTGGTCTGAAACCCTGGATAAGAAGTTCTACCCGTAAAGAGCTATTCGATTGTGTTGATGGATCCATTGGTGAACACTGACGGGATAAGACCCCGTGATGCCTGCGTTTTGCTTTCCCAGGACAATCACCTGGAGAAGTTCTTCACCCTCTGCCACTCCCTGGAGAGCCAGGTGACCTTCCCCATCCGCGTGCTGGACCAGAAGATCAGTGAGACTGCACTGGAGCACGAGCTGAAGCTCAGCATCATCTGCCTGAACTCCTCCCGCCTGGAGCCGCTTGTGCTCTTCCTGCACCTGGTGCTGGACAAGCTCTTCCAGCTGTCCGTGCAGCCCATGGTCATCGCCGGCCAGACAGGTAAAGCCCGCGGGGCGGGGACCAGGCAGGAGGGGGCAGGCGCTGCCCTGTTTAATGAAACATCATCTTCCAGAAGTCTGGGGACAATGTGATCCATCTTCTTTTCCACTGATGATGTGAGTTCAAGGGAGGCCAAGTTCAGGGCTATTTTATCGAGACTCTCTGGGTGTCTAAAAAGAAAAAGAAACATTAAAATAGGGTTCTTAATATCATAGCTTTTTTTTTCGTAAACTTCATTGCGTGATTATAGACAGTCTTTCAAATTCTCTTCCTGGTAATTGATGGCTTTATTTTGCCTTTAAGTTTTAAACATTTTTGTTTTCTTGACTAACAAAGAAATAGAACATTTTAAAGAAGTAAGACAATGCATATTAAATGGAAGGAAGGAACTCCCTAAATTGAAATGGAATGTGACCCCCTTTTTTATTGAAATACAATGCCCATACCATAAATTCATCATTTCCAAGTGTACAGCGCAGTGGTTTTTAGTATATTCACAAGGTTGTGCAGTTATCACCACTCATTCCAGAATATTTTCATCCGCCCTAAATGAAACCCCACAGCCTTTAGCAGTCACTCCCCGTTCACCCCTCCCCCAGCCCCTGGCAACCACTCATCTGTTTTCTCTCTGACAGTCTATTTTAAATGCTTATTTTTAACAAATTAAATACAACGTATGTCAAAAGCTTATATTGGAGGCATGACCAGGGTCCAGGGTGGACTGGCTGGTGCAGCATCTTTATTTGCCACTGTTTTCAGCTATGCTGACATGGTCCTTTGCCCTCCAGTCCACAAGATGTTTTTGGGGTACCATTCGTGTGCCCAGTACCATGCTAAAATCTGTAGCCTTTGCGACGATAACTAAGAGCATCTCAGACCTCAAAGGACTCACAACACAGCAAAGAGCAAGCGGCACAGGACAAGAGTCCTCAGAGGGACACAGTTAAATATTGCAGTGGTAGTGAGAAGGGTGGCGTCAAAGAAGAGAGAGAGAAAACACTCATGGGGGATGCAGGAGGCCCCATGAAGAAGGTGGCCTTGAGGAGGGGTAGAGTGAAGGCAGCCGAGGTGGGGCCGTGCAATGAACATGGCGCCAGCAGAAAAGCATGGGAGTGTGGGGCAAGAGGTCAGCTGCACAGTCAGGTGATGGAATGGGAGCAAGTGCTGAAATGGGCTGGGACACAGAAGTGGGCGGGTTTTCAGCGCTGGGGAGGGACGTGTCCTCCTTATCCTCACTTTGCATCACATCCTAAGATGCATCTTTTGTGGTTCTGCAGATAAGACAACCTGGGTCGTAGACTAACTGTTCATCCAGGCAGCTGTTGCCTGTCCAGCTCGATTCCTGCAGAGCAGAAGCCCCTGCCCTCCTTCAGTTCCCTTCTGTGCCTCCACATACGTGGCACACTGCTTTGTGTCTTCAGCTATTTGTTCACTAAACAAAATGTTCATTTACATATTTTAAGCTTCTCCTCCATAGCAAGTTGCCATCTTGGCATGTGGGGACCACCGGGTGTTGGCACAGGCAGACTAAGTGGAGGCACTTAGTCTACAAGCATTTATTCAGAACCTGCTCTGTGTCTCGCACAGCGGGGGGACAACAAAGTATGAGAAATGCACCTTGCTCATGGAGGATTTCCAGCCTTCACAGAGAGACTGAGTTTCCCACCAGAAATAGCCAGAGAATCACGTAATTCAGTTTCACTTAAGCCCCTGTACTGTGAATTGTCAGAGGCTTCTTGGAGGAGGTGGGACTTGTGCTAAGCATCGAAGGATTGGTATGATTTTGCAGATAGGAGCAAGGAAGGCTTTCTAGGTCAGGACAACAGCATGCAAAAAGTCACAGAGATGAGAAAGAGTGGCCATGTGACACAGAGGGATGATTGTCTCCTTTTAAGGGAAGTTGAATATGAGCAGAAAAGGATAGTATGTTGGATAAGTAGGTTGGAGCCAAAGTCTGGAGGCTTGGAGCACCAGAACCAGAGGGCATATACAGTAAATCAACAGTTTGTATTGACCTCCTGTGGGGACTGCCATGATGCACGTACATTTTTAGGTTAATCTGTACAAGAATCTGGGTTATACAACTGCACATCTCAAATCATAGCATATATAAGCATCACCTGGGCATCTTGTGAAAATGTAGATTCTGATGCAGTAGGTGCAGGGTGGGGCCTGAGATTGTGCATTTCTAAGTAGCATCTTGGTGCTACTGATGTCAGTCTGCAGCCCCCACCGAGTAGCACCAGTTACAGCCTGGTTTAGAGAGGGAAGACATCTGGACAGTCATGTCTTTGTCATGAAAAACATCATGCCACTCAGTGGCAGGAGGAGGAAGATCTAAAGAGGGAGGGAGACATCATCTGTGGTAGACAGAGCCTGGAGCTCACCAGAGCAGCTCACCCTGCCCAGGTCGCCGGCCTGAGCAGCCTGGCTATGCTGGTCAGTGGTCAGGACACATTGGCACTGCCCGTTTTTCTCTTGATTTCTCAGCCAACTTCTCCCAGTTTGCCTTTGAGTCTGTGGTGGCCATCGCCAACAGTCTGCACAACAGCAAGGACCTGAGCAAGGACCAGCACGGGAGGAACTGCCTGCTGGCCTCCTACGTGCACTACGTCTTCCGCCTGCCGGAGCTGCAGAGGGACTCACCCAAGTCAGGTAGCTTTGCCTGAGGGTGGGGGTCTGGCGGGCAGGGCACCCCCACCTCCACCCCGTTGCTGTGTCACTCAAAATAAAATAAAACACCCAAAAGTTCCATTTTATTTTTCAGAATAATACAAAACTTACATGAATGCTCAAATCAAAAGAATTTCTCTCTAGATCTTTCTTCCTTCCCGCTTTTTACGCTCTAAGCCCATTTTGTCTGCCCATTTGAAAACCCCTCACTGGTCTTTACCCAGTTGCTGTTATAATTTATGATTCAGTTGGGGATCTCTTTTTTAAAAGATGGAAAAGTGCCGACTAATGCCTAGGGTTCTAGGACAATAATGATCAGGAAAATAACATATATCCAATGGCAGTGGTTCTTAAACTTTTCATTATGAAAAAATAAATCCCTTTTCTGATTTTCCTCAAACTGAACTTTGGAAATAATCCATTTCCTATGGTCACTATGATATAAGAAGTCATATCAATGAGTTCCCAAAATTCCAGGCCCAAATAAACTTGGCATTTTTGTTAGTCTGTGCACCCTCATTTCAAGTAAATATGTAATTTTGATTGAGTTTTTTGAAATACTGGTGGTATCTTATAGACTCATGTAAGTGGTTTTAAAAATATGCAAATACTTAAAGATGAAACACATCCATACATTGCATATGCTTATCCTCAGAAGGTTCAGGTGACTGTACGGATTTTTGAATCTCAGGAAACCTGACTGCATGAATTAAAAAGCTGTCATCATTTAACTATTAATAAATAAAAAAATATCCACATTTTCAGCTTCTTGGGAGAAATCAGAAGCTCTGGCAACCCTGGGGGGTTCTGATTCCCCACGGCAGCAATAGGCTGGAACTGAGTAGCACCCCCTGCCCTCGGGGGAGACATGTGTCTCCGGTTTACCATAGTCCTCACCACTCCCTAGTGCCTCAGACCCTATCTACTTCCCCCCAAAAGAATGCCCCCCTCTCCACTCCACCCCTAGCATTTGATAATAAGACCTTAATTCCAAGGCCTAATCTAGTGGGTTTTCATCTACCCTATCCCTCTTCGGTTCCTTCTTAAGTCAGGAAGTGACTCTGGTCCCCTTTGTGTTGACATGTCTATGCATGGTGGGTGCAGGTGCTCCCCCCGCCCTCCCCGACCCCCGCTACCACACGTACGGGCGCACGTCTGCTGCCGCCGTGAGCTCCAAGCTGCTGCAGGCCCGGGTGATGAGCAGCAGTAACCCAGACCTCGCGGGGACCGCGCACTCCGCAGCAGACGAGGAAGTTAAGAACATCATGTCTTCAAAGGTAGGGAAGATGTCAAACCCTGGGAGGTGACACAGATTTTTTATTTTTTAAATAAAACTGGGAGAAACAACACACACAAAAAAAAAACCACTACTGCTGTCCTCTTGTCAGTCAGATGCTTTAATCTTCAGCTTTAGAGCAACAAACGTTCTTTCCTTTTGAATGGATTGGGACTGTCTGAAAGATGCAGTGACAAGACTGGCATTTGAGGATCTGCTCAGAACTAGTTAATTCGGGTAAAAAAAACTTTAGAGCATCGCTGGCTTTTAGCCACAGGGAGTTAGTGAATACCACAAATTTTATTTTCAAGGAAAAAATTTTGCTTTAACTTTTCTTACTGCCTAAAAAGGTTTTTTTTATTATTATTTCGTTTTGTGTGGTTTTTTTTATATCTTCCTTTTACATTCATTAGCAGCCACATATTGATTATCCTGTATAAAAATCCCAAGGAGCAACACCAAATTTTATAAGCAAATAAAGGGTTGATGACTTCCCCTATGTTATCTTTCCTTCCATGAATTCTTTATTTTTTCTTGATCAACTTTTTATTATCAAATAGTTTTAGATTTACAGACTTGTGACTGTAGTACAGAAAGGTGTTATAGACCCTGTGCTGTTTCCCTGTTAACATTTTATAATACAATGGTACATTTGACACAATTAATGAACCAATATTAATGCGATATTATCATTAACTTGAGTTCATAGTTTATTCACATCTTCTCAGTTTTTCTCTAATGTCCTTTTTCTGTTCCAGGATCCCACCCAGGGTAACACATGACATGTTGCAGTCATGTCTCCTTAGGCTCCTCTTGCTGGTGACAATTTCTTAGACTTGCTTTGTTTTTCATGACCTTGACAGGTTTGAGGAGTAACAGTCAGGTAGATTGTTGAATGTCTCTCATTTGGAATTTTTTAAAAATTATGATATAATTCACATCCCATAAAATTCACCCTTTTAAAGTATATGATCCAGTGGTTTTTAGTATTTTCACAAAGCTACCATGAATTCGTCATCTGAACTTTTCCCCCAGTTATGTGCAGCCTCAGGGTGGCTGAGCTATGAGAATAATACCATTTCCCCTGATTAAGAGAAATCACAATCTCTAGGTTTAGAAGCAGTTGCCTTATAAATTCCACCCACTTGAGACAGCGAGTGTGAGGAAGGGAATCCAGAGGCCGGGATTTGGAGGTGGGCAGTGACCACCTCGCCGTGTGGTCGTGGGCAAGTCATTTATCTGTCCTGGCCGCAGGTCCTCACCTCTGCCGAGGTTCTGACCCCTGGCTGAACTTAAGAATCATCTGTGGATCTTTTAAAAAACGCTGGATCCATCCCCTGAGATTCTGATGATCTATAGTTTGAACCATTTGAAAGTATTGATATTCTACCCTTTTTGACTTACAAAAATCAACCCAGAGATGTGCTGGAAATGGCTTGTACCTGTTTCTGAAAGCTGATTTTCAATTTTCAGAAATTTTTTGAGCTAGTTGTGAAAAACAGACATTAAAAATTAAATTATATAAATTTACAATTAAATAAGTTATATTAAAAAACAAAGGTAATTGAAATGAAATGGTATCCTGAATTGTATCACAGAACAGAAATAAGACATTAGCGTAAAAACCGGTATAGTCCGAATAAAGTCTGTGGTTTAATTAACAGTAAGGCATCAATGTCAATGTCTTAGTTTTGATGAATGTACCCTACTATATAAGATATGAACATTAAGGGAAACCAGATGGAAGGCATGTAAGAACTCTCTGTTGTACCTTTGCAAAGTCAAACCTTTGCAATTTGTCTACAAACGTAATAATAACTATAACAATTTAAATAATTATTCCAAAATTAAAAGTTCAATTTAAAAAGGTAAACCTCATCCCTTCCTAATTACTGTGCTCCATGTTGCTATTATCTATGTTCTTGAGGTCTTTACGCCTATTGTATCTACATGGTGGAAATGCAATATAATGGTTTGCTACTGCACATCTCTTCCCAACTCTGCATTTCCATGACGTCATGTTGCTAGATCCAAATCGGTCATGATGGAGATATTTACAGCACAGAAATTGGCCAATGCTACAAATTAGCCCCTTCCCACTGAAAGCTGGTTGTTAAACATTTGCTGGTATACCATGGTTCCACCTCATTTTCAAGGCCCCATTTTCTGATTGCCCAGGGGAGAAGTAGCCTGCAGATATTATTGACAGCCTTGATCTTTATGATTTTCCTTAATGAAAATGAAAATATTATATTTCTATGTGGTCTGGGTTAACAATTTTCTAATTACTTTGCAGCAAGGGGAGAAATTTTTGTCTAACCAAAAGAATAGAGAATGACCTTTCTACTTCCTTTCAGAGTGGTTTTTGACAATTTATTGGTGTTAAGGAGACTGAGTACAGTACCGTACTAAACCACAGAGAGGCACTGTCCCCACACCTTTTTTCTGCTCTCCCACGAAAGTCAGACTTAGAATGTTGGAAGAAACTATTCAGCATCCCCTGATTCCTAACTGGTTTTTAACTATAGGTTGCTACACACCAAACTAACAATAGTGATTATCTCACGAGAAAATGAAATCAGGAGTAACTTCACCTTCTCCGCTTTGTTTTATATTTATTTATGGCAACTGTTTTACCTTTGAAACCAGAAAAAAAAATATGTTAAAATGAATTATGAAAAAAGAATGAATCCTGAGGTTGTGATTTCCAGGTAGTTGGCTCACCTTTCCATTGTCCCACTGTTGGTTGACTATGAAGCCATGGTTTGTGTGTTTCAGATTGTTGATCGCAACTGTAACAGGATGTCTTACTATTGCTCTGGCAATAATGATGTTCCAAGTTCGACTGCAGCCCCAAGGCCAGCCAGCAAAAAGGTACTGAGCAGGGCAGTGTGAGGATAATCAACGGATAGGGAAAGAAGGATTTGCCCATGCCCTCCCTCTGTGATTGAAAATAGACCCCATCAAAGTGTTCTCTTGCCTTGTTCCCCACCTTGTGATCTCACACACACCTACACCCACACACACACACTTTTGCAGCTCTACCTTAATCTCCATTTTTTGACCACCTGACTGCCCATTAACTCAGTGGTTCTCCAACTTTATCGTGCATCAGAATTACCTGGAAGGCTTGTTGAAACTGATTGCTGGACCGTATCCCCAGAGCGTCTGATTCAGTAGATCTGAGCTGGGGCCCAAGAATTTGCATTTCTAACAAGTTCCCAGCTGATGCTGGTCCACACCTTGAGAACCACTGTATTAGCCTCTATGTTAGTAGAAAGTGAGCTGGAGACAATTCATCCTTGACAAAAGTGAATGGCAATAATTAAGTATCATTTCTTTCGATACTATATAAAGTAATATGGATTGCTTTCTTATAATTCTCCATCACCAGTCTTACCTATGAGTTCAGAAACTTTACAAGCTGTTAAACTGCTTACCAGAATTTCTTAAACCAACAAAATTTCTCCAATCAGTCACAGCCTGTGTGGTCTAAGGGATGGGGGTCTGTCCCAGGTTTTCTTCTCTGCTAGGCACCTTTTATAGTAGCTACTTAAGTCAAGTCTTGAGTGTTTTTCAAGACCCCTATTAAAATGTAAATATGCTAATTGCAAAGAATAACATGAGAAGCCATTTCCAACAGCTAACACCTACAGAGAAATGTGTATGAAGAAGGGAATGAGCCTCAGGGCACTCCCCTTGGGCTGGATGAGGGAGAGCTCTAGCCAGGGAGGCCCTGTCAGGGCTGGAGCTGCAGACTCTGCAATCACCCAGCACCACATGTCCAGGGAGAGGTACCAGGAGTTCACTATAAAAGGAAAAGTGAAAGGTGTAGTTAGGCTAAAAACAAATTGTCACTTACTCTAAAATTTGGCATTAGGCTGTCATAGCCTCTTTGCAGTGACTGGATGTGAGTGCCATTTTCTTCTTAAAGCCATTATTTGCCTACAGCCTGACTTGCTTAAGGCATGTCCTGTTTGGTTTGCAATTGCCATATTTTGACCTGAAATGACCAGAAGAGAGTCATTTCATTTCTGACGGAAGTTTAGCCAATATGTTTCCTTAATAGCTCAGCAAACAGGGTTTTGCTGCTTGGCTATTTTCTATAACCTCTAGAGCAAGGTGTTCTTGTAATAATGCTGCCCAAGAAGCAGGATAAATTACTTTAAGAAGCAGCTTATCCTTGTCTAATCTCTTCTTGCCATAAGACTCTGGCAGCCAAACTGACCTATTTTCCAGGGGCTGCCTTTGAAGCTGGGCATGTTTTTCCTACAATGGGAAGATCAAGGTGTAGCCCAGTAACATAGTATGCACAGTTAGACCACATGCTAGATTAAAATTCAATTCTATGACTCTCCCAGGTGGGAGAGCCTCACTTAAAACTCACAACAGCAAACAAATGTGTTAACTTTCATTAAGATTATTAATGTTTGATTAACGTCACAAAATGAAGTGAAACCAACTAATAGCTAAAGAACCTAAGCATTCTCCATTCATCATGATTAACCCACTGGGGATCTAGGCAGTTAAAACTCCCAAGCACAGAGATTTTCCATTTGTCTCCTTTTAGTTTAGCTAAGTAGCTCTCAAATTTTAATGTGCATAAGAATTAGTAAGTTGGGTTGCATGCATACTGTACTCTGTGGGTAATTTAAAAGACTATCAAGAACAATCTTTGCCCTAATCAATTTTTACTTTAGGTGTTGACTTAAAAACTTAACTTTCAGCGAGCTGTGGTGGCTCTCGCCTGTAATCCCAGCACTTTGGCAGGCCAAGGCTGGAGGATTGCTTAAAGCCAGGAGTTTGAGACCAGCCTGGGCAACATAGTGAGACCACCCTCCACACCCCACTCCACCATTTCTATGAAAAAGAGAAGAAAAAAAAAAACCAACCCTTAACTCACACATAAGATGTCATATTGTTTTAGCTTTCTTACCCACTGAACAATAAAAAAAATGAGTTCATTTGTATTTGTTCTAGGTTTTGTGGGCATAGGATGAATGAAAGCACAGAAAATTCCCAGAGATTGTTTTTGCCTTTAGTTAGGGTGACTAACCATTCTGATGTGCCAGGACTGAGGCAGTCTCCAAGATGCAGGACTTTCCATTTTAAGACCAGGACAGTATCAGGCACATTAAGATGAGGCGGTCACCCTGCCTTCAGTCTTGAACTTCTTCCCCATCAAACCTATTGTCAGGAGCATTAACCAGAAGCCAGAGCAGCTGGGAAACGGGGCAAGTGGGAAAGATGTAAGTCACCGTCTGCTACATTTGCTATGGAGTAGTCAGATGACTTGAAGGGAAGTGAGACATAAAGTGGAGCTGTGGCACTTCTCAAGCATCTGACCCTGGGACATAGGAATTTAGAAGTTGTGAGTTCAGGCTGATACCACTGTGCCTTTTAATGCAGCAGATCCACTCATAAACCCAACCAATCATGTTTCCCACAATGCCATGACGGGATTACAAAAACAAAAATTATCCAGTCTGGAAGGGAGTTTAGATACCATCTAGACAATGGTCCTCAGAGTGGGACCCTGGACCAGCAGCAGCAGCATCACCTGGGAACTTTTGAGGAATGCAGATTCCCAAGCCCTGCCCGAGACCTACTGAATCCGAATCTCTGGGGGTGGGGCCCAGCGATCTGTGTTTATCAGGCCCCCCAGGGGATGCTGATACACATTCAAGGTGGAGAACTGCTGCTGCCGCCAACTGATTTTATGGATGAGAACACTGAGGGCAAAGAGAGGAATGGCTCACACATGGTCACCTGGAGGGTGTGCAACAGCAGCTAAGAGGAAAGTGAGCGACAGGACCAGTTTTGGCTGCCACCCTGGAATGCTTCCCATAGGAGGCAGGTCCACTTCCATCCGAGTCCGTTCCGTCAAACCCAGCCCTCCTATCCAGGACCAACGCCAACCTTCTACCCACATGATGGCCTTTGGTCTCGGGTTATTTCAGCATTGACTTGATGGCCTAGGACATCTAAGACACATGTTCAGGAATGGACAAGCTATTCAATTGGGGGGGAAAAAAGTAAAGAAAAGAGGAGTTGGTGAATAATCGCCTGGTTTTTGTGGTTTGTTGTTCAGCATTTCCACGAGGAACTTGCCCTGCAGATGGTGGTCAGCACCGGGATGGTGAGGGAAACAGTCTTCAAGTACGCCTGGTTCTTCTTCGAGCTCCTGGTGAGAGTCTTGCTTGTTCCTATCTAGCTGCAAAGGACAAGGGGAACGTGGCAGAAAGGAATTGACATTTTGTTCACCAAGTTGCTCCTGCTAAAAACCTCTCATCCCTCACGCACCTTCCATAAAGTCTGCTGATTCTACCTTGAAAATCTACCTCCAACCTGTCTCTTTTCATGATGTTCCCCACCCCCCACCTGGCCGGGCCACCATGCCTCTTTGTGATGACTTCCTCTTTTTCCTGTCTGTATCCATTTTTGCCCTTGGCTCATCCATTCTGCATGGACCAGCCCATGTTAAACAGATAATGCCACTCCCCTCTTTGAAACCCTTCAACGACTTTCAGTGTGCTGAGAATACAGCACAAAATTCTCTCAGGGCCGGAAAAGCCATCGCTAGCTTCTGTTGATTACCTCCATCTCTAAGCCTTGTCTCTTGCACGGTCCCCCCTCAGTCAGCCGCGTTGTTCCCTTCTTGGTTCTTTGAAGAGGTCTTCTCAGCTTCAAAGCCTTTTCCAGATTCTCTCCCCATTCCTGACCTTTCAGCCCCCAACACTCCCAGCACACAGTGTCCTCCTCTTTGGGTTTCTGCTTCAATGGCACCACCTCTAAGGGGCCTTTTCAGACCACCCATATGCTATAATATGTCTCCACCTATTATCCTCCCTTTAAACACCCTGTTTCTTTCCTTCCTAGTACTTACCACAGTTGTTTTTCTGTCTCAGCTAGTAGATTTCTAGGATTTGGGTCTTTCTTCTTCATTATCCTGTCTCTAGCCCCAGCACACTGCTTGGTATCATACAAGTGCCAGCTAATATTTGTTAGAAAAAATATGAAATTTGTATATCTGTTTACCTTAAAACTTCTGTCATTTCTTCAGCAAAAAAAGCAAAAGGTACAGCTGTAATTCCTTAATTTTAAAATAAGGAGAATAATAGTCCTAACTATTTTTGTGTCATTATAGGATTTTACCATATAGCCTCTAAGAATAAACATTTGCCAATGTTGATAAATGGAGATGCATAGTGAAATGATGTTAAATGAAAAAATATAAAAGCACAGACACCACCTATATAAAAATGTATATACAAACAATTCAGAGGATTAGGAGTCAGCTGAGATTTAGTGATCGTGTTAGCTTTATACTCACTGGGTTCTTTCCCCTGTGACATTAAGTGAATCATATTTTTTAAAAAGAGAGCGAGAAATGGTAGGGTTTCCACTTAAGCTCAGTTTTTATATGTAAGTTCAAGCCTAAGAAAAAGAAAGCAATGCTGAACAATAGGACATAAAGAACAAAGGGGTCAAAAGAAACAGAAATGAAACACTCGGGGGAGGAAATGGGAAGTGATGTGCAGTAGAGTTAAAAAGAAGTCAGGCTCATGCCACAGAAATGCATCTGAATCTAGGATTCAGACCTTTCAGAGTTTCACAAAGTCCCCAACCCCTAGTTTGAGAAATGTCTGAAAACACAGCCCTAAATCCCTGCAACAAAATCACCTGGGGGTGCTTAGTCAACATGAAGCAGATTCTTGAGATCCTCCCTAGAACTACTAAAATTAGGAGGGGTGGAGGCCAGCAGTGTGCACTTACCTGTCTTCCCAGGTGACTTCTAAACACAGTAATGATCCTCTGGTCCACGCCACTGTGGATTCTGCTCTGTGAATCCTAAACAGAGGAGGGTCTTTTGGAATTTGTACCCAGCCCAGCACCAGAAGTTTTTGCATTCCAAAAGCCAGGCTGATTAAGGGGGATGGCTGCAGCTCACAGGTCTTGGGGCAAGAGCATTAGCAGTGACAAGTGAGCTCTGTGCTCTGGCAGGAAATGGACTAGCCATAAAACCCACTCCTCTCTTCTGCCTTGTGGCATGAGAATTATCAAAACCAACACTCCATGCCCTGTATATCCTGCTTCTATTTACACATCCAACCCGCCATCAACTTTCTCCATAAAGATGATTCACTTGGGTCATAATCTATCTATAGATGATTCATACTAATAATTCATTCCCAATCATAACAAGCACAGCTTTGCTAAGCTGAGTGGTTCCTTGTTGCATCTTAGAGCTCTCTTTTGAAGGCAAGTTTGTATTCTCTGCCAGTGTAACGATGACTCTGTCCTTCATAGGATCCCAGTAGCAGCTGGCATCCCTGGGGAAGAAAAAAATAGTAACATCTAAAATGTATTGAGCATCTTACTGTATATATGCCAGGCACTGTTCTACGCATTTTTTAAAGTATTATCTCATTTAATCCTCATCCAGCCTTGAGGCAAGAGGAGTTTTTATTATCCTCAATTTACAGATGGGGTTGGAGGAAGGGTGGTGGCCATGAAGAGGGTCTTCAGGTCCGCCAAGGCTTCAGCAATACGGCTTCACTGACCCCAGCTGCAGGGAGCTAAGGAAAGGTGAAAACTTTTTGATCTTGCACATTTATTTCCTAGGACTTGGTGGGCCCAGGAGAGAAAGTGAAAGCTAAAGCACATAGCCCTTCTTACCTCCAGGCGGTCCCTTATGGGGAACAGATGAAGTCATTGGAAGGAAGCCCCTGCTAATCTGAGCACACTGAGGGGGTTGCCCACAGGCAGATCAATCAAGACACCAGTTACATGGGACTCTGCAGGCTAAAACCTGAGTCTGTCAGGGTCCCGGCAGGACAGAGTTGGCCTTACTCAAAAAGGTTAACTGAAAAGCATTGATCAAAAGGACTCTGCCCAGGGTGTACACAAGGTGACAGGAGCCAGCGAGGGTAGGTGAGGCACCTGGGGTGCAGCAATGGCCAGAGCTTTTATCTATCCTAGCTCTAAAGAAGCAAGGGTAGGGCCAGGCTAGGTGGCTCATGCCTATAATCCTAGCACTCTGGGAGCCCGAGGTGGGTGGATCGTTTGAGCTCAGGAGTTCGAGACCAGCCTGAGCAGGAGAGAGACCCCATCTCTACTAAAAAAATAGAAAGAAATTAGCTGGACAACTAAAAATATATATATTAAAAAAATTAGCCAGGCACGGTGTCACATGCCTGTAGTCCCAGCTACTCAGAGGCTGAGGCAGGAGGATCGCTTGAGCCCAGGAGTTTGAGGTTGCTGTGAGCTAGGTTGACGCCACGGCACTCACTCTAGCCTGGGCAACAGAGTGAGACTCTGTCTCAAAAAAAAAAAAAAAAAAAAAAAGAATAAAGGTAGGGAACAGTGCAACTGAGGCATAGAGAAAGCTGGAGGGAGAAAAGGTCCACATGACAGGCGCTGGAGCCTTAGCAAAACATTGCCTCTCCCAGAGCCCCACTGAGACAGGGATGAGGGCAGTGGCAGTGAGTAATACCTGGGCTCTCTGCCCCCCACCCACTGACCCCCCCGCAGGAGCCTCACATTGGCCAACTCCAACCAGAAGACAAAGGCCAACGAGGCAGTCCAGAGACCACCTTCCCAGCATTCAGAGACAGGCAGAGAAGGGCAAGAAATCCATCTGGGGCCTGGGGGAGAGACAAATGGAAACCATCAGCCCCAGCCAGGACTTTGCGAGGAAACTGATCTCAGATTCAGACAGGGCGCCCAGTCCTCCATGCATTGTTTATGTATTTGCCTGACTGATACCCAGGAAGTTGTTTAAAAACCAAAACAGTTTTTTCCCCAAGAAGCTTGAAGAGAGAGAAACAACAGCCTCCTTAGGCTTAGCCAACAACTTTAACACCCTTTAGTTGCGTTGATGCCCAAGTGCTAATGAACAACCACTTTGGCATTGGAGTTGTTAAACTCCATCCTTGGGTGAATTCTGCACTTGCTAATGAATAAATCCCTGTGCTTCTAGAAACTGCTGGGCCAGACCTTGGAGACCCAGAGGTAAATGGGTGACCTAGTTTACTCACTCAGGACGTGAAGTTCTGCACTAAGGGGTTCTTTAGAGGTATCCCTACTTTGAATGGGCCACAAAGGCCAGTATGGGGGAAAAGATTTTCCTGCCTCACCCCACCCTACAAATAATGGGCCAAGCGTCTGCTAGTATTTCCACTGGGTATTCTTCTCTGGAGACACAGAAGACATAGTAGCTGGCAAGTTACTGACAGTCTGGAAAGAGGCCATTAGTTGGAAGAACAGTATTGTGGGAATTATTTATTTGGTTGTAGGATGGCCAAACTCAGCAGGCAGGAGCTGAATACAGCCTGGTGCTGGGGTGGGGTAGCCAGCACAGACTCAGGATTGGGGCTGCCCAAAACAAAGAGGCCTTATCTTCCTTCCTACGTCCCTTGTTAGGAGTGTGTAGTGAGAGAGTCACTTTTATTGAACAAAGATGGGGTCCAGTTTCCACCCCTCATTAAGGTCATCCCACCAAGTGTGCACAGCTTTATGTGATTTGGACACATCCATGTGTCCTGAGAAAATCAGGACCCTGCAGTGGAGAGAAACCATAGTTCTTACGCTGAGGCATCAGCACTGGATATTCTCAGGTCTTCCCTGAGCTGGCTGTGGCATTATCTGAAAACATGAAACATGTAAAGTCTATCTCTCGTTTTTCTCTTCTTATTTTGCCTTCTCTTTGTTTTTTCTTTCTGTTTGTCTCAGTGCTAACAAAGCTTGCCATCCTTAGAAACTGAAATCTGCTGTTCATACACAAAAGTTTTCCCATATAGCTCTTGGGAGTGGAAGTCAGTTTCTATAAAACTATCTTTGTCTCCTCTTGTTCCACCCCAGACCAGGGTGGGGGCAGGAGATGGAATGTGGGTGTCTCAACTCTCGACTTCTCAACTTCCAGGATCATTTCTTTTTGCAGTGGCTCTCTGACTAGCCTGGAAACATTCATGAAAATGACCTCAGAGTGTAGGCACCCAACCACAAGAACTCCCAGTCTTTCCTATGTTCCTAATAGCTGCAGGCAACTTCCAACAAGGGCAAGACTCAACCTTAGATGGTATCAAAGGGGGGGTTGCATTGACCCATGAATCTCCTGGTTCCAAAAAGAAGTGCAAAAAATATGCATGAACTTGACTTAAAATTGTGGTAGGCAATGAGTGGTATTATACTAGTCATAATACAGCCAGTCACCAATTGATATACACATAGATTTTATATATATACACATATATGTATGTATGCATATATACATTATATATATATGTATATATATAAAAATATATATATGTCAAAGCATAATTTCCCCTGGAGGCAATGTTCCAATAGTGGCTAAGTTCCCAGCTAGCCAACAAAATCCTGCTCAACATATAATATAGTTAAAATTTATAGAAGCAGGAAGTATTAATAACTCTGTTGGAAACTATAGAATTGTTTCTGGGAAAACTGTGCTCCCTCAAGAAAAACTGTGAAACTCACAACAGGAGGAATATTTCTCCCCTGTTCTCCTTACTGTAGTTGCAGGAACAGAAAAGACTTCAGTTCACAACAAGAACAGTATCATAGATAGTTCCTTTTTGTGCTGTGTGTGACGTGCTATGATGGAGTGATGCCCGAGTGGTTACGGGAGCCCAGCCAGGTCTGCCTTCCAGGACGTAGCCAGTTGAGAGAAGGGGAGTTTTCTGACTGTCGCTAAAGAATGAAGTCCTGGCTTTGTCAGCAACAAGAAGGGAGCCCCCTGACTTGGGGTCAAGAAGAGGACACCCTTCCCACCTCCCGCCACCATGGTAACCATTCGTGTGTCAGGAGCATTTTAGTCCAGAGGCAGCTAGGGCACCACCAGCACAGATAAAGTGCTGTGAAGTGTATTGTTAAAGGGCTGTTCTCCAAGTCTTCCCCCACTTCCACATTGTACAGGCAGGTCACTAATCTCCGTGTTGACATTCTCCCCCAACCCCTCCGTAGGTGAAAAGCATGGCCCAGTATGTACATAACATGGACAAACGGGACAGTTTTCGGAGGACTCGCTTTTCTGACCGTTTTAAAGATGACATAACTACTATTGTTAATGTGGTTACCTCGGAGATTGCAGCCCTTTTAGTAAAACCTCAGAAGGTAACTGTGTGTTTTACTCTTTACTTTCTAAATTGTTTACCTGGAACATGTGTTACTTTTGTAATCAGAGAAAAATAAGCATCATTTTAAAAACAGTAATTAAAATATAACTATGGTAACAGTTAAATGCAGTATGTTATACTGGACTGGACCCTGGGATGGGGCTGGGAAATTGTTATAAAGAAACTGCAATATGGACTATAGTTTAAATGATTGTACCAATATAGATATGAAAGAGAATATTCTTGCTCTTAGGAAATACTGTGAAGTATTATGGGGCAAATGTGCATGATATTTGCAACCAACACAGAAATGGTTCAGGAAAAAAAAAATTCTGAGAAAGAAATAGACAGAATGGTAAAACAAATGTAACAAATGCCAAATATTCATGAACTTGGTTAAAGGATATATAGTAGTTCTTTGTACTATTCTTGCACCTATTCTATAATTTTGAAATTGTTTCAAAATAAAAATTTAAAAATACATAAAATGAAATAAAACAAAATTTTAAAAGTTAACTATAAAATTTAGGGAACAGTGTTTATTATTAATACTTTTATCATTATTAAGAATTTGTATACTGCCAAGTACTTGGGAGAAGGTTTTTGTTTGGCTGTTCCTCCTGGTACACTTTGTTAGAACAGCAATCGTATCTTCATTGGCAGGCATGAAAATAAGGCACAATGAGGTTGATAAATTTTCCAAAAGTCACACAGCTAGCAGCAAAGTCACAACTGGAGATGCCAAGCCCAGATATACAGACAGTCATGTAAAGTACCCAGCAGGGGTAGCCATGGAGGGGGTGCTGAGAGCTCCAGGACTTCTCAGTGGCACTGCAGAAAACTATTTACCAGGTCCACATCCATCCCAGTGACTGGTCAGCTTGGCCTGAATTTGCAAACTGTGCATCACAACAAGAGGAAAATAGTTTCAAATCATATTTTTAATAGCATCAGAGGAAATTGATTTGTCGTTTTGAGAATAAGGGACATAAACATGAAAAAGTGAATGGCTGATTGCTCTGAAATGCTGTAAAATTCCTCATAAATATGAGCATGAAATAATTAAAAAAATAAAATCAGGCCGGGCACAATGGCTCACGCCTGTAATCCTAGCACTCTGGGAAGTGGAGGCTGGAGAATCACGTGAGGTCAGGAATTTGACCAGCCTGAGCAAGAGTGAGACTCAGTCTCTACAAAAAAATAGAAAAATTGGAGGCTGAGAGAGGAGGATCTATCTGCTTGAGCTCAGGAGTTTGAGGTTGCAGTGAGCTATGATGACACCACTGTACACTAGCAGGGGCGACAGAGCAAGATTCTGTCTCAAAAATAAAAAACAAATAAATTAAATTTTAAAAAACCTAGCCTCAATCCAGGCAGGAATCCACCCTTACCAAGTATGACTCTGACCTCTCTTAGGCTGGGAATGCTGCCTAATTGGGGGAAAAAAATTCCTTAGGCATAAACTGATTCTTTTATCCTGATTGGATTTTCTGCAATAATCCTTATAAATTAAGAAACTGTCTCATTGAAGACAATGAATACATTTCAAGTTAGTTTGCCCAAAAAATAGTTACAAAAAAAGTTACCAGGATTCAAAAAAGATTTCAGGACCCAATCTTGATATAAAGAATGAGCTCAATTATATACATATAAATATGCATATAGGGAAAAAAGTGACCAGAAGGAAATGCACCTACATATTAGCAGTACACAAAGAATTACTTGATTCAACCTAACAGTCATGGCATCAGTTAAAAGCTAAATTATATTTGCTACAATTTTGCAGACTCCTCTGCTTTGCCCAGTGTCACCCAGAGGGACAGTGGCTGAAATAAAGGACCTGCCTTCTCCCAACTTTCCCAGCAGCGACCTGGGAGTTCATGTCCAGGTTTTACCACAAAATGATTTGGGTGTTTGTATGTTTGTTTTTAAGGAAAACGAACAGGCGGAAAAGATCAACATCAGCCTGGCTTTCTTCTTGTATGACCTTCTCTCCCTCATGGACCGTGGCTTTGTGTTTAACCTCATCAAACATTACTGCAACCAGGTGAGCGCTCCTCGGAGGTAGCCATTTCGTTCCTTCTCATCCCATGAGGGCGGGGCTTGTGTATCCAGGTGAGGTTGCTGCACTGTTCAATCGGGAGTCCCGAGGTCAGAAAGCTGCCAGGGTTGTAGCAGCTTGGTGGGATGTAACCATTACATAATACAAGGCTCTGCCTTATCAGTAGGAAACAGCTGTCGGGAGAGGTCTTCTGGGGTCTGCACAGCAGATCTGCTTGTTGGGGCTATTTTTAAAATAATTGGATGTGTGAAAATTTGAGTTTGGTTTGAGCTAATCGGTGGCTGTCAGTCTGTAGTGAAGAAATGAACAACCCAGGGGCCAATACACAGAGAGGATCTTTGGCTCGTTTGCATAACCCCTCCCCTCAAAAAACACTCCCATTTTTTTCCACTTTATTATTATTTTAACAAGCTTTATTATTTAAAAAATGGCCTTATGTACAGTCATAGAATATGCTCATGAGAATACTTAAAAGAACACAAAAATAATCTATATTAACAAGTTTGCTTCACACATATGCTACTAAATCATCCATCAAACTCACTGCAAGTGGCCGGGTGCGGTGGCTCACGCCTGTAATCCTAGCACTCTGGGAGGCTGAGGCGGGCAGATCGCTCGAGGTCAGGAGTTCAAGACCAGCCTGAGCAAGAGTGAGACCCCCGTCTCTACTAAAAATAGAAAGAAATTATCTGGCCA
>CM052443.1:74114067-74124842 GCA_028533085.1 Varecia variegata
AAAAAAACCTCACTGCAAGTTTTGGAAGCACCATATATTGTTAGAGCTTCTATAAGAATCAAAGTAGACTATGGCATTACCAAAGAAAATGATCTGACCAACATCCACTATAAACAAAAAAGACTAGGTTTTCTAGAGGAAGTCCTGACAAGGAAGCAGAGTAATAAAAAAGAATCCTAAGGAACCTCGGAGTCCCCACGCATCACCAATCCCATGCACCCTGACCTCCTGCCCCTACAGTGCGTGGTCTGTCCAGGATGCCCCAGAACAGAATGTGGCAGTGAGTACTTCACTCCTCTTGCCCTCCCTCTTAGGTGTTAGGATTCCAGGTCACTGGGTGCATTTCAAATACAAATTAATCTGTTTTCGAAACTTTAAGTTGGATATACGGGAAAGAGATACTAGAACACCACTCTAGGCCCAGGGTTTGCTATTCCCACATGGGCAGTTTTTAGTCCCAAAAAGGAAATAAGGCAATCCAAAGTAGATGTCTACCTGCCCTGCAAAATGCACATTTTAATTTTCTCTTTCTCTTTCCTTTCTTTTCTCTTGCTCACAATCTTCCTCTTTAAATTCTTTCCTTTTCTTTTAGCTGCCTAGTCTTTCTTTCTTCCTCTCCCCTGTCTCAACTGCCAGAGAGCCCTAGACTGGGGGTGAGGAGACCTGTGTTCTAACTCCAGTGATGCCATTAGCCACCTCTGGGACTGGGGAGTGTGAACTTTTGAGGCATTTGTTTCCTCATATGCAAGAAGACAAGGCTGGATTAGATTTAGCCAGATCTTGACACTCTGATTCTATGTTCTATGTCTGCCAGTGACATTCATGGACACTGCTTAGCCCCATTAGGGGCACTGAGGCCTAACAAGCCTACTGACCCCAGTTCATGGTGATTTAATTCACTGGTCCCAGTTCTCTAGATGCAGAATGAACTTCATACCTGAGGCAAGTGGTATTTTTCCAAAGTTGTTGGATTTTATCATTTTGTATACTCTGAGTCAAACATCCTGTCATGTTTTCTGCCATTTAAAGACTTCATGGCAATGGATATAACCTTAGTCTTTTATTAATAGTCACTAACAATAGACAAATCTACTTCTTTAATTACCCTAGGTCACCTGCATTGTACCACTAAGTTAACACCAATCCCTTGGGTAGGGCCACTGAGGCTGACACTGTGGGTCTTCACCTTTGGGGAAGATGTTTTGGGAACACACTTTACTCCTCTTTTCTAAACATAACTCAAATTATTTTTGAAATTTATATCTTTAATAATGTCTCAAGAGACCTACCAAAGATACCCAAAGTGGGGCCTTCTTTGAAGTGCAGGTATCTTGTGCTTTCGAGTTCTGATAGCCAGCTTAACCCCAAACCTCTTTACGAGAGACTCTGCTGGACATTTGACCAGGCTCTAATCGGTTCAGTTTGCTGGTGCAAAGTCCAAACTGCAAAGTCCCACTGGTCCAAAGTCAGCCGGAAGTACACATTGAAAGGGTATGGGTTCTGGTAACTGTTCTTGCATGGAAGTCATATGTTTCATTTTTTATGTAATATATAAATTCATTTGTTTTAAGCAAATTTCTAACCATGGATTAATATCTAGGCAAAATGCCCCACAACACAATGGCTTCTCCTTAAGTGGCTGAAAATATGTGTTCATTTAAATTATATAGTTTAGAAAAATGCTCTCCAAGTGAGTGAAGAGGAGGCATGTCCCTTTGCAAGGATGAGATGCTTCATATTCATATGCTGGGGTGGGAGGGTGTTTATGATGAAATATTGAGGGGCTCCAGGTCACCAGCGCCCCCTTCTTCCCCTACTTTGCCTTTAAAGGAGCTGCCTCTGAATCTGGGTCCTTTGGTTGTTCAACTCACCTGAGGAAAGCAAGGGATCTCTTCCAGACAGTCACCTTTGTCTGCCTTTCATTGCTTGTTTCGTGGTTGGTTTATTTGTTTGTTTGTTTTTTAAAGGAAGATGTTTTCTAAAAAGTCTTCCAGCTTTCTCTCTGTTTCTCCTCTATTTCCTTCTCTCTCACTTTTGGGCAAGCTCCTTGACTTTTTTGCAGGTAGTACACACTTTCCTAAGTGGTTTGATGCCTTCCTCTAGGAAACTGGTTAGAGAACTTTCCAGTGGGGCCTTTAATTAGAAAGTACAAAAGAACACTTGTGGCATTAAAGTCACCCAGTCATATTCTATTAGTTTCATATGGCCCCATGTGAGGTCAACTCCTTTCATT
Source organism: Varecia variegata (assembly GCA_028533085.1). NCBI lineage: Eukaryota > Metazoa > Chordata > Mammalia > Primates > Lemuridae > Varecia > Varecia variegata. Next base: position 74,116,301 of record CM052443.1, read on the forward strand.
TAGTTTCTCAGACACAGTAGAGTTTTTGTAAAATTAATTATATTATGTTACACTGAAGACATACCTCAAGATTATTTTCAACACAGGCTTGCCATGGTATTATTGATTTGACAAAGTGGGAGTCAGAGCAAGAATCCTCATTTTGGACAGCTATTAGGCTAAAATCATTAAGGGGAACAGTAATGAATGAAAACTTACTGGGCCTCCCTGTAATGCAGAATTTGCCATCTGATGCACTATCCCATTAATTTTTATTAAATTGATTGCCTTCATTCAATCAAGGATAGAAAGGATATTTTTGTGTCTGCCAACCTCAGCTCCATTTGCCTTATAATAAACTCTTCATTCCTCTTTTTGTTTTTCTTCCCAGCTGTCAGCCAAGCTCAATAACCTTCCAACGCTCATTTCCATGAGGCTGGAGTTCCTGAGAATCCTCTGTAGCCATGAACATTACCTCAACCTGAACCTCTTTTTTATGAATGCTGATACTGCTCCAACATCTCCGTCTCCCTCCATATCTTCCCAGGTAATCAGCTAGCAGAATTATTCAAGCTATTTCATTTAATTAGCTTAGTTTAATCTTATATTTCCTATAAGGGTTCATCTTATTAATTAGAAGAAAAATCAAACTAATCAAACCAGATCAAGTATGCTACCCAGAGTTACTCCATGTTAGCTAATAGTTTACAGGCTCAGTAACTGGTTTCTTCCTAGGCTCACGGCTCCCTGATGAGTCCAAGCAGAGCAAGGAATCCATAAGCACTATGAAAATTCAGAAACTCATAGAAAAGTCTCAAATCTTTCCTTGTCTGATATTAGTCAACTATTATATTATGCAAATATAAGATTCCAAAGTCAAATAAGTTTTGGAGACCCTATGTCAACCAGGTTTCTTTGCATTAGGCCATCCAAGAATCTTTAACTAGTTAATGTAAATTGTAAATGCCCAAGAAGTGGTAGAGGAAATAAGAAGAGGGACGTGTAATAAGCAGTGATTTGCTCTATGGAAACCCCACTCCCACCCCATAGATTGCTCAAAAGACTAGTATCCTCTAGAACAACTTTAAGAAAATGCTGTTTATAGTCACATTTCATTTATAGGGAACAAACCAGTAGTTCGGAGCTATAGGCAAAAGTTCTCCTTATTAGGTTCTATTTCTGTTGCGTATTCCTTGATACTACCACAAAGGTGAAGGCTTGTCTTGTTAATGTAAAAAAATCCTAGCCATTTATGCCAGATGACGTGATCCAGATGTGAGCTACGTGACCATCTTAACGTGGACTGGAAAAGGTCCGACTTACAAGCAGCAATTCCAAATATGTAAACTTTCTGCTGCATCCTGCCCAGCAGGTTCCATCTGAAGACTACCGTGGACCTAACCTTGCCTTAGGTCCTCTCCCCACATTCCCCTTCTGACTGCCCCAGGGAATTACCAAACCCCAAGGCCTGGCTTACCACGCTGTGAAGGATTTCCAGAGACACTTCAGATGCTGTTAGTGAAATACAAAGTGTGCTCCCAGGATAAGAACACAGGACAGGAATTACTAAGTACTGGTAAATCTGACACTTCCCTGCCTGACACCACGTCTAGTTCCAGGCCAGCAGAATTCAATGTGCTTAAGCCATATTCAGAAGTGCAGCTGAGTAAACAGGGGCCTTAAACAAAGGGGGCAGTTGGTTCTAGAGGAATTACCTGCTCACAGCCACAGGATTAGATGCGGTTCTTATTTCTGTATCCAGATTGCATTCTAGGATTTTAATCTTCAACTTCAGGTAGGGAAGGGAGTGATATTCATTTTTTAATAGACCCTGAGTGCTTTATTTTCATCTTTCTCACATGGCAGTCCTCCATCTGTGGGAATGGGAAAGCAGTGTAACTACTCATGCCTCGGTTTCCTTATCTGTCACATGGGATTAATAGTACAAAGTCTGGCTGCAGTCACTGCTCTTTTAACTCCAGTTCTTGTTATTCATAAAACTGCTCCTTGTGCTTCTGTAGAATTCGAGCTCCTGCTCCAGTTTCCAGGACCAGAAGATCGCCAGCATGTTCGACCTGACTCCGGAGTACCGCCAGCAGCACTTTCTCACAGGGCTGCTCTTTACGGAACTGGCTGCTGCCTTGGACACCGAAGGGGAAGGGTATGTTTCTGACATTTAAAATGGAACATTAAGCCAAAAAAAAAGATGCTCCTTAATCAAGTTTGCAGTCCAAATTCCCGAGCTTGGCAAAAAACTCTACCGTCCATCAGTTCTGAGGAGTATAAGCATCCATGTCTGGAAAAGATGGCACTGATGGGAATGTAGAAAGGTTGGGGGAGAGAGAAGAACCACAGAATGACTTTTTTTTAGTCCTTTTGGTGTTCAAATTAGGCACACAGAATTGAAAGAACTTGCCCAACATGACATAGCAGAACCAAATCTGGAGCCATGGTCTTTTGGGCCCCTTGCCAGGACTCATTCCACCATACCGAACCATCTCCCTGCCTGGGGAACCTACTCCTATGGCTCCTATTGCAAAAGAAGTTTCCAGAATAAAGTATGCTAATTAATGGCAGCATTGCTGTATGTAAATGGATTTTTGTCTAATTGAAAGTTCTCTCAAAGCGTTTATAATTTAGGAAACAAGATGTCCCTGCATAAAACAATTACAGGAGTACATCAAGTCTGTACAACTGCAATAACAAATATATTCCAAGCTCTTTGCCCATATTGACATCGCACAAGTGAATGTATGTCTCTGTCTCCTTGTGGTACAGTGTGGAAAATCTCATGTTCTTAGCTCCAAATTCTGCCTCCTTCCAGAAATTCAGGTTCTGAGAATAGCCTTAGAAAGCTTCAGTTTCCATGGCTTCGATTCTATCTTCTCTCAACCCTAACTAAATTTCTTCCGGTTTTCTCCATAAAATTTTCTACTCTATAATTGATATAAATTTCCACAGCAACGAAAAGTGCACTGACACATATGCTGAAAAGAAAGTTTGAACATGAAGAAAATTGCCTTCATATACAAATACATATGCACATTTCTTAATTGTCCTTTAATGGCACTGCTTTAAGTGACTTCTGAAAATAATCTTTAGTATTTATATTAGCATAATTTCTATTTTCCATTTTAATTCTAGCTAGAAACAGCCCCGACATCTGTTTTTGTTGCTGTTATATTACTAGCAACAGGGTAGAGTATATTCAGAGATCATCATGTAATTATGTTTAATCAGGTAGATACATTCTTCAAACACACACACACACACACACACACACACACTTAGTACCTTTTCTACCCCCCAGAGAGTAACTAATTAACAGTGTCACTCCTTTGGCAACACAATTATCCCTGATTGCTGGGTTGTCAGTTACTCTCTTGGAAAGTCATTAGAATTACTGTCACGACTTCACCATGTGGGCTAAAACCTCAGGAAAATTTCTCCCTTTAACAATACTTTCTATTGATCAGCACTTCTCTTTGCTGCCAAGACAATTAATAGCAGCCAACACCTGCCCATCTGTGAGGAAAGGGCCGATGGGACACATCTCAGTACCTGGACCCTTGTAAGGAGCCACAGCTCCAGTTTCCAGTGGGTCTCCCTGGAGCCCCCCACACCTGGGTGTATCTACAAATGTTATTAAATCCAAAGTGTTTTCCAAGCATTTGGAAATTATCTAGCATCTTTGTGCTAGGCTAGCAAATTGCATTGCCTTATTCAAAACACAACCCATGCCAGGACCGCAGACTAAGCTGGTAGTCAGAACAAGAACAACTTTTGAAATGCAATTTCCAATTATCTTATTTTAGCCACAGTGTACAAATCTGAGTCATTTAAAATTTTGGCTAACATTTTCTATATAAGCCTCAATTCTGATGTAGCCTTGTTTCATTTGAAAGAAAAAGGTATATTTTAAAAATTGAACATCTACAGCTTGGTTTCAGATACTCTACTAGATGCTTTATTTTATTTACTTTTTATTGAAGTATAATTTATATGCAATAAAGGGCCTAGATCTTAAGTGTAAAGTGCAATTAATTTTTACTTATGGGTAATTGCCAGCCAGATCAAGATAAAGGATATTTCTAGCACCCCAAGATATTCCTGTTGCCCCCTTCAGTCATATTTCCCCCACAGTTAACCCTATTCTGTCTTTTATCACCAGAGATTTGTATTACCTATTACTAAACTTCATATTCCTTTGCTGAGATCCTTCAGTGTGGTTGCACATATCAGTAGTTCATATTTTTCTTTCAACTGTATGTAGTATTCCTTTGTGTAAATATGCTACAATTTGTCTACTATAAGTGGACATTTGGGTAAATGTCAAAAGAATATATACTAAGCAAGGAAAAGAAGAGCAAACTCCAAATGCAAAGCAAGAAGATGATAGGAAACAATATATATTACAGACAAAATACATGAAATAAGACTAGAAAAACAATAGGAAAAAAAATCAGCAAAACCAAAAGCAGTTATTTGAAAATATCAACAAAATTGACAAACCTTGACCATGAAAAAAGGAAGAAGGCTCAAATTACTAAAATCAGGAATGAAAGAGGGACATTACTACAGACCTTACAGAAATAAAAAGGATTATAAAGGAATGCTATGAATAATCGTATGGCAACAAATTAGATAACCTAGATTAAATCTACAAATTCTTAAAACGATACAACTAGTAAAACTGACTCCAAGAAAAAAATAGAAAATGTGAATAAATCAATAACAAGTAAAGAGATTGAGTTATTAATCAAAAAACTTCCCACAAGGAAAAGCCTAGGACCAGGGGGCTTTACTGGTAAATTCTACCAAATATTTAAAAAAGAAGTAATTCCATTTCTTTACCAACTCTTCCAAAGAATAAATGAGGAAAAAACTCTTCCCAACTCATTCTAACAATCCAGCATTACCCTGATAATAAAACCAGACAAAGACATCACAAGATAAGAAATTACAGACCAATATCTGATGATAAATATAGAAGTAAAATCCTCAAAAAATACTAGCAAACTGAATCCAACATCACATAAAAAAGGATTATACACCATGGCTAAGTAGGATTTCTCCCAGGAATGCAAGGTAGGTTTAATATCTGAAAATCAATAGATCCAATACACCATATCAATAGGATAAAGGACAAAAACCACACAATCATCTCAATAGATGCAGAAAAAGCATCTGATAAAATCTAATACTCCTTCCCAGTTTAAAAAAAAAAAGCACTCAACAAACCCTTTAAAAATATAAAAGAACTTCCTTAACCTGATTAAGGGCCTCTGTGAAAAACCCACAGCTAACATGATACTTATTTGTGAAAGGCTGAATGCTTTCCCCCTAACTTCAGGAACAAAACAAAAATTTCTATCCTTTTCACTTTTATCCAACATTGTGCTGGAAATTCTATGCAGGGCAATTAGGCAAGGAAATGAAATAAAAGACATCTACTAGTATATTGGAAAGGAAGAAGTAAAACTAACTCTATTCATAAATTATATGATTGTGTTTATAGAAAATCCTAAGGAATCTATTAAAAAAACTATTAGAATGAGTTCAGCAAGTTGCAGCCTACAAAATCCTATACAAAAATCAGTTATATATCTGCATGCTTATGATGAACACCTAAAATGAAGTTAAGAAATCAATTCCATTTATAATAGCATCAAAAAAGATAAATACTTAAGAATATGTTTAACAAAAGAAGTGCAAGACTTGTACACTGAAAATGACAAAACGCTGTTGAAAGAAATAGGGATCTAAATAAGTGGAGACACAGCACGTGTTCAATGGATCAGAAGACTTACTATTGCTAAGATAGCAATACTCCCCAAATTGATCTATAGATTAAATGTAGTTTCTCTTACAATCACAGCTGGCTTCTTGCAGGAATTAACAAGTTGATCCTAAAATTCATGTGGAAATTCAAGGGACCCAATACAACCAAAGCTATCTTGAAAAAGAACAAAATTTGAGGATTCACACGTCCTGATTTCAAAACTTACTACAAAGCAAAAGTAGTCAAGACTGTGTGGTTCTGACATAAAAATAGACATATAGACAAATGAAATTGAATTAATAATCCAGAAATAATGCTCTTATTTGATTTTTGACAAGGGTACCAAAACAATTCAAGGGGGAAAAATTGTGTTTTAAATAAATGGTGCTGGGACAAATAGCCACATTCAAAAGAATGCAGTTGGACCCCTATCTCACACCATAGACAAATTAATTGAAATAGACAAGAAACCTAGATGTAAGAACTGATACCATAAAACTCTTAGATAAAATCATAGAAGTAATCTTCATGGACTTGGATTGGGCAATGGTTTCTTAGATGTGACACCAAAAGTATGAGCAACAAAAGAAAAAAACAGATAAATTGGACATCATTAAAACTAAAACTTCTCTGATTCATAGGATGTGATCAAGAAAATGAAAAGACAACCCACAGAACAGGAGAAAATTTTGCAAATCAAAAATTTAATAAGGGACTTGTATCTGGAATATATATAAAAAATCTTATGACTCAATAATAGCTCAAAAGTGGAAACAATCCAAATATTCACCGATTGGTCAATGGGTAAATAACACGTGGTATAGCCGTACAGTGGAATATTATTCAGCAATAAAAAGGAATGAAGTACTGATGCTACAACATGACAAACTTGAAAACATCATGCTAAACAAGAGACCCAGGATTATAACATAGGTAGTCTGTTTCTAGATTCTATTTAATATACATTTCTACCCTCTTTTGCTTTGTTTTCACATTGTCACCTCATTGTTTAGAAGCATTTTGATTAATCTCTACTGTCTAAGAGCATTTTGGTCAAGCTCCCTTCACCATAACCTCTAGCTTTCTGTGTTGTGCCAACAGAATCAGCAAAGTGCAAAGAAAAGCTGTCAGTGCCATCCACAGCCTGCTAAGTTCTCATGACCTGGACCCTCGTTGTGTCAAACCAGAGGTGAAGGTCAAAATTGCTGCCCTTTACCTGCCTTTGGTTGGCATCATTTTGGATACTTTGCCACAGCTCTACGACTTTACAGGTAAGGATCTCTTCTGTGTCCTACCTTAGATTGATGGGGGCCCCTGCCAAATGCCCCACCAGAATGAGGTCTCTGTCATCAGCTCTAGTGCTAACATGCTTCCATGAGCAGTGGTCACCAGACCTTTTTAACATAGGCCCCAATCAGTTAAAAAAAAAAAAAGGGCACATAGCCCCATGTATGTTTTGTTTTTAGAAATTACTTACTTATTTGTTTATTCATTTGTTCATTCATTCATTTGCTGATCTGCTGGTATATGATGAACTTTGTAAACCATATACCACAAAGGATGAAATAGTAACAGAATTACTCCCTTTGGAGATCACTGCTCTAACACCTTGAAATAAAGGCATTCCTTCCCTTTTCTTTTATGGATGTGGAAGCAAAGAAGCAGCCTCAAATGAACCCTAACAGTTATTCCATCCAAAAAAAAAAATCATGGTGTCTGTTAGTGTTAGGAAATTCTGCCATAGCAGAGAAATTTTGCCTTTGTCGTCACTAAGTGGCTAATTTTGAGGTCAATATCTCCCGCTTAGCAGCAAGAGGAAAGGATAAATTGTCTTAAAGGGGTTTGTGAACCTCCTGAGTCTATTTACATATTACAGAGTGGACTAGAGAATGTAGAGGGGAAGAAACTCTTCCAAATAGAGGAACTTCTTATGTGAGATCTAAGAAAGACAATCCATCTGCCTGCCCTCCACACACACACAATTCTAATCCCTTTGGGGTGCTACTTGCTTTCCCCAATTAGAGGTGGGGAACCTATGGCCTTAAGGCCACATGTGGCCTTCTAGGTCCTTAAGTGAAGCCTTTTGATTGAATCCAAATTTTATAGAACAAATCTTTTTATTAAAAGGAGTGCAGCAGAGAAAGATAGAGCTTTTCTTGCCTCCTTTGGTGCTTAAAAAAAAAAACAATCTTGAAATCAGAAGGCTGCAGGTTCCCCACCTCATGATGCCAAGTATTCAGTTCATAAAAATGAGACCAAATACTTATGGCCTTCAATTCATGCAAATCATAAAATGAAAGACAATCATTCCTATGGAAGTAATTATCTCTTTTCTTTAAAAAAATTCCTCCAGCAAACTGCTAAAGGCGGAACTATGGAAAGAAAGATTGAGAGACAGAGTTTAGGGTGTGTGGAGTACTTTGGGGCCAGAAAGGCAAGGAGATTGCAGAAACACGTGTGACATGCAGGGTGAGCAAGCTGCATGATGAGATGAGTAGCTTCCTCTAGTAGCTCCTGATTGGAGGGAACTGAGAACAGGGTTGTTTTCAAAATTTAAAGATGTAATGCAGAGCACGGCATGTGATTTGCAGTCCGTTTCGAGAATCCTTGCTGGAAAGTTTCTAGAAAGTTCCATATGTACAGCTTGCTTGTTCCCAAAGCAGGGAACCACTTTAGCACACGTTCTGCAAAGCTTTCTTTTTTTTTTTTTTTTTTTTTTTTTTTGAGACAGAGTCTCACTTTGTTGCCTGGGTTAGAGTGAGTGCCGTGGCGTCAGCCTAG
>CM052443.1:74125342-74149815 GCA_028533085.1 Varecia variegata
AAAAAAAAAAAAAAAAAAAACCAATTGCCTTCTAACACAACAGTGAATTATTATTTCTAAAAATTGGGTTCTGAAAAACTAAATAAATAAAAATTAGGTTCTATTTTCACAAGTTTAGCAGAGAAAATGCTGTTTACTCTCAAACTTTTCTGAAAAATCAAAGGTCCAAATGGCTATAGTGTTGACAGGTCTAATAAAACATGAGTTTTTAGTGAATCAATCAGTTGCGAGTGTTTAACACAATTTTCTCAGAACCACTTGAACAAATAGTTTGTGTGTGTATGATTGGTAGCATTCTTTTTAAAAAAAAAGCCTTTTAAATGGTTGATCCTTTCTCTGCTTGCGTACAACTAGACCTAACTATAAATATGGATAGATCTATTTTACATAGATATAATAAATTAACATTCTTTTCAAACATTTGAAATTCAATAAATTATTGCTGAACTTGTGATAATTGCTTATTATTATGTAAGGTACTTGCTTAATTTTGTAATTGTAGGTTCCTTCCTATTCGGTCATTATTTAAAATATGTGAATAAAGTTTAAAAAATATTATATTATAGAAAGGTGTTAGAAAAACAAATGCCATGTGTACTCACCATTAAATTGGTACTAATTGATCAACACTAATGCACACATATGGAAGTAACATTCACCGGTGTCGGGCAGGTGGGAGTGGGGGGGGATGTGTAAATTCACACCTAACGGTGGGGTGGGAGCTATCTGGGGGATGGGCACACTTGTAGCTCTGACTCGGGCTGTGCAAAAGCAATTTATGTGACCAAAGCATTTGTACCCCCGTAATATTCTGAAATTAAAAAAAAGAAAGAGAAAAGAAAAGTGTTATGAAAATTCAGAAAACTTTTATTTACACAATTTGAAAAATTAATTTTCTAGCCTAATCTTGTGCTGGGCATTTTGTCTCTTTTATTAGCCTACCTGCTTTTTCTTTAGATAGTAGCAGATAGATAATGCTAAATGTCAGGTTTAAAATTACTGTGGTAATTACTGCTGACTTTAGTGACTAAGAAGTAACAGTCACTTATTAGGTAGGGGACATAGGGAAATATCACCTTTGGCTTGACACCAACAATGATGTTTTCATTGCAGCTGCAGATGTGCGTAGTGGGAAAAGTCGCACCAATGGCTCAGATGAAGAACAAGAAGGGGCCAGTGCAATTAACCAGAATGTGGCCCTGGCCATAGCTGGGAATCATTTTAATTTGAAGACAAGTGGAATAATGCTATCTTCCTTGGTATGTTGGTGCATATTTGTCTGGTTTATTTTCATTTTGTGTCTTTTCCCATGTTCCGATGGGAGAACCCAGCTTAGAGCAAGCAGTGATGGTTTCTTCCTCGCTGTGCTGGAAGGAATCATTGTGAGCTGGCAGTCGAGGAGCAAAGTCAGACAGGGTTCTGGCAACAGCAAGAGGTGTGCAGACCAGATTCAGGCAATCCCAATGGTGCTGTGTTCAAGGTTCAAGAAACCAGGAAAGAGGAAAGCTTGGGAAATCTGAGATCATTGCAAAAGGAGATCAAACCAGGGCACTCTCGGGGTGGGGGCTTGAGCTGTGTTTATTCTACGTGTTTATTATTCATACCGTGGCTACCTCCAAAAAAAGATTCCAGAGGACTGGTAGCTTAGAGTAAGTGCTTTGTAAGCAAAAGACTACAGCTTTTCTAGGTCCCTCGGGAGCCTAAGGACGGTTCTTTGGCTCTGTCCCTTTGCACTGACCCTGTGGCTTAAGGAGGGGTCTTCAGGAATACACCCTCTGGTTCTCTTACAGTGGGATTCATCTCTCTTCGTTGATGAGCTCTGACTGTCCCTTGTCAAGGCAGCATTGCATCCTCCAGCTTAACTCAATGTGACATTTCAATGTAGGGTTTATATCTGCAGAGAGCTCAACTTGGTTCTCTTCTGCAAGGGCAGTGTCTCAGTGTAACTCTTCTTTGCTAGACAACTTTCCTGTCTCCCTCCGGCACTCAGCAACCTCCTATCCCCGTGAGGACTGGGGAGGCCTTGAGGCAGGGAGACAGGAAGGGGAAAAGACATTTGAGATTTGACATCGCTGATCTTACAGCTTGAAAAATAGTGTGTGTTCTATGACCTTCTCCACCTTCCTAATATCCATCTTACCAACGTTAGCTGCCTGAGGCGGTGTGTGCCTTTTACATTATTTGCCTCTAAGGGAGAAACTCAAAAGCCCAAAGTTCACCAGTTAGAACATATTCCCTGTGAAGTTACATCTCAAGATGTCCTTTATTCTTGTCAATAAACTCAGAATAACTAAAGTTAAAGTAACTTCGTAACCTCTATTATTTCCATCCAAAACTAACATCCTCCTCACATACTCAGATACCTCATTGCAATTTCACCACTGCATTCCACGGGATATTAGCCACGCTGCGTGAACCAAGGGCGCAGCCTCATATTGTTGTTTGTGTTGATTTGATGAGTAATAGAAAGTGTGCTCAGCCCTCTAAAATGAATACTTGTGGCCAAAGTATTAAAGCAAATAGCCTGAACCCCCCACACCCCTGCCCCCAGGCAAACATAAATTGTAGTTAAAGTCCCATTACAGCGGACTCCACCAACAGATTTGATTAATTTGCTCAGCAGTTCATAACCCTTATGCTATGTTTTGGACTATGTAGCAAAGAAGCTAAATCCTGAACAGTGAGGTTACTGATGGCACCCAGCCAGGTTAGTTCTCTTCTATAATTCCAACCCTCTGCTATCCAGCATGGAGGAGAAATACCTGGAGATCTTGGCAACACTAAAGCCCCTTTGTATCATTGAGATTGTAGAGCATTGTTGAATACCAGGGCAGATCACCACACCACACTGCTCCTAAGGCAGACGGTACTCAGGTATGTGGCTGAACACCTGGCTCCCAGCTGAGCGTCTTTGCTGAGCAGCCCGGCTCCAAGAACACAGCTTCCCCTGCCTACAGAAGGCAGGGCTCCTGGAGACATCGCTGGCCAAGGAAGTACAGCCACAGTATTCTAAAAGAACACTTTCAATTATTCTGTTGTTTAACTTCTTCCCCTGCCTCCATCCCTCAATCTGCCTCCTTCCAGCCTTACAAGCAGTACAACATGTTGAATGCCGACACCACCCGCAACCTCATGATTTGCTTCCTCTGGGTCATGAAAAATGCTGACCAGAGCCTCATTAGGAAGTGGATTGCTGACCTGCCATCGATGCAGCTAAACAGGATTTTAGATCTACTTTTCATCTGTGTCTCATGTTTTGAGTACAAGGTAAGTGTAGGGTGGTGGCTCAATCTTACACCAGCTCTTATCTCCGAAGTTCAGTCTTGTCTTGTTACTCTTCTCCATTGTTTGGGCAATGGAGGCATCATTATTTTTTCTTATTTTTGTTTTAAATCTATAACCTGTTTGCATTTATAGATAGTATCATTTTACAGGGAAAGAGTCTCTGCCTTCAGCAAAGAGAACCCTATACCTGTTAACAGAATTTCAGCCACAGGACCCCCACCAACTCCCACCCCCAGACAATGTCACAGTGTAGCACGTCAAAACTGGCTGACATCACTGTGCAGTGTTCTGTTTTGACAATTCTCCACACCAACAGAGATCTCACCAAACTGAATGTCCTCCTGCCTCTGTCCTATCCAGGGAAAACAGAGTTCTGACAAAGTCAGTACCCAAGTCCTGCAGAAGTCGAGGGATGTTAAGGCCAGGCTGGAAGAGGCTTTGCTCCGTGGGGAAGGGGCCCGCGGGGAGATGATGCGCCGCAGAACTCCAGGTGTGTTGCCCTGGCCCTTCCCTGCTCCCTAGTCGATAGTTTTTCACCCTTTGTGGGAAGTGATGTCCTTCCAACATGAGTAGATGCCATCACTTTCTTGAGACGTTTGTGATAATATCAGAGACAGCACGTTCTGGGATTCTGTTCTTGATATATGTAATGATAGCCTTGTGCCTCTAAGAAAAAGTGATGTTCTGCGATCACACGAAGCCTGAAAATGTCCCCAAATGACCTCTCTTAATTAAAACTTGGTGGTAAAAGGTCACATCTAAGAATGTGGGTTATGGATGAGGTGGAAAGTGTCTCCTCAAGGCTGAGGCCTCTCTAGGTGACATTTGACTAGTCTCTCTGGAGCATGATCAAGAAACTGGATGGCGGCTAGATGTAGTGACTCACACCTATAATCCTAGCACTCTGGGAGGCTGTGGAGGGAGGATGGCTCGAGGTCAGGAGTTTGAGACCAGCCTGAGCAAGAGCGAGACCCTGTCTCTACTAAAAAATAGAAAGAAATTATCTGGACAACTAAAAATATATAGAAAAAATTAGCTGGGCATGGTGGTGCATGCCTGTAGTCCCAGCTACTCAGGAGGCTGAGGCAGAAGGATTGCTTAAGCCCAGGAATTTGAAGTTGCTGTGAGCTAGGCTGACGCCATGGCACTCTAGCCCGGGCAACAGAGCAAGACTCTGTCTCCAAAAAAAAGGAAAAAAGAAAGAAAGAAACTGGATAGTTCTGGACCCAAGATCATCTCCCTAAATCATCCAGGGTGCTATTAGAGTAGAACCACTTCCCCAAAATGGTTTCAGAGTGTTCCAGGTATCCAAGGACCCTACCACACCAGGAAAGATGTCAAAAAGGCTGAGCTCATCACTCTAGAAAAAAGAGAAATGCCCATGTCCCCTCAGTCGTATTCACTGTGCTCAAAGTAAAACAGAGGGACAGCTTGTCCTGTTCGATGGGACACAATGGCAGGGAACTTGGAGAGAGCTCAGCATTTTCAGCTGTGGTCAGGCACCCTCATTCAACACCCACACTCTCCTTCCCAATAATTCAGTGAGCCACCAGCATTTCGAAACCTGCTTATGAGAAATGTGCTCCCCAACCCCACCAAAAGACAGGGGTTCTTCTAAAGTTCTAGTCTATCAATCAAAGAGCAGACCAACCCGACACAGGCACAGCGACTTTTGTCTCCTACCAGCAACCAACATGGACTATAATTAGCCAGAGAAGTGGTGCTGAGGCCCCGCAGTTGAGCTTGTTAGGAACTTCTGGTTATCTTGGAGGGTTTCATGCTAATCAAATTCCTATCATGCATTTCTTAACTCCTAGGGAATGACCGATTTTCAGGCCTAAATGAAAATTTGAGATGGAAGAAAGAGCAGACACATTGGCGGCAAGCTAATGAGAAGCTAGATAAGTGAGTCACTCAGCAACTTTGTGTTACTTTTACCTAAAGTTCAAAACTATTTTTCCCAGGCTACTTGTATTACTGAAACAACTGCATCCTTCCAAGGGTAAGAAAATGAAACATCATTATCTATAAATACAGTTCATCCAGGGACCCAGGATAATCAAAGGTATGAGTTGTGATTTCCAGCTCTTAAAAATTTATCATATTGATAAGCATTTAAAGAAAACTAATATTTATTTAGCAACCTTAGATGGCTTAATCAAAGCAGCTGATAAGGGTGGGGGTGGCAGGGAAATAGACACAGCAGAATACAGTGCCCAAGACCACATAATTTCAAATCCATGTTTCCATTCTGGAAATGTATACAAAAATGTATAGTCAGGAATATTTATGTCAACATTACTTAAATTTCTTTTTAAAAAACTGGAAACATTCCACATTCTAAAGAATAGGGAAATATATAACAAAATATTAGGTTGTCATTAAAATGTTTTGAAATCATTTTAATGATATGGGAAATGCTTATGATACAATGTGGAATAAACAAAAGCAGACTAGACACTTGGTTTTAGAGTATAATCTCAAATCTCTAATGACATATGGTACATACCTTTTTAAAAGGCTGGAAGGAAATTTATCAAAATATTAATTGTGGTTTTCTTTGGGTGTTGGAAATATAGATAACTGGTGTTTTCTTTTTTATGCTTGGCTGTGTTTCCTACACTGGATGTGTATTATGATATATATTGCTATCAGGGGAAAAATTATAAAGAAATGAAAGAAGAAAAATCCTGCTTGGATTACAATATATGGTATAGATAGAGATAGATATATTAATGTACATTGATATATATTGCTATATATGCAACAATTTAGACATATGAGGGCTAAAACTAAATATAATATGTTTGGATCGATAGCACATCTCCTATGCCTCTTAGCCACAGGTAGCCTAATGAATCCCAGGGTTTACTGAGCAAAACACTGTACGGTTAAAGACACCCAGCTACACACACACACAGTTGTCAGGCCTGGGTAGGATATCCCCATGGTGTATGAAGCACCCATCATGGGGTGTGCGATGGGGCAGACTTGAATAGCAACATTGTTTTGTAAATAAATATGAGTTGATATCTTTGCCGTTCTGGTTCACTTATGGCACTTTTGAGAGTCAAATTTATTTTAAAACATTAAAGAGATAAATACATCTTTATTATAGATGCTACTTGGAAAACCCGGTTGTTGGTATTTTTAACAATGCCTATTTGTTTGGGGTATTTGTTTTGGGTATTCTTACTCTAAATTCCCTGAACTGATTTATAAGATATTTGGATCTGACAATCCATGCCTTCTAGTTCAGGCAAGGAAAAACAACAACCACAAAAAAAAATGCATGCAGTAGGTACTACAGAACTGCGTAGGTGGTTAGCTCATCCACTCAGCAAGCCTAACAAGGCGTGTTTGCCTAGGCTGTGTAAATTCGTGTTTCCTTTTGCTTGTAGTAACAGCACAATATCGTGCTGTACCACGTGTGGCCCGCCGATTCTCTCTAGGTTAGTGCTCAGCCCTGACCTCACTGGTGGGACGCTCCTTGTCAGGGCTAATGATTTCATATCTACACATCCTCAGGGACATGGCCTTCTTTTCTTTTCTTTTTTTTTTTAAGGGAAACCATAGTAAAATTCTAACTGTTCAACATATCTATTTGGAAAATTTATTGTAATTATAATAATGGTGTCTTTCACCTTTTTCTTTCTGATCACTTTTCCATTATTTCCAATTATTTTGGCTCTGTTTCTTTTAGAGCAGTAATTTTCAACCTGGGCAGCTTTTAAAGTTTCTAGTGCCCAGGGGTACCCTAGACCCCATTCAATCGCAAACTCCAGCAGGAGCCAGGAATCAGTATTTGGTAAAATTTCCCAGTATTGTGCAGCCAAATCTGAGAACCACCGTTTTAAAGGAGTAGATGGTAGGCTTTTTAAAAACCAGATTAGTAGTGGTGATGGTTGCACAACAATATGCGTGTACTTCACACCACTGAACTGCACACTTAAAGATGGTTAAGAAGGCAAATTTTATGTTATATGTATTTTGCCACAATAAAAAATTTGGAAAAAAACAGGACACTCTAGGCCGGTGCGGTGGCTCACACCTGTAATCCTAGCACTCTGGGAGGCCGAGGCGGGTGGATCGCTCAAGGTCAGGAGTTCGAGACCAGCCTGAGCAAGAGCGAGACCCCGTCTCTACTAAAAATATAAAGAAATTATCTGGATAACTAAAATATATATAGAAAAAAAAAATCAGCCGGGCACGGTGGCACATGCCTATAGTCCCAGCTACCCAGGAGGCTGAGGCAGTAGGATCGCTTAAGCCCAGAAGTTTGAGGTTGCTGTGAGCTAGGCTGACGCCACGGCACTCACTCTAGCCCGGGCAACAAAGCGAGACTCTGTCTCAAGAAAAAAACAAAAAAAAACAAGACACTCTAGATCTTCACCAACACAGTAGCCACTAGCCACATGTGACTATTGAATGCCTGAAATATGACTAGTTTGAATTGAGATGAGGTGTAAGGGAAAAATACACACCAGATTTTGAAGTCTTATTGCGAATAAAAGAAAGTTAAATATTTCACTAGTAATTTTTATATCGATAACATGTAGACAGTATTTTTGATCTTTTAGGTTAAATAAAATATATTGAAAATAATTGCACCTCTTTTTGATTTTTTTAATGTGGCTACCACAAAATATAAAATCACATATGTGGCCACCATTGTTTCTATTCGACAGTATTGCTCTAAATTTAAACCTGCTGGTAAATTAATTAAAAAGAGCTTTTAAATTTCACTTATTTTACACATACATTATCATTTGAAGAATTTCTCATTCCGAGTGACTTGGGACCAGAGATCCTATCCTAAGCATGAAAACATTTAAAACACACAAAAATATTTATTCTGAGCCCTCAATGGTATGTAAGCAACTGCAATGCCCCCATTATTGGGTTAAGGGGACTCCAGAACAGCTAAGTGGTAATCCTGGTTCGAGACACTTGAGCTGACAGCATGATGCTCCAACCCAGTAGTAACGTCTTGGCCACTAGGCATCTTGGGAACAGCAATTCTGCATACCTTCCTTTCCTTACAAGTAAATTTTGATGGTGATCCAAGATACCACTTTCCAGCTTGACTTGGATTTTATGAGAGTAGACGGACTGACTCTACAGCGGTCCCCAACCTTTTTGGCACCAGGGACCAGTTTCACAGAAGACAGTTTTGCCATGGATGGGGTGGGGGGATGGGGGAAGTGGAGTGGGTCCCTAAGAGGCCCCAGACCAGTACCAGTCCACAGCCTGGGGCTTGAGGACTACAGCTCTACTGCATAAAACATTCTGATTTCTTAAAATCAAACCTAATAGAGAAGCAGCATGAGGCAATTTCCCAGCCCTAGTGGGAAATGACCAGGAATGTCCAGTAGGATGCTAGATCACCTGCCCCGTAGGAATGCACCCTTCCTTCCTAATGGAAAAGGACAAAAAACAGCATACACTTGGCTGAGCAACACCAAGGTGGTCTTGGGGAAATTAAGAGACAGACTCTCCAGGAGCCTGTTCAGAAGCACCACCCTTTCCTAACCCAGCAGCACCACCGTTTGCCAAATTCACATTTCATCCCCTCTCCCTCTCTCCTGCGTGTTGCGGGGGCTTCCCCTTGCTCAGATCTGGGAAAGTTTTCAAGCGTGAAATGGAGGTATGGCCCTGAGGCTTTAGGCAACAGTCTAATGGGGGTAACATAATTGCTAGTAGCAACCAATAATTGCTTCTCAACCCATATTGTTATTTTTAATTGTCATCATTATTAATAATAGTGTGGATGAGGATGGCCTGGAGACTTTATGTAGACAATCTTTCTGACAAGACATGGATCACAGAAAGCCCCGGCACTCCTTAATTACTCATGGCCAGCCACTTTGTTTTCATTTCAAGGTTGACTATTCTGAAGATTTCTTTACGCATTGGTGCATAGATTGCCATCATCGGAACCTGGCCAGGTTTGATATGCACTTTAATTTGACCTCCTTTTCTTTCGTAGAACAAAGGCAGAGTTAGATCAAGAAGCTTTGATCAGTGGCAATCTGGCTACAGAAGCAAATTTAATCATCTTGGATATGCAGGAAAACATTATCCAGGTGAGGACAACAAACACCTGATCTGATTTGTTCAACTTGAATATGTTTAGTAGAATTTAATAAAGAATTCTTTATACAAAATTGTGAAAGAAAACATGATCACAAAGCACTCTTTTTTTTAAAAAATAAAGTTGGGAAGCTTTCTATTTACAATAGTGTTCACCTTACAAATTCCAGAGATACTGAACATTCTTCTGGTTTCTTTGACTTGCTGCTGACTTGGAAAAGGTCAGGTGCTTGGCAAGCTAACCCTCATGCTTAAATCTGCCTGAGTATGCACCAAGTTTATAATGTGGATGGTGGGCTTATAGTTTAGTATCTAGAACAGGGAGGGTAACTAGGTTTTTTTCTAATGGGTTAATTCCAGTTGAATGATAGTCACTGTCTGGTATAGGAGCTATAATTATGACCAGGCTAGGTAAAAAAAAAGAGTGCCAAGTGTAATAAATGATGTCTGCTTTAGACTCAAATTGGTAAAGGAAAGTCATTTGTATCATGAATTCGCCATCCTTGCTATAGACAAGTATAAGGTCACTGTGACCTTTGCACTGCACTAATTTCATCTTCTGCATGATATTTCCAAGAAGTCTAGGTTATAATGAGTTTTTAGTTATCCTGGAAAATGAGTCCTTACCTGTTTCCATTGAGAAGTCATTTATTAGAGTAGATCCAGTATTGCTTTCAAGAGATACAAAAAATATTGTTGAAACACAGTGGCATGTTAATTATCCAACTTTTAAGTAATTATTGTATAAAACTAAAGACAAAAAATATGTGATGTCTTTGATGACTTTGATATTTTTGATAACTTAAATGCTTGGCATCATACTGATTATATCTTTATACAGCTAAACTTTATACAGTGCTACATATCTAACACCAGTCCTCAAAATGTATTTGCAATTTTCAAAGCAGACTGAAACTTTTTTGTTATTGTCCTTGGTGTTGTTAGCCCTGCTGTAGCTGATAAATAAGCTTCTATTTAGAAACATCGCTGCCACCAAGCTGTCCCTGTTGTGCTGGGAAGCCCACAATTGTATTTCAAAGCACACAGGAAAGCTTGTATACAAAGAAAGAACATTCCAGAATCTGTGACTCAGAATGGGGAGAGACTATGCTTTACTACTTCATTTAGGAGCCCAGAATTAGGTATAAATCCCAAATCAACTGGGAGTATTGAAATAAAGTCATTTGGAAATAGGACTTCAGCTCTCATGGTTGACGGATGACATGTCAACCATGAGAGCTCACCAAACCCTTACAACCTTCCACCAAAAGAGATGAAACATCAGACTCACTGTGCTGGTCATCAGTGTCTCTTGCATCTTTACCCTCCCGGCTCACCAGCACGGTACGGGGATTCAGTGATGCTGTTCTTCCATTGCTAGGCGAGCTCGGCTCTGGACTGCAAAGACAGCCTGCTGGGAGGTGTTCTGAGGGTCCTGGTGAATTCTCTGAGCTGTGATCAGAGTACCACCTACCTGACTCACTGCTTTGCCACACTCCGTGCTCTCATTGCCAAGGTAAACGTGGGACACTTGTTTTCTTACTCTTAATTAAGAGTAAGATTCTCATGTAGCTTCACATTTTTCTCTTCAGGTGGACCAAAACCCACAGAGTATATTAAGTGGCATCACAGTAAAGGCCTTAAGTCCTCCTAGGAAGAAAGCTGATGCACCAATTCTATGGGAAATCACCATGGAGAGAGAAAACAGTGGCTCTCATACTTGGAATGTGGGCCTAAATCTAGAAATTTGAAATGCCTGCTCACTGAAGCTCTGTGAGAGCAAAAATCAATTGAGCGACTTTGCAACTTCACCCTTTTTCTTTAATACCTCGTCTGAGTGAGATTAAGTCCTATATCTGACTCCCATGAGTATCTTTTACAAAATGTCATGTCATAAAATTCCAGAAGGTTTAGAAATGAATTTCTCATAGCCTGAAGAATGTAGATTATTCTTGGGTAAAGTGGTCTACGCAGATTATTTTTTCCCCTTTATTGAAGATCTCAGTTGGTGCCTTCTCTGCAGGATCTTTTAAATTTAGAAAGTAGAATTCTTCTGCTCACCCCTATCAGGACCATTTTCTCTTTCTTAGTCACCAATAATTTCCAAGGAACTCAGGAAACTCAGATTTAATTCCTTCATAGTTGTGACTTCACCAGTGAATGCAAGCTGGCTAAGAATGCAGTTAACAACACAGCCCTGACCTTAGTTGTACAGTTCATAATTAAATCCTAAGTCGACTCTATTGCTTAAATTCATCCTCTGACTCACGTAAGCTCATTATCTTTATGGAGCAATGCATTAACTCTTCTGGGCTTTTTGCTTGTCCAAGCAGACATTTGCATATTTCAACAGTCCAGAAAGCATATCAGAGTGCCAAGTGATGCCTAATGGCCCCTTGTGTCTCTCCTAGTTTGGAGACTTGCTGTTCGAGGAGGAGGTGGAACAGTGTGCAGACCTGTGTCAGCGAGTGCTACACCACTGCAGCAGCAGCATGGACGTCACCCGGAGCCAGGCCTGCGCCACCCTCTACCTCCTCATGAGGTTCAGTTTTGGAGCCACCAGTGTAAGAGCTCAGACCAGCTGGGTGACCTAGAATAGTAGAGAAAGTCAATGCAAAGCATTGGTTGAGAGAAAAACATAAGGAAAAGTTTGCAGTATTGCAATTGACTTCTGTCTTGTGAGAAAGAAACAATGGAGTACCTAGATGGATAGCAGCTTTCATTTTAGTTTGCATCTAAAAGTGAATGTCAAGACAGATGAATGCAGTGGTTTCTATCAGTATGTTTCAAAAAGAAGTGGAAGAATATATGTAGATTAAAAGGTATCATCTGTGGGAATAAATATAATAGATGGGTTAAGAATTCAGAACAATGTGTCCTGTTTCTAAATTCTGACTGGCTGGTACTAGGATGCCTGGTGAAAGAAAATTTTAAATAACCAGTATCATCCAGACTTGAGTTTTAATCAAAGCTAAGAAGCCTTTGGAGTTCAGCTTTATTATAGAACAGTCAACATTTGCTTTAGTTTGTCTAGATTTTGTTATGTCCTTTTGGAATTTCCATTTGTGGTTATGTTAATAAGCATGCTCACATGATATTAAAAGATAAATTGGCCCATGGAAGAAAGGCAGGGTTCTTAGAATACATTAAGGAATACTATTTAAGAGCCTTTGGGACTGTGGTCCCCAACCCCCAAGCTGCAGACCAGTACCAGTCCATGGCCTGTTAGGAACCAGGCCATACAATAGGAGGTGAGCAGAGGGCAAGCCAGCAAAGCTTCGTCTGTATTTACAGCTGCTTCCCATCTCTCACATCATCACAAAAGCTCCGCCTCCTGTCAGATCAGTGGTGGCATCAGATTCTCATAGGAGCGTGAACCCTACTGTAAGCTGTGCATGCAAGGGATCTAGGTTGCGTGCTCCTTATGAGAATCTAATGCCTGATGATCTGAGGTGGAGCTGAGATGGTGATGCTAGCACTGGGGAACAGCTACAAATACAGATTATCATTAGCAGAGAGGTTTGACTGCACAATAAACATAATGCACTTGAATCATCCCGAAACCATCCCCCCCAACCCCCAGTCCATGGAAAACTTGTCTTCCATGAAACCAGTCCCTGGTGCCAAAACAGTTGGGGACCACTGCTTTAGGACATTGCTCAGGGGTCCTTGGGATAGCCATATTTCTCCATGGGCCTGGAAGAAAAGGAAGAAGAAAAAGTTGCTGCTTACCGAGAGTCCAAAATCTTAGAAATCCTCGCCACAGAGGTCCCATTCCTCTCTGCAGTTTAAATACAGTCCCAAGAAGAGAGGCTTGGCACAATAGGACATGCAGTATCCTGTGACCCAACTTATAGGAACCTGCCAGCTCGCAGTGCGGAGGCAGCCCAGTCCTCAATGAAAATTTAGAGGCCTGACAGATTTATGTGCGAGCAGGATCCATTTAAACCATTTAAACAACAATATGAATCTTATGCAAAGTGTAGCTCACATTTTATTGCGAGAAAAGGAAATGATGTAAAAGAAACATCAGTGGTTGTTTTTGTCTGGCCTTGCTGCCTTCAATTGCCGACCAGCCGAGTGTCTCTTACTTGTTCCATCTTTTTTTTTTACTGATGCAGAACTTTGCAAGAGTAAAGATGCAAGTAACCATGTCTCTGGCATCCTTGGTGGGCAAAGCACCAGACTTTAATGAGGAGCACCTGAGAAGATCCTTGAGGACCATTTTGGCCTATTCAGAAGAGGACACGGCCATGCAGACGACTCCTTTTCCCACCCAGGTAGACTTGAAGCACATACCTTGTCTCATGCTTGGGTTTGGGATCAGCCAATTATTTTATGTATACATACATATATAATTTATATATAAATATATAAAATTTGCAAATATTTATTGTCCAACATGAAGATGCTCTCAGTGCTCTGAAAAGTACAAAAAAAAAAAAAAAATACATCCACCACTGTCCCCGGCTTCAAGATGCTAGTGGTCTATTTGGAGAGCTCAGTCTCAAAACAATTAGGTGGCAATACAAAACAACTGATACTCAAGTGCCAAGTGTGTGGTAGGAAAGTAAATGCTATGTAAGGTTAGAGAAAAGGAAGGGTGATTAATAAACAACCTAGTGGCCAGGAAAGCCCAGGGGCCAAGAGTAAGACTGAAAGGCTGGGGTAGGATTGAGCTAAGCAGGGGAAAAATGAACGGGAAGTTGTACATAGTGGAGAGAATGAATTGCATCTAAGGGGATGATAAAAGGACCAGCTTTACTGCTGAGGGGTACCTGAAAGTAAGGAAGGGCCCAGTTAGAGACAGCTCATAAACAAGCTTCACCCTAAGGAAACCTGCAAGGAACCTCTATGATAGGTGAAAATGAATGAATGATTTTTTCTTTATTCCCTTAGTCTGACAGCCCTATTTGCACAGTCTCCTGCCAGCTCTAGCAATTTCACATCCTCATTCTCTGAACCTTTTTCCTTTCCTCTCCTCTGCATGAAACCCTACCTCTCTCCTTTCCTCTTGACCACCCTCCTTTCAATTAATCTCATCATTTATGCAGATATTCACCAGCAAGACCAAGCAAAATATGGGCAGGTTAATAGAGGTCTTCAGTGCCTTTCACTCAGTGAAATAAATCTAGTGGTAGAAATTTTAGGAGCCCTGGCAAGCTGGTAGAGGGGATGGGGGGGTAGGACAACATTCTGTGGCTGAGCCACTTCCTAGGTCTAGAGATGAAGCCATAGTCCTCATCCTTTTTGTGCTGCAAGCTCCCCTAGCCACTTCTCTGTTGGCTTTTGTAGTTAAGAAAAAGTGGCTGCAAGAGGTTCTAAAATCTCTGAAGCCCTGGGAGGATCCAGGAAACTTCTGAGATGCGGAACCCAAGCTAAGGTCCTAAGCTGCCTCCTGCTTGGTATAAAAAGCCCTGGTGTTCCAGAGCAGAGTTTAGAACTGTTCAGGTGGCAAATAACTGAAACTACTTCAAACTTTAATAATGAAAAAGGTATTGGAGCGGGAGGTAGCATAAGGATTCAGGGCTAATTCATGGATATCAGGTGCCGGCTCACATCTGGGCCTCAGAAGCACCTGGACTTGTGACGATCAAAGCCACGGAGAACAGGGTCTTGACTCCCCCTCCACCCCTGATCTCCGCTGCTCTCTGGGTGGAGACTTTCCACGGCTTCTCCTTGCACTTTCAATGTAATCCTGACTCGGCACCCAGGACAACAAAACCAAGATTATTTTGGGGCTTACACATCTTGCAGGTGGAGGAGCTTCTCTGCAATCTGAATAGCATCTTATACGACACAGTGAAAATGAGGGAATTTCAGGAAGATCCTGAGATGCTTATGGATCTCATGTACAGGTGAGCTTTCCTGACAAACTCAAAGGGTGTCACTTGGGTATCTAGGGTTTGTCACTGTGGAGTTCTTACTAGGGTTATTACCAAAGGTTACACAGGTAGAGTGTTTTGAATGACATCCAGAACTGTACATAGAAATTGGTAGACATTAAACATTCAGAGTGGGTTGATTCATAAATAAATTTTTGGAACGATCTCCCCAATTTAAAGTGAAGTACCTGTTTTATCTTCTACTTACCCTATCTCCTACTTACCATAGAATGTGAGAAAAGAATTATCAATTATTATGTGAATTATTTCCTATATGGTTTTATTCCAATTATATTCTGACATACATGTATAGTTTTACTTTAGAAATCACATTTTACTTTGTAGTTTAAAATTTTGCCTTTCAGTCCTTATGCAGAAGAAACTACTTACAGAAGCAAAATTGTTCTGATGCAACTTCATAAGAAGGGTAGTACTTTTATCTTCTGTTATTATTTTGAGAGAAAGGAAAGAAAAGGAAGAAAATTGCTTGAGATCCATTACAGTAGACATCATTTTATCAGGTCTTTTTTCCCCATAAGGCTTTTACTAAGTGCTATTTCTTGGGGTCCAGCACACCCTACACATGTAATGAAAACAGTTGGACTAATAAATAGTTTTTCTTTTCTCTTGTTTGCTGAAAATGTGTGCAAAAGACTTGGCGTCCGGAGGGAAGTGGCCACTCACAATAGAAAAACAGTGTCATTAACCAGTTGTCCTTGAAACTATTTCTCCATCTGTCTTCAGAATTGCCAAGAGTTACCAAACATCTCCTGATCTGAGGCTGACCTGGCTCCAGAACATGGCGGAGAAACACACCAAGAGGAAGTGCTACACGGAGGCCGCCATGTGCCTGGTACACGCAGCTGCGTTAGTGGCCGAGTACCTGAGCATGCTGGAGGACCACAGCTACCTGCCAGTGGGCAGTGTCAGCTTCCAGGTGGGGCCAAGTTCAGCTTTTCCTATAGAGCAGTGGTTCTCTGTAGAAAAACTAGGGCAATTATTCCCCCTACTCTGGGGACATTTGACAATACCTGGAGATATTTTTGGTTATCATAACTGGGAGTGGGAGAAGCCAGGGATGCTGCTAAACGTTCCACAATGCACAGGAATTGCACATTCTACAAAGAATTTTCTGGCCCTAAATGACAATCATGCCAAGGTTGCAAAACCCTCTGTTAATGTATTACATTTGCCTCTTCTAATTGCTTTACCATCTTGGGTTTTTTTTTTAATTATTGTTTACAATAATGGCACCTAGAGTCAACAGGCACTTAAGGAGACATTCTCAAACACTTTCACGTGTGTGATCTCATTTGAACTTCCCCATAAACCTGTGAAGCAGGTATATAGGCAAGGTGTTATTACTCCCACTTCACAGATGAAGGAACTGAGAGAGCAATTTTTCTAAGGCCATTTAAACTCTTTCTCAAAGACTTGTATTTGGCACAGGACACTAATATCCGTGAAAGTATTCCTGAACATTGGAGAAATGATTTCCCTTATGACTCATTTCTTTGATTCCACTCCTCAACTTCGCAGGGCCCTACTCTCTAATCCAAAATAAAAAATCAAATTGACCCGGGAAAGGCTGAATCAGTACTTTCTTAGGATAAGCTGAAAATTACCCACAGTTGGCAAAAGGAAATTGTCTGCCAGCCCTAAAAGCTGGCTCAGGCTGGGATGCACAGTGGTCACTTGGACTGTCCTTACTGAATAGTTTAGTATAGTCTTTAGA
The DNA here is from genome assembly GCA_028533085.1 of Varecia variegata. Classification (NCBI taxonomy): domain Eukaryota; kingdom Metazoa; phylum Chordata; class Mammalia; order Primates; family Lemuridae; genus Varecia; species Varecia variegata. The sequence continues at coordinate 74,142,341 of CM052443.1, forward strand.
GAGGAAAAAAAAATGTTGAGTACTTCTTTTGAAAGAGACATAATCTGTAGAGATGACCATCCCTGAAAGCATGAACAATATAGCTACAGGAATAGAGCACATTTCAAGCCAGATTTACAAAGTCATTGACAAGTGCCTGTATTATTCTTGTTTGAATCTACATGACTGCTTTTATGAAAGGCTTTGTTCTCATTATTGTGCTTCAACATGATTTTGTGATGCTGTGTGAACCAGAAAGAAAGGACAATTCAAAGTAGCTTTCCCAGCCTTAGAGAATAAGTTGTGGAAAGTCATGGAGCCAGGAGCTCCTGGGTTCCCAGAGTGCTGCTCATCTGCCACGCTGGGTTTCACCTCACATTAACTCCTCCTTCCTTACGGTCCTCAGTAACACGCATGTTTATTCTGTGATTTCATGCTTGGCAAATGAATTTTATTCTCAATTCAGAAATGTTTGTTATCAAAGCCAATAATTAAATTCTTGTCCAAAAGCATAAAAATATTACATCTAACTTTGAATCACATAAAAGTGAACAAGACAGTTATAAAAATTAGTTTAGACATATCTGCTTCTTTCATCAAATTTATTTTGGACATTTGATATTATCAAGGATAAATATTATAGTACTACTCTTTCAATTCCCAGAAAATCTTTAGGTGTATCACTTTATGTTGAATTGCATCATCCCCTTCTCTTGTTTCATTGACTAAACTATTTCTTATCATTCTTTTATTCCCTTTTCCCAGTTACTATATTTTATTTAATATTTATCACTTAAATATTAAGTGCATTTCATTGACTTTTATGTTTAGTAGCCTTACTGTTCTAATTTTAGCTACAATTCAATTGATTTGTTTATAATGAGACATGCCAAGGTGATATAGAATAGTTATAATAGAACCAAGAGAAAAACTCCATATTATCCCTACATGGGGGCATACAGCTCTATCTTTTCATATATCTTTATCCATTCATTCCTTCCTTTAGAAAATATTTATTCAGCACTTATTCTATCCTCTTGAACTTGACATTCTAGCCAGATAGACTCTATATAACTAATTATTCCATTCTTTATTCAATAACAATTATGAGAAATACTGTTATAAAGAGGCATAAGATGTTGTGAGCATTTATAATGTGGCCAAGCCTGGGTGTCAGGGAAAGGGTGAAGAAGGTGAAAAGGAGGCAAAAGAAACTGAAGTGTGAGGCCTTCACGATGTTCAGAACATGATGAGTTAGGTGTTCTCAGCTGCAGAAGAGAAACCAAATGGTGTTGATACTTCTAAGTGAATTCTTATTTCTCTGAAATGAGACCTACCAGATCAGTTTGGAAATGTGTGCTGGCAAATGATAGAGTACTCCACCCAGACTGTCCTAAGGTAAAAATGGAATTTGTCAGCCTTCATGAGAGTTAATCCTGGAGTAGCACCCGCCGAACTGGTCCTGGAGGCCCAAACATTGTCATCAGACCTCAGTGTCATCACCACTTACTTTCTCTGCCTTCTATCGTGTCAGCTTCATTCTTTACAGGCTTCCCACACCAATTAAGGTTTAGGTTTCCATCTCCAGGTTCAAGTCGAGGTGAAAAGAGAGATTTCTAATTTCTAGCAGTTGCAGAGAAAGTCTAGTGCATTTTACTGATCCTGACTGGGTTCTGTGTTCATCCCTGCACCAGTGATAATGACCAGGGAAACGGAATGCTCTAACTGGCTGAGCCAGAGTCACAGGCCCACACCTGGAGTTATGACACCTGCTCCCCCGAAAAAAATTAGGATGCTTTACTTTGTAGAAGGATGAAAGAATTCTGGGAGCAGCATTAAAAACAGATATCCAGTGTTGATTTCTTAAATGCTCTGTACTTTGGTTTTCAACCTTGTTCTGCTCTAATAAAAGTGAGCCTTTGGAAAAGTCTTATACACTGGAGATAAATAAATCTGTGTAAGGAAAATAACTGTGAGGTCACTGAATTCCTAGGAACTGAGATCATTGAAATTCTATGTCCTAGAGTGCAATATTTATTTCACAAATGTAGATATGGACACATTCTCAGATACTGCTATTATCTTCCTGATTCTGATGCAAGGAGAGCCTTCTCCAGAATCTTTTCCGTCTGACTATAGCTAATGAGGCTATATAGCTTCAAATCTGTTCCTCTACTGTGGAAAATTGCATACTGCTGTGTGTGGTGGTATATGCCTGTATTGCCAGCTGAGGCAGGAGGATCACTTGAACCCAAGTTCAAGGCCAGCCTGGGCACCATAGCAAGACCCCTATCTCTAAAAAAAGAAAAGAAAACTACATACAATTCTAATTGTATTAGTTCCCTGGGTTATTAGATTCTTTCAACTGAATCTCTTGGACCTTCTGTTATCTCCAATTCAGAAACATCATAATAGATGGGTCAGGTTTAGATGAAAGACTGGCCACAAAAGACTTTGAGAGCCTCCTCCTATATTCCTAAAACTACATTGTAATATTGCATGTGAAAGGATAGGGCTGTGACAACTATCTCCTCATTGATTGCTAAGGTTTATTCATTTGATCTTGCCAGCCAGGCCAGAAGGCAGACCACTTTTAGTTCACAAGTCAACTCTGATCAACTGATAGTGGCTGACTGGAGCACTATGCTGAGAAGAATTTTGAGACTGTATCCAAGCTCCAGGAGAAGAGTGCTATAATTGATTAGTTATGCCTACCATGAGCACAGCAACAGGAAGGAGTGGCATGTGTGCTACCTGTTTGCAATCTCTAAACTAGGAAGGTTCCCAATTTATTCTATGCTCTGTATGCATTTCTTTTATAGCTGTGAGCCAAGAAGAAAATGACTCTTCATCTGTCAAGAATATGAGAGTCACTGCCAGGGCCAGCACTAGGGGGAGGCAAGGGAGGTGGACAGGTGCAAAAGGTGAGGAGGCACTCATTCTCAGGGTCAGATGAGTACAGGATCAGCACTTCCATGACCCTGAGAGTACCTGCCTCAATTTTGTACCCTGGGTTTCTTATTAGGTTCACCCTAACCCTGGTCACTGCATTCTCTGCTAGAGGCTCTAAACTCTATAGCGTATGGAGAGGAAAAATGTGTAGAAGCACATAATAATAGAAGTTCAGGGAAAAAAACAGTAACTGCTGCATTGCCGTAAAAACTTCCATAAAGAAGACATTCTCACTTGCTACTGTCATATATTATGGCTATTTATCTGAAAGTCAAGTCAGTAGTGGCAACGTAGTTCAGAAAAACACCGCAGAAGTCAGAGGTTCACGGGGCTGGTGAAACAAGGAGTCTCATTAACTGTTAATTGGCCTTTGCCTTTAAAAAACCAAGACCCCAGCTGTGTGTCCCTTAGGGTTGTTTCCCTAAAGTAACTCAACTGATGGCACATTGAGGTAAAGTGTCTTTTATATAAAAACCTCCTCTTGGTTAAAAAGGAAATTGTAAGATGTGAAGACCAGTTGCTCGGTGCGTCCTTTGCAGAGGAAGGGCAGGCAGAAACCCTGGTGGGCGGGATCGCACACCTGGTGTGAGCGCGGCCTGGTGTGGACCTGAACACGGCGTCCTCGTTCCTAGCCGGATGCCTGCGGTCTCTGGCCAGTCCGGTCGCCTGTTCCCTGGGCTTACTCTGTGACCTCTTTCAGAATATTTCTTCCAACGTGCTGGAGGAGTCCGCAGTCTCTGACGACACGCTGTCGCCCGACGAGGACGGGGTGTGCTCGGGCCGGTACTTCACCGAGAGCGGCCTGGTGGGCCTCCTGGAGCAGGCGGCGGAGCTCTTCAGCACGGTCAGTGCGGGGCGTCCCCGGGCGGGCCTCGCGCTCCGTCGGGACTCGGGGTGCCCCACTTCGCCAGGACACGCGCCAGGGAGTGCAGGGCCGGGGATGAGGCTGGGGAGGACTTTGATGCATGCAAATTGCATCAGCCCCCGAGGGAGGCCAGAGAGCCTTTCATCACAGCAAGGTGCTGGCTGTCGCCGCCTGCTCATTGGCTGGGCAGCAGTTTCACAGGATTATTTCCACTTAATAGGGGTGGAAACTAAGCCGCAGAGAGGTGAAATGGCTTGCCCGGTATTACACAATAAACGATGAGGCATGTTCTCCCTCCCTCGTTTTCCCTCCCAAAGAGAAAGGACATGGGGCGGAGCCACTGAAGGAGCAGGCAGGAACAGGGACTGTGTCCTCCCTCCCGACAGCTGGACAGCCCCCAGGTCACTACAGACCAGCACCACTCGGAGAAAAGTGGGAGCAGAGATCAGCGAGACTCTCCTCGTTAACTTAACCTGGGCTTAAACATTCCCAATAAGAGAAAAAAATACCCAGATTAAGTCATTGAGATTCAGGGCAAGAGGGAAAGCCTCTTGTCAATTTTCATTTTAATGTCCTTCCTCCTTTAATTTTTAAGCCAAGTAGATATTCAGGACTTCACTGTATTTAGTGGATCCAATTTTGTTTTCATCCCCATATTCTTCTTTGTTTTCTACTTTTCATTTCCAAATTTCCTCCCTATCACGTCTGTGTATTTTTAATTATTGTTTTAATTATATTTTCTTTTTTTCCTGCTTTCCCTTTCAGGATTCAGAGAATGGCTAATATACTCTTGTTTTTCCTCAAATTCAAAAAAATTAATTGGTTAGAATGTTACGAATTTCTTCGAGGCTTACATTTAGCATCTGGCTGGAGAAGAACCTCTGATGAAATTTACATACACTAAAGCTGCTTGGCTAAAATACTCTTAGCCTCTGTTGCCAAACTCCTCTCCTGTTTTTTTTCCCTGAAAACCCTTCTCTCTACTTAACATCACCATACAGAACCACTTAGTGATGTGTCTAGTTCAGTTTGAATGCTAGCAACTGTCCCAAAGACACTCAGACATCCTTCCTGCCCTGTAAAATGCTGTGTTGAAACAATAAATGCATTCTCCAGTGCATTGTTTGGACAATGAACTCCAATTGCTCTTCTTAAGTTTCCAATGAGTTAAATTCTCTCTGATTCTCCTCTTTCCAAGGGAGGCTTATATGAGACAGTTAACGAGGTCTACAAGCTGGTCATCCCCATCCTGGAAGCGCATCGAGACTTCCGGAAGCTGACCTCCACTCACGACAAGCTGCAGAAGGCCTTCGACAGCATCATTAACAAGGTAGCTGGGGACCCTGGCTAGCAGGTCCAGTTACCTGGCTGCAGGTGACTCTGTCCTAGAGATGCTTAGCCCTCCTTCCCCTCGGGGAAGTGATTTACTTTGAGCACTTCATTACTTTAGCTCTCACCCATCAAACAGAAAAGGGCTGAGAATAGATAGAGGACCAGAATTCCAAGTGTGAAAGTAGGCAGCTTGAGTGCCTTTGTAACCAGGAAATGTGAGACTCTTTCAAATTCACTTAAAAGAAGGCCCCAAATCTTTTGTGGGTTTTTTGGTTATTATTTTCAAAGTTTATTCCGTAAACATTACATTTTTCTTTAAGGAATGATTTCTGTTTACATCAGCCATTGGAATAAAACACTCTAACACAGTAAAAGGATCCTGCCTTTGCAACCCAGTGGATCATCAGGCATTACATAACTAAGGAGAGGTTTTCATATTTTGTTCATCAGGGTCATAAGAGAATGTTTGGGACCTACTTCCGAGTTGGTTTCTATGGATCCAAATTTGGGGATTTGGATGAGCAGGAATTTGTTTACAAAGAGCCTGCAATTACCAAGCTTCCTGAGATCTCCCATAGACTGGAGGTAAGAAAAGTGATGCTGTGTGCTTGACATTGTGTACTTTGCAAAAGCAAGTTAGAATGGGTCATTACCCAAAATAAGTAAATAATCATAAATCATAGATTCATCATTGATCTCTACATAAATTTTTCCACTGTGCATTTCTAATATGAAGGCAGTAGGTGAGATCTGAAATAAAGCAAGATTTGGATAGTTTTCCCCTAAGATCCTGTGTATGCTTTTCAAAGTTTGTAAATTTATATGGCAAACGTTTATTTTCAAGTCTATGCAAAATTCAATCAATGTCATGTGCTTTCTTATCACCCTTTCCAAATGTTACTCATATATGCTAACAGATAGAAAGTAATAGAGTTTTTCAGCTTGAAGTTTATCATCTTGACTTTGAAGTAATCTGGCCAAATTACTGAATCACCCCTAGAGAATGGTGTGGCCATCTTTTTGGTGTCATTGGACATCATCTTCCATTCTGATACAGAGCTGCTTGGCGGTAGCTCTATAGAGGGCTGTGGCCAGCCCCAACTCCAACCTGCTGTTGACTTTCAGTCCATAATGTAACAGAAAAGAACAGCATGTTCTTGGATGAATGGCTAAAAGGATGGAGGAAAAGGGAAACAGCCCAAAGAAAGATCAGGAAAAAGGAAACAGACGGTGAAAGGGCCAAGGACTGAGAACTCAGGAAGAAGGTCAGAGGGTGCCTCCAAAGCAACACCCTCTCAGGCTGAGTGACTGGGGTCTGCTAAACTGCTGACAGTTAACCAAAGATTCGCTCCTTACGCTCTCTCACTATTGTTTTGAATGTATGCCCTCTTATGACTGTAAGACTTACAACACTTGTTGCCTGATTGCTCCTTGCACTATCCAACCATGCCAAATAAGACAGGGGACTTTCATGCTTACTTGCTTCAAAGAAGCCATGCCCCAGAGTGGCTGGCTGAGTTGCCCAAAGTGATTCAGCACCTAACAATTAACGATAGACCACTTGGTTTTCTAATGTTTCTCTACCTAGAATTAGAGGTATGTATTTTGTCTTCCTGTGCACCGTAGTTTGCCACAATATGGGAAGCCTGGTGACCTCCAAGTTCTCAGGGTACAAAGGCAAGAAGTAAATAGTGTGATACCCCAGGAGATACCCCAGAAATATGATGAGCTTGGTTGACTTAGAAGCCAAGTATACATATTGTAGGGAAGCATACATCAGTTGACAGTGCTGAACTTCCTTGTATTTTTATTTTTGTCTCAGGAAATGCTGAACTTTGCTCATTAGCTCAGAGGGACTCTCAATAATCAATGAACAAATTCTACCTTGTGCTTGTTCCAAACTTATTTCACTTCTGAGAAGACAAAGAGTTGCATTTTGTTAAAATAACCTTTATAAACTGTTGGTTCTTCTTACCTAGGGATTTTATGGTCAATGTTTTGGTGCAGAATTTGTGGAAGTGATAAAAGACTCTACTCCTGTCGACAAAAGCAAGTTGGATCCAAACAAGGTATAAAAAAATTTGCAAAACTTAACTTTCAGGCTCTAAATCCTTTTATCCTACCCTGAGAGCACAAAATGACCTCTTTCATCTGGATTCTCCTAGTCATTTAAACGCAGCCAAACATTCGTGTCTAGGGTTCAACTACAAATTGGTCAGATCTGAAAGAAAACATACTCAGACACAGGAATCATCACAGGAGCTACTGTTTATTAAGCACCAGCTGTGTGTCTGGAACTAGTAGACCCTTTGCATACATCATTTCATTTCATCCTCCCTCAGTCCTT
>CM052443.1:74150315-74187315 GCA_028533085.1 Varecia variegata
CTTGGCATCTAGAAGCTGTCCAGGGGCCTGCCAAGAATCACCTCATTGGCATGTCAGAGACACACCTATCACTCGGGACATTCCAAGAGTTTCTGAGGCTCCGTGCCAGGAAATGGGCACAAAGACCAGACGTACTCTTTAGTATCCCACAGGGTGGTACCTGCCTGCCCAGCATGGCACAGACAGATACGTTCACGGATGAGCCTTCCACGCTGGAAATAATACAAGTGCAAGGTATTGTGAAGGGCCCAGCGAACAGGGGACCAACTGCCATCGGGCAGTCCTATAAAACGAAAAGTCCAAAGTCTTCCCTCAGTTCCGTCTTCCAGAATAGTGAGAGGATGATGTCAGTAGGGAAGAAATGGCCAAATCTAAGAGTGTGTCTTTTCTACATTTTTCAGAACACTTGTTCACTGAAGACACATTTCCTAGCCTAGGCTTGAAAGCAATAACTGTAGTAAGAGTTGAACTGAACTTCAGACAGGAACGTTTGGGGTCCTTGGAAGATAGGATTGGCTGCGTGCCCACGGTGATCTGTGCACAGCACAAGCTGTGTGAAATCACCAGTGACCTCCCTGACACAGAGTGTCCTTTTTACCCTCTTTTAAAACTTCCAGAGTGGGTGTGAGAGCTTGGGATGAGAGTCCAAAGCCAAAATTATGACCAGATTTCATTATACTAAATAGTGATTTACAGTCTGAGGTCAGTCACCCCACCCACCCCCTTCGGTGAGTGAGTGTCCCAGTGTCTATGCTCACTGTCACCCTTTTTTTTTTAAAGAGGCCGTCTTCCTTAATAAGTACCCTTCTTCACTCTGTGTGTGTATGGGGGGTGTGTTTAAATGAGGTATATGCAGTAAAATTCACTGTTTTGGTGTTTAGCCCTAAGAGTTTTGACAAACACATGTAACTACCACCAAAATCAAGAGATAGAACAGACCCGTCTCTCCAAAATATTTCCCTGGGCCCTTTCTCGTCATTCTCTACTTTCAGTCCCTGGCAGCCACTGATCTGTGTTCTGTCTCTGTGAGCTTGCCTTTTCCAGGATGTATAAAGTAGAGTCTTGCAGTAAATAAATGGAATCATACAGCCTTTTGAGTCTGGCTTTTTTCACTTGGCCTGATCCATTTGAGATTCATCCACGTTGTAATAGTTCATTCTTTTTATTGCTGAGTGGTATTCTGTTGTGTAGACGTGCCACCGTTTGCTTGTCAATTCCCCACTTGAGGACATTTGAGTTGCTTCTAGTTTTCATCTATTATGAATAACGTTGCTATAGACGTTTGTGTACAGGTTTTTTGTGTAGACATATGTTTTCATTTCTCTTGGGTACGCATGTAGGAGCAGGATTGCTGTGTTGCATGGTCAGTGTGATTTAACTGTATAAGAAACTGCCAACTTGTTCTGTAAAGTAGCTGTATGTTTTGCCTTCCTACTATTCACGTATGAAAGTTCCAGCTGCTCTCCATCCTTGCCAGCACTTGGTATTGTTAGTTTTTTTTTTAGTTTGGCGGTTCATGCTTTCTAAGAAGTATACAGTGGTCATAGTCATTCCAAAAAAGAAAGTTAGTGTCTTGAATAGCAGTTTGCAAACTCTCATACCAGGGCTTCTGTTGGATCAGTTTGCTCTGCTAGGAGGGGGCGGCCAGTGGGCCTGACTCTTCCCACAGCCACGTTCTCCTCTCCTGCTGCTCAGAGTCCTTTGTCTCCCTGGGGTTGGGAGAAGGAATGGCAGCTGGCAGGATTCCCGACTGCGGCTCCCAGTGTCTGTAGCTTTCCTGAACCAGGAAGGGCGCTGCCGCGCCGTGTTCCAGCATGCCCCTGCAGTGCACTGGGATGGCTGTTTGCAGAGTAGCTCACCTCTCCGTCCCTCGCCCTGTCGCCCACAGGCCTACATACAGATCACTTTCGTAGAGCCCTATTTTGATGAGTATGAGATGAAAGACCGGGTCACCTACTTTGAGAAGAATTTCAATCTGCGAAGGTTCATGTACACCACCCCCTTCACCCTGGAGGGACGGCCTCGGGGAGAGCTGCATGAGCAGTACAGGAGGAACACAGTGCTGACCACCATGCACGCCTTCCCCTACATCAAGACCAGGATCGCTGTCATCCAGAAGGAGGAGGTAATGGCTCCTGGAAGGGACCGGCCACCACTGGATGGCGGGAGTGGGCGGTGGGGGCCTGGGCGACCTCCCAGCAGGACCCATAGACCTGAGCACTCCTTCATGGCACACTGGACTAAAAGCAAAAAGGGATGCACTTGAAATATGATAATGTGATTATCCTTTCACTCTCACAGTGCCAGGGAATCCCGTTTAGACAGCTACGTATTTTATAGCACTAGTTTATATTTAATATTTTAAAGTTATGTCTTTAGTATAAATGTTTACATATTTAATTATAATATCTAATATATTTGTATTCCAATTATAAGCATGTATGAAGTATGTATATTTAAATTTTAAATATTTTACATAAAATTTTTATATATTTAAAAGCTCATAGGTGATTCACATATAGATGTGTTGTTAATTACTAGAGAAAAGAACCACAAGTGTGCAGCCCCAGTGAGTTGGAGGTGTGCTGTAGGAAGGGCACGATGCAAGGTAGACAAGTTGACCCACTGGCTTCTAGTGCTGGCTTCCTCCTGTGACTTTGCACAAGCTAATTATCTTCAGGCTCTTCATTTATACATTGGCAGGAAAGGCTTCTATGTGCAGTAGAAGACTGTACTCATTTTAATATGACTGATCAAGAAAGTCTCTCAAACCACAGAATCATTCAGAATTATACATGCCATAAATATTTTATTTTTCTTTAAAACACATACATGTACATATATTTGTCATCGTTTTTTTATAGAGGGCCATAGCCTTCTCTATGACGATGGGTTGGCTGATCACAATTCAGCATTGTCCTTCTTGTATAAACCACACCCAGAGTGCATTGTCCATGATATTTTTTGCTTTCTGTAAAGCAGAAGTGAGGGGTTAAAGGTCCTCGTTAAGCAATAGGAGAGCAGAAGGCTTCTGGATTTTTACGATTTTTTCCCCTAGCCTTTTACAGTTGTTTTGTGCACACCTAATATGACAGGAATTTTTATAGCAACTCGCTTTCATAATGTCTCATCCAAGCATTCAGCTTGGATTTCATACAAGCAGCTCTTTTTCTTTCCACACCTACAGTTTATCAGTTTATGCATTATTTAATTAGATTAGGTCATTAAAATAACAAGTGTAACAGGCATAATTGAGGTGGTGAATGAACACAGATGAATCGTGGGGAGCATACACCTCATCAGGCAGGAGCAGGAGTGGCTGAGCTACCTAGAGAGCAGCCCACCAGCTGGAGTTCAGCAAAGCAACTGCATCAGAGTGTGGGTTTCCCAGAGGGCAAAGAAAGCCGGACCTAGCAACTCAGTCAAGAGGAGGTAGGTTTAGAAGGCACCTGCTGTACTTCTTATCGTTTCAGACTTTTAAACATGGAAACATGTTAGGCACAGCCCAAAAATAAACTCATGGCACCAAAAAGCATTCTCCAAACTTTTCTTGGCCATCTGTACTTCCCTGAAAACCTCAGTGTATCTATTTGCTAGGGCTGCATAACAAGATACCATAAATGGAATGGCTTAAACAACAGAAATGTATCATCTTACAGATCTGGAGGCTAGAAAAGAAGTCTGAAATCAAGGTGTTGGCAGGGTTGGTTTCTTCTGAGCCTGTGAGGGTCTGTTCCAGGTCCTCCTTGGCTGTGGATATGGCCGTCTTCTCCCTGTGTCTGTTCACATCATCTTCCCTCTATGCATGCTCGGGTCCAAATTTCCTCTTCTTATAGGGACACCAGTCATATTGGATTAAGGTTTACTCTAATAACTTCATTTTAACTGGATTACCTCTGTCAAGACCCTATCCCAAATCAGGTCACACTCGGAAGTACTGGAGGGAGATTAGGACTTCAACATACGATTTTTGGGTTGATACAACTCCACCCTACCCCAAACCAGCATAACTTAGCAACTGGACTGACCTTTGAGAGAATTCCATTTACTAGGAATTCACCTTCAGGGTGAGTTGGAGAAGGCACAAGTGATGTCAAAAGCTTGTGTTATGATGGGGAAGAAAATCTTGAGTGTTGTTCTTCTAATAGCTTACCCAATTGTAAGTCAAGTAACTTGTTCAATAATAAGACAGGAAATCTGACAATGTAGAAAAAACATGGAGTTTGAATATAGACATAACTGTGATCAAATTATGACCTCCCCACTTACTACCAGAGTCATTTTGTGGAACTTACTTAACCTTACAAATCTCCCTTTGACTGTAAAATGGAGAGACTACAGAGGGTGTTGAAAGGAATAAATGATAACTGTGTGTAAATTTCCTGCAACATAATAAGTACTCAAGAAATGTTAAGCCCTTCCTTCTTCTTAACCTATTACAATTATTTTAAATTACTCTGAAAGTCTTTCCTTAGCTGTTTCTTCAAATCCAGTTGCCCTCTCGTCATAGCTCCAGGTTTATCTGTGGCATATGAGGCCAAATGACTTACCTACCTTTATGTCCTATGTTTAGTTTGTATTGACACCAATTGAAGTTGCCATTGAAGACATGAAGAAGAAGACCCTGCAGTTAGCGGTTGCCATTAACCAGGAGCCCCCTGATGCAAAGATGCTTCAAATGGTGCTGCAAGGCTCTGTAGGAGCCACTGTAAATCAGGTAACAAAACCAGCTGGTGGCGGCTCCTCGGGTTCTTACTATGTTGGGTATCATATACCTGCACCCTCCTTCTTTGGGGTTGATGAGGACTCTGATCTAGTACAAACACAGAGATGTTTCTAAACTTAGCCTGAACATTTGTGAGATTTAGAAGACTTTTAAGATGCCTCTTCTCTTTCATGTAACAACCCAAGGTAGAAAAGAAATCCTAGAGATGAATAGACCAGGAGTGCCATTTTCTCAAATGAGTCTCCACTGTGGGGCTAGACCTAGCAATACGATGCAGATCTGGGGGCTGTAAAGAGTGCTTAGTCATGCCCCATTTAGGCAAAGTCCTTCCAGGGCTTGAGACTAACCTATGAATACCTGTAGGAGAGAGGTGAAAGAGTCTAGAACATCCAACTCTTGGGTCAGTTACCAGATGAACCCAGCATGCCAAGGACCTTGCCAACCAGGAGTGACCTGGGACCAGGCTTCTTGGGCCACTTCAGACCAGACTAGATCTTCTCAGACTTATTAGCACCCTAACCCCACGTTCAGCATGGAGCTGAATGAGTCTCAGTTGGAAGGAGATACTAGCCCTAATATTCTCTGGCCTCCTTAATTTCAGTTCTAGATCCGTTCTTGTCCACACTCAGATATTCAGTGAGCATCATGAGTCTTTTCTCACTCAGCACAACTGGATTCCCCTGCAAAAATTCTTGTCTATTTAACATCAAGGAAGCAGCAATGGCAAAGAGGAGAAATGTGTATTGTATTTCCAAGATCAGAAAAAATTAGGAAACTTTTGCCTTTGCAAGTGCCAATGCTTTGATGAAATTGGAAGATGTTATAAGGCCACAACCATGGACTACATATATACTATGGATATCTCTGACTCAAGCCAGCAATTATGAAAAATGCTGTTTGCCACTGGGGCAACTAGACAAGTGAATATGAATGGATGGATCAAGGCAATCCCCATTTTTAGAAAAGCAACTCAAAGCGTATACCCTTTGATACAGTTATATTACCTTTATATGTGAAAGAAAACCTATTATTAGTAGTATTTGATTGAGAAAATACATTTGTACTTCTGAATGTTCTCCTAAAACTCTAGACTCCCAAGAAATCAGTTTCTTGAGAAGTTCAAGACCTTTCTTGATTTTTTTTGTTTGGTTCAAACCAAGCACAAAATTAAATTTTTAAACTAAATCACGCCAACATTTTCTCCCAAGTAAATGAATTTTCTTTCCAACATCAGTATTGTTTTTTATTTTTTCCATCAGGGACCACTGGAAGTAGCCCAAGTGTTCTTGGCTGAAATTCCAGCTGACCCAAAACTCTATCGACATCACAACAAGTTGAGGTTATGCTTTAAGGAATTCATAATGCGGTAAGAAGGAAAATGGCTGGGAATTTTATTAAAGCAGTAGTTGTCAACAGTGTGGTCCCAGACCAGCAGCTTCAGTTTCACCTGAGAACTTGCAAGAAAGACAAAGTTTTAGGTATCACCCAGACCTACTAAATGGGAATCTCTGGAGGAGGGACTCAGCACTCTGTTTTTTAATAAGTCTTCCAGGTGATTCTGATGCACGCTGAAGTTTGAGAACCACTACAGTAGAGCAACACTACTTGTACTACTAATAAGTAACTTACAAACTGTAAAGTGTTTTCATGTCTGTCATTTCCCACGTGCCTCACATTCACATTGCCAGATAAGTATCGTCATCATCTTCATTTTAAAGAAGAGGAATTGGAGGTTCAGAGATAGGAGATAATTTTACTTAAGGTCACACGGCCAGTTAGCAGCACAGTTGAGTTCAAACCAGGTCTTCTGAATCCAAATTGTCCACACTTCCATCAGTGTGCTGATATTCCACTGACGCGGTAGAGTCCCAGAAGTTCTTGGCATTGGCAGTCTTTATAATTTCCCAAATCATATAATAACTTATTTTTAGAAACTCAAAAATAGATACTGCCTCCAATTGAGAGATAGAGGCAAGAGTCTAAGACTGGGCTTTTTCAAAGGTATCGCCTCAATGACACTTCCCCGTGTCAGACAGGCCTCATCTCTGCTCCTGAATTCTGCAGTGGAGCTGTCTCAAAGGCAGCCAGTTCAGCCTGGGTAGGAAGTGGGTCTTCGGGTAAGGTTTTGTAATCTGTTGCAACGCAGACTGATATAGTGGGTCTCCTGTGGTCTTTAAAAGAAGGAGTATGAAGGATGTGAAGGCATCTCATCTATAAGAACAAATGACAACAGAAACAATGTGTACCAATATTTCTTTTCATCCGTGAACCTTACAGCAGCATATAAAGTATAGGAATATCCTCACTTGGTAGATGGGGATAAAGGAAGTCAAAAGTTAAAGTTTGCTAAATTCAGTGAAAACTTACCGGAATGCTAGTGTTGGGTGAGGTGATAGGCCCACAACTTTGCTGTGTATAGAGGGGACACGCTTTGTCCTGCAGTGAAGCACAGCTGCTTGGTAATAGAATGTGCATGTGTGGCTCTGTGTGTATGTATGTGTACATGTGTGCACACACACATGCACATGTGTAGACTACATTTATTAATGTTTTGATATTCGAGTTGTTTCCTCTATTTGAAAACAATTCTGACATTATAAAAAAGGTAGATTTTTTTTTCAGTACATAGTACATATTTATATAACAAAAAACTAGAAAAATATTTGGAGGATTTTCTAGATCTATTTATTTTTCACATATTTTCATTTAAAATTAATTATAGTTGAAGGCCTCCAAAGTTGGCAGTGGGCCAGTCCTCTGTGGACCTCCAGAAGGATCTATGAAATGTTGAAAGAGCACACACTGTGACCCAGCTGTGACGTTAGTTATGGGAATACAGAGACCTGGGTATTCCTCTGCTCTTGATGACAGGACATGTCTCTGCACAGCTAAACAGCAACACAGCACAGCACGTGCTGAGAACCCTACATGTTTGCTAAATATAGGACTAGAGAGATCAGAAAAGAGAGCTCAGTGACAGACTGGAGTGTTTGGGGGCAGACTTTGTAGAAAAACACCTCTTAAACCTTGTCTTGAACATGTGGTTGGAAGAAAGGGGAGGGGGGAAGAGGGAGCCGTTACAGTGTCCCCCCTTATCTGTGATCTTGCTTTCCATAGTTTCAGTTACTGGTGGTCTGAAAATAATATATACAATAAGATATTTTGAAAGAGAGAGAGACCAACCAACCACATTCATGTAACTTATATTACAATATATTGTTATAATAGTTC
The DNA here is from genome assembly GCA_028533085.1 of Varecia variegata. Lineage (NCBI taxonomy): Eukaryota > Metazoa > Chordata > Mammalia > Primates > Lemuridae > Varecia > Varecia variegata. The sequence continues at coordinate 74,158,273 of CM052443.1, forward strand.
TGTTTTATTAGTAGTTACTGTTAATGTCTTTGCCTAATTTATAAATTAAACTTTATCATAGCCCAGGCCCGGTGTAATCCTAGCACTCTAGGAGGCCAAGGTGGGAGGATTGGTTGAGCTCAAGAGTTCAAGCCCAGCCTGAGCAAGAGTGAGACCCCGTCTCTTCTAAAAATAGAAAAATCAGCCAGGTGTCATGGCGCACGCCTGTAGTCCCAGCTATTATACTTGGGAGACTGAGATGGAAGGATCGCTTGAGCCCAGGAGTTTGGGGTTGCAGTGAGCTATGATGACACCACTGCACTCTGCTGAGGGTGACAGAGGGAGATTTTGTCTCAAAAACAAAACAACAACAACAAAACACTTTATCATAGGTATGTATGTATAGGAAAAACATAGTATAGGTAGGGTTTAGAACTGTCTGTGGTTTCAGGTGTCCACTGGGGGTCTGGGAACATATGCCCTGTGGATTAGGGGCTGCTATACTGATGAGGGGACGGACATGACCACAGGGCTCAGAGTCAGGAAAGTTCATGATGCATCTGGGCTCCTCCAAGTCCAGCTAGGGCAGCACGTTCTCATGAGCATGTTAGGACAAGGAGGAAAGATTGGAAAGACAGTAATATTAGTAAATGAGGCTCCAAATAGAATTTAAATGTAAAAGGAAACTTGTTCAAAACAGAAGTGATTTTCATTGTGTTTAGAGGTCACGTGGATTCCTTCTACTTACTAGTACAGACCTTGCAATCCAGCATCTCCTGGGTCCTCTCCCTGACTCCACCTCAATAAAATGTCCTTATGAAATCCCTTCTAAAATGCATTTCTAATTAGCTCCTAGCCCCAGGAAAAGTTACTACAAAGAGAACCCCGGCTGAGTAAAACTAGTCCAAGGCAAGGGATACAAAAGGAAATGGATTTTCCTAGGGATGGTCCTTGAACAAAGTCACGCATTAGACTCTCAATGAAGGTGTTATCTTTCTCCCCAAATTGCCTGCAAAAATGGTGGATTTTCAAAATCAAATTCATCATTTAAAATGTTGTTCTCTAACCCTTCTAAAGGTGATTCCATGTGGGAAACCAGGCTATAGTCCTGCCTTTCTTGCTGCTGCTTGCGCTGCTGCATTGTTCTAGAAATGCCACAAGACTGTCTATCAGTGCTCCTCAAACTTAGCTGTTCTTGCAGACCGTCTGGGGATCTTGGCAAATGCAGATTCTGATTCAGTAGGTGGAGCCTGAGACTCTGCATTTCTAACAAGTCCTTGGTGCTGCTGCCACTACATTGGACCAAACTTGAGTAGAGAGGCGATAGAAGTTGCCTGATTGCCTCCCTTTCACATTTTCCAGCCCCGCCACGTCCCCTCCCTTCCTGAGGGCTTAATCTTGCAGGCCATCCTTACTGTCACTCACCTCCTTTGCCTCCCTGTTCCTCCCTTCAAAATAGCAAATGTGCTCAAACTGCTACACTTTGAACCAACTATCGATGTCAGTTCATCCATTCATTTAGCAAACGCTTATTGAGCCCCTGCTTTGTGGCCAGCATGGTGCTACAGCACATGGAAGGGTGAAGTCCCAGGAGAGATGGGACACGGCTGCAGGCAAAGCAACGCTGCTGCTCACCACCGCATCTCTACGTGCAAACAGTGCTTGATTTCCCCTCCACCTTATGTCACAGAGATCAGTAGTGGGTAAGACTGTGGTGTGGCTGCACAAGTGTATACATTTTTTAAAATTCATCAAACTTACACTTAAAATGGGTGAAGGTTATGGCATATAAATTATACCCATGATACAAGTAGTAGACAAGGAAACCTTCCTTTTACCCCCATTGCTTAATTTCTTCCCAAGTCCAATCAGGAAGGTACAGCTTTTTAGTGAATAGAGTAACTAGTTTGTCAAGTTGTCTGCACTGGTGTATTTTCTCCCCCGCTCTGCTTTGAGACAGCAGAGGTGACACAGGTATGGAGAATGTTTGGGGGCTGAACAGCTCTCAGGTGTCCCTGCTAGTGAGCTCCAGCTTCTCAGCAGACTTGGGCTGTATGTAGGTCAGGGAGCTCAGACTCCCGATGCTGAGAGCCAATGGCAGAAACGCACGCTGGCCGGGGCCACCGAGGCTGCTTCCACCCGGGCAGCGGCCTTTCTGACTCAGCCGCAGCGGAAGCAGCAGTAGCCACAAGGGATCCTGGCAGGCAGACTCACTGCAGCCAGCGCTCACCCAGCCAGTCCTATGGCTCTTCACAGCGTTGCCAAGTCGGGACCTCAATCCGCTTCTGCCTTTTCCTGTTGTAATAAAACACCACTCCGGTGAAAGCAGCATGTTCAGGGCTTCAGAAGCCGAGACAGACATACAACGTTCCATCTCCCTCTCCACTCCCCGAGAGCACCCAGTTTAGGCACTGAAATTCATTTTTAAATTTTCTTCTTCTAATTTTTCTGAATATTCTCATTCCCATAAAGACTAAGTAATTCTGAGTTCATTTTTATATTTAAATAAAAAATAGCACTTAATGGCACCAGTTACAGGCTCCCTTTAAGAGCAGTAGTTTCAGATATACCCCAACAGGGTTCTGTTGCATATCTATGTCATAGAGTCGGAAAACAGGTGACCAGTGGTGCTATTTTGAAACTGGAGTTAAGGTCTATGAAGAGGAAGGAGAGGGAATTTGTCCAAGTGGCCATGCTACACTAGGCGGATAGTGTAAGTGGAAACAGAAGCAGTAGGTGGAAAGAGATCTGAATATTTGGTGGGAAAACAAAGCCTGAAATGTCATGAGAGGATGCTCAGAAGCAGGTCAACAGCGGTTACATACGAGTGATTTTTGTCACTTTCCCAGGGTCACGGATAACTGTATTAGTGGGCCAAAGATGCTAGACAAAACTGGAAGCCAAGTGGAAACACACACACACACACACACACACACACACACACACACACACACACGGCTCTCCCCCGGCCCCCATCCCACCTGCAGAGATTCTAAGAGGAAAACTCCGGTTTTGTTGCAGTGTGATTCTGTCCTCCTCTCCTAGCCACGCCCCCTCCATGCGCTTGGACAAGCTCTTGGTCCTCTTGCTCTCTTGCTTTGGGGATAGGGACACTGTACAGGAGGGTCGCTGGGACTGACACTGAATTAGAGGATATTAAACAATCATGGGAACCCCAAGGCACTGTGACTCCTCAGGACAAAAGCCCAGGGCTGGAAGGAGGTTAAAGCCTGCACTGGAGACGGTTCATTAGTCTGCTCTGGAGAACGCCCCCCTCACCGCCTTCCTGGCTCCTGGTGTGTTCAACAGGTCCGCAGAATCTGCTTCCGGTTGTCAGATGCCAGGTTGGACACCTCCCCAAGCCCACACCCCCAGTCTAACCCCTCTTCCCACAAAGGGCCGCTGGGACACTGCACCTGTCCTGAGGGAGGCAGCCGTACAGGCCATGTGGGCAGCTCATCTGCAGGACATAGAGGTGGCTCAGTGGGGACGGTGGGCCATCAGGCCGCGGCTGGGCCTTGTCTGCCCTGGGCTTCACTCACTGCTCCGCGGCTGTGCACGCCCAGGCCTGTGCCTCCCCGCTGCGCTCAGGAACAGCACTTGCTGTTGGGCTGTAACCCCTGCTTCACTAGAGCAAGGCAGCCAACACTGAGGTCCTCATATACCTGACACCACTTCGTCCCCATAAACCCATCTCGCAGATGAAGGAAATGAGGCTGAAGGAGGTTATAATTAGCCCAAACTCACACCGCAAGTAAGTGGCAGAACCAGGATTTAAACTACCCGTCCATTGAGACAGGCTGTGCTTGAGACCTGGCATTTGGTGGAGGTCAGCAGGGTAGGGAGGAAATGAAGGAGCAGGTCAGAAAGGCCAGGAGATGGGCCCTGTGGGGAGGCCAGACGTGCCTTTGGTGCCCTACCCCCATATCCTCCTTCTTTATTAATACCTTAAAGGGTCTGGAGCTGCTATCGCTGCAGTCGTGGGAGCGGGCTGGGAGCCAATTCCTCATTCTCCCCGCTATCTTGTAAAGACTCTGCCCTCATTCCAGCAGCTATGTTTTTTCACTGGGCCCTGAGTGGACATTTGCTAAAAATTTACCAAGAGAAATCTGAGGAAGGCAAAATACTACCAACTGTGGCTCCAGAGAGAACTGTTTCAACTTGAGACCAAGGCCATATGCCTGGATTTTAGCTGGCAATGGCAGTGTCTTTCCCAGGCAGCTTCTGTGGTGTTGGGGTTAGGAGTGCAGGCACTCGATCCATATTGCCTGGGTCCAGATACCCATTCTGCCTCCACTAGCTGTGTGACCTTGACCAACCTACCTACCCTCAGTTTCTCCAGCTGTAAAATGGGAGTAACAGTTGTAACTACCTCTCAGTTAGTGTCAGAATAAAATGAGTTAATACAGAGAACTTAGAATAAGGCTTTGTACATACTAAGTGATCGATAAGTATAATATTATTCAATGGGCAAATGGGGAACTGGTTGATTTGAGTAGAGACTTAATCTGACTTAAATACAGAGATTATCTACCCATGACCTGTCTGTCTCTAGAAAGTGAATCATAAGACACAGTGGGGCTGAAGAGACAGTGGCCTGGGAGCATCAGGATCTGGGTTTGCATCTGGCTCTGCTGTGACCACAGGCATGTGACTTGGGACAGGGCACATCACGTCTTTGTATCTTAGTTTCATCAAGTATGAAATAAAGGGGATGGATATAGAATCTTGAATAGTCCCTCATTCTCATATTGTACAAATAATTTCTACACGTAGGCTGGGTCTATCAGGAATAATTATGATAATAATGTTCTAGGTTTTAGCTGTGTGTAAGCACTGTTCTAAGCATTGGATATGTTTTAACTCACTTAATCTTTACATTAATTTTTGAGGTAGGCTTTATCACCTTCACATCACAGATGAAGAAACTAAGGCACAGAGAGGTTAAATAACTTGTTTGATGTTGCAAAGCCAGTAAGTTGCAAAGCAGGGTTCAGAGCTGAGCACTCTGGCTCCAGAGTCCATCCTCTTAGCTATTATGCTGTGCTGGTCCCTGTAGGAACTATATTTCGTTGCTAACAATAGAGAGTAGAAGTAAGAGTATCTTCAGTAAGAAACTTATTTATCACATAAAATAAGATCAGAGGTAGTCAACATAGAGCTGTGTGGTAGCCTCATAAAGTCATAGAGACCCAAGCTCTTTCCATTCTTTTACTCTGCCTTCCTGGTTATAGCACACCCATTCTTGTGGTCACAATATGGCTGCTGGTGCTCCAGCCATCGACCACATCCTAGGCAATTATCAGGAGGAGAAATGAAGGAAGAGCAAAAGGATAAGCCCCTTTAAAGAGCTTTCCCATTGACTTGGTCTCATATCTCATCAGCCATCCCTACCTACAAGGGAGATTAGGAAATTTGAGTTTCCAGGTAGGCATACTGCCTGGAGTTCTGCTACTAAGGAAGAAAGAGAATGGATATTGGGGATGCAACTAGCAACTTTTTTGCTACAACAAGGAACTGATGTGTGGGCTGTGCTGAAAGAGCATCACAGAGGAAGGGGGCCAAGAGATGCAGAGGGTGGGGGTGCATGACCACCCTCTCTCTAGGAGACACCTAACTCCTTATATAGAGGCCCCCAAGGTTACTATTAGCAAAAGCCAGGAACTGTCTTCTGGAGGCACAATTCTTGTCCTTTCTAGTCCCCATCAAACTGGTTGCCATAGGACTCTGACTGCTGGAAAACCCTAGGCACAAATGCTATAGGAAAATACTTGTATTCAATGAACTTACACCAAAGGGAGCAGCAGAGGAAGTGAGGGAAGTCTGGAATGGTTGTGTCACTGAGGGAGAGCAGCACAGTTCAGATGTTTGTGGACCTAATGAAAATGTTACAGATAAGAAGCCAGGCACGTGGCTCACGCCTGTAATCCCAACACTTTGTAAGGCTGAGGAGGGAGGATCACTTGAGGCCAGGTGTTCGAGACCAGCCTGGGCAACATAGTGAGACCCCATGTCTACAAAAACTTAAAAATTAGTAGGACCTGATGGCACGCACCTACTCGGGAGGCTGAGGCAGGAGGATTGCTTGAGCCCAGAAGTTCTGAGGCTGCAGAGAGCCTGGGTGACAGAGTGAGACCCTGTCTCTAAAGACAAGAAAAAGAGAAAGAAAATGTTACAGATAAGACCCTTTTTAAAGAGCTATTTGCAGTATAGTTCCATGACCCTGTGCATATTTCCCAAGAGACATGGCCATTCTCTAGGAGGGGAATTTAACACATTGTCTTCTTTAGCTTATGGATTTAAATTAACATAGTAGAATTTTTTTTTTTTTTTTTGAGACAGAGTCTCGCTTTGTTGCCTGGGCTAGAGTGAGTGCCGTGGCGTCAGCCTAGCTCACAGCAACCTCAAACTCCTGGGTTCAAGCGATCCTCCTGCCTCAGCCTCCCAAGTAGCTGGAACTACAGGCATGCGCCACCATGCCCGGCTAATTTTTTCTATATATATTTTTAGTTGGCCAGATAATTTCTTTCTATTTTTAGTAGAGACGGGGTCTTGCTCTTGCTCAGGCTGGTCTCGAACTCCTGAGCTCAAACAATCCACCCGCCTCGGCCTCCCAAGTGCTAGGATTACAGGCGTGAGCCACCGCACCCAGCCTAGAAATTATTTTAATTTTAATAAAAGAACCTAGAGAATATAACCAAAATGACAGAAAGGAAGAAATACAACAAATGTATATAAAAGAATTTTATAAGTTATAAAAGTTAAAATATAAAGTAATATTTCTACAAAAAATCTAGTATTTTTTCACCCCAGCTATTAATATATTTGTCTTTGTAAAACACCATGTTATCTATTATCATGTAACAAATTACCTCAGAATGTAGTGGTTTAAAACAACAACAGTATTTCATTATTATGCATATGATCTGGGGGTTGGCTGGGTTTAGCTAGGCGGTTTTTGCTTGGAGTCTCTCACTCAGTTGCAGTTAGACAGTGGCTGGGACTTGTGTCACCTGAAGGCTTCCTCACTCGTATGTCTGGTGTCTGAGCTGAGAACACTCAAACAGCAGGGGCTCTTCCTCTCTCTCACTCTCTCTCTGTCCACACAGCCTCTCTGGTGTCACACCTGCAGGGTGACTAGACTTGTCACGGCATGGTTCAGGACTCCTAGAAGGGGAGGGAGCCATGTTACCTTTCATTACCCAGTCACACAGCACCACTTCCACCATGTTCTGCTCATCGAGGCAGTCACAAAGGACCCCCCAATTGTACAGATGAGAAAATGGAGGATTTTAATGGTGACTTCATCATGCTGATGAGTAGCAGCTGGTTTCAACTCTCGTTCTGTCTGCATGTAAAGCATTTAACCCAGTCTTGGGCATGGTAAGCAATCGGTGTATGTTAGCTAGCTACTACTATTTCTGCAAACAAAAACTACAGAGAATTTAGTTAATTCTGCCAAAGTTGTCAGAGTAGACATCCCCAAATTAGCAGTTAGCTTCTGTTGACCTCATTCCCCCTCCTGTAGTCTGTCAGTGTTACAAACCTTGGCCTTGAAGTCATCCCGAAACTGATTTAATTTTATACATAGTGGTACTCATAACTATTAGTTAAGAAGCAATAAAAAAATAATAAGCAGTGATATAGATTTCTCGGGAAGCAAAGCCTGTGCACCTCCCCTTCTGGTCTTCCCTAAAACCTTTGATATATAACCTTAGGTATCCTATAATTTGCTTCCATTAATGCCAAACTTAAAAGATAGGTGAAAATCCAGTTAAGGGAGTTCTTTCATCTCTGGTCCTTCCTCTATAGCAGGCTAATTCCATGATGATGCTGTGGTCACAGGTTTGATTTTACCCAGGCCAAGTGGCTTTTCCTTGCCCCATCACCACACGCCACCCTCTTCCTCTTTGTCATCCTGAAAACGTGCTCAGTATTAACAGGCAGAATTTGGTGACAACATCCAGGGATCTCCATAACTTAACCCTAATCTAGCACCACTATTAGGAAAATAGTTTAAGCCATGTTTATAACCCGAATCTTATTCATCTGAAGGATAATAGAAATATGACTAATTATGGCACGTTAGCTAAGTTACAACCATTATGCTATCCCTTTAAGGTTTGTTGATTAGTAACTTCCCTTGGGTAGAAGAGTATAAAACAAAAGACAAGACTTTATCATGTTTAAATAATATGGTATTAATAATTTCTTCTTTGGTATATACCATATTGTGTAGGAGACAGAAACACTAGGTTTAATGGACTCAAAGTCAGATAACCACAATGAGTTTTAAAGATTTCCTCTTTGTTTTTAATGCTGTGCAGTTTCACCATGACAGGGCTGGGTATAGATCTGTTTTTGTTCATTAGAGGATTTGTGTCTGTTCTCAGCTCTGGAAAATGAGCAGCCATTAACTCTTTGAATGTTGCCTCTCCCTCATTCTCCATTCCCTTGGAGATTCTGTAAGATGTGGGTAGGACCTCTACTCTCCATATCTCTTAGCCATTTGCTTTCACATTTTTTAATTTATAATTTCTTTGGTGATTTCCTTAGATCTGTCATACATTTTATTAGTTTTCCTGTTGTGCCTAGTCTATAATTTAATCCATTGAGGTTTTTCTCCTTTAGTGACTGCATTTTTATTTCTAAAAGTTCTATTTGGTCCTTTTCTAAAATTTGCCTGGTCTCTTTTTTCATATTCTGTATTTGTTTTATTATCATGGATTTTATACCTTTTATTACTATTTCCTCTGTATATTAACTTTAGGCTTTTATATTGTCCTATTATCTCTAATTCTTGTTGGGCTTGATGTATCTTCTCCTTGATGTATCTGTTAGTTTCCTCGTACGGTTTGTAATTTTTTATTGTGAGCTAATCTGTGGCAGGAGTTGCTGTTTCTATGGGTGGCCCATATGCCCTGATTGTGAAAGTGTTCCTCCAGAGCAGCTTTACATGCTTTGTCTGAGCCCTAGGATTTCAATCATCTTGGACAGGTTTTTCAGTTAATGTCTCATCTTGGAGCACATACAGTAGAGGAATGTGAATTTTTAACCATGTGTGGTGAAAGCCTAGAATTTCAATTTTGCAAGGTGACTTACTTTCCCATGAATGGCCCTGGGATGATAGCAAGTTTCCATTCCACCTCTTTGGGTAGTTTGCAGCATTTCTCTAAACCCCTTTTCATAGATGTGATAGCCCTTCAAGGCTCTGAACTACCTGCAGGTGACATATTCAGAATTCCACTTTGCCCTGGCCAGGGCTACATCACTGATCTTGTGTGGGCTTTGAAATCCCTTCCACCGCACTCTGGGAGGCCGAGGCGGGAGAATCGCTCAAGGTCAGGGGTTCGAGACCAGCCTGAGCAAAAGCGAGATCCTGTCTGTACTAAAAATGGAAAGAAATTATATGGACAGCTAAAAAAATATATATAGAAAAAATTAGCCGGGCATGGTGGCACATGCCTGTAGTCCCAGCTACTTGGGAGGCTGAGGCAGAAGGATTGCTTGAGCCCAGGAGTTTGAGGTTGCTGTGAGCGAGGCTGACGCCACGGCACTCTAGGCCGGGCAACAGAGTAAGACTCTGTCTCAAAAAAAAAAAAAAAAAGGGCCGGGTGCGGTGGCTCACGCCTGTAATCCTAGCACTCTGGGAGGCTGAGGTGGGTGGATTGCTCAAGGTCAGGAGTTCAAGACCAGCCTGAGCAAGAGCGAGACCCCGTCTCTACTAAAAATAGAAAGAAATTATCTGGCCAACTAAAATATATATAGAAAAAATTAGCCGGGCATGGTGGCACATGCCTGTAGTCCCAGCTACTCGGGAGGCTGAGGCAGTAGGATCGTTTAACCCCAGGAGTTTGAGGTTGCTGTGAGCTAGGCTGACACCACGGCACTCACTCTAGCCCGGGCAACAAAGCGAGACTCTGTCTCAAAAAAAAAAAAAAAATGAAATCCCTTCCACCTAACCACTAGGACCCATATGCAATCCTGAAATCTCAGTGGGTGGTTCTGGTGTCAGCTACAAAGGCACCAGCTCATGCTATCACTCGGGCTTGGGCTTTTCTCTTCTTTTCTGGCACCTGGTGCTTCCCTTTCTCTTTCAACAAGTGTTTGCTGTGCTTTCCTTGCACTTCCATGTGTGAACATAGCAGGAGCGGCCGGATGGCATCTGCCCTGTCTGCCATGTTGCCACAAACCACAGTGAGTTTTTTGTAAGCATAACAGGTTCTAGTCTGCAGTGACTTGAGTTTGAACCTTAGATCCACCACTTCCTCACAGTGTTATCATGGGCTAACATACTAACATTTCTGAGCTTCAGGAACAAAATAGAGATAAATACCGACTTTCCTGGGTTGTTGGGAAAATTAAACATCTAATGCATATAAGACTCCTTGCCTAGTGCCTGGCACAGAGCAAGCCAGAGCTTCTCAGCATCACTGTCTCCTGGGCACCTTTTCAAAAATAGAGATTTCTGGGTACCACCCCTTTGCAATTCTGACTCATTAAGTCTGGGGTAGGGCCCAGAAATCTGCAGTTTGAAAAGCTCCACAGGTGATTTTGATATGCCACCAAGTTTGAAAACACTCTAAAAAGTACTCAAAAAAATGTTACATAGGTTCATTGTTCCCAAATTTCTAAGCACTTCAAACTCATTTATTTCCCCGACCCTGATATTTTCATCTCAGATGTGGGGAGGCAGTAGAGAAAAACAAGCGTCTTATCACGGCAGACCAGAGGGAGTACCAGCAGGAACTCAAAAAGAATTACAACAAGCTGAAAGAGAGCCTTAGGCCAATGATCGAGCGGAAAATTCCAGAACTCTACAAGCCGATATTCAGAGTGGAGAGTCAAAAGAGGTAAGAGCAGGGCAGAGGAGGCCTCTTCCTGGGAAATAAAAGACAGCACGTAGGCCCAGCAGACTGGTGCATGCTCTGCTGCTCCTGGTGAGCTGCAGACCTTGGCCGGGGGGTGGGGAGCGTGGGGCCTGGGATCAGAGAGGCAACCAGAGCTTGCTCTGCTTCCGTCTTCCCCAGACCTTCTCTTTGACCTCCACCGGAATCCTTGGTGTTGGTCTTGCGCCAGTGGTCTTCCCAGAGCCAAATGATGGCCTGTGTTGGTTTTTTTGTTTTGTTTGTTTTGGCACAGCGTGAAGGGGTTTTAGCCCTTTCACTTATTATTGACTGGTTCTCTATGACTGATGTCCACTTCTGCTGGGTGATTCCCCCCTCCCTCCCTTTAAAAGGCTCATTGATCTTTCTTACTTCTGTGTTCCCTCTCCCTCCTTCCTTAATTTCAGGGACTCCTTCCACAGATCTAGTTTCAGGAAATGTGAAACCCAGTTGTCACAGGGCAGCTAAGAAAAGCCATCTCCACGCATAGAGACTGAGGCCCTGCGACCCTGGAGAAGGACTCACTGGTACTTAAAAAATAAGACATTTGCAACCCGGGACCAACCACGTAATCCCTGAACCTCCAGCACTCTGAAAGCTTCGGGATCCAGGGAACCACGGACTTACACCCAGGTGGACTCTGACCAGATATTGGCCCTACAGAGGGCAGGGAGGCAGGTGGAGGATCTATGTATTTATTAAAGTGTGTATTTTCACAGTGTTGTACAAAACAAGGCATAAGCAGCTTCTCCTGCTGATTGGTCAGTCACTGTCCATCTGACAGAGGTGACTTCCTCTGGCCTATATTTGAATTTACAGGATAAGCTCAAACTGCCCAAAGAAAAATGGAAAAACTGTTCACCAACCTGTTCAAAGTGAACTTCACTCTTCATGGGAAGGGAAGGTGAACTTGTAGGAGTGGGAAACATTTTCAATAAATCTGTAAGGGGAAGACTTACTCAAATTCTAAAAATCATGATGGTTGGAAATTTGGGAATCGATGGATTATTTGTGAACTTGTTACCCTTTTGGTAATGGTGGTTAAGTGTTGTATAGTTATTTTTGCTTTACTATAAGTTAATTTAACATGCATTTATAGAGGAACACACTCAAAGCACTTCTTTAGGAGATACATGGTACTTGGACAGTCAGCCAAAAATCATGGATACTGCATTCATTTAAATGGAAACAATTCTCCTGTAATGCTTTGTTTTTTTTCCTTATACTTGCTCTTGCATACTCTCTCTTTTTTCTCCTCTCTGGGACCAAGTTTATTTTTATAAAAGAATAATATCTGTTTTCATTTCAGAACATTGTGTTGTCAGCATATGTACATCAGCTACAAAATATATTCAGCTTTGAATTCTCTTGACAATGTACTTTAAGAGAAAGATGAACAAAGTTATTATTTGAGAATTAAATTATATATTTTTAATATAACAGATGACCTTGACTGATCTAAAAATGTAATAAGAATTACAAGCAAAATGTTTCCCTTTGCAACTCGTGTTTTGTGTTTTGTTTTGTTTTGTTTTGACAATGCTTAATATTTTGCAAAGCACATCAGAGAAGAAGAAAGATGCATAATAGTGGCTTTGGTCATATAGTATTATCTAAAGTGCCACCTTTTATGCCATATTTAACCTTGGTGGTCATAAGAGAGAATTTAGTTTGGATATTCCAGAACTTTTGTTTATACTATCAGGTATGTATGAATTTTTATGCAGAAAGGATTTTTTAAAAAAATAATAATAATTAAAGCTTATTAGTTTACGTGCCCAACATTTATTTTTTAGGCATTTGGGGAAGAACTCTTTCTAAAGTATATTATAAACCTAATTGCTTTCTTAAATGAGTACACGTGACACACTTTAATTCCATATGTATTTAGCACCTTCTGTGTGGGAGACACTGGGTGAGACCAAGGTCAAAAAACATTGTCACTGCCCTCCTAAGCCTCTCTGTTTAGTGAGGAAGATCATACATATGTGTATGCAGCCACAATGCAAAACAGACTAGAATAGAGCCTATAGCATGTCATCTTTCCGGAGTGGCTCAAGGATGGCCATCATTATCAACACTTTTTATCTTAGATTTTGCCCTAAAACAAAAAGGATTAGGCACTAACTTATATAAGGCTGGCTTTTAACTCTAATAGCCCTAATATTCTAGGATATTCCTGACTAAATGTTCCCTCCTTTTAGATACCTGTGTCAATTTGGGTTTTGGGGTTTTTTTTTTTTTCTTTTCCAGTCTCTCTTGTACCACAGTGGGTGCACTTGCTTCATGAGTGCAGCAACTATGTTCATTGAAGCATTCTTATTCTCTAATCCTGTACTCAACACATAGAAGACCCTCAATATTTGTTGAGTCGGGCGTGGTGGCTCATGCCTGTAATCCCAGTGTTTTGCAGGGAGGATCGCTTGAAGCCAGGAGTTCAAGACCAGCCTGGGCCATATATCAAGACCTCATCTTTCCAAAAATATTTAAAAATTAGCCGGGCATGGTGGCGTGTGCCTGTGGTCCCAGCTACTCGAGAAGCTGAAGCAGGAGGATCGCTTGAGCTCAGGAGTTTGAGGTTGCTGTGAGCTATGATGATGCCATTGCACTTTATCCTGGGCATCAGAGCAAGACCCTATCTCCAAAAAAAAAAAAGGGGGGGAGCGAAAAATGTGTTAATTGACCAAATGAATGAATAAAGTGTGAGTAGGCCTGCTTCTGAAAGAACAATGCCCAATAAAAATATAATGCAAGCAACATATATGATTTTTAAAATTCTAGTAGATACATTAAAAAATAATCATGAAAAGAAACCAGTAAAGTTAACTTTATTGTTACATTTTATTTAACTCAATACATACAAAATATTATTTCAATGTGTCATCAATATTAATTATTAATGAGACATTTTATATTCTTTTTTAATACTAAGTCTTTGAAATCTGCATAGTTTATACTTAGAGCACATCTCAATTAGGACTAGCCACATTTCAAGTGCTTAACAGCCACATGGGGCTACTGGCTACCATATTGGACAGTGCCATTCTAGAAGCTTCCAACTTTTCTAACTAGATGCCTGTGATCTGTGGGCTGAGAATATAGATAACCAAAGAAGTGGGCATGGAGTCTAAAGTAAGAATGACAGAATTCTGATTGAGAGCCCCGTGGGCTTACCTAGGAGAGAAACTTGTGGAGTTGGTGAGTATAGACTCGTCAATATTGGCAGTTCAGACTCTTTCTGGGTTAACTCCTGGCTCTTTTCTCAATTCCAGGTAGTTAAGTGGGGGCATAGCTCCACTTTTTAAAGTAATGTCATAAACAGAATTTGGACATTGGTCCTCTGATTTTGTATTCTAAATATGGGATTAGGAAAGAAGTATTTTAAACATGCCTAAAAGTAAAGCAAATTAGGCCTTTTGTTTTCTGAAAATTAGAGAAAACTGATATGCCATGATACCCTTCTTGATTTTACTTTGGAAAATCCCTCCATGAAAGCTTATTAGAGAATCTTTTGATTAGCTTCATGCTCCCCTCCTTTAGCAAGGTCAAGGGTGCAACTGTCACTTATCACATAAGAATCTCAGGAAAATTAAACATGAATATACTGCATAGACTTGATTGGACTTGTCATGCCACACATTGTCTTAAACTCCAGAATCCTGTTCTGTAAGTAGTGCTTTCCATGACAACAGATTTGTTTTAAAAAGAAAACAAACTTTTAGAGCTGTCGTTGGTAATTGTGGTTGCGAGTATGTTTTCAAAGACAGGGAACTTTTGTTTTGAATGTATTTTTAAATGCTTATTATCTTGTAAAAGCTACTATTGATTATGTATCATTTTTCAAAAAAAAAAAAAACCCCTAAAGTTTCTAAATATATTCCCAGAATGCTGGGTACATCCAGGGTATGACTCCTGTGTATTCCTTTTGGGGCTTAAGAAAATGCTCCCCCATCTGAAGGCTTGATTGAGTCTAAAGGACTCTATTCCATGGTGGCTTATTCACAACACTTTAAAGTTGTGGTGGCTATTGATGGAGGCCTCAGTCTGCTCCATGTGGACTTCTCCCCAGACTGCTCAGTGTCCTCATGACATGGCAGCTGATTTTCCTGAGGTTGAATGATTCAGAGAAGCAAGGCAAAAGTGGCAATGTCTTTTATGACCTGGCCTCAGAAGCCATACACCCTCATGTCTGCCATATTCTATTGTTTAGAAGCAAGTCTCCAAGTTCAGCCCACATTGAAGAGGAAGGGAAACAGGCTCTACATTTTGAATGAAGATTGTTTAAAGAATATTTGAATGTATTTTAAAATCGCCATAGTGGGGCACATTAAACATTTTTATTTGTTGTCTCACTGGGGTAAATGGATAAGGCTACCTGCTTCTGGAAATGACCAGTCCTGGAGCTCTGGCTGTCCTGAGTGCCCCCAGAGGGCTAAAGTGATCAGCATCAAGGAGTATCTATAACCCAGCACCATGGCACACCACTTGGGAAGCTCTACTAGCCTAAGAGTAGGTTTCTTTTTTGTAACGGATAGAAAATGAAACTCAAATTCACATTTTTAAAGGGGGTGGTAGAGTTATTAGCTCACTTAACAGAATAATTCAGAGGAAGTATTGATTCAGGACCCACACAACGTGTCCTAGTTCCATTTTCCATCTCTGCTTCCTCTTGGAAGACCACCCTCAGGCTTTCAGCAGTGGTCCCAGAAAATTCTGGGCTCATCCATCACGGCAAAGGCAGTCCTGAGCCTCACAACCTCATGCCACCAAGCTCCACAAAGAAGAGAGTTTCAGTGTCCCAGAATTCCCAGCAGAAATCCTTGGGTTCACTCTGATTGGAAAGTTAAACATGAATATCCTGCATAGACCTGATTGGGCTTGTCATGCCACACATTGTCTTAAACTCCAGAATGTGGCTGGCCCACGCTAACCAAGGTTCTTCCCTCGAGCTAGAAGTGGAGTCAATACTCAAACCATGTGGCTGACAACAAGGGGACTGGGAGTTCCTCAGGGAATCAAGAAGAAAGGAGAAAGGTAGTTAAACCACAAGGCTCACTACAGGACATTTTACTTTAAAGCAAACTGGTTCAGGAGAAGGACTTTGTGTGGAAACCAAGATTATAGTCTAACTCATATAATGTTCACAACCACTGGCCTGGTGGGAACATCCCCAGGAGGGGAATGAAGGGGATATGCAACAAATGAAGGAAGACTTAGGGCTTATCATGTCTTGAAGGAGAGTGTGGATTGAATAGATGGAGGTGGAATGTTTTGCTTCTGAGTGTCTTGCCACAAATAGTACAAATGATCAGGAATCAGAGCTATAGAGCTGGGGTTGGGGGCAGTGGGAGAAGAGGGAAGGCTACAGGGAAATGTAATAAAACTAGGTTCGGGTAGAAAAAGACTAGCACCAAAATGATGTCTTTTGCTCACCATTGTGTCCCCAGTGCCCCACCTATAGTGAGTGCTCAATGAATGTAAGTGACCAAAGTAATGAACGAAGGTAGCCATCAGTGATGATTTCTGCCAGACTGTTCCTTTTCTGTAGCTCTGGGCTAAAAGCAGCACTTAAGGGAGGATAAACAACTAGAATCAACTGGTTCCAGAAGAATGGCTTTCCATTCACTCTTGACTTTATCTATTATTAATGCATGGGTAAGAATTAAGAGGATTTTCCCTTTTCTACTGCTTTCCCATGAACCATCCTAGACCCTATCTTTAATAATCATAAACCTAACTCCATAAAGCCTGATTAAAAGACTAAATCTGGCTGGGCGTGGTGGCTCATACTTGTAATCGTAGCACTTTGGGAGGCCAAGGTGGGAGGATTGCTTGAGGTCAGGATTTCAAGACCAACCTGGGCAACATATCGAGACCTCTACAAAAAAATTAGCCAAGCATCGTGGTGCAGGGCTATAGTCCCAGCTATTTGGGAAGCTGAAGCAGGAGGATCACTTGAGCCCAGGAGTTCAAGGCTGCAGTGAGCGATGATGGCACCACTGCACTCCAGCCTGGGTGATAGAGTGAGACCCTGTCTCTTAAAAAAACAAAAACAAAACTAAATCTCTCATAGTCACTAAGTTTTTAGTCATGAAATTACTGGAGAAAATGCAGCAAAGCCTTGGTTGAAAACCATCTGGAGAGCTAGCCACATTCCTCATCCCTCAATCCCGATGCTACAGCCCATCTTTGGGGAGCATTGCTGTCTCTAGAATGATGCTACTCAATACAACCCAGTGCCTACTTTGATGAAGCTTTTTGTGGCATTAGCTTGACAGCTAAATAGTTTTCACCTTTACTATTTTTCCCACATACTCGATGGCAAATCACTGGTAGCAAGGATAAGGGAGTGATTTTCAAGGTGTTATGGCTCTAAAAGGTGCAGCTGAGAAATCAGCACCATCATCAGTTCCGTTATGCAATGAAAGAACAGGACATGGATGAACAAAGTGTTCTGTTATCAAGCAGGATTGTCAGGTTTATTAGTGAGATAATAAAAAAAAAGTCTGTGTGACTGCCAAAAGGCTCTGGACTAAGAATCAGAAGTCCTGGTTTCTCCATTCTTCCACTTCCTAGTCCTGCATTTTGGGCCAAGCCACTACACTGCTCTGTGTTTCAGGGGTTTTTTTCACAGAAGGAGATTTAAGAGTTGCTCCCTATTCTTCCATACCACTCAGGAAACCCAATGAGATAATTAATGCGTGGAAATGTGTTTTGGAAACTCAAAAAGGCTGCCCAAAATGTAAGGTAGCACTGTTTACAATAGACACCTCAAGAAAGTTTAGCCAACACCCCTTCACACTGCATCCGCTGCTGGCAACATTGATCAAAATCAGGCCAAAGGTGCAGGCAGGACAGAGGCCTAACTTACCAGAAAATAAATGCCTGGTCTATTCCACTTGCAGGGCCAGTTTACATCGTCTGGCAAAGGCCAAGGGCCACGGCCTCAGGGTGGAAGGAAGAAAGGGGATCAGTGGAACCCAGAGGGTATTCAGTGGCTCCTGGAAACCCAACCTGACCCTGCCTCCCTGTCACCTGTGCACAGCATGTTTCCAGTGCATTCCTCTGGAAAGTAAATACACCGAGTCCAACAGCCCACCTGTGTCCACCCAGCCGGTAAGTGCCCCCCGAGGGTATCAAACACGTGGGCTTCCACTTGAAACAAAGCCTCTGGGCGGCAAGTTTCCCCGTTAATAATGAAGAAGAAAGAGAGGACTTGGCAGCCATGACGGATTTGCAGTAATTAAACTGACGTTGCTCCAAGAAGCCTGGGGGTTGTCTGCCGCCTCCCCGGCTGGCTCAGCTCCATCGGCTCCAACCCCGCAGGCGGAATGTGAATGTCTCTAGATGTGCATTAGGCAAAAAGTTTCTAAAGAGGATCGCGTGGACCCAGCAGTTGATTAAGAAACTCTATGGCCCAATTCCACAGAGTATTGAGCAAAGGGAAGCAGATTGAGAGGGGATTACAGAACCTGAGCGCCTCCCGCGGGTGTAGTGCGCGTGCGCGCGGGGCGGGGTCGGCGCCGGCGGCGGAGAGGCGCTTCGGCCTGTTCCACCGCGCGCGGTTGCAGCTTGGCCAGGTGAGACGCCACGCGGCATAAACCGAGGGGTGCAAGACGCTGGGGGCTTTTTTCTCGAGCTGTGAAGCTGTGGGGAAAGGAGTCGAAATAGGAATGACGTAAAGTAACATCATGGCAAATGGGCATCGTCCTGAAATTTCCTTCACGACGTTCCTCCAGGTGGGAACCCAGAATGTGCAGCTAAATGTGCATTTGGGATGAAAGGGTGGGGGGAAGTGAGGAAGGAGGGAGTTCTAGTGAAGACTCCAGAGGGAACTGCGCCTGTGCCCATGCTTGGGTGCACCTGCCTGACCTCTGATCCTCACGACAGCCTTTTCTGCAGAGATGAGGAAATAAGACCCCGCCCGTGCCCCAAGAGAGCGCCCCCACTGCAGAGGGGCACGAGTGCACATACCTGTGGGTGAGGTTGGAAGGAGGCCCCACCCTCCATTACACCCAGCCACCGTCCTGCACCTGCGTCTGGCAACTTCCCACCACTCATTGGCCTTTCACGCTCTAGCTTTTTATCAGCCTATAGAACTATCACCTCCTCTTGACCGCAGTTCCTTGAGAGCAGGAGCTATCCCTCTTTATATCAGGGAAGAGACTTGAAGATCAGGAAGTTCTTATCCAAGTAGACATTAGAAACCCGGGTACTCAAGACAGAGCCCTACATAATGCCAGGGTTATAATGCCACTTCAGGGAGGGATAGAGGATTGTATATGCTGGTGTTATTGTTTTGCAAGGAGCTGGTCATGTAACACTAGATTGTGTTATCACTGGGAAAAAAGCTCACTTTGAAGTTGCTTGTTTTTTAGCCAACAAATGAAGAAAACTGCCACAGCTGTTGCTGGTGGGAACCTGCCCTGGGATCTGATCACCTACCATCTCCTCCCTCCATTAGACTGAACCTCACCCCTCATGTTTCAGAGCCAGCAGAGCTGGCAGAGGAAAGCCACAGCCATGGCCGAGGCCAGAAGTGGAGCTTGCAAGAAGGAACCAAGGTGGGGAGCTGTGTACTGGGGGATGAGATGGGGTTTCCCAAGGCAGGGGTGAGGACACTGGACTGATGAGGGCGGGGAAGAAGGAACCATAAGGAAGTGGACCCGGGAGGTGGGGACATGCTGAGGAGAGAGGTCAAGGGATGGGGCCTAACCATGTAGGAATTTAGGCTCTCTGAGGGCCTAAGTCTGCCATCTTACCTGGAGTGGGATTGCACCAAGTAAGATAAAGTCACAATGTCTTGTCCTTCTTCACTCGGCTGTTCTATGAGGTTTATTGGGATTTTAGTACAAGAATGCATTTTCCTGTACCCCCATGGTAGGTGGGTGTTGTCAGTCACATGAGGACATGTGGGCCAGCCAGGAAGGCCTGGGACTGATTCCCTGGGCAAAAGGAACAGTAAGAATAATTCTCTGATTCCTCCTCTGTCCCTGTACTTCAATCGGAATGAAAAAGATATACCCTTATGTGACTGAAAAGAAGAAGCCCTTCTTGCCTAGGGTCACAGTTATATCCCCATAGACCCAGATACTGTCTTTCACATAATTATTGGTGTTTCATAAATGGCTAATATGTAAAGAAAAGCATTTTCATAAGGTTATTCACAGCCCCTTGCAGAGAGCTTCCCTGTCCACCATCTCTGTAAGGGGTCTCTTCTGAGTGGCCAGTTCCACCGACCCCTCCTCGAGCCATGGCTGGATGACCAAGAAAGCCAGTATGACCTCAGAGAGGCAAAGCATAGCCTCAGGCCTTGAGTTTCCCACTCTCTTTCCACTTTCCTAAGGAGTGGTTACTCCTCACTTCTGAGAGACTTCTAACTCTCTACCATAGATCCCTCTTTATGAGGTGGCTTGGGGAGGTATCTGCTTCTTACCACCAGAGGAGCACTATCAGTACCCAGTTGCTCATGGGAATGCTGAAAGCAGGAACTACAGGTCAGGGATTGCCCCAAAGACTTCCCTCATCCCCTTGAATCGGGGATGGCCTTGTGAACTGCTTTGGCCCACGGAATGTGGCAAAGTGATACTGTGCCAGTTCCAGCCTAGGTCTTAAGAGGGCTGCCAGCTTTTGCTTTCACCCCCTTGGTGCTCTGAGCCACTGTGGAAAGAAAGCTGCAAGGACTGGCTACATAATTTGCAGGACTCAGTGTAAAATGAAAAGGCAGGCTCCCTTGTTTAAAAATCAATAAGAATTTCAGGGTAATGACAACAGAGCATTATACCAAGCAGAGGCCCTTCTGATCATGGGGTCCTGTGTGACTGCATATGTTACACACCTGTGAAGTTGGCCCTGCCGGTCCCCCTCATAGAGTGACCTCATAGAAAGAATGAGATTCCTGGCCAGGTTCTCGCCGTTCCAGCCATCCCAGCCTAGGTGCCTGGCATGTGGGTAAAGCCTTCTTGGCCTTCCAGCCCCAGCTGAGCCTCCTGATGAGGTACAAGAACATGAGCAACTCCAGGTGAGACCACTAGAAGAACCACTCAGCTGAGCCCAACCCAGATTGCAGAACTGTAAGCAAATGATGCTATCATTCAAGTAAAGCTCACTAAAGCTGTTCATGATGAATGGGTATAGTCCTTAGAGCCACTAAAGTCCAGGATGGTATTTTATACAGCAATAGGTAACCAAAACATGGGGAAAGAGAGTGAACACCTACTGTGTTCCAGGCTCTATGCTGGTGCTTTGCGTACGGTGGCTCACCTGATTCTCAAAACACCCTGGATTGTGATTCCTTTTCACAGGAGAGACCACTGCAGTTTCAAGGGCCAGGGATTGGTCCCACCACTTCCCACTCAATAAGTGGCAGAAGCAGACTTTACACATTACTCTGACTGATTCTAAGACCCATAGGATATCCCTACATTGAAACAGGGAAAGATTCAGGGAAGGTACATGCACCTTCGAGACTATGAGAGAGGGATCTGATGCAGTCTTTCCCAAGTTTCCTTACAAACTCTATAGTTGACATGTCAGGCGGGAAAGTCATCACCATGTGAAAGACCCCTAATGGGACATCATCACAGCACAGCTTTGTGATCTTCAACCATAATTCCTATTATCCTGGGTGACCTGGATGTATCCTATAATGAGGCCTACTCTGGTTTTCTGTAAGTATGAATTGAAAAAATGTGATGTATTAAGGTCACTAAATATGAAATGCCCGATTTTGAATCAAAAGTGTAGTTTATTATATCTCAAACAAGAGGTAATACAATCAGTCAAAGTATGCACAAAACTGTCGACACAGTTTTGCCATCTTACTAGCTTGTTTGTACCAGCAGTGAAGAAGCCTGGAGAGCAAGGGGTGATGAAGTCACAAAAGGCATTTTCCACAGCTTGTTGAGAATGGAATATTTTTCCTTGCAGGAAGTGATCCAAAGCCTGGAAGAAGTGGTAGTCAGTTGGTGCAAGGTCTGTTGAATACAGTGGATGACAGTGAGTTCCAAGTTTCCAAGTCCAGCCTCTGTAGTTTGAGCAGCGTTTTTTGTGCCACATGTGATGAAGCGTAAGAGGATTGGCCTGTCTCCATTGACCAATCTCAGCTGCTTAATCATAAGCATCCTCATCATTTCATCCAATCGGTTGCAGTAGACATCCACTGTAATCAATTGACCAGGTTTCATGAAGCCGTAGTGGATAACACCAGCATTGGACCACCAAACAGACAACATCTGATTTTTTTTGATGAATATTCGGCTTTGGACTGTGTTTTGGCACTTCCATTGTATCAAATGCTTGTGATTGTCAAAAAGAATCTATTTTTCATCACATGCAACAAACAATATGATGTGGAAATGGTTCGGCTTTATGTAGTGACAGCAAAGGAAGGCAAGCTTAGAGATAATTTGTCTTTTGATGCTCATTTAATTCATGCAGAACCCATCTATCCAGCTTCTTTACCCTGACAGTTTGTTTCAAATGGTCCAATATTGTTGCAATAGTAATGTCAAACCTTGCTGTTAATTCATGTGTAGGTTGAAATGGATTCACTTCCACTACAGCTTTCAGCTCATCATTATCCACCTTAGTCTCAGGTCACCCTCGTGGCTCATTGTCAAGAATACAATCACCAGAAAGGAACTTCTCAAACCATTGCTATACTGTGCATTCATTTGCCACATCCTTCCCAAACACTTCATTGATATTTCAAGCTGTCTGCGAAATTGGTTCCACAACGGAACTCATATTTGAAAATAGTTAATAACAGGAATTTTTGACTATCCACAGTTTCACAAAAATTGCTCTAAAAAAAACTTGAAAGATAATCACAAGCCAAAACATGAGTTTGAAAGACTGAGGATGTACCTTCACAATAAAAATAAAACAAGAAGTGTCAAAGTGAAATGTCAGAGATATCAAGTGTCAAACTTAGTACTTAAGGAAATCAGACATTTCATACTTAATAACCTGATAGTTATCAAGGGCTAGGCACCACTTATTTATGTATGTATAATCCCCCAAGAAACCTCAGGCATCTGTGGTCATCTAGGCATGTGTCCAGGAATGGTCTTGCACCCAAAAGGAATAAGAGGTAATTTCAATATTAGATTAAGCTAGAGTTAATTAAGAAACTGAAACAGCTGTCCCCATGTGATGGCACCTAACGAAAAAAGACTTTCTATTATTCATTGTTTTGAATTTTTTCACTGAGCCTTCCTGAATGTTATCAAGGGGTGAGTGTGTGTGTAGGTAGGTGCCTGCCTGTCTATGTGTCTGTCTGCCTGTGGGTGGTGAACTCATCATTCCATTAAACTAGATCAGCAATGAGATCAAGTCTAAATACTAAGTCGGCCTTACCTGAAATAGTAACATTCCCTTGCTCAGAGGAGAGACTGGCAGGAAAGCAATATGGACTAGAGTTTATGAGCACAGGCTCTGGAGTCAAAGATACTGAGGTTCAATTCCTAGTCCTGCCTTTTACTAATTAGCAGTGTTGGGCAAATTGATTAACTTTGTAAGCCTCGGTTTCTCACTTATCTATAAAATAAGATGCTTTGAGAGCTAAATGAGATGGTACATATGACAAATTCAGCAAGATTCCAGGCCTAGGACAAGGGCTTAATAAATGTCAGCAATTTTTTTTTGGACAAACAAAAGAACGTAAATGTTCTTTCTTTGTGCCCTACCTTTTCCCCATGTCCTTTCTCTAAAAAGCGTATGTGTGTGATCTCTATGTCTTCCCTCCACTCTTCCATCTGCCATTTTGTCATCTCTCACTGCCCACATCCACTTTTTCTCTCTCTGTCCTTTCTACCTTCCTTCCTCCCTCCCCTGAATTGGGGTTGAGCAGAGGGAGGTCAGAGGAGGACAAAAGGCAGAGGGACATTGCTGGCTAGGTGAAGATTAAGTCCATGGCTGTCAGGGCTGTTTATACTTTCCCATCTCCAAGGATGCCATTTTCCCAGGACTCCTCACATTGGGAGAAGCCTCAGTAATCATCTGGTGATACCCAGACCCCTCATTTTATGGGTAAGAAAACTAAACCATAGAGAGGACCTTAAATGGCCTTCTCACAGTATTGGCCTAGTCTGAGCAAGATCCCAGGTCTCCTCGATTCCCATCTGAAAGAAAGGGGGAAACCCAACCCCATGTTTCCACCTCAGCCAGGATCTCCTGTCTTCCCACAGCACCTCACCTACTTTCCTGCTCAGCTGTTGAAATATCAAACTGTATCAATGTTTGGTGATGATGGATGCTGTTCTGTGCAAACTAAGATACTTACCTCCCTGGTCATCAGTAGAAATAGTAATAACATTAAATAGTAATGGTTGCCATTTATTGAGCAATGTATTAAACATCAACATTATCTTATTTGATGGATTTTTTTCTAGTTGTGCTTTAAAGTTTTAAATTTGCAGCATTTGAATAAATGTGTGACTTCTGAGCCAGCGAGAAAAAGCAAACAGTATACAAATGAGTTTTCTAAATGTTTTTTCTCCCCCAAAGGTAGCTCTGCTACCTTGTACAAGTGGTCTTTGCTAAGCACCAGCTTCTCATCTGTTCAGTTGGGGTATGAAAATCTGCAGGGTTATTGTGAAATTTAAAAGCACATTTGTCTGACACTAAGTATTCAATAAGCAATCATCATTACTCTGTTTTGCAATTTGAGTAGGAGTTGACAGTTTGGGTGAAAGGCAAGAAGGTGAAGGACAGTATGGAAAGTTTGAAAGAATGGTAATAATGGTAATGTAATGTAAATGTATTTTCCTCTTTTATATTTTGTGAATAACTTTTCCCTTGGTTAGCCTGAGGTATCTCTTATGCCTCAGGGAGGTTTAAGATTTTTATAGCAAGAATGCAAATCGGAAAAAAAAAAAAAAAGGAACAGATCTAGCTTTTGACTTCCAAATTTTAGTTCCTAGATAGTTTGTCTTTAAAAGTCAGAGGTTTCAGGTAAAGAAAAAGATTCTCTAAATTCCTATAGCTTCCATTAACACGTCTAGGGTCAGAACAGTGAACTTGAACTCTAAAGCCATTGGTAGAGAGAACTGATGTTTATCATAAGAGGAGTCCCTGAAGCACAGAAAAGATGCAAATTTTTTCCTTTCCAAACCAAAGGAATGCCAGGGGAAGAAAAGATGGCAGTTGGAGGAGAAAAATGAGTTTTATGTGTCCTGGCTTCTCCATTCAGGGCTGAGATCACAGGTAGTAGATAAATTGAGAGAAAGGAATCCCAAGAAGAAAAGGAGCCTGTGTCCTACTCTTCGTTTGAAACTCAGCAAAGGGACCCCTCCTGCAACCCACAGATGCACCCCCCCCACCCCACAAGTGGTCCGAGCCAACCTATAACACTGAAGAAGAATAAAAGAACAGCATGGGCCTTTTGGATTTTGGCTTGGAGGAAGCCAAGGGGCACCTTTCCTGCATCATCCTGCATCTAGATTCATCCAATATCAGCCATCTCTACCACGTTGCCCAAGTTCAACCCCAATGAGATCAAAGTCATATACCTGAGATACACTGGTGGAGAAGTCAGTGCCATGTCTACCCTGGCCTCCAAGATCAGCCCCCTGGGTCTGTCTCCATAAAATGTTGATGATGACATTGCCAAGGCAACAGGTGACTGGAAAGTTTGAAGGATTACAATGAAACTGGGCATTCAGAACAGATAGGCTGAGATTGATCATCAAAGCCCTCAAGGAACCAGAGACAGAAAGCAGCAGAAAAACACCAAGTACAGAGGAAATACCACTTTTGATGAGATTGTCAACATTGTTCAACAGATGCTGCACCAATGTTTAGCCAGAGAACTCTCCGGAACCATTAAAGCGACCCCAGAAACTGCCTAGTTTGTGGGCTGCAATGTTGGCGGGTGCCATCTTCATGACATCATAGATAACATCAATAGTAGTGCAGTATAATGCTCAGCTAGCTATGAACTACAAAGAAAAATATTTCAATAAAAGATATCTGACAACTAAAACAAAAAAACACACAGCATTGTTATCAGACATGGGGTCTGCATGAGTGCCCCTGTGCCTCCTTGACCAAGAGTCCAGGTGGAGGCTGGAGTAAGTCACAAGGGAAGACCATTGAGCTCTGAGTGAGCCAGAAAAAGCTACGGTTTCTCCATACACATGTCAATAGGATATGTCAACCAGGTACCAAGATCTATCGCTGAAAAATATCAATACCAACCCTGATCACAGCATAAGGACCAAGGTATGCAAATCTGAAGCTCGCTCTCTCCTGCTGCCACAAGGTTGCACACCTGCCACCCAGTACATCAAGGAACCATCTGGGAAAGGGCCCAAAACAATAAGAAATTAGGCATTTACCTTAAAAAACAAAACTCTTTAAACTCAAACCACTTTCATATCCAAAAAGATTAAGATACAGTTAATGGTAAATGCGGATATGAAGCCAACAAGTAAAATCAGTTGTAGAAAAAAAAAAGAGCCACATTTACTTTGTACAACTGAACGTACTTCGATAAATTTTTGACCCCATTACATGAAAAAAAAAAATCACCCATAACTCTACCATACTAGACATCCATTACATTTTAAAGATGTTTCTTTTCCATTTGTTTTGCAAATGCATGACTATTTAAAATAGCTGCAACATGTATCATCCACATAATTGTATATCATGCTATTTGTAAAATTCATCAAAATTGCTTTTTCCATGCTGCTATATGGTCTTCCTAATTACCAATGTAAATGGAAACACAAACTGTTAATCAAAACTTCTAGCTGGGCATGGTGGCACATGCCTGTAATCCCAGCATTTTGAAAGGCTGAGGCCAGAGGATTGCTTGAAGCCAGGAATTCAAGACCAGCATGGGCAACTCAACAAAATATTAAAAAACTCTCAAAATATTAAACTCCACAAAATATTTTTTAAAATTAGCCAGGCATGTACCTATAGCCCCAGCTGTTCAGGAGGCTGAGGCAGGAGGATCGCTTGAGCTGAGGAGTTTAAGGTCACAGTGAGCCTTGATTGTGCCACTGCACTCCAGCCTGGGTGACAGAGCAAGACCCTGTCTCAAAAACAAAACAAAACAAAACTGTTGTAGTTGCAAGTAACATAAAGTCATAAAATAAACTCCCAACTAGGATAAAGAAAGGAGGGATTTAATGGAAGAACATTGGGACTACTCACGATTAGCAAGAACCAGGCAGCTCTGGGGGCCTAAGTGCTAGGGACCAGGGACTTGATGTCACCATAGTTCTTCACTGCTCAGTCTTCTTCCAGACTTCCCCCCTTGATGGGGGCCATGTCACCTGCAAATATGGGGCATCAATCATACAACTCAAACACAAAAAAGGAAAGACAAAGTCTTTTCAGCAGAAAAAAAAAAAATCTAAGGCAAGGACTTTAACCTGGACTGGATCATGTATTCATTCTGTACCAATCATTGTGATTAAAGAGATGGGATGCAATGGCCCTTTCTGGGTTGACTTTCCGTGACTTTAATGGGGAAAGTGAGAGAGTAGAAATTGTTAATAGAGGAAGGGCAATATCTCCAGTACACCATTGGTTTAAACAGTCCTTTGTTTAACATTTAGGGCATATCTAGTTATTTTGCTGTTTAAAATTATGATACTTAAAATTATTTGTATGTAGACTTATTCTTCTTTTGGACTTCTTTTTCTTACAAGAGAAGGAATCCTTTTTTATTGTTTACCTCCATACCAGGCACTTAGCCATGTTAGGTCATTTCCATTAGCCACATTTTCCAAATGGGGAAGGAGAGGCTAAGGGAGTTAGATGACTCATTGAAGGTGATTCAGCTATTAGGTGGCATTACCTTGAAAACCAGCATCTTGATTAAGATCAATTGCTCCATACAACTTGCAAAGGACAATATTTTTAAAAGTATACAATACTAGCTACATAAGAGAAGAACATATTTTATTTTTGTGAGGACTATAGCTGAAAGAGAAGAGAAACATTCAAATGGTCTTCCATTTCTCCCACTAGAGCAGCTCCTATCTTCCCAGACTGCCAGCCTGGGGTCTTCCTGACCCCTGGCTCTCCCACAAGGAAGTTCTTGATAATATTGTTTTCAGAAGCCAATACCATATTCTCCTGTTTCTATTGCAAGATAATAAGTGGGCCCCAGTAAGTATAATTGGTGCTAACAGTGATTTATTATACACCCAGTTCTCCAGATGGCCCTTCATATGGAGATTATTTGTCCTGAAAACAGAAAAATAGGGGATTTTTCCCCCTTCATCAGGTTATAACAGGTTTAAAATCCACTCCGTCAAAACTAGAACCAGCAACTTTGACAGAGTTCCCTTAAGACAGAAAGAACAAAACAAAAAGCACGTTCCATCTGGTAAATAATTGCTGGGGTTGCATTCCTGTGCATTCAGGCACAAGCTAACTTTTGTACAGCATGAAGCTGTGAAAATATCTAGGCCTAATGGGGCAACATGAGATAAGATCTACTTAAATCTATCATATACTCAGACTGCAGCCTTCTGGGGTACTGATGCATCCCAGACTCTCAAATCACTCACAATCTGATGAGCCAGACAGATGTGTAAGATTATTCCAAGATGTCTGAGAAATCTCACTTGTAAGTACAAAAGGTTGGACAAACACGTACAGCCCTTATTCTACAAGAATGAAGGGGAATGTTTACCAAGAAGGTCATTTTCAGATGAGCATAGCTGAAGCACAGTCAAATGTGGTTCTAAATTACATACCTTCTTCCTAAAGAACAGGTTAGGAAATGTATCTAAAAAAGCTTATCTCAACCTTGCAATGGAATGCTTGGGAATGGGAAAAGCACTCAGCAGTAAAAAGTGAGCTGCCAAAAGGATTTACTGAGGTTAATATGTAGCAGGTTAATTTCAACAGGCAACTCTGGGATTTTCATTCAGGAAGAATTATGTTAGAGCTTTCCAGCAATGGAACATACTTCCTCATAAGCTCCGTGAGAGCCATGTATTAGAGATGTTGTGGGGAAGATCTAAGAATTGGGGGAGCTAGGCTCAAATTAGGGCTCACAAACTCAAATTCCTTCAGGGATTGTGCAGATCAATTGTGTAAAATGGCAAGGCATTGGGAGGTGGGCCAAACTGCAATGGACTGGACAGGCACAGCCCACCTAAAGGCATTCACATTTGGCACAGATGCTCCTTGGCTTACAATGGGGTTA
>CM052443.1:74197720-74252319 GCA_028533085.1 Varecia variegata
CATGCACCACCATGCCCGGCTAATTTTTTCTATATATGTTTCAGTTGGCCAGATAATTTCTTTCTATGTTTAGTAGAGACGGGGTCTCGCTCTTGCTCAGGCTGGTCTCAAACTCCTGACCTTGAGCGATCCACCCGCCTCGGCCTCCCAGAGTGCTAGGATTACAGGTGTGAGCCACCGTGCCCGGCCTGAATTATGCACTTTAAGAGTAAATTTTATGGTATGTGAATTGTATTAATATCTCAATAAAAATATTAAATCAAAAATAAAATGTCAAGTATAAGTACACTTAAAATTCAGAATCTGCCATACTTCTGATTGATTAGGTTTGCCTACTTTTGAGAGCCTATAGATGTTTACTGACTAAATGTCAAGAAGGAGGAAAAAAAGGAGAGGTTAAGTCTGGAAATTCTGGGTGTGGAGGCACTTTTTAATAATAAATGCAGGAGCCCCCCTGCCTTTGATCCCTCACCCCTTATCACCATGGGAATAATTATCCTTTTCATAGAATCCTAGACATTGGGGGCATGGATTTTAGAAAGTATCTACTGAATCCAAATGCCCTATTCTACAGATGCAGAAACCGTGGCCTAGATGGAGGCAAGAGTTTGCTTAACATTACCCTGTGAGCTGGCAAAGGAGCTGAGAGTCAAAATGAGATTTCCTGTCCCCACATATTTTTGGGCTGCCCTTTGCCTATCCTCTTAACAGTCAGGGGCCATCAAGTTAAGGAATTTGCAGGTGTGCTTTGCTGTGAAATGCAAGGAAGCATTGATTCCGCAGCTGCTTCTCCCTAGAGGCGAGCATTTCGCCCTAAGAGATTTGATGACTCTTCACTTTAGCACTCACGCAAGACTGTGACGTGGGTAACGCCCCGCTGGATGTGTGCGAGCTAGAAAGCTTGCGGGAGGACTCTCCCCCCTTGAGGAAATCAGTGATTGGAGAGCTGGCATTGTGTTTTTTGTCTTGGTAATTCCTGGATTTTGCAAAGTTCCTCCCATCCCCAAGCTCTCCGGTTTATTCAAGCCACCTTCCATTTGAAAGAAGACTAAGACACAGCCTGTCACTCTACTCGTCTCTCTTGGACCTACTGCGGTTGCTCCCACTGGAGTGTTTAGGACTGAACCCCCGAAGCAGGCACTGCGCCTTCCTTGAAGTCCCCGGCACACCGTCACCCTGTGGACACGCATCTTCCCCTCTCCACCGAGGACTGCGTCCTGCAGCCGAGCAGGGCGAACGCACGGGGTACGCAGGGCTGGTGGTCTGGCGGGCGGGAGGGTCCGGGTCCCCCAGCGACCGTCCTGCTGAGGCACGGGCCGGAAACGAGAGCTCTGCACGCTCCAGAGTCCCCCTGGCACCCGGGGTCAGAAAACAACTTCTTAGCGGCGTGGAGGGAAGGGGCGGCAAAAAGGCGCCAGGCGTGGGTGCTAACCCTGCCACTCTCGCGTGTCCAGGTCCCTCCCAGAGATGACAGGACCGCATTGTCTCACTGGATAATGGGTTTCTTCCCTCTTTGGATGTGTGTGTGGGGGGGCAGCGGGGAGTAAACACACGTTGATGGAAGTGGCTCGCCGAGGCAGAGGGAGGTCTCTGCTTACCTCTCGCCGGGGGAGGCAAGCGGACCGGCAAAGCCGGGAAGGTGCGCCAAGGTGCCGTGTGGGCCTGGCGGAGTCCGAGCGGCGCGCAGGCGCACTGGGGCTCGCCCGTAGCCGGCGCCGGGGTACAAAGAGTGCCGTGGCGAGCCCGGCCGGTCTGAGGGAGCCGCCCGGGTCCCCCGGTCCGCTCAGTCTCTCGCGCCCTGCTGCGGGGCGCAGCCACAGTCATTTCCTACCCGGGGCCTGAGGCTTGCCGGTCTGCCCCGACTTCTCCGCCCTGACAGGGTTGCAAGTGCGCGGCGGTTCCAGTGCGTTTCGGGGTTTAATTCTGGCGCTTGCCAGCCCGGCCGGCTCCGCCCCCGCCCGGCGCCCCGCCCCCTCCCCGGAGCTCCGAATCTGCGGCTGGGAGAGCGAGCGGCCGGCTCGGCGCGGCAGGTTGGGAGAAGCGCCTGGAGGTGAGTGGCGCCGCGAGCTGCGCTGCGCCCCTTTCCGCGGCGGCGTTGCCCTGGGGCGCCCGGGCTCCGACCTCTGCCCCGGGCCTGCTCCCGCGCCGTGCAGCGCAAACTTGGCGCGCGCCGGGGCGCACGGCGGCTGTGGCTGTGGCGGTGGCGGAGGGCAGCCCCCGCAGGCTCCCGCTCGCCCGGGTTAACCCGGCGGCCTCAGGGCGGCCCTGGGGAGGGGTCCGAGGGGCTGCTTGTGCTCCGCGGCTGCTTGAGTTTGGCGCGCGCTGCGGCTGCGGAGCTCTGTCGGTCCGGGAGGGAGCGCGGGGCGCCGGACTTGGGGCAGCGGGAAAGTTGGGGCCGGGCCGGCCGGCAGGAGGGTACGGGCGCCTGCCGACCCCAAGCCGGGGCGCGCTGGCTATTAGGTGCCTCTGGGTCTCTCCCTAGCTCAGAGTGGTATGGGGGACCCTCTCTGAAGCGTCTCTCCGTATAGTTCGATGCTGTGCTCCGTAGGACAGAGTGGCGGTCAAGACCCCTTTATCCTCGGCCCCAGAGCAGCAGGTGGCTTCGGGTCGCCCTCAGCCAACTCCGTGATGGCTCCGGCCAGGCTTGGAGGGGCCGGGAGGTGGGGGAGGGGTGTGGGCGCTGCAGCGCTCAGGGCCTATGGGGACGGCCCAACCCGGCCTGGCCAGGGTGGGTTTCTGGAGGACCCGCGGTGTCAGGTTGAGGGAAGGTGCAAGCGTCCTTAAGCGGACTTAGTCTCTGAAAGTGCCCTCTTCCATGCTACCTGGGCAAACATGCAGGGAGCGCCACGCTCACAGCAGCCGGCTTGCCTTGACCATTCATCTCCCTCACCTGGATTTCCGTGGAACTTTCAGAGGCAGCTTTTCTTGGTGGGTCCCGCAGATCAGCAGGAGCTGTGCTGCACGAGGATGACCTGGTGAAGGCCATGATGGTGTTAGCGTTAAGTCTATGGCGTCTCCCAGTGCTCGCTCTCTGCACGTCTCCCCAGAGGGTCAGCTCATGTTATTAATGAATTATCATATTAGACTGAAATCCCTAAGACTAACAAGGAAGGTTAATTATCCAGATCTGTGATCGTGCAGTTCTGTGCCTCACCTTCTTGTCCCCTATCTCTGGAGCTGAATGGAAATCAGGGCCTGTTAGCTTATTTTTAATTCATGAATTTATTCCACTTGACTTTTAGATGATACTTAGCTGTTCATCTGCTGGTTTCTCCATTTATCTTTCTCTGCTAAAATGTTGCGCATTCCCACATTCTATTTATTTAAAAAAATTGAGATGTACTAAACATACTATAAATTTACTCTTTTAAAGTGTACAGTTCAGTGGCTTTTAGTATGTCCGTAAAGTTACACAGTCATCACCACTAATTCCAGAATATTTTCATCACCCCCAAAACAAACCCCCTACTCATTAAGCAGTCATTCCCCACCTCCCACCCCAGCCTTACCCTCTCATTTTAAGGCAGTTACTTGTGAAGTTTCCCCAAGATAGAAATTGAATTAGAAAACTGAGAGATTATTAACTTTGGGCCTTTTTCTGTTAATAGGTTTGGGGAAAGGTGCTGCCGCTGAGGCAGTGGAAGAAAAATTAAGTATGGGCTTGTCCCTATGGGGAGAGAAAAATGACGATGGAGGAGAAGCTGCCAGTGGAGGAATAATTGCCTCCTTTAAAGATACACAAATTGGGAATGCATTTTATTCCCTTAGGGTACAGGGTGCTTTTGGCAATCTTTCTGTGCTCTTGATTTGCCTAGTCCATAAATCACTCTAGTTGAAGTTCTGTCTCAGCAAAAGTGAGTTCTGGGTGTGTGTGTGTGTGAGAGAGGGAGGTTAGAGCAGAAAAGGACTGCAGGTTTAAAAATAGTTTTTAAAAAATCATCCAAACTGTTGCCAAATAAAGCGACCATAGACAAATGGCCACTGGAATTGATACATTCAAGACTAGGTTCATATCATAAGTATCAGCACCTGCTTACAAATAGTCCTATGAGTTAATGTGCTCATACATTAGCCCTCTACTCCAGGGAGGAGGAGGAGCTTGGGGAAGGGTCTAGTTGTGGGGAGTGCAAGGAATTAGTGGGATGGATGGGAGAATGGCTGAAGGGGGCAGTGCTTGTGGGAGCTGAGGACTGTTAAGATATAGGGCGAGCAGATTCAGAAGCAGCAAAGTAAATCTCAGTGAAAAGTTGCAGACACTTCACTCAGGCTTTTGTTGGATTATTTGTGCATGTTTTTAAAATCAGTTTTAGTGAGCAGAGTTGAAGCCATCCAAATTACACAACAGCCACTACACTTCTCATTCACCCTTCAATCAAATACGGAAGTCAGCTTGACTTCAAATGTTACGGGAAATTTTATGCCTGTTGTGTGGGTGACTTGGCTTCTGCCATCTTTTTTTTTTTTTTTTAAGTAATTCTAAAAATTGAACTATACCATACATACACACTTTAAGTGTACAATTCAACCAGTTGTCACAAAGTGAACATAAACATAAAACCAGCACCCAGGTCAACAACCAGAACGTTGTTAGCATTGCAAAAGCCCCTTGCGTTCTCTTGTCCAATCACTACCCCTCTTGAAGAGTAACCACTATGCCAATTATGGGTTATCTTTGCCTGTTTTCAATGCTCTATCTATGTGGAATCATATAGTATGTATTTTTTAGTATTTGGTTTCTTTCTCTCAACATTATGTTTGTGAGATTCAGCTGTGGTGTTGTGTTCAGTCATTTTCATTGCTGTATAATATTCCATTGTATGACTATATCACTATTTTAGGGTTGAAAGGCATTCGTGTAGTTTACATTTTTTTCTATGGCAAATAGTGTGACTGAACATTCTAGTACATGTCTGGATACACATGTACACATTTGTATTGGGTATATACTCAGGAGAAGAACCGAGTTCTAAACTGGGGTTAAGTTTAAAAGAGACTGTCAAACATTTCTAAAGTGGTTGTCTAGTTTATACTTCTACCAGCAGTGTATGAGAGTTCTGTCCTTTTTAAACTGCAAAAGCAATAGATCTGCAGTTTGGCAAGTGGACAAAATGTGACCTATATTTACCCCATCCTAGCAGACTATTTATGTTGTATTCACTTCCAGTGCTTTCCATGACCATATTTTTATGGAATCATAATTCTAATACTCAGTTATATATATATATTTTAACGCTATTTTAATATTCAGTCTCCATGACTTTTTAATACCTACATAATTCCAAGGATATGCTTTCATTTAATATTATCATTGTTGGAAATACATGTTAATTTTTGGAGTTTTACTAGTTTATATTGCAGCAGAAATCATCTTTGTGCATATAGTTTTTTTTGCATATTTCATAAATTAGAGATTTTCCTTTTTATGGCTCTAGATCTTTATTGTTAAACTGTTATCTGTAGAGTTGAATTATCTTTGAACCTAGTATGGAATTGATTAAAGAAATATTTAAATTGCTAATATGTTACCTGAAAAAAGGTGTCTCATTGGCTTAAATTGCAATTCTGAAAATAATGGTGAGGTTGATCCTGATATCTTCTTTATAAATGGAATAAGTTGAACTTCTATTGCAATTTCATTTACCAGTCACATATTAATTTTCTTTATATGATACTATTTGCAAAGGTATTGAGCCAGGAGCTTTAAGGCATACAAAAAGGATCACACCAGTAAGTAGTTTATTGTCCAGAAATTATATATTATATATATTGTAAAAAATATATATATATAAAATATCTATTATAAAAACAGGGTCTTGCTGTGTCTCCTAGGCAGGACTACAGTGGCACAATCATAGCTCACTGCAACCTCCCACTGCTGGGCTCAGGAGATCTTCCTGCCTTGGCCTTCCAAAATGCTGGATTATAGGCATGAGCCACCACACCCAGCCCAATTAGGCATAATTCTTATGCATGACCAAGGAGTGTTTAGTTCATTCAACGATTAGAGTGCTTGTTTGAGTTCTGAGGCAGAAGAGGTCTTTCTTGCCTGGATGGTTAGGAGTGGCTTCCCCAAGAAGTAAGACTTGACATGAGCTTTAAGGGATCTTTAGGAATTGGTGAGGGAGCAGATAGATACCTGTGAAGATAAGAGACTAATGAGCCTTCTTCATGGGGGAGAAGAGCCCCAGTTGGCCACTCTGGACAATGGGACCAATGATGCTGGCTTTATTACTATTCTTTTTGAGTGAAAATAAGTGAACTAATATAAAGGCAGAAAAAGATACTTGGAGCTTTTTGGGAGAAAACTGTGTTGTACATTCAAGTCAGCATCATGGGGTTTGATGGTAAACACTTGCCAGAGATTAGAATGAATGCAGCGAGCTGCTGCTTTGCCTGGTTGTAGCTCTTACCTCCTCTCCTTTCCCCCTGAGATAAAATTCAGTGATAGTTTCTCTAAGCTGAAGGCTACTACACCAACCTTCATTTAGAATAAGCCAATAACACTTAACTTTAATAATAATTACATTTCTATTTTATGCAAGGCCCTGGTGGGAGAATTCAGAGACTAAAACCCTAAGAATTCATAGCAAATATATAAAGGTATAGAACTGTAATAGGAGGCAATAAGATAGAAATATATGGATATAAATGGCTTATTCTGGAAAGGTAGAGGATGGAGTAATTAATGCTGAGTAGAGAGGTCTGGGTGATATTTAGGGAGATTGGGCCTTGAAAAATGTGTACAGGTGGGGATTAACACATTAACTACCATGTGAGTTGTATTTAACTCATTATAGTTTTGAGCCCGGGGCCTTGTAAAGCAAAACCTGGGCAAAACCCTGCAATTGGTTCATGAAAATCTTCATGGTCTTATTGTTGCAATTAATATTGACAATTTAATTCTAAAAACGTGAATTAAATGAACAGGAGTCAAATTTCATTTGTATATTTATGTTTACCTTTGAAGGGCATTACATTTAGGCAATAGCGTTGGAAAAAGTAAGGCAGTTGGCAGTGCTTGACACAAATTAGTGTGGTCAGTCACGTGTTTGGAGACCCAGGTGAAGGCAATTTGAGATTGTACCTTTCGTCCAGTGACTTTTGATGGCCGAGCCAGGCTGGTGATCTTTGTGGAAATATTGTAGCTCTGGACCCAGACTGGCTGTGTGCCCTTTGGCACAGTTACTGAACCTCTCTGTGCCTCAATTTCCCATCTGTAAAAGAATAATAATAAAAGCACCTGTTTTATAGGGTTATTGTGAGGATTAAATGAGTTAAAACTAATTCTGTTGGTTGAAGCAGTCATAAACCTGTCCAGACTTAAGAACACTTAGAAGCATGACTGATTCACAGTAAGTTTTAAACATGTTTGCTGTTCTTGTTCTCTTCATTTTTAAATTTCTGAATTTTAAAATTTCTAATATTCACACACAGTGTAAATAATGCAAACAAGAAAGCATTTAAAATGGAAACTAAGGCCTGCCGTGATGGCTCACACCTGTAATCCTAGCACTCTGGGAGGCCGAAGTGGGAGGATCAGGAGTTCGAGATCGGCCTGAGCAAGAGCGAGACCCCATCTCTATGAAAAATAGAAAAATTAGCCAGGCATGGTGGCTCGTGCCTGTAGTCCCTGCTACTTGGGAGGCTGAAGTAGGAGGATCACTTGAACCCAGGAGTTTGAAGTTGCAGGGAGCTATGATGATGCTACTGCACTCAAGCCAGAGTGACAGAGCAAGACAGTTTTTATTTTCTCTCTTTGCCTTTTCCTTCCTTGCACTTTGTATTTAAATTGTGTATGTTGGGAGCAGATGATATTCCCACTAATGAAGACTCTTATACCAGATACACTGTTGAGTATTTGTATATGGATGTACCCATGGAAAAACTTTTCAGAAATAAGTATCCTCATGTGTTTTTCATTACAGAAGCAATCAGTTAATTGGAAACAGTTAGGGAGAGTGTCAGGTAACTTTGTTTGAGGTAATTTTTTAAAATTCATTTAGTTAATGGAATTGGGCAATGGGGCTTAGTTTAACTCCCAGAAGACATACTAATCCCTTTTCATAATTATCTGATCCCCAGAGAAGTGCATAAGAGCCTCTATTCTTGTTGGTTTGCATTTATTGCATATTGCAGATATAACCCCTTTTGATGTTTATTTTATACAAAATTTGGCTTGATTAGAGGGAATAATGTAAATTTATGTTTGTTGATATCTCCATTACATTTTTGGCTAAATTTTTTCAGATTTCTGTTGGTAATTCTGGTTGGTTCACCCTTTGACCTTGGGGAAAAATAGAAAAAATAATTACAACAAAAGTGGAAATCAAGTGTGAATACTTACACTCGCCTTTCTTTCCTTCCTTCCTTCTTTTTAGTATTCATCTCAGTGGAGCTGTTTTTTCCTATAAAAATAACAGCTTAAGAGTAGGCCTTTTTAGGGTATGGGATCATCTCTATTATGAGATGCTACAGCTCACTTTTCTGCCAAATACTCCCTCCTCTCCCTGCCCCAAGTGGAGCCACAGAGCAGTCTGACTGTCTTTGTATCATACCCCCTTCCAGTCACTACTGGATGCCCAAGAGTATCTTTCCTTCAAATGTAATAGACTAATTTTGTCTAATATAATAGGTTAATATAATTTATATACATAGGAACATATACTGTGTACTCTTGTGTCTGGCTTCTCTCCATGTTATATTTGTAAGATTGATGCATGTCATTGTATGTGGTTATGTGTTCATTCTCATTGCTGTATAGTGTCCCATTGTGTGAATATACCACTGTTCATCCTACTGTCGATGTACATTGGACTGTTCCCAGTTTTGGACCAATATGGATGGTATTGTCATGAACAGTTTTGCAAATATTTTCTGGTGAACATATATACCCATTTATTTTGGCTGTAATATATCTAGGAGTGGAATTTTTGGGCCATGCAGTTCAGCTGGAGTAGATATCGTCAGAGTGGTTTTATCAATTGAAACAGTGGTTTGTGAGTTCCAGTTGCTCCACATTCTCACCAATGCTTGTTATCGTCTGTTGTCTTATTTTAATCCAGTAAAAGTGTGTTACTGAATTCCCTAGCTGACATGAAGGTGAACACCTCAAAAAGAGTTCATACTCTTTTTTTATTTTTATTTTTTAATAGCTTAGAACAATAGAAATGCAAAATGGGGTTAAAGAATTGATCCCAGGGACTTTATATCAGTTCTTTAGCTAGTCTAGCTTTTCTGTGTCAGTCCATCAATTCTTGTGGGCTTTTTTCTTTTAATTTTATGGCAGATGTATTTCAAGGGATTTACTTCTAATAGAAGTTTAAAGAACAGAAGTTTATGAATAAACTCTACTAGTTCTGAGAATTAAGATATTTAAAGGTTGAAATTTTGCCTATGCTGTTTTACTCTTTCAGTTTTTCCGAATTTGTTAAATCAATCTATTGATTTTTTTTCCCTTTCACTGTGACGTTTTCATTTTCTTCACAGAAGAATTTGTCTAAGTTGTGCTCTGTAGTTGGCCAGAATTAATTTCCACAAAAATGTAAAAGAAAATATGCATAATTTTTTAAAGGAAAAAAAGAGGATTGTCAACATAGGGATAAGTTAGATACTGTGACACTTCAGTGGCAGTGCTCTAAGTTTTTGCTGTTTCTTAGAAGATGAAATGAGTAGTTTTCAGTAAAACTAAAACATGGTTTGATGTGTTTGAGTTTGTTTTGATTTACTTCCTGTTGGTCTTTTAAAATTTCTTCCTTCAGCTTTTATTTAGTGCACCTTTTTTATCTATTTAATCTTCGTGGGTTGTTTCTTTTTAAGGATTGTATGTCTCTTTAGAAATGTAATATACAACTTTCACCTAGCTTTATACCTATTCTGTCCATATATTCCATCTTCCCTTAAATATTATTTGGGGTATTGTTGATCAAGGGGTAGATGCTATGTGGTCTTAAATATCTATAAGGTACTTGTAGGTACTATGTGGCCTCTTGGTGGCAAGATTAAATCCTGGGTCACATAACTTAAAGGGTCTTTTGGAGAACCCAGGCTTCTGACCTTGGGGGCAGATTAAGGTTTCTGTGCCTTTGGAGTCACCACACTTTGAACTTCTTGCAAAGTTATAATTCAGGAGTAGGAGAAAAGTTTGCTGAATCCCCATCAAGGAAAGGAGGTTGGGAGAGAAATGATTGAAGATTATGAACTTGGACACAGAGTGTCTCAGCCCAGACATGGGTTCAGTAATGATTGGGAGAAGCAGTTCAAATATCTGACTCCTGAGGAAAGTTTTTTTATTTTTTATTTTTTATTTTATTTCGGCTTATTAGGGGGGTACAAATGTTTAGGTTATGAATATTGACCTTGCCGCCCCCCCCCCCCGCCCCGCCCCGAGGAAAGTTTTTGTAAATTGTTTTTACTTCTGTAAAGTTGAGGGAATTCAAGGCTAGTTCCCTAATGAGATCGTATAAACTTAGTTGTGTTCTGATGTGTCTTTATTGGATGGGGGGCACGGGGAGTGGAAAGGGAGCGGTTGTGCCTCCGGAGTGGGAACTGAGAATGGTTCATGATGCTGGGAATGACAGAAATGTGGGTGGGAGGTGCAGTGCAGAGGCACTGGCTTGAGGAATAGCAGGGCTTTTTGTAGAGTGGCCAGGTGGGAGTGGAGTTACTAGGTTATGCTTCATAGGCATTCAAAAATATTTTGTGCGTGTTATCAGTAGCATACTAATGCTGTCAGATCTGCCTGAAGGTACTGATTCACCAATTATCCTTATAGCGGTTTAGGGGCCCACTGGGTGGTACCTGTCCTTCAGGTGATGGGGAATTTCGTGCTTCCATCAGCTAAAGTTTAAACATTTTGGTTGTAGAGATTTGCCCTAATGAGGTTTGGTCCTGCTGGCCAGGTGTGCATCTGAGTCCGGTTTTTGTTTTTCACCACTCCCCTCCACGTGCACACCTTTTTTTTTTTTTTGTTCTGAGAACTGAGAGCCATGAGGGAACTATAAGCTATCCTCCCTAAATTCAGTGGACTGTGTTTTATCAGGACAGTTTTGATCAATTTTTAGGCTAATAGAGAAAACTGTTTCTTTTTAAGGCTAATTTTAGCCAACCTCAAAAACAAAAGGCTACTGTTTGGATACTCATGGGAAAACAGGAAAATCTAATTGGAAGGCTTTTGTTTCCCTTTAGTGAAATCCTATGTGCTCATAGAGCTTTTTCACACCTAGAGAACCTAAGTAGTACTGAGAAACAGAGCTGATACGTCTGGGCTCAGTTCTGCCTGTTCTTGGGAAGGGTGTGCCAACTCTTCATCTCTTGAGATCAAGAATGAGTAATAAGACCTTGAGGATTCTCAGCCAGCCCAAAATGATCTGTTAAATTAGCTTTAGCATAGTGGAAAAAAGTGTCACCTTTTCCTGCTCGGTCAACTTTCTTAGCAAAAGGAGGAAATACTGCTTTAGGGGCTTGAAGTTTATGTAGTTTATGAATCATTTTCTTGGGAACTCTTTCAAAGAAAAAGTGTTGTGAGCCTCTGGCCTCACATCCTCTTTGACCAGACAACTGTGTTTACTGTTGGTGAGACCTTTCTGATTGGAGTCCTGGCTTGTTCCCATGCTGAGGTCTGTATTAAGCTTGGGTCCCAGGCTGGGTTGGGGGGTCCCGAATCCATGGAAACTCTGCTTCATCCTGAGCATCCTCTTCTCTCTCCTTGACCCTTAACGACCCAGGACAGCCTTTCCTTTCCTATTTCTTCTCTGTTTTTTACCTTTGTTTTTGGACTGGTGAGGTTGAGGGGATCTGATTCAATATTATAGGGCAGTAGTTAGGAGCTTGGGTTCTAGAAGCACAACACTATCCTGCCAGACATATGTTTCCTTTGCTTCTATGTGTTTGAAAACAAACATTAATATTATTATGCCATGGTGTTTAAGTGTGTCTTGGGATGTATGTGTAAGGGTGAGGAGCCTGGGAGGGAAGATAAAGGAAAGGAAGGAAGACTTAGGATATAGTATTTCCTGACTGTAAGACTGTAAAACTCCCAAGGAAAATTTCAAAGGGGCTGCCTTGTTTGCTTCTGGCCAGAGAAGCAGAGAAAGAGCTGTGACCCCAGGTAGCACACCGTGGACCAGAGAAGTAGAGCTGTGGCATGAAGTAAAAGGGTAGAGGCAGGCTCAGGAAGCTAAGTCCTATTGAAATCTCAACTCCATGAAGTACTGAGTAAAATAACCTTTTTTTTTTTTTTGGCTTGCCAAATTGGGATAAGGAGAGGTCTGCACAGAGAAGCCGAAAAGATGGTTTGAGCCATACATGAACTTTGTTGAAATCTGAGTCATTGCAGAAGCTTGTTGCTTCTGCTGCCCCAGGCAAAGGACACTTTGCCTGGTTGCTTAGGTTTAAGGGATTCCTGGTAATTGTTCAGTAGGTGGGAGTTGAGACTGGGGCACTTGTCATTGGGGGACTGGGATGTGGAGAGATCGGATGTGTTCTTGGGACCCCAAATTATTGCTTTGAACATTTCTTCTGGGAAATACTCTATAGCTGTGGTCTCCAACCCTAGGGCTGAGGACTGGTACCAGTCCATAGCCTGTTAGGAACCAGCCACACAGCAGAAGGTGAACAGATGGACAGTGAGTGAGGGAAGCTTCACCTGTATTTACAGCTGCTCCCCATCGCTCGCATCGCTGCATAAGCTCTGTCTCCTGTCAGATCAGCAACGGCATTAGATTCTCACAGGAATGTGAACCCTACTGTAAACTGCTCATGCGAGGGATCTAGGTTGTGTGCTCTTCTGAGAATCCAATGCCTGATGATCTGAGTGGAGCTGAGGTGGTGAGTGCTGGGGAGCAGCTGCAAATACAGATTATCATTAGCAGAGAGGTTTGACTGCACAATAAGTGTAATGTGCTTGAATCATCCCCAAACCATCCCCCTGACCCCCATCTGTGGAAAAATTGTCTTCCATGAAACCCATCCCTGGGGCCAAAAATGTTGGGGACTGCTGCTCTCTAAGACTGCTGGTTATGCAGAGCTGAGCTGGAAGCATGCTACGGACTTCTAAGGGCCAGTGGTGTAAACCATTCATCTGTAACAATGTTTCCAGGATACAGTGCGTAAATGCTCTTGATAAACTGTGAGCCTGTTAATAGTTGTTAAGTTGGTGTGATTCCTTGTATCTGAAGTTTTGGGAAGTGAGGATAGTAACATTGTATTTACAGTCTAGGGTTTACAGGGACATGCAAAAGCTTTGTTCCCTTCATTTTACTTTCCTTACATCAGCCAAATTCAATGATATACACACACCCAGCAGGAATGAGTGTATATGTACACCAAAAGCATTTGTAGGAATGTTGATGATAGCCTCAACTAGAAGCACTCCAAATATTCATGAATGGTAAAAAAAAAAAAAAAAAAAAAATTGTGATATAGTTATGCAGTGGGATACTACACAGCAGTGAAGATGAACAAACTACTGGTACACAGAGCAACATTGGTGAATTTCATAAACAGTATATTGATTAAAAGAAGTTAGGCTGGGCGAGGTGGCTCCTGCCTGTAATCCCAGCACTTTGGGAGGCAGAGTTGGGAGGATCACTGAAGACCAGGAGTTCGAGACCAGCCTGAGCAACATAGTGAGATGCTGTCTCTACAAAAAAATTTTTTAAAAATTAGCCAGGTGTGGCAGAGCATGCCTGTAGTCCCAGCTACTCAGGAGGTTGACGTGGGAAGATTGCTTGAGCCCAGGAGTTCAAGGTTATAGTGAGCTGTGATTGCACCACTGCACTCCAGCCTGGGCAACAGAGCAAGACCCTGTCTCTAGGAAAAAAACAGAAAAATTAGCCAGGTGTGGTGGCATGCACTTATAATCCCAGCTACTTGGGAGACTGAGGCAGGAGAATCACTTGAGCCCAGGAGTTCAAGTTGCAGTGAGCTATGATTGCACCATTGCACTCCAGCCTAGGTGACAGAGTGAGACTGTGTCTCAAAAAAAAAAAAAAAAAAAAGAAAGAAAGAAACAAGTTTACATATTATTGTATGATTTTATTTATTTGAAATTCAAGAAGGGGCAAAACTAATTGATGGTGACAGAAGTCAGGATAGGGCAGAAGATGGGGCAAAGGATATATTGACTGTTAGGAGCATAAGGGAACTTCTGGGGTCCTGATAATGTTCTCTCTCTGATGTAGGTGCTGATGAAGTAGATGTTATCATTTGTAAGAATTAATCAAGATGGACTTTAAGATTTATGTACTTGGCTGTATATGTTACTTCTTTAATTTAAAAAAGTTTACTAAGATCAAACACTTAAAAATAAACCAAAATTTAAATAAATCAATAAGGCATGTTGGTTGCCAAAAAGAAAAACTCATTCAAACTGGCTTAAACAAACCAGCATCAACAACAGGAATTTGTTGGAAGGAACCTGAGAGCATGGTTGCCCAGTCAGTCCTCTTGGGAACTGGGGGCTTAGACTTGATGTTACGATTTCTTTTGGGCACTCGTGGTATCTTTTTTTTTTTTTTTTTTTTGAGACAGTCTCGCTTTGTTGCCCGGGCTAGAGTGAGTGCCGTGGCGTCAGCCTAGCTCACAGCAACCTCGAACTCCTGGACTCAAGCAATCCTACTGCCTCCGCCTCCCTAGTAGCTGGGACTACAGGCATGCACCACCATGCCCAGCTAATTTATATATATATATATATATATTTTTAGCTGTCCATATAATTTCTTTCTATTTTTAGTAGAGACGGGATCTCGCTCTTGCTCAGGCTGGTTTCAAACTCCTGAGCTCAAACAATCCACCCGCCTCGGCCTCCCAGAGTGCTAGGATTACAGGCGTGAGCCACCGCGCCCGGCCTCTCGTGGTATCTTGTCCCCAGCATCTGTGCCATTCTTTGGCTTCTCTCTTTAGACTCCTTTTTTTTGCTTCAGCTCGTATGTACTAGTAGTAGAAAATGGCAACCCAGCCCTAACCTAACTTCTTTTTCATACCTTGTAGTTCACTATCTCTGGCCCTCGCTCCCTTTGTCCTCGTTAGTTTAGCCTATGTCTCCCTTTTTCCCCCTGGGAACAGGAATCTACTGCAGTCTAGTCTACTGTGGCTAGAGAGGCTGGGATCCTGTAGAAAAAGCAGAGTAGTCAAGGTTAAGGCTGGGTGGATTTTTCTAAAAAGGGAGATGCAGTGGGAAGAAAATGGTTGCCATCCCTCCACATGTTCTCCTGCTGAATTTCTGTTTCCTCTCATCTTTTCCAGCCATTGTTTCTATCAGGGAAAAGAGTCCTCAGGGAATTCTTTGTTCCCTCTCAACAAAACCAGACTCTCTTATGTCTACTTCCAAACGGGACATCCTAGTAGCTTGATCCCATTTTCTTGTTGAGGTCTCCCTGAGCTTTGGTCTTACCAAGATCCACCACAAACTTGTTTTTAGAGGGAACTGTTAACCTTGTATCATTTTGGGATTATGGAATAATTTTCTAAATGCATGAAGATTCACCCCTTCTGGTCATAATTCTTTGTACCAAATTATAGGAAATATTGTTCCTA
Source organism: Varecia variegata (assembly GCA_028533085.1). Classification (NCBI taxonomy): domain Eukaryota; kingdom Metazoa; phylum Chordata; class Mammalia; order Primates; family Lemuridae; genus Varecia; species Varecia variegata. The sequence continues at coordinate 74,213,255 of CM052443.1, forward strand.
AGTTGGTATGAGTTTAGCAATTCAAATAGCCTTCTTGATATCTATTATGGTCTTTCTAACAACCTTGATAGAAAGAATTGTTGGCCCCCAGATTCAAGACATTTCAAGGCAGAGCATAGCAGTGTCTTTCTCCCAGTCTCTTGGGTAAGCTGTGGACTGTCTGTGAGACTTTCACTTGGCTTACGCCTATATGGAGTTTCTTAGCATTGTCCTTGAACTTTTACTAGGTACCTTTATAATTGTGCCTTTCCTATTTGTTCCTTCTCAATTAAAACTCACTTTTAGTATAGCCTCTGAATATAAAAATCTGTCAACTTAGTCCTACTAAGTGTACTGAATTTCTCTGGACTCCCAACTTGCCAAGATCCATCACAAATTTGCAAAAGGTTGTGTTGAATATGTTTCCTTCAGAAATTAAGTTTTTAAGTGAATTCATCAGAGTAGTTATGTGAGGAGTCTTAACTTTCGGTGTCGTTTTTTTTTTGTTTGTTTGTTTTGCTTCTAGAAAAAAATTTTTTAGAGATCTAGTAATTTTCATCAAGTTCTGTTTTAATCATTTAAAATTATTTGCATAATCAGATGTTGGAAAGATTTTCAGGCAGAGACTAATACTAAAAAGCTAAAAAAGAACTTGCACTTTTTGGAATGATTTCTATGTCTCATAAAATCCCAGACTATTATATTTCCTTATTTTGCCAGCAGACTGGTATGCCGGTTAAGTTTATAACCTTGATTCTTGTTTTATCCCCATCAGTTAGAGATTAATTACATGCCTGTGGAATGGTGAGCTGTTGAACCTTGTCTTCTTTGAACTTAACTATTGTTCTCATTAAGGTCTTCTAAAGGTCAGGCAAACAAGTAACTTAAGTTTTTCCCCTCCCCCTAAAGTACATATTTATAAAGTAAAAACTTTAATTAGAAATAGGCAAAAGTTATTTTTAGTTTATTAGATTTTTTTTATGCAGATGGTTAGCATGAACCTTCACTGGCAGTAAGACCTGCCATTTGCCTACCTTCTTTTGATTGCTCTAGGTATTAATTATTCCATTGATCATTAAAATAGTTTAAAAAAGTGGTTTCATCACTCATGTTACACTAGATTATGCTCAGTGGCTTAAAATAACATTTCAGTTTCTTGTCACATTCATGACAGCCAGGGCTCTCCTCCAAGGGTCATGTTTGTCCAAGATCCATTCTGAATGAGCCGCCCCACTCAGGGACATCCTCTTGTGGTAGAGGGTAGGAAAGGAAATGACCAATCTATTAATGGTTATTAACGCTTCTTCATGTATGTCGCTTCCACTCACCTTCAGTTGGCTGAAGCAAGTCATATGGCTTAGCCTGCCAACCATGGGGTAGGGAAGTGTAATTAATTCTTGCATCTGGAGACACTAAGTCACATGACAATGGGGGGTATAATCCTCTTTCAGGGAGGGCACCAAATTAGAAACAACAATATAGTCTACCATAATGGAAAACTATATTTAATTCAACAGGTTTAATGCTGATTCAAAAGCAGTTTTTAGAATTGGTTAAAATCTGTATTTTGAGTTTTACTTTGAAAAGGTTATGCCTCAGAAATCTGCCCAGATGTGGAAAATGTTCTAGGTTTTGGACAGGGCTGATTAATCTTTTATGAGCTGGAGAGCTGTGCCCACAATTTGGTAACTTTCTATTAATTATTACTGTTTCTCAAGGGTCTAGATCTGTATTTTAAGTAAGAAATTACATTTTTTACTCTCTTGACTTTTATATCTTGATTTTTCCGTGTATCACTGCTATCTTATTGGTCAACTGATTTTTGTTTAGTTGCCTGAATTAATATGGTTTTGGTAGTCAATCAAAAGTGGTTGGTGCTGTCAAGGAAAGGGTTGAGATGGGCCCTTTTGATGAAAATAAAATTTATTAGGGCCTAGTAAATCTGCCCTGGCATTTTTCTTTCAGAAGTGAAATTGCTGAGCTATTTCTTACTAGGAAATTTCTGCCCTATCATTTAATAAGTATGAAATCAGAATTCTTTGAAGAAAAATGGAAAATTATACTTTGAGGTACAAAATGTTAGTGCCCTGACCTGGTTATTCACCATTTACATGTTGAGGAGATTCAGAACTCATGGGAATCTTGGCCCTTTCTGCAGGCCACCCGTGGCCCTTTCCCCACCTGCACACTCCTTTTCACAAGGTGAGGGCCATGTATTTAGGCAAGAGTCTTGGATAGGTTCTGTAATTTTTATGAGAATGTTGAAATCTCTTCTGCTTGGCTGACTTTTAAAGTAAGTGGCCCGACCCTCAATTGGAAACATAGGACACTGCACTCTGGGTTCTTCCTGAACAGTTAACCTGCCCCTGACTCTTAATGAAAACATTTTTGAGAAATAGTGTTCGTTCATGAAATTCTAAAGATTTTACTAGTTACATCAAAATATTGGGTACTTGAAATGCTGTACTTTCTTTTCCCTCTAATTTCTTTTATTGAGTTAGCATGTATTCTGTCCTCAGCTTACACTGTTGAGGAATAGAGAATAGTTTAGGAAACAGGCTACAGGAAACTCTCACACACTCTTTTGCCTCTTTCAATGGCCTTCTCTTGCAGAAGTTTTCTTCTTTTGAAGAAAAGTTGCCTGAGACCTTGATAATAGAAAATGCTGAGGCATTTCTTGGGAAAATATGTGATTTATTAAATAATGTAAATCTTGTAGGAGGTTGTGATTTCCTCATTGCTTTGGCCAAATTTGTATCCCACTGTCAAATAAACCATGTATAACTTCGTGATGGTTATTTTTGCTCACTAATTTAGGCCTCATTTTACTATTATGTTTTCCTTTGTGCTGAATTTATATATATATATATATTTTTTTTTAAATTGAGGTAAATATAATTTACATCTGGTTTTCAAATTTGCCTTAAGCCTTTTTGGAACAAGGTTGGGTGTAAATATTATCATGGTTACTTTGTGCAGTTAAAAGTTTTAAGAGGCCCTATGTGTACAAAGAACACACGTGCACACACAGAGCTAGGTAACGCTAACACTTCTTTCTGTGCTTGCTTAGTCTCCTTTATTGTTCTGACAAGCAGTACCTGCTCAGTGGAATACTGGGGTCTGTGTCCCAGTACTCGGACACAGAGCAAGGATATCTTCTTGATCCCTTTTGCTAATGAGGAAGGGGATCCTGGTGTGCTCCCAGGGTCTGCTCTCCAGGCCCAGGACCTAGAGTGGAATTGAACTGGCAAAAGGCAAACAGCATAATGGGCACTTCTGCAGGGACAGATCTGGAGGGGACTGCACACTAACTTTTGGGTTTGAAGTTATGTTTTTGTTTTTTGTTTTGGCGACGGAGTCTTAAGAATGCAGTGGTGTTATTGTAGCTCATAGCAACATCAAACTCCTGGGCTCCAGCGATTCTCCTGCCTCAGCCTCCCAAGTAGCTGGAACTACAGGTGCACACCATGACGCCTGGCTAATTTTCTATTTTTTTGTAGAGCTGGGGTTTCCCTTTTGCTCAGGCTGGTTTCAAGCTGCTGAGCTCAAGCTATCCTCCCTCTTCAGCCTCCCAGAGTGCTAGGATTATAGGCGTGAGCCACGCCCAGCCTGAAGTTGGTATTTTTTAATGAGCCACTTTGATACTTAACCCAGGTCACTCTGTAGATTCTGATATACTCCATGGGCTGACAGCACGTGCCTGTCTGTGTTCTCCTGACCACCAGCCTCTGACCTGCCCAGGCTTTCCCTCCACACCCCTCCTTTGGTGTTGATAGCTCATGGGAATCAAGACAGAGTTGGCCAAAAGCTAATGCCTGCACCGCTGTGCTGTGGCTCCCCATAGAGTGCCTTCCCTGAACTTTGACTTAATGTTATGCCTTTTGCTTTTATTGATGGGTCTATAGCTCCTGGCTCTCCCTTTGCTTCTGTAGACACACACTCCCTTGGTGACCTCATCCTATCTCATGGTTTTAGGTATGGTTGATATTTCTAGCATTCTCATGTTTACATCTCCAGCTCTGACTTCGCTCTCCAATCCCACTTGATATATTCAACTCCCTCCTCGTGTCTCCACCAGGTGCCTGGTGGCCAAATCAACGTGGCCAAAATAATAGCCTTCCTGACTCCACCCAAACTTGTTCTCCTTGCGTCTTCTCTATCCTGATGGGTAGCAAAACCCAGAAACTTTGCTGTCATCTTCACTTCCCTTTTCCACACATCCCATCCAGTAGTAAAGCCTGTTAACTCCACCTTCCACCTTCCAAATACATGCAGAATCTGCTTCCTTCTCCTTGTCTCTACTGTCACCATCCTCTCTGACCTGAGTTACTGAAATAGCATCTGCTTCCTCTCCCCGTCTCCACTGCCACCATCCCCTATCTCCTGAATCTCTTGAATGACTGCAGTAGCCTTGTAACTGGTCTACCTGCTTCCCCTTGCAGTTCATTCTCAACAATCATCCTTTTAAAAACAAAAGTCAGGTTGTGGCACTGCTCAAACCCCGTGTTGGCTCCCTGTCTCCCATAGGAAGAAAAAGTTTTTACAGTGGACTTTATGGCTCACGTGATTTCATCCCTAACCTCCTCTCCTGTACTTGCCCCTCCTGTGCGCTTTCTCATACATACCTGTTGTTTCCCTTAGGGTCTTTTGCACAGGCTATTCTCGCTGCTTGGAGTGCCCTTTCTTCATCTCTGTGAGGTCCTTCCTCAGATGTCACCATCTCAATACTGTGACTCTGTATTCAAGGTTATAATTTGTTCCCTCCTGATCCCTCTTAATCAGCTCTGCCTTTTTTCTCATAGCACAAATCAACCAGTATCATGTTATGTAATTTACCTGTTGTTTGTATTATTTCTTGATGGTCTATCCCAGTAGAGTATGGGCTTCCCCAGGGCAGAGATCTTTATTTGGTTTGTTGATGTACACCAAGCTCCTAGATAGAACATAGCCTGGAAACATAGACGGCACTTAAAAGATATCTATTGTTGAATGAACTGCTGATGAGTATTTACTGTGCTGTTCAGAATCTCTCACCCTCGTATGAGGAAATGTATGTTTCAGTTCACTGTTAGGAAAATATTTATTTCCCTGATGAGCAAGGATCCCTTCCCCCCATTATGAAATTTCGTTGTATAACTCAACACATTTCCTTTTCTGCTTTGGCTACCAGGATGCCAAGAACTAAGTTTAGGCTTAGTTGTGATAGTGATTTGCTTCAATATATTGGTAAAATAATGCAACCTTTCCCCAGCGTTTACATGATGAAAAGTTGTTCCAGAGTTCTTTTTTGACAATAACTCTGTTTTTTATAGTTAGACCCTTTAGGTAACTTTTGGGAGTGTATGGGGTATAAGAATTCAAATCCAATCTACAAAGGAGAAAAAGTCCTTTATTACAGATTTGTTTGTCTTAGCTTATAGCTGGTTTTATTTTAGCTTTGGCCAGGTGAGCACCATGGTTTTAAGTCGTATGCCACTTACTGGTTTTGATCAGTGTTCTGCAGCAACAATTTTGGATATGCTATCTCTCTGTAGGCTTATGTTTGATCGAATTACACTTATACAAGTATTAACATACTTGTAAACTACTGTTGTCTACTGCTTTGGTTAGTTGATTCCAAACTCTTGCTTCTTAAACCCAAGGACCCTAATTAATGACTTTTAAAATATTTCTTGCCACAGTTTCGTAAAACGAATTTCTTTTTGCTAAAACTTGAAAGGATTAAATTAATGGTAGGGTGTTGAGTCTGGAAACACAAGGACTTATCCTAGTGTGTGCTTTTAAAATTACGGTAGATTCAGGGGGTACCCAAAGTCATAGGGTAAACATCTTCCTGGAACTTCAATTTTGCTTGAAATTTTTGGAGAAATCTCTTTTAAATTTGGGCAGACTTAGCAAGTCCTGACACACAGATGCTTACAAAAATCCATAGACTTTCATATTTTTGAGTTGGTCAAATTTGAGTTAATGACTCTCATAAGTGTTGCGCTTTTCTTTAAGCAGGTGTGTGGTGACGTTAGTGCTGTGATTTAGGAAAAGCAGCAGCAAAGCCTGTGCCCGTTTCCCTGCTCCTGTGGCTGCTGCTTGTCCATTAGAACTAGAGCTGGGAATTTCACTGTGACCCCTTAGAAACTGTGCAGCTAGTTTTCCAACAAATTGAATTTGTCACCCAAAGGAGCAATCTTTTGTTTGTTTTTAAATCTGATTACCTGAAGCTATTCATTCTTACAACTTAATTCAATTCAGTTCCTATTCAAGTTGCTTTCAATTAAGTTCTGCAGGCAAACCCATATGTATCCCTAACTTTGCCTCTTAGGAGAATGAGGCCTTGGAAAATACAAAAGTACTGGGAATTCTGGTTATATTTTATGATCTTAGTCATTTTAGGATTATAAAAATTAAGGGGTTACTGAGAAAACCTGAAAAATTCTGAACTCTTCAAGGAGTGTTACCGTGCTGGCATTGTCTCTGAGGCGTTTCTCCCAGTGGATGGAGCAGTAAGGGGGTGACTGTGTTCCCCAACCCACAGTAGGAGTTGATAGACTGTACCAGCAGCAGCAGACCTAGAGATCTTTTTTTTTTTTTTTTTTTTTTTTTGAGACAGAGTCTCGCTTTGTTGCCCAGGCTAGAGTGCCGTGGCGTCAGCCTCGCTCACAGCAACCTCAAACTCCTGGGCTCAAGCGATCCTACTGCCTCAGCCTCCCGAGTAGCTGGGACTACAGGCATGCGCCACCATGCCCGGCTAATTTTTCTATATATATTTTTAGCTGTCCATATAATTTCTTTCTATTTGTAGTAGAGATGGGGTCTCGCTCTTGCTCAGGCTGGTTTCGAACTCCTGAGCTCAAACAATCCTCCCGCCTCGGCCTCCCAGAGTGCTAGAATTACAGGCGTGAGCCACCGCGCCCGGCCGACCTAGAGATCTTAGACTGTTCTTGAATGCTATTTGAAATAAGGCTTTTGTTATTTGTTATGCAAATAAGCCTATTAGTGGTTCTCGAGTGAAAACCCCTTGAATATCGGCTCTATGAAAAGTTTAATAATGTTTTTATATATCTGTGTTTGTATGCTTTAAAAAGTCAAGTTGTTGGCCGGGCGCGGTGGCTCATGCCTGTAATCCTAGCACTCTGGGAGGCTGAGGCGGGTGGATCGCTCAAGGTCAGGAGTTCGAGACCAGCCTGATCAAGAGTGAGACCCCCGTCTCTACTAAAAATAGAAAGAAATTATCTGGCCAACTAAAAAAATATATATATAGAAAAAATTAGCCGGGCATGGTGGCGCATGCCTGTAGTCCCAGCTACTCGGGAGGCTGAGGAAGTAGGATCACTTAAAGCGAGTTTGAGGTTGCTGTGAGCTAGGCTGACGCCACGGCACTCACTCTAGCCCAGGCAACAAAGCGAGACTCTGTCTCAAAAAAAAAAAAAAAAAAAGTCAAGTTGTTCTACGAAGCTTATAAATGAAAACGGAAGCTGTCTACCCCACCTTCGCCACCTGTTACCTTCCCCTCAGAGGAATCTCTTACTTTTCTTCTGATGATGTTCAATCGTAAGAAAATGCTTATATTTGACTGGTTTAGACCTGTGAAAATGGCAATATCTTGAGAAAGCATGTATATGATGTCATTTCTTGATTTAAAAAAATCCAATTTTGGATATCATTTACTGTCTTCACACTATGATAAATGAAGACATAACTTATCATTTTCCCCAATACCTCTCTTCTACTTTCTGAATATAAATGTTTTTTCACTTTATCAATATGTAATGTCTATAGTAGTATTTTGACTGGAAATAATTCATAGCTGAGACATGTAATTTAAATGATACTTCCTTCCTTATCCAGCTTTTTATCACCCCGAGTTAATTGTTTTATTTGCTTGTCAGTTTTGTGTACCTCTCACTGGTTCACTCCCAAACTGAAGCCTAACCCTCCTCTCTCTGTTTCCACTCCTCGTGGTAGCTCTCTGTGCACGCTTTCCTCCGGAAGGCATCCCTTCTGAAATGTCCTCATTGTTCTAAAGATTCCCTTCATTTCTTTCCTGGATGCTATAATGTCCTCTTTCCTTGTGGTTTCTCTTGGCCTCTGGTCTTGGTATAGCTTATGGGCCAACAGCTTCTGATAAGGTTCTTTACTCTTATTAGTTTGGCTAAGTATATATAATTCTACTTTGGAAATCCTTTTCACTCAGAACTTAGAAGAGATTGCTTCCTAAAGTTCTAGCTTTTTATTTAAAAAAACAAAAAAACAAAACAGGGCTCCCTGCCCCTGCCACCTTCTTCTCTTATAAACTTTTTAGGATTTTCTCTTTGTTCCAAATACTCTGATTGCTCTTTTTTCATTCATTTTTCTGGGCACACAGTGGCCTCCTCACACTAGAAACTTGTGTTTTTCAGATATTGGAAAATTTCTTGAATTATCTTTGGATAAATTTCCCTCTTTTCTCTACATTGAATTCCTCTTTTCAAATGTTGATCCTTCTGGAGCAATCTCTTAATTTTCTTCTCCTTTTTTCTATGTCTTGGTCTTTTACTTTTAAAGAAATCTGGTGGATTTCTTTAGCTTTACCTTACAATCATTTTACTGAACTAAAAAATAAATTTTACATGGCTAATACATGGCTCTCAAGTTTAGAAAATATAAAAGGGTATTATGAAAAGCCTCTGTGTGTGTGTGTGTGTGTGTGTGTGTGAACATATTTTCCTTCTCTTTCTATATCATAGATGATAACATCCTTTACATATTGTTGTGCACCTTGCTTTTTTCGTGGGACCGTATGTCTTGCGACTCCTCCATCTAGCTACTGTTTTCTCTATATTTTATTTTTACCATTTTAAACATGGCAGGGTAGTATTTTTTTAACAGATACTCTATTTTGTTTAATCAGTTTCCTATTAAATTTGCTGTATCAGTGCTGCAAGGAATAAGTTTGTGCATATATTATGCTCATGTGTGATAATGGCATGTGTGATGGATGTGGAATTACCAGGTAAAAGGAGATATGCATTTGTATTTGTAATAGATACTGCCCCAAATGCCTTCCACAGAAGCTGTGCCAGCAAGTTACAAAAGTACCTGTTTCTCTACATCCTTGCCAACATGGTGTGCTATGAAATTTCTTAATCTTTGCCAATCTAACTAGAAAATGGTATCTCATGTGGTTTTAATTTGTATTTCTCTTAGGAGGGTTGAGCATATTTTTTGTAAGAACCATTTGTATTTACCTTTATGTAAACTATTCATATCCTTTGCTATTGGGCTGTTAGTTACCAAGTTGTGTCACTTTCTATGTAAGGGAAATAAGCCCCTTTTCTGTGATAAGCATTGGAGTTGTTCCCAGTTTATTGTTCATCTTTTTTTTTTTTTTTTTTTTTTTTTTTTGAGACAGAGTCTCACTCTGTTGCCTGGGCTAGAGTGAGTGCCTTGGCGTCAGCCTAGCTCACGGCAACCTCAAACTCCTGAGCTTAAGCAATCCTTCTGCCTCAGCCTCCCGAGTAGCTGGGACTACAGGCATGCGCCACCATGCCCAGCTAATTTCTTCTATATATATTTTTTTAGCTGTCCATATAATTTTTTTCTATTTTTAGTAGAGACGGGGTCTCGCTCTTGCTCAGGCTGGTCTCGAACTCCTGAGCTCAAACGATCCGCCCACCTCGGCCTCCCAGAGAGCTAGGATTACAGGCGTGAGCCACCGCGCCCGGCCTATTGTTCATCTTTTGACTTGGATTGTTTTTTTGTTTTTTTTGAGACAGTCTCACTCTTGTTGCCAGGGCTAGAGTGCACTAGCATGATCATAGCTCACGGTAATCTCAAACTTCTGAGCTCAAATGATCCTCCTGCCTCAGCCTCCTGAGTAGCTGGGACTACAGGCAGGCACCACGATGCCCAGCTAATTTTTCTATTTTTAGTGGAGATGGGGGTCTCACTCTTGCTCAGACTGGTCTCGAACTCCTAAGCTCAAGCAATCCTCCTGCCTCGGCCTCCCAGAGTGCCAGGATTACAGGTGTGAGCCACCGTGCCTGGCCTTGACTTGGATTATATTACATTTTACCATGTAGATGATACATTCATCTACACTCATGAATGTATCATCTACATGGTAAGGCCTTATTTTAAGGCCTTTGGATTTAATGTCATGAAGAGAAAAAGGCCTTCCCCACCCTAAAATTATTATTTTAAATGTCCAGGGTTTTTTCCTGATATCCCTATGGTTTCAGTTTTTTGTATTTAAATTATTTGTCCATTTTTGAATTTATTTTAGTAAGTATGGATCCCAGTTTATTTTTTCAGGTGGCTGCTGGTTTTCCCAGCCATTTATTTCATAACCCCCTTTTCTTCCTTTAACTATCCCTTATGCTTGTTGAGTTCATTTCTTTGTGTTGACCAGCCTAGCTATTCACATTTTAATTGTTAACACTAGTCCAATTGTTAATATGTTAAGATTTTTGTATTAGGGAAGATTAAATTTATTTTAGATATTTTATTGTTGATGCTCATGTTAACCATCAATTTTGCAGTGACATTTAAAAATAAATCATGTAGGCCGGGCGCGGTGGCTTACGCCTGTAATCCTAGCACTCTGGGAGGCCTAGGCAGGTGGATCGTTTGAGCTCAGGAGTTCGAGACCAGCCTGAGCAAGAGTGAGACCCCGTCTCTACTAAAAATAGAAAGAAATTATATGGACAGCTAAAAATATATATAGAAAAAATTAGCCGGGCATGGTGGCGTGTGCCTGTAGTCTCAGCTACTCGGGAGGCTGAGGCAGTAGGATTGCTTAAGCCCAGGAGTTTGAGATTGCTGTGAGCTAGGCTGACGCCACGGCACTCACTCTAGCCGGGGCAACAGAGTGAGACTCTGTCTCAAAAAAATAAATAAATAAATAAAATAAATCATGCAAATTTTAAGGACAACTGATCAGAATTTTAAGTAGCTCAAAAGAACTACACTGACCTAGGCTGGTAAAAGTCAGAGTTTTCTAACTCAAGGTTTGCTGCTTTTTTTATGCCCCCAATGAGGAGGAAACAAGATGCCAAAACAAGGGTAAGAAGTACTTAATTATTCACCTTTGGGATCAAGATTGGCTTACAAATCAGAACATTCAGACTTGAGAGAGGAAAAATAAATAGGTCAACAATTTCAAAACAAAACTCTCAGTTTGAGAGCTGAGTAGAAGAGACTTGATTTCGGGTTCTCTCTGCCTTTTGAGATGCAACTCTTGGTCCAGTCTTAGGTGATGAAAATACAGCATCAGTGGTTAACTGGAGTACAGCAACATGAGCGCTTTTCCTTCTGGGAAAAGCCTTTATTAAGCCTGAGATGAAAAAAGAGACTGGTGAACCAGAGACCATTTCATTCTGAACCATAGTAGCCTTTTGGCATCTTTCCTCAGTGTTATTCTGAAGGAGCCCATAAATAGGAAAAAACAGTGTTGTCACTAGTGTGCGTATGTCTGTGTGGGCTAAACCGTTGCCATGTTATATTGTGACACTGAGAGGAGAACTTGTCTATATGCCCACCTGAGATGTCCACCTGGCATCCAAACAGTATACACATGAGGGAGGCATTTCAAAAACTTTTTTCCTAGGGGGGAATTAGTTTAAAACATTCATTGAATATGAGCGCAAGCACGGAGATATTATGGCGTAAGTAGACTGTAAAGTTTGTGGGCCACTCTCGGCCCCTCTGGTCAGTCCTCTCCTTAAACTAAAGAGGACTTGGGCCTCCCTTAGACATACAATGTACACAGATTAAAAGCAGCTTGAGAGTGTTCATCTTTTTAAGCACCATTTTTTTTTTGCTATTTTAAGCATTTTTAAGTGTGCAGTTCCGTGATAAGTGTGTTTACACTGTTGTGCAACCGTCACCACCATCCCTGTCCAGAACTTTTTCATCTTCTGAAACAGAAACTGTGTACCCATTAATACTACCTCCCCATTCTCCCCTCCTCCCCCAGTCCCTGGTAACCCCCATTCTACTTTCTGTGTAATTGTTCCTTTTCTAATTTTTTATTTTTAATTATTATGGGTTATTTTTAAATTTAGACATATAGTTGGTACTCAGAAGCTTAACATTCCTTATATGAATGTTTTCACCAAGCTACTTGGCTTGAGCGTCCAATTTGCTGATTAAGCCGTGTCCTGGGACTAAAACAGTCTTTATCACTGGTTTTGGAACATCTTGGAAATGGATAAGACTGTTTGAGTTTATTAGGGAGAAATGCACTTCCAGATTTCTGGAGTGTGGATCACAGATTTTCATACCAACAGTAGCATCTCAGCCTTGTTTCCCTTATCTCTTGGGCAGAAGGCAAAACTGGCCATTGTGGTATAATAAACCTTGTGTACACAGCAGCAGGAGGGAGCAGGGAGGTGGCGGTGCTTGGAGGCTCGGTAACTTGCCTAAGATAATGGGGCATCTGGCACCATGTAGTTACTGGTCAGAACAGTTTTGGAATTGGATTTCGTCCTGCAGTGATGGTAAGTCTTTGAAGAGGAAGGCACTTTTGAATATTTGCATTGCTTTGAAGCTGGCGCCTTGGAGATATTGTGACTTATTGCCAGTCAGAAGCAAAGCTGAGTGTGCGAGGTTTTCTTATGCAGGAACAAAGGTTGTTGAACGAAAGGAGATGATCATTAATTTTGTCAGTAAAAGCTATTGAACCCCAAGGGGAATTTGGAGGAGTCAGAGGTGTTTTTAGAATCTGTTGCTAATCAACCTATATCATAGATGTCAATCCTGGGCTAAGAGCAGAAGTTTGAGTTCAGAGTTTAGATCTACCGATTTATCACTCAGGCATGTTGTTTAAACTTAATAAGCCTCAATTTCCTCATCTGAACAATGGGCATAGACACAGTTTGTTACTGGGCTCTTTGTAAGGGACTGATGAGATAATGCATAATGCATTTAAAGTGCCTGGCATAGTCTTAATATATGAAAACTTTTATGTCCCTGGACAGGGCATAAAAATAGAACATTTTATTTTATATATATATATATTTTTTTTTTTTCTTCTCCTCCAAAACACTCTTAAGATCATTTAATCCTGAATTATTTAGCTTATTTGAATCTTGAGTAGTTTCTACTGGGTTGTGTTCAGGTATCCAGACCATCCTGGTTGAAGGTGAGAAGCTAAGGATAAGAGAGGCTGGTCCTTTGGGCCAGTCATTCCAAACTGGGGTGGCATTTCTAGTTCCCGATGGAGTGAATGAGGCAGATGCAAAGGTCATGGGAGCTTTGAGCAGTTCCTACACCTTATGTTGTTTTCCTCTTAGAGAAGTAGGCTGGAATTGGTTTTCAGTAGCTGAGTTCATTATCTAATTGTCTCTAAGCCATGCCTCCCCTTTCCCATGTTTATGAAAAGCAAAACAAAATCACTAGGCACATGATCCTTTCAGGAGGATCTGGAGATTCACTAGCTGACACTCGCAGATTTCACAGACTTGGGTTGAGATAAGCAGAAGAACATAAGTCCCCGGCCCCTTTTATCCACAGGGGTGAGCAGAGGTTTGCATCATGGGGAACAGGAGTGGGCAGGACCAGTTCTGTTGTCTCATGCACCCAAATAATGCATCTGCTTTGATAACTGCCTATCTTGATTTACTTGGAAAGGGCATTGAGTAATAAACAGTCAGTGGGAGTGTGAGGAATGAGCTTTTAGACTGACCCAACTTGTGGAAATTCAGAAAATGTAATGCAGAAATGTACGTTCTTCCAGCTTGTGAATCCAAAACAATGGAATTGTTAGAAGAACTTCTGAAACTTGTTCTTTTTTGAAAGCACTTTTGTGCACAGTGGGTACATGTGCTTTGGTCACAAAAATTTGTGCTTTAATCACATTGCTGGGGAGGCTGCGGAAAGTAATGTCAAATGTGGTGTCGTCTCAGCAGGCACTGGGAGATTTTCTTGAAAGAAAGGGGGAAAATGTTGCTCTTAAGCAGAAAATGCCATGTTGGCAGATGTGTATGTCTTATAAACATACTAGCAGAGAATGATTTAATTCTTCACCACTTGGTTTTAATCACTTCTAGGGTGACTCCCTCCCCCCAGCTGCCTTAGTTATTATACAGTGGCCTGCTGGCTGACATTTAACCATTAACTGTTTATCCTGGGAATGAACTGCTGTAAGTTATAGTCCAGGCATACAGATGCAAAGAGACGGAAAGGATCAGATGCTTTTAATGCCGCCTTCCTGCCCCTGATGACTTCTCTCAGAAACCTGATGAAAGCACCAACCCTAAAAAATTTTTACAATTGGAAAAGAGAAAATTTTCATTCTTCTTAAGTAGGAAATTCTGTAAGTTTCTGTAAAATTTTGCCCATGTAGGAACAATTGTCTTTTAACTCGAGTCACGTATTATAATTCCATGGATGGAAATGGGTGGAGGCTGGGGAGAGGGGAGGCTGAGGTAAGAAGCCAGGCCAGAGAATTAAAATGATGTCTTTCTTTGAGGATGCCCCCTTCACCCCCCGTGCTGGCTCCACAACCGTGGGATTCAGCCGTATCACTTCCTGTCCAAGTTGGCGCTGACAGTGGGGCACAGTAGCTCTGCCCAGTGTTCTCAAACTGCAGTTGGCAAGTTTCCAGTAATAGAGTCACCCAGAGAAACAACTCAACCTCCTTTTTTCTTTGTCTGCTGCCTTGGGCAGCTTCCCCAGGCCTTAGTACCTATGTTCTTTGCATTTTGGAATAGCCCCATGAGGTCCCCAAACCTTGCCTTTGATTTATGTTGCACTGACTTCCTGGACATCCCTTGCATTTGCCTTTGTTTCCTTCCTAGGCCTTAAGTCCTGTCTCCCTGGGGACAAGACACATCTAATGGTTTCCTGTGGGAGGATATATTCCTGTCCAGTCACTTTCCTCTCTAGACTAGCCAGGAATATAGCTCACATTTTTGGGTGCCTGCAACATAATGGGCACTAAGAGTTTTTCACGTGTGACTTCATGGGTATTATGATCATTCCTAAGTGAGGTTTAGAGGTTGTCTGCCCAGGTCGCAGGGCTAGGATGTAGTAGCATTCCAAGAAAAACAGCTTTACTCAGCATACAGTGAGACAGACTGTACACCAGCACTGCTGGGTGACAGAGTTGTCCCCCTGAGTTTGGGCCTCCCCCCGCTGTGTGGCTTCATCTTCCTAGTGCACAGTAAGCAGTGTGTGGGCCATGGGATTGTGGTGTTTGCAGTTTCCCGTGTTCTTGACCATGGAGGTGTTCCCTAAGCCTTGGGTGGTTTATGTTCTCTCTGCCATGCTACTCACTTCCTTCTGAGTCTTCACAGTCGTTAATGTCCATGTTCCTACAAACAGGTCTGTTCAAGGCAATCTAGACTTTTTCTACCATGTTCCTCAAAATTCATCCAGGCTCCATCCGTTATCTAATTTCAAAGTCATGTCCATGTTTTTTATTATTAGTTACAGCACCACCCTACTTACAGGTACCGAAGTCTGTATTAGTTTTCTATTCCTGCTGCAATAAGAACCACAAATTTCATGCTTAAAACAACATATATTTATTATTTTAGAGTTGTATAGGTCAGAAGTTTAAGATGGGTCTCACTGTAATAAAATCAAGGGATTGTCAGGGCTGATTCCTTCTGAAGGTTCTAGGGGAGAGTGTTTCCTTCCAGCTTTTAGAGGCTGCCTGCATTCCTTGGCTCATGGCCTCCTTCCATATGCAAAGCTGCCAGTGGCAAGTTGAGTCCTTTTTATGCTTCATGCTTCTCTTGCCGCCTCTTCTGTGATCCCATCTCTCTCTCACAGAGAGGAAAGGTGCTCTGCTTCTAAAGACTCATGATTAGATTGGGCCCATCTGGATAATCCAGGAATAACACACCAAGGTCTTTAACCATAATCCCATCTGCATGGTCACTTTTGCTGTGTACGTCACATATTCACAGGCTTGGGAATTAGGAGTTGGATGTCTTTGGGGGCTACATTTTTCTGCCTACCACACACAATAAGGTATAAATGCAATTAACACTCTGGTCTTAGTTTGCCACTGGCACTTCTGTAGGCAAAACATGGTTTCTGGTAAACAAGCATTTTATTCAGGGTGCATTGTTCCATCTGGCTGGCAGCATATACCTTGCAGGACAGGTGTGAGATGAGTAAGAGCTGTTTGGAGGATTGGAAGCCACCTCCTGTTTTTGTGAAAGGAAGTAAGAGAAGCAAGGAGACCACTTAGGTTGTGACTGTCCTCCTTGTGATATTAAGAAATAAAACTGAAATGACAAAAATCCTTTCATAACTGAAAAGCTAGTGCTAGTGTATAAAATTATAAAATTGAACCACCTCCTAAAGGGCTCTTTTGCCTTTGAAGACAAAGCTAAGCTGCATTGTCGTGGGAACCTCTGTTCTTTCGTGGGAAAATCAGACCCGTCTGTGGCATTTGGTATGCTACTGAGCAGGGTTCCCTTGGGGGGGATGAGAAGCCCCCTCTCCACTCGACACTTGGAATTTGATGCTAGTTCCGCTCTGACAGCTGGTTAGCCTGTCGGGCCCTCACAAGTTAAGTCTTGTCTCAGGAAATAATTTGCTAGAAGATCAAAGCATGCATGGGGTAAATCAATTTTTCAACAAACTACAGGTTTGGGAGAATGTAAACATTGTCTCTTAAGTGCTACTAATGTCTTTGATAAACAAGTAATTTGGGGGACTCTTTTTTTCTTTTGAGATTATAATTCTGTGTTTGATTCGTGTCTTAATATGTTAAAAAAAAAAAAAAAGAACTGAAAACTTGCACCTAAGATGAGGCCCTGTAATAACAATGATAGGTATGTATATTTCAGCACTTAGAACAGTGATTCTCAAAAAGTTGGGGTGGGACTAGGGGGTGATTTTGCCCCCCCAGGGGGCATTTGGCAGTGTCTGGAGACATTTTTGATTGTCTTGGTTCAGGGGACAGGTGCTACTGGCATTTAGGGAGTAGAGGCCAGAGATGTTGCTAAACATCCTACAATGCACAGAACAGCCCCACAACAAAGAATTAGCCCAAATTGTCAGAAATGCCGAGGTTGAGAAATCTTGATTTAGAAGGGACAGTTTTCTGTTTTTCACTTATCTGAATCGGCCTTAGCACTACGCCTGGTTTTAGTTTCTTTGAAGATGGGGTCCATTCCTTTAATTTACTCACTCAGCACGGCAGGTTGCCCTGCCAGGTTGCATCTGTGTACTGTTGATCTCTCCTCCCCTTCCTTAAGGTAGTCACCCTTTTCTGTCTTGGAGCAGAGCTGTTGAGGGCAGCAGTGACAAGCAGATGGTGGAGTTGTGTCAGAATCAGCGTGGTTGGGAGAGTGGAAGGAACACTGGCTTTGGACTTCGCAGCCTCTGCTTTCAAATCAAGAGGTAATAATAGCACTCAACTTAGGATGGTTGTGGGTATTTCAGAGTGTTGCGAAACGTTTGGGATGTAATAAGTGCTCAGTAAATGTCATCTTTTCTCAGGGATCTGAATAGGAGACTGCATGTATGCAAAAGGCCTGGGACCCTAATTTTTTGTACAAAGTTGCACAAAGGAGGGGCAGAAATCTTATGCATTCCAGGATTGTTCTCAGCTCTCCAGGAAGGAGGAGAAAAGAAAAGAATGTTTAGCATTTCAGTGAAGGTTACTCTGTGATTGACAAAATGTTCTGTAGTACCTAGGAGTCACCGTTTGCCTGAGGCCAGAGCTATTTTTAAAACTAAGTTGACAGCAACTAGTTCAAGTTGGAACATTCCTGACTTAATTAAAGATACTTGCAAAGGTTCCTTCAAACAGGTGGGTTTTAGCAGTTTGGTGCTTTGGGCGAAAGCTATTTTTTGCTTAGTTATTTGAGAGTCAGGTTAGAACGTAAGACTACGAGTCAGATTTTGTTTTGAATTCTGTCTCTGATTGGATCCGAGCCTCAACATTCCCATTTGTAAAATGGAAATCATACTCCCTCAGAGGATTGTTAAAATCACCAATTGAAGACAGCTGTCCCAGAAGTACTTCGTAAATGATACCTGTAAAAAGTTGTCATGTAGCTGGCCCCATGAACAAATTTCAGTGACCCCTATATGTTTTTTTATAATCCTCTCCCTTAACTAACTACTTGAACTTTTAAGTGGTTTCTCAGAAATGGTGGATTTTTTGCAAGACAAGGGCTGAAGGCCCCTGGGCAGACTTCCTTTGACAAGATTCACCATCCCCTACAACCTCTCCCCAATTCTTGTAGCCCCTTGTTGGTTACACGACGACCTGCCCCACCGCATGTATGTGATCCCTCCATTAAAAGCCCATGATCTGCCTTAGGTGAAGAGATGGATTTAAGACGGCTTCTCCCGTTCTCCTGATTAGACGTCTGTCATATTAAAAATTCCTTTCTTCCTTGGCAGTCCTCGTTGTTTCAATAATTGGATGTTTGTGCAACTAGCAACTGGACCTAAACCAAAACTCCCTTGTGGTTTCCACAAGAATGGTTTGAAATTTTTCCAATTTTTAAATGTACATTTTTGTTTAAGATTGCTTTGGCTATTTGTGGTCTTTTGTAGTTGTGGATGAACTTTAGGATTGTTTCTTTCTCTTTCTGTGAGAAATGTCATTGGAATTTTGATAGGGCTTGTATTGAATCTGTAGATTGCTTTGAGTAGTATAGACATTTTTAATAGTATTCTTGCAATCCATGAATATGGAATATCTTGCCATTTATGTCTTCTTCAATTTCTTTTATCAGTGTTTTATAGTTTTCAGTGTTCTGGTCTGTCTCCTCCTTGGTTAAATTTATTACTAAGTATTTTATTCTTTTTCAATGCTGTGGTAAATGGGATCATTTTCTTAATTTCTTTCTTGGATAGTTTGTTGCTAGTATACATAAATGCTACTGATTTTTATATGTTGATTTTGTATCCTGAAACATTACTGAATTTGTTTATTCTAACAGTTTTTTGGTGGAGTCTTTAAGGTTTTCTATATGTAACATTATATCATCTGCAAAGAGAGACAGTTTAACTTTTTCCTTTCTGATTTGGATGCCTTTTATTTTTCTCACCTAATTGTTCTGGCTAGAACTTCCAGGACTGTATTGAATAGGAGTGGGGATAAGAGTGGGCATCCTTATCTTGTTCCTGATCTTAGAGGAAGAGCTTTCAGCTTTTTACCATTGGGTGTGATATTAGCTATGGGTATGTCCCATTTGGCCTTGATTGTTTTGAAGTACATTCCTTGTATACCGAACTTGTTGAGAGTTTTTATCACGAACAGATGTTATGTCAAGTTTAGTCTCGGTCTGTGTTGTCGGTTCTTGGTGCAATCACGGCCGAAGACATGCCGAAGTAAGGCAAGCATGAGGTGAAATTTATTGAGGGGGGAGCAAGACAGGATTATAGAGCAAGAGCAAGATACAGGATTATAGAGCAAGAGCAAGATACAGGATTACAGAGCAAGATATACACATGCCATAGATGACGACTGGACAGACTCCTTGCTGTTGCAGAAAAAGAGACTGGTTATGGTCTGGGTCTTGTTTTATGGTGTCCGGATAGGGACTGCCCCGTGGTTCAGACATCATCATGGAACACCTTGGACAGTTGGGAGTTATACGACCTGAGTCTTACTGCACATACAGATCTCCCATGAGCCTCTCTGAAAGCTGGCTGTTCTAGGTCACTTTCCAGACTCTGTTGTACCTGTGCTGCTTGACCTGTGGGCTAGAGAGAGTCCTCTGCATTCTTTCTCAGTTGGCGTGTTAAATTCTCATTGGCAGATTCATAGGGTATTCCCTCCTCCCTCAGGTATGGCAGTCACTTGGGACAGGATTAAGGTGGGGCAGCACCAGGATGGGGGCCCACTTTCGGGTCCCTAGGAGATCCGGGATTTCTTGCTAACTACCTAACAGTTGTATTTTGTCTGAAGCTATTTCTGTGTCTATTGAGATGATTGATTTTTATCCTTCATTTTGTTAATGTGGTGTATCACATTAATTAATTTGCATATGTTGAACCATCTTTGCATCCCAGGGATAAATCTCACTTCATCATGTTTTTTTTTGTTCTTCTTGTTGTTTTTGAGATAGTCTCACTCTGTCACCCAAGCTCACAGCAACCTCAAACTCCTGGGCTCAAGCAATCTTCCTGCCTCAGCCTCCCAAGTAGCTGGGACTACAGACGTGTGCCACCATGCCCGGCTAATTTTTTCTATTTTTAGTAGAGATGGGGTCTCGCTCTTGCTCAGGCTGGTCTTGAACTCCTGACCTCAAGTGATCCTCCCACCTTGGCCCCCCAGAGTGCTAGGATTACAGGTGTGAGCCACTGTGCCCAGACTCCATCATGGTTTTAATGTGCTGTGGAATTTGGTTTGCTAGTATCCTGTTGAGGATTTTTGCATCTATGCTGATCAGGATATCGGCCTATAATTTTCCTTTCTTGACGTGTACATACTGGCCTCATGAAAGGAGTTTGGAAGTGTTCCCTCTCCTTCAATTTTTGGGAAGAGTTTGAGAAGGATTGGCAGTTAATTCTTTAAATGTTTGGTAGAATTCACCAGTGAAGCCATCAGATCCTGGGATTTTTTTTGTTGAGAGGTTTTTAGTTACTGATTCAATCTCCTTACTCATGATTGGTCTGTTAGTATTTTCTGCTGCTTTGTTATTCAGTCTTGATATAGGTTGTATGTTTCTAGGAATCTATTCATTTCTTGTAGGTTAGCTGATTTGTTAGCATCTATTTGTTTATAGTAGTTCTGTGTGATTCTTTGTATTTCTGTGGTACCAGTTGTAATGTCTCCCCTTTCATTTATAATTTTATTTTAGTCTTCTCTTTTTTTTCTTAGTCTTGCTAAAGGTTTATCAATTTTACTTTTTTGAAAAACCAACTCTTAGTTTTATTGATCATTTGTTTTTCTAGTCTCTATTTCATTTATTTCTGCTCTGATTTTTATTATTTCCTTCTGACTTTGGGCTCAGTTTGTCCTTTTTCTAATTCCTTGAGGTGTAAAGTTAAATTGTTTATTTGAGATCTTTTCTTTCTTAATGTAGGAGTTTATTGCTATAAACTTCTCCTGTAGTACCGGTTTTCCTGCATCCCATAAGTTTTGGTTTATTGAGCAAAAAGAACAAAGCTGGCAGCATACTACCAGGACTTAAAATATTCTAAAAAGCTATAGTAATCAAAACAGCATGGTACTGGTGTGAAAACAAACATATAGACCAATGTAACAGAATAGAGAGCCCAGAAATAAAGTCACATATTTACAGTCAGTTGGTGTTTGACACAGTTGCCAAGTACACACAGGGGGGGAAAGACAAGACTCTTCAATTAATGGTGTTGGAAAAACTGTAAATCCATATACAGGAGAATAAAATTGGACCCTTTTCTCACACCATATACAAAAATTAACTTAAAATGGATTAAAGACTTAAATGTATGATCTGAAACTATGACTACTTGAAGAACACATAGGGAAAATGCTTCTTGACATTGGTATGGGTAATGATTTTTGGATATGACCTCAAAAATACAGGCAAAAAAGCAAAAATAGACAAATGGGATTGTGTCAAACTAAAATGTTTCTGCACAACAAAGGAAATAATCAGTGGAATGAAGAGACAACCTACAGAATGGGAGAAAATATTTGCAGACCATACATCTGATAAGAGGTCAATATCCAAATATACAAGGATCTCATACAACTCAACAGCAAGAAAACAACCTGATGAAAAAATGGGAAAAGAACCCGAAGAAGCATTTCTCAATAGAAGACATGCAAATGGCCAACAGGTTTATGAAAAGGTGCTCTGCATCACTAATCATTGGGAAATGCAAATTAAAACCACAGTGAAACATCCCCTCACATCTATTAGAATGGCCATTATCAAAAAGACAAAAGATTAACAAGTGTTGGTGGAGATGTGGGGAAAAGGGAAACCTTATACACTCTTGGTGGGAATGTAAATTGTACAGCCAATATAGAAAACAGTATAGAGGTTCCTCAGAAAATTAAAAAATAGAACTACCATATGATCCAGCAATCCCACTTCTGGGTATATATCCAAAGAAATTGAAATCAAAGAGATATCTGCACTCATGTTCATTGCTGCGTTACTCACAATAGGCAACATAATAATTAAGTCCCATAAACAGATGAATGGATAAATAAAATGTGGTATATATTCATAGTGGATGGAATACTATTCAGGCTTAAAAAAGAAGAAAATCCTGTCATCTGCAACAACATGAATGAACTTGGAGGACGTTATATTAAATGAAATAAACCAGGCATAAAAAGACAAATACTGCATTATTTATGGAATAAGTGGAATCTTAAAAAGTCAAACTCATAGAAGCAGAGTAGAATGGTAGTTGTCAGGGTTTGGGGGTTGGGGAAGGGGGCTTTGGGAAAATGGTCAAAGATACAAAGTTTCAGTTGGATGGGATAAAAAAATTCTGGAGATCTATTGTACAGCATGGTGACTATAGTTGAAAATAACATTGTACACTTGGAAATTAAGAAGTTAGCCCTTAAATGTTCTCACCACAAAAAATAAGTATGTGAGGTGATGGATATGTTAATTAGCTTGATTTAATCATTTTGTAGAGTACACGTGTATCAGACCATCTTGTTCATTGTAAAGACAGACAATTTTTATTTTCAATTATACATTAATGAAGCTGGGGGGAAAAGTGATAAAGATAAATAAAATAAATGTATACAAAAGTGCCAGTAAAGGTAATAAATAAACTTGTCACCCAACATATTTATTAATATTCTATACAGTTTTATATATTTTAAGAAAATTGATGTTTGAAAAACCCCGAGCCTTGGACATGCTGCTACTTACTTGCTTGTCCCTTTATGGAGAGTCAACACAGATCTCTGTGACTTGTCTCATTCCACCAAAGAGTGACTGTTTCACATGGTGCTGTCGGTGCCACTGGAAGACTAGCAGGGGACACTTTACAAAGTTTTCACTTGAAAAAAATATGATAAATCCAACTGATTATAAAAAGACGTCTATCATTGCAAGATTTGTCATTTCTATGCCTGTCAGTTTGCCCCTTAACATCTTCAAAATCTGGGTCCACATCTAGGACTTCTCTACAGAAGTTTCAATTTAATCCTGATAATTTCTCAATTTTACATCTCCTGCCTACGTATTTTTTCAGGCGATCTTTATTAATTTGTGTTTGGAGACATTGTTTAGTAAACATAATATTTCATGTTCTATTTCTTATGTTACTTCCCCACCTTGATATATTTCTTGAGCTAGTTCTGTCCTATATGTGGTTTGACATCCCTACGGCATCTAGTGCAGAGAGGGGCATTTTGTAGTCTTGGTACTTTCTGTATTCACTATTGATAAGCTGTACACATTCGAGATTAGCAATTAATAGAGGGATTGGCCAACACTGTGTGTTGTTATGTTGCCTATTGTGAGTAATGCTGCAGTGAACATGAGTGCAGATATGTCTTTGATTTCAATTTCTTTGGATACATTCTTTGGATGTATATCCAGAAGTGGGATTGCTGGATCATTTGGTAGTTCTATTTTTAATTTTTTGAGGAACCTCCATACTGTTTTCCATATTGGCTGTACAATTTACATTCCCACCAAGAGTGTATAAGGTTTCCCTTTTCCCCACATCCTCACCAACACTTGTTATCTTTTGTCTTTTTGATAAGGGAATAAGGGAGGTTGAAGCTAATCGGTGGCGAAAAGAAGGGATGTAGCATGTTTAGGCAGGGAATCAGGCAAATAAGCAGAGTGAGTGCTCTGAGACAGGAAGAACAGGCTATTATGGGCACATAATACTGGGAACATTAGTGGGAAATGGAGGGCAGAGAAGTTGAAGCTGAAACCTGTTGGGTGAGGTGGAGTTAGCCAGGTTAAGTGGTAGACCTGGGGAAGAGGATGTTCCAGAGAGGAGGGAGAGCACCCTGTGTTCAGAACCAAAGAGATTAGTCTGTGATTTTAAATTTAAGTGTGGAGTGAGTTGGTTATTGGAGGGCTGTGACATGCATAAAGGGCCTTGGTAAACCATGTTAAGAAATTTTAAACTAGCTCAAGGGTGGTGGGAAATCACTGACAAGTTTTAAGCTGGTGCGTGAAGTGCAGGTTGGGACAGTCCCTCCAGCTTGGGTATGTGAGGATGGCCTGAGAACCAAGGTACCTGTAGCAACACCCAGGTGAGAGAAATTGTAGCCTGGGCTAGGGCGGAGGCCGTGGGGCTAGAGAAAGATGGACAGACTGGAGGTTTAGGAGTAGAATATCCTGAATGGGGAGAGGCAAGCATCAGACCCAGGACCCAGGTTTTGGGGGGGACAGCTGCTACTCAATGAAAGGAAGCCTGGGAGGTTTGTGCAAGAGGATGGTGAGTTCCTTATGGATAGGTTGAATCTGAGGGTCTGTGGGTCATTGAAAGGGAAATGTGAGTTGGGACCCTGCATTGAAAGTTCAGGAAAGAGCCGGCCTAGCTGTACATACCTGTAGTCCAGGTACTTGGGAGGCTGAAGCAGGAGGATTGCTTGAGCCCAGCATTTCAGGGCTCAGTGAGCTATGATGATGCCACAGCACTCTAGCCTGGATGACAGAGTGACACCCTGTCTCTTAAAAAAAAAAAAAAAAAGTACAGTGAATTGAGTTCTGCAAGTCTCTACCATAGTCCGTGGTAACTGCAGCTGTGAGCTGTGCAACTGATCACCCAGTTAAGGGTGGGGGAACAGAAGAGGGCTTAGGGCAAAACCCTTAGGAGCAGCCTGCACAGGAGACGGAGGAGGAGGAACGATCAGAGAGGGTGAAGGAAACCTGCAAGGGTGCATTTCAGAAAGGAGGGAATGGTTACCAGCCTCAGGTCCTGCAGAGCCATGAGAATTGAGTTGTTTCTGCTGGGTTTGGCAACAAGAACAGGTTCAGGGACCTGATGGCTGCTGAGCTGAGAGCCGAGGATCAAGGAGTGAGTGGGAAGTGACAGCATATGGAGATGTTGTACTTCTGCTGGGCTGCATGGCACCTTTGAGGACGTTAGAAAAAGTGTGCCCTTCCGGATGGACATAGCCCCTGGGCGTATGGCTTGGTGAGTGGGCCCTACGTGGGACTTAAGCTCCCCATATGCTGCCTTAGCTGGGTATGCACCCCTGCCCCACCCCTTGGCAGGCCTAGGGTAGACCAGAGCTTCTCAATCTGGGGGAGTTTTGCCCCCTGCACTCCCTGCACCCCCAACATTTGGCAATGTCTGAGGCATTTTTGATTGTTAAAACTGAACCAGAGAGGGTAGGTGCTACTATCATCTAGTGGGTAGAGGCCAGAGATGCTGCTCAACACCTTACAGTGTATAGGCCCCCCAACAATAATTATCCAACCCCAAATGTCAGTTATGCAGAGGTTGAAAAAGTCCTGGTGTCGATGAACCTTTCAAGATCTTTGGCTCTGAAAAGGAGAGTAAGAGAAAGTGACCTGAGAACTCTCAGGTGTTCTTAAGTATTGTGCTACTGTTTCATTTGCTTGTGGCTGTTTTCACCTTGCCTCCCCCAACCCCCTACCATATAATTCTTATTCATCAGGTTGTAGCTTTCCAACTGTTTATTCTCCTGTAGCCACTACTCCCCTCCCTCCTGCCCCTATAAATACTATAATGCAAGGTAATCTCATGTCCTCGTTTCTGTTTCTGTGCACGTTGTAAGACATCTGTATTTTAATAACATCCATCAGGAAATTCTATTTTGGCAACCAAGAGACAGACGCTGCTTTGGCTAATCTAAAGTAGCCCATAATTTAGTCCTAGGTTGATAAGGCTTTAATGCATGGTCAGTTAGCCCCCTGTCAGGCTAGGAAAAAAGACAGGAAGTACTCCTTGTCTCTGGAAGTGAGCCTTCCTTCTGGCTTTGGGAAGAAAAGAGTACAAATGGTTCTCACCAGATAGGGTTGCAGCAGCTCTCCCAGCATTTTGGGAACAAATCAAGTCATTATCTCAACAATGTCAAAACTGTGTTCCCAGATCAGTTGTTGTTTGAAACATTTGGGGCTGATGGGGAGGAGAAGAATTAATTAGCAGCTCCCTCTCTTGGTGTCCTTTTTCAGCCTTCTCGAATTGCAGCACGGACAGCACGGAGTCCCTTAGACATGCTGGCTGCTCATTTGATGATCTGTGTTTTGCTCGGTACAAAAGGTTGCTGGCTAAATTTTGTGAGCCCCTCTAACGTGAGGCTGACAGTGTCTTGGGTTCAATGAACAAGAAAATTTACTGTAACATTTCGTCAATGGGGAAGGACTTGAATTCACA
Organism: Varecia variegata; assembly: GCA_028533085.1. Classification (NCBI taxonomy): domain Eukaryota; kingdom Metazoa; phylum Chordata; class Mammalia; order Primates; family Lemuridae; genus Varecia; species Varecia variegata. The sequence goes on from CM052443.1 coordinate 74,239,460, forward strand.
GAACCAACTTGGAAAGCCCTGGGTAAGTTTGAAAAGCAAAGTTGCCCTTTCTGTTTTCAGAAAGACTTTATGCTGAAATGGTGTGTAAATCTAAAAGCCTTTGAAAGAATGAAAACAAGCTTGAATGTTAAGGTGTGGTGTAGAGTTTGTGCAAGACAATGAAACAGGAACTGTCTTAAAGATGGTGGTAGGGGAGATGGATGAAAATGAGCTGCTGGCTGTGTTGAATGCGAGACAGGCCTTGGTTGTGGGCATTTTCTTTTTAATTACTATATATGCAGATGTATCTTAGGCCACTTTCTATTAAATTGTCCCTCATAGTGTGAAAGATAGGGCTCATGACATTTGCAACAGAGTGGAGGGAACTGGAGATTATTATGTGAAATAAACCAAGCACAGAAAGACAAATCTCACATGTTTTCACTCATATGTGGCAGCTAAATATTAAAACAATTGATCTCATGGAGACAGTAGAATGATGGTTACCAGAGGCTGGGAAGGGTATCGAGGAGTGGGGAATAAAGTGAGTGTGTTAATGGGTGCAAAAATGTAGTTAGATAGAATGAATAATATTTGATAGCACAACAAAATGACTATAATCAACAGTAAGTAAAAGTATATTTTAAAATAAGTAAAAAATTGGAATGTTCCTAACACAAAGAAATGATAAATGCCTGAGGTAATGGATACCGCAGTTACCCCGATTTGATTAATATACTTTGTATACCTGTATCAAAACATCACATGTACCCTATAAATATATACAAATATTATGTACCCATAATAATTAAAAATAAAAAAAGGTAGGGCTGATGGTAAGAACTCTCTTCCTGCATGGTGGGTACCATTGTATGAATAGTATAATAAGCATGCTTTCCTTGTATCTGTATGACACTGACTCTGTCTACCACCCCACAAAATAGTAAAATACATGGTAGCTTCTACATTTCTGTAGTGGACTAGCCCATGCTGTGCAAGGGGAAGGTGGTGGTGGACAGGTGGTGTGTGTTTGTTTGCTTTTTTCACCTGAGCTAGAGTGCCGTGGCGCCAGGCTAGCTCACAGCAACCTCAAACTCCTGGGTTCAAGTGATTCTCCTGCCTCAGCCTCCTGAGTAGCTGGGATTACAGGTGCGTGCCATGCCCGGCTGATTTTTCTTTTTTTTTTTTTTTTAGTAGAGACAGGGTCTTGCTCTTGCTCAGGCTGGTCTCGAACTCCTGACTTCAAGCGGTCCTCCTGCCTCGGCCTCCCAGAGTGCTGGGATTACAGGCATAGGAACTGGGAAGTTTTAGGCTAAAGAATGTTGATATAAAATTTTATTCCCAATTATGACACAGTCTTTAATCATGTAATTTAAAAAGAGCCTGAGATCGTCTAACTTTTTTGTTTTTTCTTAGGCTTGTGGGAAATGCAGATACATATCCTGGTTTTTAAGTATGCCATATCATGAAATTCATAATTGCTCTTCATAACTGTGATAACATACCGTTTTCTATAGTTAAACAATTTCTCATATTTTTTTTTTGGTTTGGCCAAATCCTTTTATTACATGTACTAAAAATTCTTTATGATAATTTCTTGAGAAAAGAATATTTATTATAGACAAATAATTAAGGAAAAATAAGATAATTCTTGTACCTTAATATCGGCAGTCATTCTAAGCCATATTGCGAACCTTCATTAAAAGTGGTTATTAAAGGTTTTTCTTCCTTCAGGCAGGCAGCGAAAGATTCTCTAGGGAAGGACCCCGACTTTTTTCCTTAGTGTTATTTTAGTTATTAACCAGGGAGGGCTTTCTGAAGGTCTGTCAGTGATAGATGGGGGATTCTTGGTTTTTTGTTGTTGTTTTTTTAATTGATACAGGTGAACTTGGTACTTCGTAGGCTTTTAAACCTTCAGCAGCATGTTCAGATGCCCTTGCATGCATTCCGGGACTGCTTTAACAGTAAATAGCAGGGATATTTGCCAAGAATGTTTGAGAAGAGAATGCTACAAGTCTGTATTTATTTGCACAGATATTCATGGCTTCTGTGAAAAAATCCAATAGGTATAAGGAAATTCTTATAAACAACTAACCCATCATTTACTTATTTGTTTGTGTAGAAAAAAATACGAAAGGATATATTGAATGTTAACGGTGGCAAAGTTTCTCTGGGAATTGTGGTAATTTAATTAAACATTTTTTGCTGATCAAGATTTTTAAAGTTTTAAACTGACCATGTAGTCACGCAATAAAAATAAAATAAAGGGGAGGGGGAAGTAAATGCAAATATATAAATGACAGAAGTTTTATAGTCTGGTTGAAGAACTATGCATTGCATGAAAGTATAGATCATATAAAGATAATTTTTTTTCATTTTAATTTCTCCAATAATTCTAAGGAATTTTCTTTTTTTGTACTTCTTCTACAGGAAAACAGAGGTCACGGAAAGCATATTTGAATTTTTCAGCTTTTCACCTTTTCTTCTCTTTGATTTTGTTTCTCTTACTTTGATAGTACGCCCAGGCCTCTTGTTCCAGAACCTTCTAGAGGGAGTGGAGAATATTCCCTCAGAGGCTTTCGGCGAGATCTCTCCTCCCACTTTCTGTAATGGGTGTGAGCAGGTGCCAGTTGCCTGCCTGAGACCCCTGGTCACACACTGTGCCCTTTGGGAAAAGACTGAACCGTGGCCTCATCCTGTGGCTGATTTAGTTCATTTTAAGGTCCTTCAGTTCACCAGTGAAGACAATTGCCAAGGAGTTGTTGAGTTCCACAGTGCTTCAAGACAGGTTCCGGTTCACAGTTAGCAGTTTTTGTTCCTTCAGAATGAAAAACTGGGCAGTCCTTAGAAAGGACTGTTTTTTCCTTCCTTTTCCTATTCTGGCTCAAACAGCTGTCTCAACACACAGCTTGAGGTGGGGAGCAACCTGGCCTTCGCAAGCATTGTGGGGGTGTGAAGGAGAAGCCACCCCCGCCCGCCCTCCCTCCACCCCAGCCACCTGGTCCTTTTGTTCTTTCTCCTCCTTGTTCTCTGGGATACAAGTGGCAGTGACTCCATGACATAGGCACTAGGAAGCTGGGGAGTAAATCCCCGTGCAGGTGGCTGGCTATTGTCTGTGTGGAGGAAGCCAGCCCGATTCTTCTGGGGACTGCTTTCATTTTACAGCTTCCAGAGGGTAAAATGAACCTTAATTGAAGTTGGGGGATGGCACTCCCAAAGTCCTGGGGTCAGAAAGTTCCCCAGGGAAATATATAAAGTAGAATTAACATTGGGGAAAACTTCCTTGGTGGGTTTTGGTCTTTTCTCTCCACGTAACTCTGATGCCTTTAAAAGCAAGGACTCGGTTTCTGGCATGGGCACGTGTGGAATGTCGGCAGTCTCAGCACCACTGGACTGGATGTGGGAGATGTAGTCAGGATCACGAGTACCTGTTTGAAGGCAAAAAAACCGCACATTGCAGGTGCGATAAGAAAGCAGGCGATCTGTGGTCAGTTCCCCCCAGGGTTGTAATTTTTAGTATTGTTTTGGATGTGGTAATTCTAAAGAGAAGCTCCAGTCTTTAACAGGGTTTTATGAAAGCTATTAGGATGTTATTACCCAAAATCCCTCTTATTTAATCACAAGGTGCTAGTCCCTCCTTTCTACTCAAGTCCACGCAGAAGCCTGATTGAGGATCTTGAACAATGTATTCCTTTGGGCTGAGCAGCAAGATCCGATAAGGTATCTTCTCCAAACACACCACTGTCAGAAAGTATTATAATTTGGACTCCTTTGTTAGATTAAATTCTCTCTGAAGTGGGAGGCAGTGGCCAGAGGTATCTGAGAAGATACACGCACTCCCAACTGTAGGTGTGTGGGGTTGTGGGAGGGAGAGGCTTCATGATGAGCAAGAGGCCCCGAAGTCTTTTCTTCCGTTTTATCCTATTTCTTTTTCCGTCCTTTCCCTGAACAGTTTCTCCTTACTTTATTTAACCCTTCTCCTTTTTCCCGACTCCAGAACAGTTTCCTGCAATATGTTTTCACAGTTTCAACAAGATAATGTAGCTCCAGGAGTCTCTAAGTCCAGCCTTCTGCCTGCGGTGTCATCGTGCCTCACATGTCCAGAGAAGTTGAGTGGGAGCCAGTAAAGCGAAGCTGCAAAAGAGATGAGGGGTCAGGGGAGGAAGCTCAGATGGAATCGATGGGAATGAGCGAGGAACGTGACGAGGTGGGGACGGCAACTCATGGTTAATGGGACACGTGTGACTTAGCGTAGCCCACGTTGGGATAAGGAGCCCAGGGACCTCTCCCCCTCCGTCCTCCCAGGGCTCCTCCTGGTTACAGTGAAGGTGGAAAGAGAAGGTGAGAAGATCGAGGGCAAGCAGAAGACAGATGCCTTTGCCTGTCTCTCTCTTCTGTCCAGATTGACTAGATGGAGGTACAGTTGTACCCATGATGGTGTTTCATACCAAAGTCATTTCAGTTTATTAGGTTGTTTGGTTTTATAGGCATGATTCCTGAATTTGGAATCTGAAGTTAGCTATCTGTTTAAATTCAGAGGGTCCACAGTTGTTTCTCAGCTTTTTCTCGATTCTGCTTTTGGAAACCAGAAAGATGTTGAAAGAACTTACTTTCTCCTCTGACAGTACTGCACGTGTGTGAACGCAGCTGATCTGTGTTTTTGTTTACCTCTTAACTCTGTGAAGTTAACTGGTCACTCTGGTTTGCTAAGACAATGCCCAGAGGACTATTTATGATTATCACTCTCACCTGTGCTCCAGACTTGTGCTGGGTGCTAGAATTACAGCAGTGGACAGACATGGTTTCTGCCTCCACGCAGCTTGCAATCTAGTGTGGCTGACTGACATGAACCAGAAAGTTACAAAAGAGCGGTGTAATTATAATGGTGCTAAAAGTTATAAAAATAAGTAAAGAGAGCATGTAACAGGTGGATTTAATGTAGCCTAGGCAAGGAAGGCATTCCTGAGAAGTGACTTGAGACCCGAAGGACTGACAGAATTGGCTGGGCAAAGGCTGGGTGTGGATGCTCTCAGGGGAAACAATGGAAACAGTATATGCAAAGGCCCTGAGGTAGAAAGGGGGCTTTAGCCTGCTTGAGGAATAGGTTAGAGTTCTGTGATTGCTGTGGGAGAATGGACAGGAGAAAAACAAAAGTAGAAGCAGGAAGACCAATTAAGAAGCTCAGGGAGTTGCCCAAGGTCAGTCAGCTGGTACATAGCCAAGCCGGGACTCAAACCCAGAATTGTTCAAGGACAAAGGCAGCACACCTGCATTTCCTCAGCATTTGTTACACAATATTTGGTAATGATGTTCATGTCAACCCAGTACATATTTAAAGATTCTTAAATGACTTGTTTTTTTCCACATGGCTTTTTGACTTCTTAATTATAATAGGAAATGTTTTAATATTAAGCTATCAACTGCAAAAAGGAAGAGAAGTACTCATTTGAGTGAATCAGAAGAAACTTGGAATTTTGCCTGCTTTTTCCTTCAGCCTTGCCAAAATGTAATTTCTTTAATTCATCCGATCACATTCTTGACTAATCTGCTCAAGTCTGTACTATGCATTGGCTTTTTCCCCTGTAACGGTTTAGGGATCTTTAAAGAAAATATTTTGAAATGTTTTCTCTTGAGCAGGGTGTTTGTGGTTAGATAGTGCATACACTGCTTTTATTTGCAGAATGAGCTATTTTTCTATCATGGGATCCTTTGTTAGAAATGACTATAATTGTAATTTTGTCACCTTTTTAAAAAAAATCATTTATCAGGCGCTTTCTATAGAAAGCAGTTTAGATGTTTACAACCTCTACCTTCTACTGACTTGTGTGTTCAAAGTATTTAAAGTCAAATAATACCGTTAGCTAATAATGATAAAATTACTGTGGTACATTGAGGGCTGCTTTGTGCCAGGTGATAGGCTTTAACACCTTTGATTTTCGTGACTTTGCTATGATAAAGTTTGTGCTGTAATTTTTATTTTTATGTTTGGGGAAACTGAGACTTAAAGTGGCTGAATTTTCCAAGAGCACTCAAGTGAGAAGTGATGAAGCTGAGACTGAAATGCAGTCTCAGGCCCTCTCAGGGTCCCTGATCTTCAGCGCCCTGTAATTCTGGTTTCAGGGTCAAGCCCATTTTAGGCAATTTGTGGAAGTCACCTAAAATACTGAGAACCTGTACAACGCAGGAGATAAAGTAAATGTGAGCAACGTAATGAAGTATTCCCTTATAAACTCTTGTCAGGATTTTGTTCCACAGACCAAGTATGAGAAAAATAGAAGCCACTTGCTAAATTTCACATTGGTTACTCTCTTCAACTGAAATTTTTAACATTTCAAAACTCCCTTCTATTTGAATTTATTTTATTTTTATTTTTTTTGAGACAGAGTCTCTGTCACCCTGGCGAGAGAGTGCAGTGGCATCATCAGAGCTCACTGTAACCTCAAACTCCTGGGCTCAAGTGATCCTCTTGCCTCAGCCTCCCAGGAGCTGGGACCACAGCTGTATGCCATGATGCCCAGCTAATTTTTCTATTTTTAGTAGAGACGGGGGTCTTGCCTTTGCTTAGCCTGGTCTTGAACTCCTGAGCGATCCTCCCGCCTTGGCCTCCCAGAGTGCCAGGATTATAGGCATGAGCCACTACTCCTGGCCTGAATTTATTTTTTCAGAGACAGAGTCTTTGCTCTGTTACCCAGGCTGGAGTGCAATGGTGCAATTATAGCCCACGGCAGCCTTGAACACCTGGACTCAAGTGAGCCTCCAGCCTCAGCCTCCTGAGTAGCTGGGACTACAGGTGCGTTCTACCATGCCTGGCTAATTTTTTAATTTTTTTTTTTTTGTTTTTGAGACAGAGTCTCGCTTTGTTGCCCGGGCTAGAGTGAGTGCCGTGGCGTCAGCCTCACTCACAGCAACCTCAAACTCCTGGGCTTAAGCGATCCTTCTGCCTCAGCCTCCCGAGTAGCTGGGACTACAGGCATTTGCCACCACGCCCGGCTAATTTTTTTCCTATATATATTTTTAGTTGGCCAGATAATTTTTTTCTATTTTTAGTAGAGACGGGGGTCTCGCTCTTGCTCAGGCTGGTCTTGAACTCCTGAGCTCAAACGATCCGCCCGCCTCTGTCTCCCAAGTGCTAGGATTAACAGGCGTGAGCCACTGCGCCCGGCCAGCATTACAGCAGCAGGCAAGATGGCACCTGAGTGACCTGCACGTGGAGGTGCTGGGGATTGAACCCAGGGCCTCGTGCATGCTAAGCACGCGCTCTACCACTGAGCTACACCCCCCTTAAATTTTTTATAATAACAAAGTCTTGCTTTCTTGCCCAGGCTGGTCTTAAACTCCTGGGCTCAAGTGATCCTCCCGCAGTGTTAGGATTACAGGTGTGAGCCACATCACCCAGCCTTGAATTTACTTTTATAGGAATATTAGAAAATCAGTAAATTACACTTAATAGGTTTCATGGAAATTAAACCCAAATATAATGACAATCTGAACAAATGATCATTTAAAAAATATCATTTATAGCAGTGGTTCTCAAACTTGAATTCACATTCAAATCCCCTGGAGGGCTGTATTAAAATAAAGATTGCTGAGCCCCAGCCCCAGACTTTCTGATTCAGGAGGTCTGGGACTGGCCTAAGAATTCACATTTCTGGAAAGTTCCCCGGTGTATTAGGGCTCTCCAGAGAAACAGCATAGCTATCTAAGAGGAAATTCATTACAGGAGTTGGCTCTTGTGATTATGGAGGCCAGACGTCTCAAGATGTGCTGTCTGCAAACTGGAGAACCAAGGAGGCCACTGGTGTAATTCGGTTTGAGTCTGAGGGCTGAGAACCAGGGGAGCCACTGGTATAAGTCCAGATCCGAGAACCAGGAGCACTAATATCTAAGGGCATGGAAGACCCAGCTCTAGCAGAGAGCATGAATTTGCTTTTCCTCTGCCTTTTTTGTTCTATTCTGGCTCTCCACAAATTGGAGGATGCCCACCCACATTGATGAGGGCAGTCTTTTTTATAAAGTCTACTAATTCAAATGCTAGTCTGTTCCAGAAACGTCCTCACAGACACACCCATAAATAACGTGTTACTGCTACATGGGCATCCCTTCCTTAGCCCAGTCAAATTGGCACATAAAATTTACTATCACACCAGGTCATGTTGCTGTTGCTGGTGTGGGGACCACGCTCTGCGGACAACTAGTAAGTAGTAGGACAGCAGAACCATTAAACAGTAATAACGCAATTGAAATTAGATGAGTCAGGCAGGAGCTGTTCCTTAGAAAGTTCTTTCCTAGTCTCAGACCACATCCACAACCCAAAGCAGAATGGTCATCTGATGGGCACCAAGGTCAAGGGTGGTCTAAGGACTCCATGGAGCCATCGCTATTGGGAAGACAGTGGGGGCACCTGCCTGCCCTCCCTCCCACACCATGTACATGATGGCACATGACTTAGATGTGCAAAATGTACACATTGTCAGCTCTATGGTGATTAAACTCTTCCACCCACTCTGCTAGATTAAATGAGTCAAATGAGTAAACAAAAATCAGGATTCAGATACTAATTAGGTAATTTTAATTCTAGTTTGTATATTACAGGGATTATCGTTACTTTGGAATGTTTCAGTACCAGAAACTTTGCTGGGTCTCTCCTTCTTGTCTTACATGACTGAGAGTTAGCTGGAATAACCTAAAAGTATAAGATTCCTATTTGGCTAGAAATTAAATCACAGAAGCTGGTTTAGTAAGCTTTAAATTCTTTCAGATTTGATGTGTTCAGACTTGTCCTGGAATATGAAATATTTGATTTGACAAGATCTGTGGGTTCCCAGTGCGTAAATGTTTTCAAAAATGTGTTTTTCAAAATACCATTAGGAAAAAATTCCTTTGAAATGCTAAAATTACCTTTAATGGTAATAAAGATGCTGACATCTCTATTTAAAAACAAACACACATCTTTAAATCTTCATGGTGTTATAATAACATCATTAACTTATGTGTAGACAAACATCACTGGTCATATTTAAAGTAATTATTAAACTTTTTCAGACCTATACTTAACTACTTTTTTTTTTTCCTGACATGTAAGGAATAAGGACAACTACTTTTTAATCATACTACTCTAATTAAAATACTGCTGCAAAGTTGGTTGGGGGGGCTAAGTTGCAGTTCTTATTTCTTCTTTCTCAAGAGTCTGTTTTGGCTTAGCTTGGGGGGGAAAAACCCCCAAAGATTGTAACTGACTACAGAAGCATGTTTTAAAATCTTATTTTAAGGAGGAGGGGAAATTTCAGAGCTACTTTTCTGATAATGAACCTCAAAAAAAATCTGAGAAGCATTAGAATTTATTGTTTAACTTGTTGAATTGTCTTATTTTTTTTTAAATTAATGAGCATGTATTACTTATGTAAAAAAATTTTTCTATGTGTGTCTGTATCTGAGGCAGATAGAAGTTCATTGTGAGTTTAGTGATTCCCAGGGACGTATTTGGAAACCTTGGTTTCTTAACTGTACTCACCTCTGAGTGTGAGTTGAGTCTTATTCTCTGGAGTTAGCTAGGCCAGTTTTAGAGTCCCTATGTTGGCAGTTAGTGGATCTTATTCTAACTGTTATTTAAGCATGACCTCAGTTTCCTTATCTGTAAAATAGGTGTACTTATAGTACTGATCTCATGTGGTTGTAGCATATCTATATTATCCTGATAAATTGCCAGGCCATATTCTTTTTGGGGGGGGGGGGCATGAGAAATTAAAGACAGGGTGGGGAAATTTTTCATGTTGGAAGGCCACATTAATTTAGCTATAATCAAATAAGGCTGCATTCAAGAAATGTCAATTAGATATACTTAAAAATGTACATTATTTTGTAAAAATCTATGTACTTAATAATTTCAAAAAGTGAAACCTATTTGTTAATTTTAAAGGTAACCTTTTAATTACTTTGTTGTGTCTGTGTGTCTGCTTTTTGTTGGAAAGCATTTGAATATTTGGTTGTAGCATGGAGGTCCACACTTTCAGTTGATTCTCTAGATGGGTATCAGTCATTTGCAACCTTCACGACCTCTTGATTTGGGTTAGGTAGGAGAATGTAAATTCACAGCAATAAGCGGTTGAAAAAAAAGAAAGCATTTTTCGGGCATGTTGCTGAAGGCATGGATATTCTGCATTTTTCCATATTTCAGTTGGATCTTTCTTAGCATCAGACAATGACTTTAAAATGCCATATACTGAGAGCTCAATCAGTTCCATCTGTAGTTCTTTAGGTGTCTTGGTGATATCAACTAGGTGAGGCTGAAATGCTAATTTGAGTGTGATGTCATGATTCTCAAAGTCAGTGAACCTTTCATTGTATTTTCCAATTAGTAGGTGTATAACAGCTGTGTATTCTTCAAATGATTCACATATATTATCTGGCTCATTGATGACCTTTGCTAACTGGGGAAAATGTTCATCCGAAATTTGCTTTTGAAGATGTATTTTGAAAAAAGATAGCTTTTTCTGAAATGCTTGGATTTTTTTTCACTTATCGTATATAGACTTAGTTTTACTTTGCGAAGAAATATTTGTCATTTTGATTTGACGTGATACCACACAGAAATGCTGCATTCTGACAGAAATCTTCTTTCAGTAATTCACATTGCTGATTCTGCTCTTTGTAAAATTTAACTATGTGTTCTCATAGAGATAAAATTTTGGCTAACACCTGTCCCTGCTATAGTCAACGTACTTTAGAATGATAGTGCACATCCACACTGAATACCTTTAGCATGTAAGGAAACTTATGATACTGTATTGCAATTACAGGAATATAGGTTAACAATACTCATTGAAAAATGTCACTTAAAATAGTAGCGTTAGCACAGAGATTTTGATGATGCAAGATACACTGAAAGAGAATCTGGATCTGTTAATACTTTTTTTTTTTATCTGTGCAATAAACCCTTCATGTTTTCCTGTCATGGAAGGTGCACCATCTGTACATACATGTACTAAATTTACCAAATGTAGTCCAACTTCATGACATTTATCTTGAAAGTTCTTGAAGATATCTATTCCCCATGTTCTGTTCAAAAGAGTGCCCAAAGCAAGTAACTCTTCATAGCAAACTAAATCTTCTGTTATGACCCAAATGAAGTATAAAACCTGTGCCGAGTCAGTAGTATCAGTTGATTCATCCGAAGAGATTGAATAATATATATTTTCCTTTTGAAATATTGCATGAAGTTCTGTTAAGTTGAAAGCTGATTCACGCTGCCAATCAGTTATGGTTCTCATTGAAAGAGGCAGTTGTTTGTGCTTTGAAATGTTATCAGGGTCTAAGCGTCCTACAAATTTGACAATGCATTCTTTCACAATTTCTACATCACTGAATGACTTCCCTTTTTTCCCAAGCATATAAGCTACTTTATAAGTTGCTTCCGTGGCATTATTTCCAGGTCTTATTGCTCCTTGAAAGAATTGTCTTTGCTTTTGCTTTTCATCTTTTAATTTCTGCAATACAACCTTTCATGCCTCTCCCTCTAATTTAAAATATTTGTGAGTGTTATAATGCTGATGAGCATTGAATTTCTTTAATGTTGATATCACAAGGCAAGCAAATCATCTTTAGCAGAAGTTAGATATTAATAATATTGCAATTTCCAACTCTCTCATTAAGAAATGTTCCTTCAGAGTTTTCTTGGTTGTCTTTGACATGATGGGGTAATTAAGCAGATAAAATCAAATACTGTCAGGCTGTGCAACTATTCACAAATTCCACTTCAAACAGAAGCACAGTGCACCATTGTCAAAAGCTGATAACAGATTGGCATACTGGACCCCCATAAACTCTTCGTGTGGCATAGTGGCACCAGTCAGACGGGGGACATTAGAACTAAATCATGAGTGTAGCAGCTGTCAGTTTAGCCCTTATGGCTTACTAACGTTCTAATTGTGTCAGTCAATCTTGGAGGATTATTTTGTTGAAACTTATTTTATTCTTTGGTATTTTATATATGTTCATTTTAGAAATAAAAGTATAAAAGATGAACAAAAATGTATTAATAAAAATAAAAGGATTTGTTCTGTAAAATTGCATTCAGTCAAAAGGCTGCATTTAAGAACCTAGAAGGCCACATGTGGTTTTAAGGCTGCAGGTTCCCCATCCTTGATCTAAGAGATAGAGTTATATAAGAATCCTAATGGTAGAGATGGTCAGTTGCACCAATGTCACCTACCTGTTGTGGTATTTTAGGTTGATTTCATTTTGGTCTCTTTGATGAAATAAAATGTAAACTTGTACCCATGGTCATTTTAAACTTTCAAGATAATGATTAACCTGCTATGATGTATAATGTGGTTATGAAACTAAAATTTGGGAAATAAATTGGATACAATGACTATGAAGATTTCCTTTTTTTTATTATGCAAATAAATTTTAATTATTATCATTTTTTAACAATATTTATTTATATGGAAAGTCATCTGACCCCAAATATGAGGCTGGGGAGATAATTTAAACAAAATATTTTCTTTTTTTTTTTTTTATTTCAGCTTATTATGGGGGTACAAAAGTTCTGGTTAGATATATTGCCCATGTTCCTCCCATTCCCCCGAGTCTGAGCCTCAAGTATGTCCATTCCCCAGACAGTGCACATCGCACTCTTCTTGTAGGTATACACCCATCCCCTCCCCCACCCCCGTCCCCCCCAAGTCAGAACTTCAAGCGTGCCCATTCCCCAGACAGTGCACATTGCACTCATCATGTAGGTATACACCCATCCCCCTCCCCCCACCCTCTACCTCTGTCCAATACACAATTGGTGTTATTCCCAAATGTGCACTTAGGTGATGATCAGGGAAACCAATTTTCTGGTGAGTACATGTGGTGCTTATTTTTCCATTCTTGGG
>CM052443.1:74252819-74278030 GCA_028533085.1 Varecia variegata
TTGGTGAAATACTTGCATGATAGAAAGCTTTCTCATAAATCTCTGCTCTAAAACGTGTCCTTTGTTCTGAATACCAGTTTGATTTCTGATCCACTGATGGAAGCCAATGAAGTGGAACTAAGAAAAATATATAGGTTACTAGATATTAACCCTTCCTTCATTAGTTCATTTGCTCAATCAGTTGGTAGTTCGAACTGGGAATGGATCTTGAGTTTACAAACTATAGGAGTGCAGGGAATATTCCACTTTTATAAGTAGACTTAATTTTAACTCTAAGCTTCTACTTCTCTGGGGTAGTAGAAAGGTCCTTGGTTGTTCTCTTTCCCACGTCACACCCTCCCAGGGTTTGCCAAGGCGCCAGGCCTTCCTACATGTCATTATGTCAGGAAGGCCTCCTGGGTAGGAATCTGTTCACACTGGTCCCTGTTGCTTCTGGGTGGCGTTTGAGGCTAGGGTGGATGCCTTGTCAGTGCTAGGATTCCGCGTTCAGCATCTAGCCACTCTCTTGGGGCTCCTGCACATCTGAGGGCACAGCTGGAGAACAGGTGTGGCCCTCTGCTGTCCTGAGTTCCACACTCACTCACCTCCAGGAATTTCTTAGTCTGGGGATATTGCTCTCATCTCAATCCCATTTCTCCTTAAGGAAGCCATACCACAACCTCCCTGAATCAGGAAAGCCCAAGTCCACTACCCACAGAAATGAGGGAAATTCAGGGGGAAAAACATTGAGAAAGCCTCCTGCCCCATAGTCGGTAATTATCCAAGTGTGGGCTGCAGCCAAGCAATGTGATGGGCTCTGCTTTTATGGTCACCTAGCAACAGTCTCCCATGGCCAGATCCCCACTGCAAGGCCTGGACTGTTCTTCCTCATGGCTACTGATTGGGGGGAGGGGGTGCAGGTGGCTGTACTTGCTCCAAACTGGCAGGGGGATTTGAGGTTTTTCATCATTGCTGCTGCTGTTTGGGCTGTTTCCAAAGCCAGTTTGGAAACGTGTTTGTTCCATAAGAGTAGCCTTCAAATTTCTAATCATTTTCTATAAATGAATTAAAAGAAGTATAGATAGAGGTTTCCTTGTCCCTTTTCTGGCAATGGGTGATTTAATTCTGTTAACATTCCTGCAGAGAAACTCATATTTACCAGGCTCATACACACTGTGCACTTTTGCCCTTAGAATCCTCGGTGACTAGACTGATTGTGAGGGTAACCCGTTTCAATGATCAGCTACCTTTCTTTTGCTGTTATTTCAGACGGCTGCCTTGCCCACTGCACAACCAGTCCATTAAAAAATAAAAACATGGGGGGAAATTATTAGGACAAAATCAAGAGGACACATATATAGAAGATGGTGAAGCTTGCATACAACCTTAAAAAAAATACGTGGTCTTCAGCAACCAGCACATTACAGAGACTCTGTGAATGCCTCTTCATCTAGAATTTCAGTACAAGCTGTACATAAAATATTTATACAGCACAGTGTGCTTTGCCCTGGACCAAAGCATGGGTTCAGGTGTATGTTGTTACTATAGACATCACTAACGTATAAGCAGCTGAAGAGCCTTTAAAGGGTATTTGTAATGTTAGAAAGCAGAGTATTTGTTATGGGGTTAAACTTGCAATCACTGATAAAGTAGCCTTTGTTCCTAGCCAAAAATATTTATCTTGCTATCAGAGTGGCAATTCATAGTAAAGATATGTCATAGAGGAAGGGAAAGAAGAGAGTTTACTTGAGAAACTTAAAAGAATGGATGGTGTAGAAGCTAGTAACTTGGTTGGTTTACTGCTGGCGAAGAAACTTGAGTAGTCCCTGGGATTACTTCTAAGAAAGAAATGTTCCTAAAAACACAGCTGGGAATAATTCAGTTACTGAGTCTTTTTTAGGATCAACATAGCTTATTTGTAAAAACAGAAATCTAATTATCACTTTACTATCTGTGGATGTCTATAAAAGAGGAATGGTAATACCGCCTAATAAACTCATCCTAAGGATTGAAACAATAAGACACCTGATTAAGTGCTCAGTAATTGCAATTTTTTGTCTTTATGATGATTACTTCCATTCATGACTTTATCTGCATTTTCTTTAATACTCAAAATAGACCCGTGAAGTAGTGATGTTTCCATTTTAGAGATAAAAGAAACCAGGATAGCTATTTGCTACACATGTGACAAAGTTCATATATTTGCATCCTTATGATAAGGATCCTTTCTGGCTCTAATAGGCTTTAATTGGTTTTGCTCTGCTCCTTATAGGCAAAGTTTCCACTTATAATATTCCATTTTCTTTTTATTGTCAGGGTACCAAGTTATTAATATCCTTGATATGTGAAAAGGTATTACAAATCAATAAGATGAACACTCTAGTAGAAAAATAAACATCAACAAGAAGTGTAAAAAGGTAAAAAGTGCTCATCATCAAAGATATGCTAATTAAAGTTTATGAAAAATCTATAGAGAATGATATTTTAAAAAACTCCAGTGTTGGAGTGTGGAGGAGTTGATAGTGTCATGTGCCACTGGGTCAAACATTCTGTAGGGTAAGTTATTAACCATATCAGATCCTTTCAGTTTCCATGCATTTGACCTGTGACTTTATCCCAGGCAAATACTTAGTGGTATATTGAAGGATATCCATGTCAGCATTATTTATATAATTAAAAATTGGAAGTGGCTTAAATGTTACAAGGAGGTTTATTAAAATGGATTATTGTACAGTCATTAAAAATGAAGGTATATGAAACTACTAAATGATGCAATACTTCTATCAGAATAATTGAGAAAGACAGGTTACAAATTATACTATACATTTCACTTTTAATAAAAATTACATATGCTTGCATATTTGTGTATTACGTTTGTAAATGTGCCATGCATATGTATCAAAGTGGAAGGAGGTTCCATAAAATGTTCATCGTACATATGATTTTTTTCTTTATTATTTTATTTTTCTAAACTTACAGTAAAGAACAAGTACTACTTTGAAGGAAGAAAAAATTTTTATCTTTTTTAATAATTCAGCATAAATTATATATGTTACCCAAAGGTAGTAATACAGTATTTGACCTGAACCTGGACTTTTTGCTCTGTTGATCTGATGTATTGTAGTGTCTGTTTTCTTTTTGTTAAGTAAGTAACTAGCATTTACCTAAAACAAAAGAAGAATATAATTTAGCGGTTTAAATATGATAGCATTTAGCTGTTGGATGGTTGTATAAGATTCCTTAGGGAACCAAAACCAGGCATGCAAGGGTGGTGCTGGCAGCGAAGCGTTTGCAGTCAGTTGTCTTCAGCAGTCAAGCTCTCTGCATGTGGAGAGGTCAGGAGCAAGGGAAGAAGAGCAAGCTTGGGTGCTTTATAGAGCTGCTAAGTCAGGTAAACCTCAGGGTTAGACAATGACCAGCACAAAGCTTTTGGCTTGATAGTCAAAGTTCTTGGCAGGAAAGTCTCTGGCTGTTTCCATTTGCCCTCTTCCCCATTTCTCCTCAGTCCCCTGTGGTCAGCATCCTGTATCAGCTGTATTAAAAATTGCCCTCGGGGTCGCGAGTGACCTCCTTCCTAATGGTTAAACCCAGTGACGTCTTGTTGGTCCTCACCCACAGCACTTGGTGTGTTACTCAGCTCTCTTTGGGCTGTGCGTCTCCAACCTCATGGTTATTCTCCAGTCTCCGTAACCCTGTATCTCCTTCACCAATTCCTCCATCTCCCTGGACCCTTCACTATGTCTTCTACTCATTCCCCTTAGTTTGTTGCATCCTGGGGCTTCAGCAGTCATTGTTGAGGTGAAAGTCTAGGAACAAATCATCTTTCCCACTGCAGGTCATGGTCGTTGCTGGCGAGAGTTTGGTTATAAAATGGTAGTTGAAATTAGAACACGTTTGCTTTGTGACAGAATCTGACAGGTGTTGGACATGCTTAGAACTCATCTCTGGGCTCCATGAGAAGGCCCTCAGATTGTCTATGGACAGTCTACCCATGGATGAGGAAACAAGCTCCACGCTAACAAAAACAATGGAATTAATAAAAGAATCTTGTCTCAAGGCACAGAGGCCCATACATTTCAAAAGGCTTTGGCAGAGCTGATCCAAAAAATATTTGGTTTGTAAAAACTGTAATACAATCCACCCTGAAGTGAAAAGCTTAACTTGTTCAGAATAGTCTCTTTCCAGATGGACAACTAAGCTAAATAAACATGAATACAGTGAACATTATTATTAAAACAGTGTATGAGGGTTAAATTGTTTGGAAGGTGGGCACTGCTGGGGCGGCTGTGGATTCAGGCTGGGCTTTGCCCGGATAAGAAAGGCTGTATTGCCCATGAGGGAAGGACAGGTGCAAAGGCAGGATGTGAGTGCATGTTCTTGGGAAAATGACCAGATGAATCTGATAGAGCAGAAGGTGTTTACTGGAAGTTGGAGGAAGATGAGTTAAAGTAGTGCTAGACTATGAAAGAACTGAAAGTCAACAGAGAAATTTATGTTTGATGGAATAAAAAATCATTACCACTAAGGATTTAGGTGTAAGAGACCATTAGGTTTGGAAGTTATGAAACCAGAGAATTCTAGAGTTGGTGGTATTCTGTGAAGTGGGATGGGAATGACTAATATTGTTGAGTACCTGCTGTGTGATCTGTAAGGCACAATATTTTACAGCAATCTTAGGGGTAGATATTACTGTTCCCATTTCATATATAACAAAACTGAGTTTTGAGCAGAAATAACTTGTCTAAGTTCAGCAGAATGGCTGGACTAGGATTCATGCCCAGGGACATCTGACTTCACAGCACTATAAGGATGAAGAACATTGAAATCAGCTTTTCATTTTACAGTCAAGAAAACTGAGACCCAGGGGATGGGGCCCTGTGCAAGGTTACACAGGTAATAGGATGAAAGCAATTGTTCTGCAAGAGAGAGTGGATAGGTGGTGATCTGTAGAGAGAGGCCAGGTTAGAGGCTGTTGATTTGGTTTTAGCAGTGGCATAGGAGTGAAAAAGAAGGGCTAGGGCACAGCAGGACATTTGGAGAAAGTGGTGGTGGGCTGACTATGGAATGGGTAATGACAGAGAGGAATGCTTTGAAAACAGTCCCAAGGTTTTAATCCCAGGGAACTGCCATTTACAATTTTAAAAGAAGGGCCATGTGTTACAGAGTGATCTGAATCTGGAGTAAAAGATAACAAAATATAAAAATTGGGTGCTATGCGTGAGCTGACTTGTGTATATACTGTCAAACCCATGGAGGGGGAGAACAGTAATAGAACTGAGGGTGGAAGCCTGTGAGAGACCCAGAGCATTCTTTGCAGGGATGGTGAGTCACAGCAAGAGTGAGCAACTAGCTTTTGCCTAAAGCAAAGGCGACTGCTTACATGATATCCTGGGTTCCCTTTTATTCAGGCCTGCCCCTGCGCCCCCAGCAGGAAAGTGGCTGAGCTGTACTTTGATTTCTACAATGCATAGCTGTTTCTAATAATTGATTCCCCTCTTGTGAGTCTCAAGCCTAGAAAGGAGTATTGCTCCATCTCATTTCCCTCAACGAGATTCTTTTTCCTTTCAGAGTGGTAGTCACTGTACTGGATGGACTTCTGAGCTATTGAACTACTTCCATCTTTTGACCATACCAGGAAATTGTCCATGGAGTTGAAATATTTATTGCAGTAATTTCTGGCCTTGCACAATTAAGGTAAGGGATAGTTTTTTCCTAATAACTCTCATGAAGTTGTCATGTTTGTCTCCTCTAATGTTCCCTTTTAAAAACATGAATCCATTCTCTCCCCCTACCTTTTCTGCTCTAATAATCTGTTCAGAGTGCTCTTAATCTGCAAATGTGTGAGTGCAGAAAACACTTTTATAGGATGAAATATGAGCAAGCTGTTTGACTCTGAAGAATAAAGGTGAAATGTATTACTCTTCAGATTAAATCAATGAAAGTACCCCATTTCCATAAACACAATATGCACAGATTGGATTATACTAGAGAAGCTTAATAGATCAAAAGGAATATTCTTAAGGCGACTTGAAAAAAAATGGAGATACTTAAACATTAATATATTGCTGACTGTATTTAAAGAAAATCTAGAAAATACGGAGAATTTAAAAGAAAAAAATGTTATTTGACTTCCAGATATAATCAATGTCAAAATTTTACTGTACTGTTTTTGTAATGTGTGTGCTGTGTATGTTAACTTGCTAAATTTTTACAAACGAGTAACATTTATTGCATGTTTGCCCTGTACCAGGCTCTGTAGCAGGCACTTTTATGTATATTAATTTACTAATTCTCATAACCCTGTGAGGTTAGTAGTTTTATTATCCCCATTTACGCATAAGAAAATTAAGGCTCAGAGAAATTAAATGAGTTGCCCATGCGCATGTCACTGGTAAACCCACTCAGGACTTCAACCAGTCAGACACCAACACCCATACCAGTGGGCTTTTTTACATGCTTCTTTTCCTTAACAAAATGCTTATTCCTTTTTTCTACAGCATTGTTTCAAATGGCTGCATGGTGTTCGGTTATATGGGTATGTGCAATGGTGTCTCTACCCCATTTCCTTTTGTTGGACATTTATATTATTTCTCTTTATTTACTTTTAGAAATTACAGTGAACATCCATTGTGCACATTCATGATTGTTTCCCTAGGATAAATGGCTACCGCAGGTGTCCTTGCTGGGCACTGATGGAATGTAGCTGTTAGGTTTTGACACACTCTGCTGGTTGTTTTCTCAAAAGGTCGTACCAGTTTGTATTCCAAGTAGTGGTATATAGCAGTGCCTGATGACCCTCAGCAACGTTGGTAGTTAGCAATTTGAAAAATTGTGTTTGTTTTGTAAAAAGATTCCAGGTATTCTTATTTAGGTCCATATTATCTTTTGCCTCTAATACCGTAGTAGCCATAACTCCAGCACCCACTTGTCACTAAAGGAATTGTAGGACAGTGGGTAAGGGGATGGGCTCTAGAGTTAGATGCCTGGGTTCAAATCATGGCTATCCTCTGCCTCAGTTTCTCCATCAGTAAAATGAAAATATTAACAGTAACAAAACTCTCCCATGTAAAGTACTTTAGAATGGTGCCTGACTTTTGGTATGTGCTCAATAATTGTTGGCTACTACTATTGTCTTCCAGATGTCCATACTCATATAGTTAAAAAAAAAAAAAAGTTGCCCAGGTGCAGTGGCTCACACCTGTAATCCCAGCACTTTGGGAGGCTAAAGTGGGAGGATCACTTGATACCAGGAATTCAAGACCAGCCTGGGCAGCATAGCAAGACCCCGTTTCTACAAAAAATTTAAAAATTAGCTAGGCATAGTGCTGCATACCTATAGTGCTAGCTACTTGGGAGGCTGAGGCAGGAGGATCACTTGAGCCCAGCAGTTGGAGGTTGTAGTGAGGTATGGTTGTGCCACTGCACTCCAGTCTAGGTAACAAGCAAAACAGGAAGACCCAAGGATTATGCTTGTTTTGAATGAAATAGGATTATTACCAAATTAGTAATACAGAGTAGAAACTAAAGTGCTGACATTGTAGTATTATTAGTGTTAATGCTGTGACCAACCTGATGAGCACAAATAACCATCCCTGCCTCAGTTGCTGCCAAGAGGCCAAGGATAAAGAAGAGTGAGTAGTAACAGGACTAACTAGAATGGTAAAGTGCTTTATAGCTCCCAGTGCATTGCCCCATGGATCATCTCATTTGATCTTCACAACATATCTGTAAAGGAGATGGAGCAGATATTATTAACCTTATTTTGCAGAGGAGGAAATTGACTTGGAGGATTAAGTGCCTTGCTCACTTAAGGCTTGGAAATGGTCAGTGGCAGAGCTGGGTGTGTACTCTAGGCCTTCAGACCATAAATCCTTACTCTCGATGTTTCATGACATAATGATAATCCAGGGAGATGTGGCTGTAGATACCCAGGTCTAGAGATTTGCTGGAAAAGAAGGAGCCAAAGAGGGATGCCACCTGGGAGGAGGCAGCAGAGTTGGGATAAGGAAACTTGGATGTGCTAAAAGGGCAGGAGGGACCCAGTGTGGGGAGAGAGAGGGAAGAAACCATAGAGACAGGGGAAAATGGAAGGGGCCAGGACTTGAAGCCCATAGGGCTGGCTGAGAGGATCAAGGGAGGAGGGCTTCCTTTTTGAGATAGGAGGGATGCCTCCTCTGAGCCAGGAGGGAAGGAAGAGATGGAGAGTATCCACTCAGGTGCTTTGAAGTGGAAAGGAACATTGAGAGGGCTGAAGAATTAGGGCCTGGCCAAAACTCCTGCATAAAGAAAGAAGGAAGTATTTGTGGAGAAGAGAAGTGGTAGGTTTGGGGTTTCACATCTGAGAAAGGGAAACTATTTAGAATATCTGTTGTGCGAAGCGGGCCAAGGAATTAGCAGTGCCTGCCAGAGACTTCTGCTGTACGTGAGGCAGAACCCAGGTGATGCCTGGGCTCTAACTTGGCGGATTGTGTGAGCACAGCAACTCTGCTGTAGGGGTGTTGACGATATGCTGGCCAGATGTTTGCAACTGTCTGAGGATGTTTCTTTGTGAGCTCAGGGCTAGAGAGGCACAAGGTCAATATTAGGAAAGGAAAACTCCTCAGTTGCCTATGACATGAGAAGAAATGACACTCTACAATAACCCTCTTGCTTCCTAATACCAAAGAGGCTGTCAGGCTGTGCTCCTGTCCTGGGTACCATTTGCTAAGGAGTGAAGTGTTGCAGTGATGATATTTATGCCTGCTTGTCAGTGGGTGTGTAGTTTTTTAATCAGTGGAGAAAGGAGGAGCAATAGTTCTGTTTTGGGTTCCAAAAAGCCTTTGTTATAGTCAGGTGGGTGAAGTGAGGAGATGGTGGATGGTTTTCTAATTGGTGAAGAGTTGGACTAGAATCTAGTCACTAGGTAGATGCTCCTCAAAGTACCTTTCTAACATTACCACTTTCTGATCCAACTCCAGTCTACACTGAGTCTCCTGTCCATCACCTCTTTGACTAGGCAGTGCAGCATGTCTCCATTTTTATTTTATGATGATAAAGATGCTTTTTTGCTTAGAGACTTTGTGTATTATTAAAAGCAAAGTTTACTGACTGTAGAAAGATTAAAAATGTGTCAATAAATAAAAGACCTGTTAAAAATTGTGTAATCCTAGCACCATTAAATAACCACTGTTAGTATTCTTCTAGAGATTTTTCTATATGTGCCTAATTTAAGATTCTGAAATACAAAAATGCAACCTGCTTTTCTCAATTGATAAATTGCAAACCTCTCTTCTTATCAATAGTCACTGCTGTGTAATTATCAGAGGTTAATGAAGCTTGATTTTAGGAGTGTATTTTATTTAACTTATCTCACTTTGGACATGTATGTTAATGCACATCCTTTTACCTGTATTTCTGAGGCTGCTCTTAATTATTGCCTATAAAATAAGAAAAGAGGTTTTGATATATATATATATATTGCCTTTAAGACTGAACCAATTTACAGTCCCACCAACAGTATGCAAGAGGTCTCTTTTCCAACACCTTTCTTAACGTTGGATAGTGGAATTGTAAAAAATCAAAAACCCTACCCAGTTTTATGGACAGATGAACATTTTTTCATATGCCACTTATATTTCTTCATTTGTGAATTTTCTGTTCATGTCCCTTGTTCATTTTTCCAGAGGGGCATTTGCTATTTTTGTTAACTGATGTGTGGAGTGTTTTTATTTTAAAATATCTTTTATTATAAAAATATTATTAATTTTTTGGTTATTTGCCCTTGAACTTTATGTACCACTTGTAAATGTATGTAAGTATTTAATTTTGGGTAGTCAAATCTTTTCCTTTGTGGTTTCCCTATAGACTAGGAAGCAAGAATGCCTTGGCATTTGTTCCCCACTGTCGCTCTTCACATGGCAGAATAATCTCTTTCAAGTGTGAGCACATCTTGGCACAGCCCTGCCAGAGCCCGTCATGGCATTCTCCTTACTATGGCCTGCAAGGCCCAGCATGATCTGGCCTTGCCTGCTCTCCAGCCCCACCTCTTGCCACTCACCCTCGAACACTATGTTCCAGCCCCACTGGCCTCCTCTCAACCTGGGAACGTGCCAACCTCTCTCCTGACCCTGGGAGTCTGCAGGTGCTGTTCTTTTGCTTGGAACACGTGCACATGCATGTACACACATATACCCTTTGAGCATTTATCAGTATGCAATTATTATTTTTGTTTATTTACTTTTCCCCTGTTTCCCTTTTATTCTGTAACTCCAGAGGGGCAGGGACCATGTCTGTGTTGTCCTCAACGAAGTCTCTAGTGCTTAGCATATACTTTATGGAAGGAATGAATCAGTGTCAACATCTCCAACCACAAGACTGCATAGAAATTTACCTATATTTTCTTATTGTGGTTTTGTTTCACATTTTAACATATTTCATCTGTGTGAAACTTAGTTTGAAATATGATTTGAGACAGGAATCGAGATTAATTTTTTTCCCCAAATGCATAGCCAGTTGAAATTTTTGTAATTCCTTTAAGAGAAGTCCCAACTCAAATTACAGCCCTTGGGACTATGATATTGTTGTTTCTTCTGTTTGTTTTTCTCTCCTTGGGGTAGTCCTTTGTGCACAAAGTAAATGCAGAAACTAACTGTTCATTGACTTGAACCAAATTCCTCATGAGCATGCTGGCTTGGTACCAAGAAAGGCACTCCTGGCCTAGCTTCTGAGAGGAAGGAAGAAGACATAATGTGACTGAATTAGGGACTTTGTACCATTTGCTCAGTATCTAATGCTTCTAAACCTGCTAGATATATTAGACAATCTTGTTTTCAGTAATGCTAGCTGCCACTTTTTTAAACCATTGAAACCTAAAAACTTGAATAATCTTTTCTTTTTCTTTTTTTTTTAATTATCCAGCCCAAAATGTCAGAAACTTTAATATTTCAGTGACTGAATTGCTTTTCCTAAACTGCCTCTTGCATCTAGATGTGGAACAAAAATGCTTTGGCAGACTATGTGTTCTAATTTTTGGTTTGGAAATATTGGTCACCATTCTTTTCCATAGTTTCGTTCTTTTAAAATTAAAATTACTGACAAAAGCAATATGTGTCCATTGTCACATATTTAAACAATAAAGCATCTATACAGAGAAAAATGAACGCTTGAATCCACCTTCTAGTCCCACCCTTAATATAACCACTGCTGAGTTTATTGTGGCTCCTTCCAGACCCTTTTTATGCTTGTATGTTAGATCTTCATACCCCACCCCACCCCCCATATTACTTGCATGGTTTTTCTGAACAATATCATAAACCCACTTTCTGGTACACATCAGTGCATTTTTAAAACACTTGAAGCCTTTGTTTTTTGGCAGGCCCCATCTTAAAGAAGTTACCAGTTGATGTTTTCTGAGGGCTTTAAATACCAAGCCCCATGTAGTTTGTGCGAATCATTGAGTATAATCTTCCAGAGGGCGGGGGTTTGGGCACATTCAGGAAGGTGGTATAATCTGATACTGATTTCCATCTCACTGAACAGCCAGGAATGGGGATGCGGAAGGGAAGCCAGTGGGGTGGGACAGGAGTGAATTCTTCTAAGTTCATGAGGGTGAAAATTTAGCTAAAATGTTTTCCCTGGGTAGTAACAAGTCATTTGATTTCCAGGGAATGGGATAGTAGATGAGGTGCTGCTGTCAGGTTATACAGTTTTTCATAACTTTGTCTCTCCTCATTCTCTTCTCCCATCACCCCATGAGGACAGAAGGTAAACTCGGGGTGGGTGAGGGTGAAGAGCAAAGTGACTCCCTGAGCTGTGCCCTTCACACTGGCTTTGCAAAGCATGCAGCTGGCTGCCCGGGGGTCTGATCTATGGCCCTGCAGTGCAGGAACTGTAAGGTCTGCTGTAAGTGATGGGGGCTGTGGACTTACCCAGAATTGCACTTGTCGGGGTTTTCCACAGGGCCCAGCTTATTACACTAGAGAGCTGAGTTTCATTGCTTAAGGGGACAATTTATGGCCATGAGCTTATCTCCTTGTTTTAGCTCTTTATGTTTTTCTGCCTCTTAATAAAATGTGAAGTCACAAAGCAATTAAATAGTAGTGTAGTTTTCAGGCAGGAGGTGGAGAAAGGCTAACTAGGGAAAAGGCTAACATGATTGACAGGGGCTGGCTGGAGATTTACATTGAGAATAACTCGTTCTTCAAAACTTTCTTCATTTTCTGGTGGGAATTACGGGGTAAATCATACACCAGAAGGATGGATGATTAAAAATGTAGGAGTTATGATTTCTTTTTGACTTTGTAAGTCTCTAAATCCTCCACCTTAATATAGAGTTCTGATTTCAAGATGGGAACCAGTCCTGCCAAAGGCTAAAGAGAGCCAGAAACACTCTAAAATCTTCAATTATTAATAAGCTTGAGATTGTTTATATTTTGTAAAATGGCTTAAAATATAATGAAATGAAGTAGAGAATTCATGAGGTTTTTCTTTCATTCCCTAAACTCAACTCCACAGTATAGATATTTTTGAATGTTCAAAAATATTGAATGGGGTCTTAACTATTAGTTTCTAGAAAATTTTAAAAGAACATTAGTAATTTTTTTTTTTTTTTTGAGACAGAGTCTCACTCTGTTGCCCGGGCTAGAGTGCCGTGGCATCAGCCTAGCTCACAGCAACCTCAAACTCCTGGGCTCAAGCAGTGCTTCTGCCTCAGCCTCCTGAGTAGCTGGGACTATAAGCATGCACCACCATGCCCGGCTAATTTTTTTTTCTATATATATTTTAGCTGTCTATATAATTTCTTTCTATTTTTAGTAGAGACAGGGTCTCGCTCTTGCTCAGGCTGGTCTCGAACTCCTGAGCTCAATCAATCCTCCTGCCTCGTCCTCCCAGACTGCTAGGATTACAGGCGTGAGCCACTGCGCCTGGCCTACATTAGTAATTTTTAATAATGATACTTAAAAGGAAGAAAATTTTTTAAAAATTGAATATGAAAACTTGGAGAGTTCAGATTCCCTGTCCCTTCTCATCCAGCCTCCTCTAACTTATGAATTCTTTTGATTTAGCTACTTTGTATTGATGATGACCTATTTATTACAAACTAAGGAATTTAAACAAATATGGGTGCTTTATGTCACCCTTTCTTATTAACAGAAACAATTCAATTTTAAGAAGTTTTGAAAGCTGCCTTTTGATTTGAAGTTATGTTCTTTGTTTCCTAATAATCGCATTGAAATGCCCAAAACAAATAGCTTAAATTAAAATATGATGGTTGGGTCCAGGCATGGTGGCTCAGACTTTGTAATCCCAGTACTTATCCCGAGGTGGGAGGATCACTTGAGGCCAAGAGTTCACGACCAGCCTAAGAAATGTAGTGAGACTCTAAGACCCTGTCTCTACCAAAAAATAAAAATTAAAAAAGTAGGCAGGCTTGGTGGCATGTGCCTTTAGTCCCAGTTACTCTGGAGGTTGAGGCAGGAGAATCACCTGAGCCCAGGGGTTCGAGGTTACTGTGAGCTGTGATTGTGCCACTGCATTCCAGCCTGGGTGACAGAGCGAGACCCTGTCTCTTAAAAAAAGAAAATAATAAAATTTGATGATGGGTACCTGTTGAGAGAAGGGTTAACTAAGAGTTATTCCCATGGCCCAGAAAATAAATGGCTACAAGGACAGTGCTTTTTCTGATGTGAATTTCTATTGCCATGAAACCACTCTGAAGGGGGGAACTAATGCCTCTTCAGGAACACGCCAACCCCCAGCTTCACCACCACAAACAGAATAAGAATCCGAGGAGGAGACTGCAGAGGGGGCCTGCTGGGGTTTAGGGTATTCTCCTAGATAGCTTACTCATGAGAAGATTTATGATGAGAGAATAGGGGAATTGTTAATTTCTAGAGCCTGGTAAAAGGATACCAAACAGTTTCTAGAAGTTGAGTATCCCTTATCCAAAATGCTTGGGACCAGAAGTGTTTTGGATTTCAGATTTTTTTTTGGATTTGGGACTATTTGCATATATACAATGAGTTATCTTAAGGATGAGATCCAAGTCTAAACACGAAATTCATTTATGTTTTGTATGTACCTTATACACAAAGCCTGAAGGTAATTTTATACAATATTTTAAGCAATTTTGTGCATGAAACAAAGTTTTGTTTATGTTTTGGCTGCAACCTGTCACAGGTTTACTGTCTTAACCATTTTAAAGTGCACAATCTGGTAATGTTATTTACATTCGCTTTGTGCACTCAGTGTCCAGAACTCTTTTTCATCTTGAAGAATGAAAGCTCTATACTCACTAAACAACAACAACTTATGCCCCTCGCCCCGGCGGCCGTTCTGCTTTCTATCTCTGATTTTTACTACTCTAGGTACCTCACATAAGTGGAATCATACAGTATCTGTCTTTTTGTGACTGGCTTATTTTACTTAGCATAATATCTTCAAGGTTTATCCCTGTTGTACTATAACATGTGTCAGAATTTCATTCCTTTCTAAGGCTGGATAATATTCCATTATAGCACATACTGCCATTTGTGAACAGCAGGAAATCTTTTTTTCCCCCCCGCTCTTCTTTTTAAAAGAGCCTGTTTGCTGTGGTCATAGATGGTACCCACTGTTACCTAAGAGAATCACACTGAGTAATTAAATGCTTGGAAAGAAAGGAGAAAAAAAAGAGCCTGTTTGTTGTGGTCATAGATGGTACCCACTGTTACCTAAGAGAATCACACTGAGTAATTAAATGCTTGGAAAGAAAGGAGAAAAGAGGGAGGTGTTTTACTCTTTTTATGCCCATACAATCTGGTAACATAATAATCTAAACAATGTAAACAATAAGATCCTTTTGGGTATGTATATGAGCTGTGTTAACCGGGTGTGTTTAAATGCATTGTTGCCCAACTTAATATTGTTAGGTGAAGAAGGAGCTAGTAGCACATATGTGGTCTTGGCCTCTTTGCTCTCTTACCTTCCATACACCCCACCCCACTCCCGACATATCTTTCATTATCCCTCCACCCGTTGCTGGCAGTCACTCTTAAATAGCTTTGGCTTTCATGCCAAAGGATCCTCTGCTTTGTTGACAGATATTGTGAACACCCAGTGTTCTCTTCTTTGGCACCATCCAAGAAAGACCAGTTTGGGAATTCACTAACATGTTCTAAATCTAAAGACTTTGTTCTGTTCAGGACTAACTGAAAAGTTTAGCGACACTCCAGAAGGCAGACATATTCGTTTTTCAGGAAGGTCACTGTGATGTTCTGTGTGTCTGAGCCTCATACCTTTCTGTGCTTTTTCCATGATTAAGTAAAGAAGAGAGAAATGCTTTTGTAAAATGTCCCAAGGAAAGCCAGATGGAAGTGAGGAGTAAGAGTAGCCACAGTTGCTTTCCTCTTCCATCAGTTTTTTGAAGCTTTTTATTTTGAAATAATGTTAGATTTAGAGAAGTATTGCAAAGAGAGTTCACATATGCTCTTTACCCAGTTTCCCCTGATGTTAACATCTTACATAACCATAATATAATTATCAAAATCAGGAAACTTAAATTGGTATGGTACTTCTAATTAAACAATAGACCTTATTAGCATTCCATCCAGTTTTCCGCTAGTATCATTGCCAGATTGTGCACTTTAAAATGGTTAAGACAGCAAATTGTTATGTGTATTTTAATACAATTAAAATTTTTTTAAAAAATTCAAAGGTAATACGTGCATGTGCATATGTTTTGCCTTAGCAATTCTTATTACCTTAAAGACATACTCACACAGGTATACATTGATACAGGTATAAGACTGTTGCATTGTTTATAATAGAAAAGGATATGAATAGGAATGGCTGTGAATGCCATGCCATAGTAAAATTCTGGGTTTTAAAAAAAAGAAACATGATCAAACTTACCCAGGAATTGAACGGGATGGGTGGTCTAGGCTAGTGGTGTTGAGGACAGCGGCAGGGGGAAGGAGGAGATAGACATGGAGACCTCCCCTGCAGCCCAGTCTCCCTTAGTGCTTTGGAATATGGGGAAATGAGCACCTTACTCAAGACTGCTGCTGTGCCCATAATTGTATGCACCTGTGGTTTTGTAAGTGGATGAATACCTGGTGAGAGTTACTTTATTATGCATCGGGCAGTGACCAGGTTAGGGGAGAGTGGTAGTGAGACTAACTGGTCTGCACACACCAGGTGGCATTTAAGGGGAAAGCTGGGTCTGTGCTGTCTGTGGCCCTGTGTTCTGACCTCCTTCCCATTAGAACAGGTGGTGATTAAACAAGCTCTGCCACACATTCAATTCTGGTTCTGGGTTTTACCATTCAGCCAATTTTTTCAAACTAATATTAATATGTTTCCCCTCTTTGAAATACTACAGGGAAAGAAAAACCATAAAGTTCTCCCCCAGTATATAGCATTGAATTACATATATATACATATACACACAAAATAGAATTTAAATATATATAAAATTTTAAAAAATATGTTTTTAGAAAATAAAAGATGCAGTGTAAGTCAGTGCTTTCATATGACAAAGTCCCTGCTCTCAGAAGGTTTGAAAAAGATAAGGCAGGCTACTGAGTTGGTTTAAAAACTAAGAAGCAGCTGGTGAGATATAGTTGTCCACTTTTATTTTTAAGTGTTTTATGCCAAGGGAAACTTTGGGGCTGGGACTTGAATTCTAATTTTATGAGTTTTCGTGGGTCATTCTTTATAACAGGGTCCTAGACTGCTAATTAGCACAATGATACTCTTTCACTTTCCTGAATTCCTTTGCACGCTGTTGGGTCATTCAGAATGGCACTAAAGTTAAATTTGGCCTATCAAAATCCACTTGAAAACAGATGGTTATGCCTGCTAAACACAGGTTCGATTGGGTACTTCTCCCGTGGGCTTGTTGGTTCTTGTGCGGATTCTTGCTTCCACCTTACTCCATACCTGCACATACCTGCACACACCTGCACACGTGCCTCACCCCCGTCCAGGAGGGCCAGCCTGTTCTCTTTGGCCCAGCAATAGAGTTCTAGAAAAATTTGTTGCCAGAGCTGTGGGAATCTCTTCTCTCTTTCCTTATTCTCCTAACTTACTGATACTCAGAGGGAATATCATGGTCAGGTGGCGAGGCTTTTAGACAAAGAAAAAAAACACTGAAATGAGTGTGGTGTTAAAATTAGGCTGATCGCTTAGAAGCACCTTAGCAACCCTCTTTCATGTTCTTGATATCTTTACCTGATTGTCTCTGTTGTAACATTTGTTTTTCCTTATGAAAAATCTGTGGGTGTATGTGTATAATTTACCTGATACCATAGAATCTTTGAAGGAAAGGGTATAAAACTTTCAGAATTATAACAATAATGACTTCATTTGCTGTGTATCACATTCTACATGACAGTAGACCAGTTCTCCTTCATCAATATTTGTGTATTCTCGTAATTAAAAGGAATAATTTTTTAAAATTTCAGTGTTATGTATAGAAAAAGGTCATTGTTTTAGAGCATGTGAGGTGAAGATGGTTAACTTTAGGGTATTTGCATGTGGACACTGTGAAGGCAGTTGAAGTTACAGGGTGGGCTATCTCCGCAAGCCTCTACTTCTCGAATGGTGCAGTCATCACCCAGGCTGATTTGGTCAGTCTGTCTTTCATCAAGCCAAAGGGATAAACAGAATTGAAAAATTGTTCACAAAGGTTGTCAGTTACTAGGTGTGGTTGATGAACCACACCTGAGAAGCTATCAAGATGAAGCCAACTCATAAAGTTACTTAAGAGTCTCCACCCCAGTGATGGTCTAGATTGTATCCAAGGGAGGTGAATTAAGCCAGTGCTAAGACTTTGAGTGGGATAAGGCCATGGTGATACGCATAATAGACACATTCATACACATTGCTTCAATACAGCACTTTCTTGGATGGAAGCTTGGGAAATAACACATGGGAATGTACTCACTCTTCTGGTTAGTTTTGAGGTCACTGCTGGCCTCCTATGCTCCATCCTTGCCCAGCTACCCATTGGGACTTCGGCTCTTTAAGATCACCGAAAATCCTCATGTTCTGAGAACCCAAAGGGAAGAAAACTTGATCCCTAACCTTTCAGAAAGTTAATTGATTAAAAAAAGGAAAGAAAGAAAAACTATCCACAAATAGCAGTGGGCTTTGACTTAGTATAATTTACTATGTTATTAAACTGATAAATCTGGTAGTGTTATGATGCCACTATAGTATTTTAATTTGGAAACCATTTGATAAGTTTATTCCTTCTAAGTGAAATGGATTTGTTTGTAAATTCTTTGGGAATTCCTTAAACTTGATTGCTAGCTACCTCAAGTCCATTTTAAATAGATTCAGTAGCCATTAGTCCTGCTGACGTATTTTGCTTTTTAATCCATTGGTACTTCTTTTTGTTTCCTTTAGTGGACTTCTATAACATTTAGCAAAGCTTATAAATTCCAATAAGGTTAACTCTAAATAAAGGAGAGGTATCTTAGTTTGGCCAGTATCTTAGTTTAGAACTATGGCAAAATTAATTTTTCTCAGACCTTGAGTTAGCAAGTATTTTATATTTATTAAAGAAAATTAGCAAAATGTTTTCAAATTACCTATTAAGATAAATTTTACCATTCTCATAGATAATTTTTTGTCTTATGTATTTCATTTACATTTTATTTATGTGGTTTAATTTTTATTTGGAATGCTGCTTTTACTGAAGGTGTCAGAGTTTTTCACTCATTTACAAAGCCTTCGCAATTCTAATGATAATATTCAAACACATTAATCACATTAATGTGATCTATAAACCATCTTTCTAATGTTAAAAATGTAGATTGTGTTGAATTCGTGGCTACTTTAGATAATCATTGCCATGAAATCTTCAGGCCATAATAATTTATTTCCTTGAGATACATTCACAAGAATAGGTTAAAAGTATGAATATGCTTTGATTTGGTTAAACACTTTATATTTACCAAAAACTCTTTAAACTATAAAAATAATAGAATAGATAGAATATAAATTAGAATAGTATTGAAATACGTAAGATAAAAAAGAAATTTCTCTCCGGACTTAAGTCCTACCTTCCAAAGTAAACCCTGATGAAGCCTTAAGCAGATGTTGAATAGAATGAGAAAAGATTTCTGAAGAGTGGAGTGTGATATGGAGGTAATGATGGTAACGTAGTTGAAAAAGTAAAATGAAATAAAGTACTGGTTTAGCTATGTGATTTAAAAATGGAATCTAAGCAGTTCCCTCTTTGAACAAGATGTAGAGGTGTCCAGTGTTGGTTTAATACAGCAGCTGGTTTGACAAAGTGCAGCTCCTGTGTCAGGTAATGTTAAGAGATGTCCGTGCCCCCTTGACTCTGATCAAGAGATGACTGGAACCAGCAGGCCCCAGCTTTCCTGGGTTTAAGGGTCATTGAAGAATCCTTATAGATAAGAGAGGAATTGTATATGTTAGGCCCTGAAGGGATAGCTAGCCTTGAAAAGCTGGGAGGGTAAGTTGAGACAGCTTCTGGCTTGTACATCTTGACCTGAGTACCTTTGAGGTTTGATTTTATCTCGTAGACCCATAGGCAGAAATCAAGTTTGTGGTCTTTCCCATTTTTCTGGGAATTGTGGCTGAGCAAAGGGAAAGAGGACGATATGCAAGACTGCTGTTTATAAACAGTTAACTTCTTCCATGAGCCCATAGAAGAAGAATGCAATGATATTCTCCCATTTGGTGGTTTTATTGGATTGTTTTGAATTCTTTGTCTCTGACCGAAGGCGTCTTCTGCGTCCTTTATGTGCTCACTCTCACGTCAGTCCTCTGGCCTGATTATAATTAGGTTAACTTATCACCGTCTGCCAGCCCTCTCTCCATCCCCACATCTGAAGGGAAGGTTGGCCTGACCTGCCTGGTGGTTTTTGGCCTTTAGTGATGTCACTGTCAGCCCCTGGAGTTCTGTTTGCTAATACTGGGCCCAGTCCACAGCTTTCTACTAAAAACATACAGGCAAACTGAGAAATCTTTTAGTAAGTCACAGACAGTTGTCACTGAACCAAGAGTCCAGCCCACTTGGCCGAGTTCCTTACTGACTCTGTGCCTTAGTTTCCTACTTATGAAGCTGGGTGGCTAGACTTACCTCCAGCATTCTGTGTAGGACACAGATGGGAGGGAGTGGCGGTCTGGAGTGATGATTGAAATTGGAATACAAACCACGAAACCCACGTCCCCTATCTGTCATGCTTTTCAGGCATGTCTTAGTGTCTACTCCCTGCACAGGAGCTGGATTCCAAACAAGGAAGCCATGGAGGAAGTTAAGTTTCGCTTTGCTTTTTAATAAAATAGTTTATCTCATGAGATAGGAATACGTATAAAATTCAGAACATTGGATATTAATTATCAACTTTCAGAAGATATTGTTCAGTTTCCCAGGCATTTTTGATAGTTTATCTTCCCAGAAATATTTCAGTTGTCTTCTTCACCTCAACCATCTAACTCTTGTGTGCACATGCCTGTACATATGAAAAAACATTTAAAAATCTGCTTTCATTTGCATAATGAATGCACATATTACCCATAGTATTTCCCACGCCAACCCACTCACACTTCCTACACTGTACTTTGCTAATAGGAAACTACCAGTTGTTTTGTGCTTTTGGCAGTTCTGGAGAAAATACACAGAACCGAGTGTTGTGGCTCTTGGGTGTAGGATTGAGAATGTGATTTTTGCAATGTGTATTTTTTTAATAGCCAATCACTGGAGGTAAGCAAGGGAATTTCAACACAATGCCTGATATGTCCCAGTGATGAACTCTCACTGGGCGTCATTATCTAAACATGATTGAATGCAGTTCAACAGCATGTGGGCCCCACTTCTTGGAGAAGCATGACGGTGCTGAAGTGGTGATAAAGCATCCCACGTCAGCCTGCGTTTTTGAGGGAGAGTCCTCAGGGTTTCTGTGTTGTTATCTTCATGCCTTTTTCTATAACAGTTCATGTTCTGCCTTTGAATAAGACTTTATATTTAAAAAAGACTTTTATACAAAGAATTTGGAATATGGGTCAACTAGGTCCAGGAATGGGACCAAGCGTGGAAACAGAGACAGCGTGGATTTTGGGATGAGAAGTACAGAAGCAGTCCCTTCATTTGAGGAAGCTGCAGGAATTTAAGCCAGACGTCTTAGGAGGCCAAACTGGAATGTGAAAAAGACAGCCATTATAACTGAGTTGATGGTCACGCTAGTTTGAACCCTGGTTTAGACAAGCAGCAGCTCTGCTAATGCAGACTTAACAAGTAGAAAGAGACCCTAAGAGTCACATAAGACAGGAATCACCATTGCCTGTGCTATTTGGGAGCCATATGCTTGTGGTTATTAATATATGATGAGGCTTCCAGCAGGAGCATCTTACATGCAGCAGATAACCCTAACGTAGTTTGATTATATATACTCAACCTTGTTTCAGACAAAAATTTATGGTGGCTTAAGAGCGCATACAAAAAAAATTAGTGAGTGAAGATACTGAGACAGAGGGAAAACAGCAAGAAGAAGAAATGGGGAGTAAAGATAGAGATAGCATGTATGTGTTGTAAGGTCTTCGTAATACGCTGGAAATAGGCCACTAGTTTGGCTCCATGCTCCCTAGCAGCCAAGACAAAGAAGGAATTGTGACCAGATACGGAGTTCACAGGGTCTCTAAGATTTGATAAGCTCAGGAGTGGGCATGCCGTCTGCAGCACACTGATAGTAAGTACAGCTATAGCAGTCACTGCTGCAGACAGAGCAGAGCTTCTGTCTTACAGGAAAATAGAATTTGAGTATGTGCCCCTATTATACTCATTTTTGAGGTTTTCCTAATGCCTAAGGGGAATCCACAGAGTGCAAACTTCCTATTAGTTTTTCTTCTTGTCAATCTAAAATAAGTGATAGTGCAAATAACATTAAAAACAGGATACTTATACTTCCTTTCGAAATACAAGCTCATGAGCTTTTAAATTTTTGTGACCTGTTGTAAAAAGGACTGTATTCACTAGATGGCAGTATCGACAACCTTTAGGAAGTTAAACATGATCACAACTCTCAAGTACTGAAAATGCACGAAAGTAGGAAAACCATTTGACTGAGCATACACCATCTCATTGCTACAGCCTACATGAAAGAGTATTTTTCCATTTTCTCCCCGCCCCCCTTTTATTTGAGGCCAGGGGGAAGACGCTATATGGAGCAGCTACAAGCGCTGGAAGGCCATTTTTCACAAGAAGCAAATCTGCCAGCAGTGTGCTCAGCTCTTGGTCATGACAGTGGCTGCAGCTGCAGGATTTCATGCCACTTTTCCTTGCTGCTTTCTCTTTGAACCTGCAGACCAGGGCAGGAGTTACTGATAATAGTTCACAAACCAACCGTGGGGATACTGGTGTATTGATACGGTCCAAAACTTTTTTTAGTCAGTGTCTGCTTAGTGATTGCTTCTACTCGTGAAAGCAACACAACCCCTCTCAGGAAATGAAGCGATTTTCTCTATTCGTGTAAAATCTTTTAGCTATTTCCATCTCTGAGGAGAGATTACGTACTTTTCCAGTTTTTTTAAATGAAAAAATTAGATTTATTTTAAAATCATAACGATATAACCTTAATGGTATTTGGTTGAGTTTTAGGATTTTTATAGTGTTTCTTGGGTAGCGCTTGAAAAGTCTTAGAAAAATTGATCTTTGCCCTATTGCTAGTGACAGTTTCTTAACAGTGCCGCTGGAGTGTTGAGTGGGAGAGTTTCTCGTTGTGTGTGACTGTCCCGTGTGTTGCAGAGTTCCGCAACTCCGGCCCTTGCCCGCTAAATGCCAGAAGTGCGCCTCATGCGTGACTACCCAGTATCACTCCCAGACATTTCCATGTGCCTCCTGGGGGGGGGGAGGGGGTGGCACTGCCCAGTGTTGAGAACTGCTGGACTAGAGGTTTTGGTGTGAGTTATGGGGCTTGTGGAGTTTAGCGAGTATAATCTTTTTAAAAATGTATATTAATCTACTTTATATGAAAAAAATCGCAACCACAGCCCATCACCTTAACCTTCTATTCATTTGTATTTATTTGTATATTCTGATTGTGATTAATTCTACATACACACAGTTTTTACTTAGTACAAAGTTGTACATATAAAATCTTACGGTATACTTTTTATGCAACCTTATGTACTTTTCCTTGTATCCAGTATCTGTTTAGCCTACACTTCATCTTGAGGTTGTCCATTCTCCTCCACCCTGTTTACCCCTCCCCTTTTAAAATAACTTTCTTTGAAAGTTATAATTATTTCTTCTCATGTGAATTTTTGTATCGTTTTCATGATCTATAAAGTATCTTTTATTACCATTTTAATTGACACTGTTAATAGACAACCTGGGGATGCATCGTATTCTTTGCTCTTTTAGTCCATCTGGTGTCAAACACTCTTCTTTTTTGCCAGATTTCCCTTTTTATCCTCCTATAAAAGTTCACTGGGTGGAGGAAGCCTTACTTGTGATGGTTTCCATATCCACATTTCTAAATTGTGCTAGTGGAGAACAAGAGGAATAATCTTGTTTCCTTTCTCTTTTTCTTTTCTCATTAACTAGACTAAAAAAGCTACTTGAGCTTAAGGGCTGGAATGTGGGATTCCCATTTGTTCTTATGCTACCTAGCACAGGGCCAGTCCCATAGTGTATCTTATAGATAAAGACCTGATTAATTAGTGTGTTCTCAACTTACTTTCCCTGGTTAGTCTTTGTGTTAGTGCAGTTAACACCAGCTTCTGGGTACAGGTTAGGTTACTGTAAAGTATGTCCAAGACATTAGGAACAAATTGTTCCTAAATATTCCCTTTGACATCTTAAGACGGAAGATAGTGATAGAGGAGATTGCAGGTGATACTTGACCTACCTAAAGACCCATGAGGAATGAAAGAGAGAACAGGGAAAACAACTGCTGGATCCAGGTGGGAAAATGCTGGCCTACTTCTGGTCCTTGATGTGCCATGATCGAAAGGCAATGCTAGCTGATAGTGTATGTTCAGCACCTGAGTTGATGCCATTTGCCTGCCCAGGCAAGCCTCTTCAGGCACAAAAGCCTAAGGAAAGTTTCCCATATTAAGGATCAGCAGAGATTCTTCTGCAACCGTCATCCCAGTGTCACCTTCCCACCCAGCTTCAGCTGGGACCACACCCCACTGAAGCTGAATACAGAAATGTTGTTTAATGCTAAAGGGTGTTGGTCAACAAGATGGAATTTTCAGGGTTAGGTAAACTTGGGAACTTGTTTGGGTTATTGGACTTTTAACTTCCATCCAATCCCCAGAACCTATCTCATTGTAAGATACATCTACAAGGACTAGCGTGAAGTCATTTTGGCAGCCAGTTCAATGACTCCTCAGGATTTAGACAATATTCTATCAACTCATGTCTGGAGCAGCTTGGATTATAGATGGCAGGTCTTGCACTGATTGTTAGACTAGGCACATTAGGCACTGCTTAAATTACTATCAAACTGTATAACCCAGATCCTTAGTTTATAAAACCTCTTTTTTTTTGGTCACGTCTCACAGCTGTCATTTAACCTAAAAGCTGCTTGTCTTCACACCTTGTAAAGAAATATTTAGTTTATATTCACTTAATACGTACCAGATTTCACCACTGGGATTCTGAATACTTTCTATCAGCCATCCAGCCAAGCTTTATTAAGTGCCCTATGTGAGACACTTAATATCAATCAAGATAGTAATTATTCCACATGACCCAAAATCTCAGTGGCTTTCAACAACAAACCGTGATTTCTCACTCATGCTACGTGTCCATTGTGGGTCAGCTGCAGCTCTGCTCAGTGTTGACTTCAATCTGTTGATGGAACAGCCTCTATTTACTTACATCGTAGCTACTCTTCACATAGCAGAGGAGGAAAAGAGAGCAAGGTGACATTCAGTGTAGCTCTTTCAGCTTCCTCCTGGGAGTGATACATGGCATTTCTGCTAACATTTCATTGGCCAAAGCAAGTCACATGGCCATTTATGAGTTCAATAGGGGTGGGGATATGTAATCCCCTTTGGGAAGGAGCAGGACATTTTGATGAATAGTAATGTAATCTATCGCATGTCTAAAATACAATCCCTGCCCTGGAAGATTAATAGTCTTAAGAATAATTTTTTTTTTTTTTTTTTTTTTTTTGAGACAGAGTCTCGCTCTGTTGCCCAGGCTAGAGTGAGTGCCATGGCGTCAGCCTAGCTCACAGCAACCTCAAACTCCTGGGCTTAAGCGATCCTACTGCCTCAGCCTCCCG
>CM052443.1:74278130-74330426 GCA_028533085.1 Varecia variegata
GGACTACAGGCATGCGCCACCATGCCCGGCTAATTTTTTCTGTATGTATTTTTAGTTGGCCAGATAATTTCTTTCTATTTTTAGTAGAGACGGGGTCTCGCTCTTGCTCAGGTTGGTGTCGAACTCCTGAGCTCAAACAATCCACCCGCCTCGGCCTCCCAAGTGCTAGGATTACAGGCGTGAGCCACCGCGCCCGGCCAAGAATAATTTTTGTTTGGTTTTTTATAATATAGTACCATAAGTGAATGGTGGGTCAGTTAGGTTGATCTTTTTTTTCCACTCTTTGCAAGGAATCTATTATGTCTCATAAAGTATAACAAAGAGTTTATTAACATTTGAACTATCTTTAGATTTATTTCACTGTGTCCAATTTACTTAACAATGGCTTAATTTCTTTAACAATTTCTATTCTACAGCTGTCACTGGCTTTGTTAAACATTTATTTTTCAAAACCAGACATGTCTTTTGTCTTTAGAACATAAATGGAATCAGTTAGGAGAAGGATCAGGGAGAAGGAATGAGAGGTGGCAAATGTCTAATATCCTAGGTTTTATTTCCTTAGTAATTTTCTCAAAAAATGTTAGCCTTTGTTCATGTGGATTTATCTGCTTAGTCTGAGAAGTAGTTACTCTTGTTCTCTGGCCAAAGAGGTTTGGGACCCTGCAGCTTTACTCTGTCTTGTCTGATCCTGAAGGCAGCCTGGCAGGCAGAGCCCAGTGTCACCTTTATAGCTGCTTGGTGGTGATAAGGTGCCAGCTTCTCTTCTTTCAGCTGGCTGTGGGGGGAGGCATACCAAAATGGGCTGGCAGGAAAAATTACTTCCTGGGCTGAAATTTTCCCACCATCCACTTAGGCAGATAGGCTGACACTCTGCACCTATCTTCCTTGGCAGAAACTCAGATCAGCAGGCCAGTTCCTGACGCATACATATACACACTTCGAATGGCTTGTTCTGCTTTCCTCTTTGCTGCTCGGGTTTCTCACGGGACTAGGCTACGTTTAAGATTATCTATTTTGTAAAAAAGAAAATGTCTATTTATAGAATGGAATATTTTAGGGAAAGAAGGTGTGGGCAGAGAGGAGGACGAAATAAATCCTGGATGTTAGTCAACAATATTTATGGAACTGCTCTCCGGATGCCAAGCTTATTGTGGGCAGTTATTAAAGAAATAAGTTTGGCCCACCTGCCTCCTCCTGTAATCTCCCCTCCACACCATGCGTCATCCTGAAGATCATTTCTAATGCTAACCATGGAATTCAGCTTCCTTTGGGTAAAGCACGGTATTCCCAAGAACAGAGTACACAGGTTAGACCCCATGCAATGTAAAACTGTGGCATTCATTGAGAAAAAAGTAGTGTTCTCAGTTCCAGATCACATTTTAAAATTCAAGAAACAGGTATTATCTCCTTGTGAAAATATTTATCAGGACATAATTCCTTTTAAACAAAAATTGTATCTTTTTATATTCACTCCTGGGCATCTGATTCACTGCTTTACACACACAGTAGGCATCCATGAAATTATTTTTTTAAGTGATGATGAATGTTAGAGTTTGCTCAGTTTTTTTAAAACTCCAGCCACAACATTCAAATTAGTCATGTGAGAAGCGATGCTTCAATTCAGTAAGAAAGCTTGTGCACTCCGGGTGGAGAGGCAGTGTGTTTTCCTCCCATTCCTGATGTCTGGTGTCTGTCCTGAGGCAATATTGGCTCCACTACTTCATCCCAAGTGCAACCTACTGCTCTGAGTAGTTTGAACAAACTCACCTGCCACCTTAAAACACAGAATAAACTTGTTAAAGAAGAGCAGTAGAGAACTATTGGCCAAACTTTGCTTATTCAGGTACCTGGTGACTTAAGAAAATGTTGTTTTTAAATGTGGACTTAACATTTTCTGAACTTAATTCAGTATCTATTGGTAAAAACCCACAGCACCATTAGGAGGAAACATAGCCATAACTAAGTGTAAGTCTCTCTTTTTAAATGCTGACCCAGGTCAGGTGAAAGCTTCCTTGGAGGGCAGAATCTTCAGTTCTTGTTTCAGAGTTAATTATTGTCTCAAAGGAATAGGAGAGATTTACGGTGCTTTTGAATTTTGGAGAGGACGCTTACATCCGTGCCTGAAGACTAGTTTGTATAGATGTTACTTTTCAAGCCATATGGTACTTATATTAGAAGCATCCCACTGTTCAATTTATCTAGTTGGGTGAAAGAAGGACTGAGAGAGAACGTAGTAGTAGTGAATCAAGGCTGAAGCCTTCTCCCTTGGGACAAGTACTATCCATAATTGTCCCTTTGCATATCATCAGGTTGGTTGGCCCAGTTGCTTTATCTTTTGGAAGCATGTATTTACCCAAAGAATAGCTGACATTAGTTCAAGATAACTAAATCTGTCATTTTTTTAGAATCAAATGAGCTACTATATAATCATAATAGCTTTCCAGCATTCAGCTAGGGCTAAAGATATGTGGTAATCCACAAGTAGTTTTACCTTTGATTTGTGGGTGCATACAGACTACAGAACACAGTTTCTCAAATCAGTCTTCCTGTAGTTTTCACGGGTTTCATCTATAATATATTCCCACAATAAAATGTTGAAACTTATTAAAATATTGACTATTTGCTATAATTTTAAAATACTTTAAGCAAACTCCTCTTTGAATGGGATTATTTTTCCAAGTATATTTAAATTCTTTTGTTGTATTTTCAGTTGTCTAGTTCAGGTCTAGGCAGGCCTCAAAACTTTGCTCAGGCACACTGGTGTCTTCCGAAATGCTCTTACTCTGTGTTGTGCAGTGCCATTAACCACATCCCATTCCATTCCCGGCCTGTCTTGGAATGGGACATTAACTCCTAAACAACCGATCATCTAAGTAAAACCTGCTTTCATGGGCCAAGATGAACAACAAGTAATCCTTTGCAAAAGTAATAATAATAACTTTTAAAAATAGTAGGATAGAATAGAATTTAGCAGTATAAGGTTTGATGGAATAAAAAATATTATAGCACCTCTTTTTTCAGTGACTACAGCCCTCTTAACAATTTTACTTTTGACCATTTTTTGGGTACCACCAGTTTTGCTAATTGATCAAATTCCAGATTGGAAATTAGTCATTTGATTAACCAGAGTTAAGCCTCTTCAATAAAATTCTCTAATTTATAATCTCCCATCTGGTCTAAATCCTCATTTGAGGACTAAACTGCCAAAATGCTTTCAGAATGCCCAGTACTATAAATCTAAGGTATTTAATCTAGTAAGTCCCCTGTTTTCAGACTTATTACCTGAAGTCTGCCTGACCCTTTGGGGAGCCTAATACATTAAGCTAAAAATTTTATTTTGGGGCCTCATCTGATAAAGGTACTTAGACAACTGACAGCTATCAGATAACATGTTAGTAGGCTGAATGGTTAGAAATTATACCCAAAGATAAATTAATAATTTTGAGCTATTTATATTAGCTCTGCCAAAGTTATATCATTAAACTTGGGCTTTATGAAGTATTACTGACTATAGTAAAATAATTGTGAGCAAAGCCTTCATGTACATGTGAGTCAGGTTAGAGTTCCAAGTAATACTGGCTTGGCAAGTGTGGAAATTCTCAAGTCATCATTACCAAAAAAGAGTCTATGTCCACACAGAGATTTTTGACCATGGGGGCCCATTACTGGGGGAGAAGAACACACACAACTTAAAAGGCCTTAGACCTCAATCATTTTTTACTGGTGTATCTATTTTGTTCTTAAATCTGCAAAGAACAGAAATTCTCGGCAATTGGAGATTTAAAAAAAAAAAATCTGAAACTCCATCATAATCCATTCCTTTCTTTCCTATAACTAATAGACATTCCTCCAGCCAGCGGTGATTTCCTCTTTCCTTTCCTCTCAGCAAGAGCATGTGTTGCCCTCCCATCTCCTAAGCAGAACCTAGCACAAATGTGGCTCAAATTCCAGTTTCCAGCCCTGCTTACTGACTCTCTTACTCCTAACCCCCCATGTGACTCATCCTGGCATCTTGCTGTTGGCCTTCACATGTGAACTTTGCCCTTGCCGGTGCAAGAGGTGCAGTGTAGACACAGGAGATGAAGAAATCCAAATGCTCCGCCGGGAGGCCTTTGTCCTGGGAATCTCTGGTGTTGCTGAAGCCTCTTGGGAAGGAAGGAAGTTTGTATAAAGTTTGTTTTTCATATAAAAATTTCCAGCTCTTCCTTAAGCTTATAGGTTGAGGGTCTTTTTTACAATACAGTCTACTTTTAGAACTTTTGTTGCTCTGTTGTGTCATGAGAATTTATAGGGGATAGGAAGTAGTATAATTTGGGTCAATAAAGGAATACCTGAAACCTACATAACTTTATTTGGAACTGATGACTTGTGTTTTTAGTCTTTATGAAAGGCTTCCCTTGGAACACAAAAAAGCTAATAATCTGTGTATCTCACACGTCATGCTCTCCTCAGGGTCTGTGTTGGGACACTGGGTGTGGCAAAAAGGGGTTACCAGGATAAATAAGGCATGGTCCCTGCCCTGGGAAGAAGCTTAAAATCCACTGGGAGAAAATGGTAAATGCATAAATGGTCACTTACATGTCAAATGGCTCTAGTATATACCTGGAGAGCTGCACAGAAACATCTTGACAAGGACACCAAGAATATACAATGGGGAAAGCATAGTCTCTTCATTAAATGGTGTTGGGACAAATGGATATCCATATGCCAGAGAATAAAATTGCATCCTTATCTTATACCATATGCAAAAACTAACTTGAAATGGATTGAAGACTTATGTAAGACCTGAGACCATAAAATTCCTAGAAGTAAACATAGGGAAAAAGCTTTTTGACAGTGGCCTTAGCAATGATTTTTTTTGGATATGACCTCAAAAGCAAAAATAAACAAGTGGGACTACATCAATCTAAAAAGCTTCTGCACAGCAAAGGAAACAACAAACAAAATGAAAAAGCAGCCTGCAGAATGGGACAGAATGTTTGCAAACCATATATCTGATAAGAATTTAAATATCCACAACATATAAAGAACACATACAACTCAATACCAAAAAACAACCCAATTAAAAAATGGGCAAAGGACCTGAACAGACATTTTTTCCAAAAAAAGACATACAAATGGTCAACAGGTATATGAAAAGGTGCTGAATATCACTCATCATTAAGAGAAATGCAAATCAAAACCACAATGAGATAGCACCTCATACCTGTTAGGATGGCTGTTATCAAAAGGACAAAAGATAAATTTTGACAAGAATATGGAGAAAAGGGAACCTTTTTACACCATTTGGGAATAAAAATGGCATGGTCATAATGGAAAACAGTATGAAGTTTCCTCAAAAATAGAACTACCATATGATCCAGCAATCCCACTTCTGGGTATATATCCGAGGGAAATGAAATCAGTATGTCAGAGAGATACCTGCACTCCCATGTTCATGGAAGCATTATGCACCATAGCCAAGATATGGAATCAACCTAATTGCCCATCAGCAGATGAATGGGTAAAGAATGGCATATATACATGATGGAATACTATTCAGCCATTAAAAAAGAAGCATATCCTGCCATTTATGCCAACCTGGATGAACCTGAAGGACATAACGCTGAATGAAATAAGCCAGACACAGAAAGACAAATACCATATGATCTCACTTTATATGTGGAATCTAAAAAAGTTGAACTTACAAAAGTCAAGAGTAGAACGGTGGTCGCCAGGGGCTGGGGCACGGGGAAATGGTGAGGTGTTGGTCAAACGGTACAAACTTTCACAGTTATAAGGTGAATAAATTCTGGCGATCTGTACAGCATGGTGACTATAGTTAATAAAACCATATTGTTTACTTGAAATTTGCTGAGAGTAAATCTTAAGCATACTCACCCCCCCCCCCCCCAATACACAAAGGGTAACTATGTATGGTGATGGATGTGTTGATTAGATTGTGGTAGTCACTATACACTATGTATTTGATATATGTATATCAAATCATCACATTGTACACCTTGAATATGTATAATTTTTATTTGTCTATTATACCTCAGTAAAGCTGGGAGAAAAACCTAGAGGCATCATAAAAGTTGCATTAAAAAACAATGAGGTTGAAAACAAACCAGTATCTCCTTTAACAACGTAACTAAAAGAGAAAGCTTCCTTACCAAACCAGCAATGAACTCCTGTCTCTGAGGACAAGGGGCGTAAAGCCAGTCTTCAGTTCAAAGCTTAAATCTTGACTGGGACTTACTTTATTTACTTTTTTTAAACTTTTTTGTTCTTTAATTTATAAATTATGAAATAGCTGTGGAACCTAACAAAATTGTGTTAGTAAGA
Organism: Varecia variegata; assembly: GCA_028533085.1. Lineage (NCBI taxonomy): Eukaryota > Metazoa > Chordata > Mammalia > Primates > Lemuridae > Varecia > Varecia variegata. Next base: position 74,284,458 of record CM052443.1, read on the forward strand.
TGCACCAGGGTCTGAAAGTCTTTGGGGGCATTCAGCAGTTAGGACTGTTAATGTCTAAGGCAAACCCTACAAACCCACAGAGGTTGTCGTCTTTGGCAGCAAATTCCTGCAGATTAGCTCTAGCAGCCAGATTTCCTTATGAAGTAAAAGACTGCTACTGTCACAAGATAGATTTGTTTAAGCATTTTTTTAGAACTACATTTTCCAAAATCCTTATCAAGTGGGGGCCCCCAGATAAGAATCCTTAACTATTTAGCTGTGACCCAAAGATTGAAAATAGGAAATATTTAAGTCTGTAAGAATTTGAGTCCAACAAAAATACTGGCTACCATCCTGACTGAGGTGAAATAAACTGTTTCCAGTTTCCCAGAAAAATTGTTTATTACTGGGCAAATCTTGGACCTCCATGTTTTTGTTTTTCTTTTCTCTTTTAATCTACAGGAAACTTGTGGGTTGGGGATTCTGATAGTTATCCATTGTTAAAAGTGCAAGGAATGTCTGGAAAAGGCCAGAACTTGAGACCACTTCTTAAAAACTTGTGTTTTGGACAAGTTTCTACCTTTCTCTGGTTTGTTAACTGAAACAGCCCCCATAGAAATATTCTGAAATGGTTACTCAAACAAATGTTCAGAATGAAATGAATGGAAGAAGTTACAAGGCCCCTGGCCAAATATGGACCTTTGCTTTAAAATGTCAGTTTCTGGGTGTGTTGGCTTAGGGGCGATACTGCTGCAGACCAGTATTGATCTGTGGCCTACTAGGAACTAGACGGTACAGCAGGAGATGAGCAGTGGACGAGCCAGTGAATCTTCATCTATATTTGCAGCCGCCCCCCATTGCTCACATCACCGCGTAAACTCCGCCTCCAGTCAGATCAGCAGCAGCATTAGATTTTCTAACCCTAGTGTTACTGCAAACCCGGCCACTTGTCCTCAAGGCCGCATCAGAAGAATAAGAACAAGTGTTTTGAGGAGGAAGGAAAGACACATTTTATTACTTTGCCAGCAAAAGAGGAAGATGAAGACTCCTGTCTGAAATGCCGTAGTCCTCATAATAAGCACAAATATAGAGCCTTTAAAGGACAGGCTCTCAGCTTCAGGCAATTGCTGTTCCACCACAGTTGATGATTCTGATGGTCCCATCTCCGCTGAAGACAATCTCATGACCTTCACCCAGGACCTCCCTTTACCAAGTCCAAGCTGGGCCATCTCTTGTTGCACAAATATGAATAACAAAAGACTTACCCTGCCCCTCCCAACCACTGGCCTGAGGCAGGGATATAGGCTTTAGTTCTCAAAAAGGGGAGTGCAGGATGTATTAAAGAGACAGAAAATATTTTTGCTGTTTTTTCAGGCCTTTCCCTCTGTTACATATTCCACACTCCCGATATTTCCCTTCCATATCTATGGGAGGAGGGGCGGCCACCCTGTTACACTACTGTACACTGTGCGTACGAGGGATCTAGGTTGTGCTCCTTATGAGAATCTAATGCCTGATGGTTTGAGGCGGTGATGCTAGCACTGGGGAGCAGCTGCAAATACAGAGTATCCTTAGCAGAGAGGTTTCATTGCACAATAAATGCACTTGAATCATCCTGAAACTATCTCCTGCTACCTTCCCCCTTGCCCCGTGAAAAAATTGTCTTCCATGAAAACCAGTCCCTAGTGCCAAAAAGGTTGGGGACACTGCCTTAGATCATCCTGTCCAACTTTTTCTTGTATGGACAAGTCCACCCAGAGGCATGTGATGGCATGGTGAGGGCAGCCTGGAAGAACTCGAGTCTCCGTTCCTTCCTGTTCTTCTCCCCGAACCATGAAGCCCCATTTGAGTACGTAGGGCTACTCAGGTTGCAAATCTTCAGCCCCCCGATTTCTCACTCCCAGCCATGAACCTCATCTCCCCTCTCACTTGAAGCACTGTGTCTTGGCAAGGACCTCCTTTCCCTGCTATCCCTGTTAATACGCTTGGGCAGCAGATACCAGGGTGTTCCCGGAGACCTAGACTTTGGTCACTTCTCCTAAGGTGTTCTTTCATGATACTGAGGGTCTTTTTTGCCAGTAATGAACAGTCCTTTCATTTTGACGTTCCCTGTCTTCGATCCTGTTTGATCCACTCTAAAGTTGCCTCCTGGAGTCTAACTCCAGCCTGCTGTTGTGAAAACATCATGTCTTCCCAGCTTGTATTTTGGTTTTGTTGTAGGTGTGAGTTTTAGGGAGACTAAGGGTGGATGTGTGAGTACTGTGTACTTGTTTAAGCACAAATACATTCTATCTTGGATTGGTGGCTTTTTTTTTTTCCTCCCTTTCTATTTTCAGCAGTTGTGGTAACCAGCCCTCAGGAATTTGGGGCTGAATAGGGCTGGGGCCAGATGTTGGCAGTATTTAGTTATTCACTTAGTAAGAGTGTATTAAGGGCCTGATTTATGTACAAACCTTTGCTAAATGAAAATTAGGAAAAAAAAATCTGAGAAAACACAGGATCTGCCTAAAGGAGCATTCAGAATATTTAAATCAAGAATAATAAGTATCATTTTATTGGCACAGTGCTTTTATAGTATGTAAAATGCTTTTAAGATATAGTTGCTTTTTTCATTTCCTCAGTAATCCTGGAGAACGTATTTTCTGCATTTTATTGATGAGGAGTTGAAGCTGGGAGAGAGTCTCTCCTGGTTCTTAAAGTCAGAAGATGAGTGGACAGAGCTGTAGCCCAGGCCTAGCTGTCCCTGACCTGCTCCTGGGTGCAGAGTCCCTAGGGACTCTGCCTGTCTCCCATTGCTTTTGTTTTCTTCAGTCGTTCACCTGTCGGACCTTGTCTTGCATTTTTGACTTTGGTTTCTGTCTTTCCCTCTTCTTGATATTCTTAGCTCCAGACCCCAGGCAACTCCTAGGTTGGCCTCACAGTGCATGAGGGTTCCTGTATTTCTATTCCCAGATGTACGTATTTTTATGCATTAACATATCTGAAATCAGGATGTAGCTTAGAGCTGCCATGGCAGTCCCTTTCTTCCAGAGAGTTTGCCTCTGCTGGTCACCAGGAGCACTACCCAACTACGATGGAAGTTTAGATTCCCTGCCTGGGGGATTTTAGACCAACTGGTGCTGGGGATTCAGAATGCAAACCCAGGTGAGTTCTGGCTTATGGTTCAACTCTTCAGGGGAGATTCCTCCTTCCCTCTGCCCAGTGCCCAGGTTGAAACATGCGCATCTCTTTGCCATCCATTTCTGCCTGGCAGGTTTATTTCTTTGTGGCCTTTTGGTTCCCCAGCTTCAGGTGGGGCTTCCCTGTTCAACTCCCCATCTTGGATGCTTCTGCCCTCTCAGTGGTGCATGAAATAATGTACACCTTGTGGTCAGTGACATCTCAGATTTGATGAAAGATGGTGTTATGTCATGAGAGTTGCTCCTGGCTGCTGATGGGGTTGCCTTGCTTGGCGCCTTTTGGCATTGGGAACAAGCAGGTTTTCCTTGCTCCTCCTCCCCCAGGCTGGGGCTCGGCTTGCTCACCTGCTGAGACAAAAGCTGGACTTGATCACCATTCACTCCCCCTTCCCCCAGCCACTGGGGCAGCTGCCTGACTTGGTTTCTTGCTGGTTGCACACATGCGACAGAAATACAATGTTAATAAATATTTCTACATGTAATGGAGAAATAAGCCATAAAAATAGTCATTTGCCATCTGCTCAGATGAGTTGCTAGGAAAAGCGATGACATTTTCTGATTCAGTAACTTAACTATTCTCGTGCCTCCTGTAAGGCACATCATATACAAACAGATTATAAATATCTAAACACATGTCCTGAGAGAAATGCACTAGTCTCTGAAACAAATACAAATAACAAAGGATACCTGATTCTCCCTTCTCCCAGTGAAGATCCCAAATAGCTCAGTTATAGTGGCTTCAGGGTTGTGATCCATAGAGCAAACACATAGATCTAGCACCTTGTATACATATATGCAGAGAATCAGTATAACAAAGTGGAGAGAATTAGGCTAATGGACTCCCTGATCAATGACCTGGAGAGAAGAAAGTGTTTTAAACAGCAGGTGATAATAACTTATTTACTGAGTGCTTCCTGTGTGTCAGGCACTGTACGAGGCACTTTGCATATATTAGCTCATCTATAAGTAGAACATGAGCACTCACTTTAAGAACAAAGGGAATGATGGTAAGAGTAAAAGTAATAATCAAAAGCATAGACTCATTTCAGGTGGAAGGTGAGAGGCTGCAGAAAGCTTAGTCAAGTCTGGTTGTTAATTGTTTAACAAAAAGGCAAAGTGAGGGTATGACTGGTTGGTAGAAACAAAGATCCTTATATAAGCAGTTCTAGGAGTGATATGTATCTTTTGTTGTTTCTATTCAGTGTTAATGTTTTGCATTGCACCACAAATATTTTCTTACTCCTTTGCCTTTGAGACAAAGGGCATGGATTTGCAATTGAGCTGGAAATAGATTAAATATGCGGTATGGTCTATGCCCAGCAAACAGAATTATCTGTGCAAGTTTATAGAAAAGAAATGCGTATGGCCTCATTAGTATCCCAGGATTTGTGAAACTTCACCTGTAGGCAGCCTTAACCAGGAAAATTTCATAGTCTTCGTGGTATTCCACCTCAAAATTTAAGGCTTCTTTCTTCTCCTTGAGGACCATCAATTACACCCTTGGGCTCAACCATCTCACTCACGCACACACACACACACACACACACACACACGCATGCACGCAGGTTCTTTGTCTATACTCCCAGCCCAGACCTCTCTCCTAATTCCTACTCTATGCCTCCTCGCTGGAACAGCCCCTAAGGGCCTCCTTCCTCCATGTTTCTCCTCCTCTAGGCAAGTCGTTTTCCTCATTTCAGTCAGAGCAGTATTTCCTAAAAACTAACCCAGTCCTGTGGCTTCTGAGCTTAGGTATCTTTCAGTGACTCCCATTGCTTCCAAATTCAAAGCCAGCTCTCTAGCTTGGCATCCACAACTGTTAGTCATCCATCACTTGCGTATTTAATTTCCCATAACTCCCCTGGACACACCCCATCCTGTGGTCTCCTCTTCCCTGTGCATCTGCTCTGCATCCTCTTTGAAGACTGTACTTCCTGCCTTTCAGGGCCAACTTACTCATCTTTAAGACTCATTTCGGAGATGGTGTCCTCTGATAACCCTTGCCCACATCCTAGTTTGGGTTATCTACTGCTCCTCTGTGGTTCTGTAGCTCACACCGCTAGGATAAATATTTAACACACAGCTAAATCATAGTATGTCATAATAACTTCCCTTCCATCACTCTGTGTTCCATGAGTATAGCGACTGTGTCATTAGTCCTTGTCTCCTAGGATTGTGAATAGCCCTTAGTAGTCACGTGATAAAGGTTTGACCGAAAAGAAAGTGATGTTTGACTAGGTATAGTCAAACCTTAGAAAGTGGCAGTGAACTCCTATTCATATTCAGAATTCATATTTTCCTTTAATATCCTATATTGGCAGCTAGCTTTTCCAGGTTTTCTTGGCCAAAAATATTATTGAAATTCCATGCTCCTAGATTTTGATCTCTGTTATGATATATCCACGGCATGTAATTATTTGTCTGGATAATTGGACTTTACCTTGGGGCTCTAAGAGAAGAGGTTAAAGGAATCAATGGTTTAGGAATTGTATTGTTAATCTTAAAAGGAAAATAGAATGGAAAATATTTTAAAAACTGGTTAGAGAAGATAATTGTTGGGAGCATGGAGAAGATAATTACTTACTACATGTACTGTAACTGGTGCAGATAGGGGTTTTATGCAAAATAAAGCAGCTTGTAATTTTTTTTTTACAACTTCTTTTATGTGCAGTTTTTACAACTTCTTTCATGTGCAGTTTTAGCAACCTTCAGGGCATGGGGCAAGGCCTTCCTTTTGGATGGGTTTTTTAAAATTAATTGTGTAGCCGCACATTGACTGCTTCTATGTGTGGGGGAAGGAAGAGGAATATTTCCATTCCAGTGAGCTACACTGAGAATTTAACTTCTAATTGATTATCACAGGGAGGCCTCATCAAAGCAGATAATGAGAATGGATGTGTAGCAAAGCAAATACGCAGAGGTAACTTGGCCCTTTCCCTACACATTTTATGAGATTCTGTACATTTTCTGCCCAATCTTGACTTTTTTCACAATCACTTTTGGTGCCCCATAAGATGGTTATGGAATGAAAGCTTTTATGGGCTATTGATGAGTAACCCAACCCTTTTTTTCTTGCCATTCAGTTTAAAACCGACAGTGCCACTCCTTCTCATAACATTCCTACTTCATAAAGTCTCTTTGCCCATAGCACAAAATCTAGACTTCTGAACCTGGCCTATGAGCCCTCAAGAATCCATTCTGACTCATCTTTCCAGTCTTACTGTTTGAATATATTTTAGATGCAAGTAGAACCCCAAGAAAACCTTGAAACAAATTGCCTTTCACAATAGGGAAAGTTTATCTCTTTCATAATGTAAGTTCAGAGATAAAGTTTTGGGATTAATTGGCTCAGTGATATCATCAGAGGCCCAGGTTCTTACTGTCACTTCACCCTGCTATCTACCATGTGCTGGTACACCCTCTGCATGGTGGCAGCACATGACTGCCTGCATGGTGGCAGAATGGCTGCAGAAGTACCAACCATCACATCCAGGCAGGGCATCATATATCTCTTTTAGGAATGAGGAAACTTCTGCACCCTAGAGAATGGCTCTTTACATCTTGTTGGCCAGAATTGAGTCACATGTTCTTTCTTAAACCAATCACTGGGAAGAGAACGAGGTTACTATGGTAACCAGCTGGGTGGAACAGAGATAGTCAACTGTCTCCCAAGCCATTTCTCATAGTGACCCTACAAAGCTTTGTGCCTGCCCACCAGCAAACCTCCACTCTTCGCCTCCAGATCCTAGGCACCCCCCAAGTCCTCAGCCAAGTTTCCCTTGCTCCCTGGAATTTTCTTGCCCACTCTCTGCCTGTTGTGCTCGTTTGCCACCTGTGAGAAGGTCACATCTCTCCAGCTGGATTCTGAGGTCCTTCAGGGCGTGTCTGTACTTCTCTGTATTCCCTAGTGTACTTTTCAGAGAACCACAAACCCTGACTTTATTTGTGCAGACCTTTTCCCCAAAATATTAAGACTAACATAACCCACAGAAGGAAGTGTTCTTATGTCCTACTCATAATAAGCCCCTTTGAGACTAGAGCTAATCCTTAAAATAGAGCAGTAGTGATTCCTTTCCATTATTAGAATAGTAAGAACTCCATATTATCAGAGTAATAAAAAGTAAATGTGGCTTTCAAAATTTATTAATATTCTCTCTTCATTTAGATTTTCTTAGTTTCACTATTTTTTTTTTTTGATGTTCTTGGACAAATGGTTATACATCAGAATTATTAGGGAGCTTTTAAAAGATATGCTTCTCCAAGCATCAATTAAAGATTCAGTTTCAGTTGGTCTAGAGTAAGACCCAGTATGCTTTCATAAAAGTTCCCACGGATTCTAATGGGCAGCCAGATTGAGAACTGTGCACTTAGCTCTCCATATGCAAAATCTTCCTGCTGAGATTATCAGAATAATTTCAGACTTTTCAGGGTTCATGTCTAAACTATTGGCCTATTTTACTGTTTCTAATCCTTGACACCTCTAGTCATTCAAGGTATGTGCTGATTTCTTGGGTGCTTGAAGTCTAAATAGCCACCTTCCCTGTTTTCTTTTCTATACCTGGATTGTAAATACTCACATATCCTCATTTCTTTTCTGCTCCACAGCACACAGGACGATATTAAGGATATCATGGAGGCTCAGTCAGTTCCCATCAACACAGTAGTTATTGCCCAGATCTCAAATGTTACTCAACAACTTCATGCTTGCTGGATGTTCTATGCTGTACACCCTTCAACAACCTTCCTTTAGGCCCAAAAGCCAAGCTCTCCCTCAGCCTTTTACCAAGCCACTTACGACTTCACCAGCCCTTCTCTAGTCCCTTGTTCAAACCTTTGCACCTTTCAGGAATATTTTACCTAGTGCTTTATTTCACTAGTTATGTGCCCCCTCCCCTTTTTGAGGATTTCTACTTTATTCCACTCTTCCAGCAACTCCTTAGTTTCAACTATATCAGGAAAACTTCTCCTAGCTAATTGGAAGAGTTTTGTTTTTCTCAACCCCATTCTTTCTCAAGGTTGTTATTCCCAGGTCTTTTATTTCCTTCATACACTACCAAATATTCTCATTATCTATATACAATAATGATGTGAAAGCTTTTGTTAGAGCATTTGTTGAATGTTCCTCCCCCCCCCACCCCCGCCTTTCATCATCTATTGATATGACAATACTTTCTTTGTTTAGAAGCTGGAGGGTAGGGTGGTACTTACGTAGCCTATTCTATATGCTTCGACATTCATTTGATTGTGACTAATGATGACTGATGTCTGATGTCATAATGTTTCTTGCAGCAGAGGTTCTTAAATCTTAGCATGTATCAGAATCACCAGGGGTACTTACTCAAACGTAGACTGCTGGGCCCTAGCCCCAAGGATTTCAGATTTACCAAGTCTGGGGTGCGGCTTGAGAATTTGTGTTTCAGTTGAGTTCCCTGATGATGATGTTTTATCTGGGGACCACACTTTGAGAGCCACTGTCCTGTGGGACCAAGAAACAACCCAGGAATGAATGTATGTTTTTTCAGGTAAAATATTTAATGTTAAGATATTTAGAATTTTTTTAGATAAATGCTTTTCAGATACTTTTTCTAATAGTGGATACTCAGAGTATTTTATGTGAGACCCTCAATATATAATAGATTTTAAAAGGAATTCTTAAATTGGGACAGGTGGGAAATTACCTTAAGCATAAGGAGAGTTGATATTTTTCATAAGTCCTGAAAGCAGGTCTTGGGGTTGATTAATTCAGAGGCTCAATGATATCAGAGACCCCAGTTCTTACCGTCTTTCCACTGTGCCATCTACATGTACTCTGTTTCCTCAGACTGGCTCTGCCTGGTGACAGAATGGCTGCAAAAGTGCCAAGCATCACACCCAGATCACATACAGATATATTTTGTTCAATATCCTAGTTCATGTAGTATCATTTACTACATGGAGGGAAACTGAAATTGAAGATCCAGAAGTGCTTATCAAAGATAATCATTAAGATACATTAGCAAAACGGTCATTGAGCCATGTCTTAGTCCATTTTCTGTTGCTGATAACAATACCTGAAACTGGGTAATTTATAAAGAAAAGAAATTTATTTCTTATAGTTACAGAGGGTGAGAAGTCCAAAGTCAAGGGGCTACATCTGGTAAGAGCCTTCTTGCTGGTGGGTACTCTGCAGAGTCCCAAGGTTGTGCCAGGTGTCTCATGGTGAAGGGGCTGAGTGTGCTCACGTGCCAGCTCTCTTTCTCTTCTAATAAAGCCACCATTTCCCCTCCCATGATAACCCATTAATCCATTGACCCAGTAGTCCATGAGTGGATTAATCCATTCATGAGCCCTAATGATAACAATCACCTCTTGAAGGCCTCACTTCTCAATACTGCTGCACTGGGGCTTAAGTTTCAACACAAGTTTAGTATGGGACATTCAGACCATAGCAATGGGTCAGTTGATTTAGCTACCTGCTCTCCATGATTAATGGTAGATTAAACGTGGCTCATTGAAGAAGTATACTGTTGTGGTTCTTTTTCCACCTAGTCTATCATTATTTGAGGCTTTTATCAACTTCGTTTTTGTTTTTTTTTTTTTTGAGACAGAGTCTTGTTCTGTTGCCTGGGCTAGAGTGCCGTGGTGTCAGCTTAGCTCACAGCAACCTCAAACTCCTGGGCTCAGGCAATCCTTCTGCTTCAGCCTCCTGAGTAGCTGGGACTACAGGCATGCGCCACCATGCCCAGCTAATTTTTTCTATATATGTTTTTAGCTGTCCACATAATTTCTTTCTATTTTTAGTAGAGACTCGGTCTTGCTCTTGCTCAGGCTGGTCTTGAACTCCTGAGCTTAAACGATCCACCCACCTCAGCCTCCCAGAGTGCTAGGATTACAGGTGTGAGCCACTGCACCCAGCCTCATCAACTTCTTAAACGTCTTAATATTGAGGGTACATCATAGAATTCTCCAGGTTCAAGTAGGTTATTGGCAGACCAGTAACGTGAAGAAATATGTCAGTCTTCTATCACTGTCTGAAATTCTCTGGCCTGTCCAACATGACAACACGAAAGTGCAGATGAACGCGTCATCTGTGTCAGAGACTAGTTACAAACAAGACTCAGCCAGATGGAAATAGAGTTCACTTGGGCTCTGCTCCTGCTGCGTTTCCACCATGGTGCCAGTAAAGCCCACTGGGCTGAAGTCTCGGTGGAACCATATTAGTCACTTCTGCTTTCTCCTCTTCCTGTACATTTCCTGAGGTTTTTCTCTCATGGTCATTGTCTGGCCTTTCAAGAAGGTAACTGTCACCTGCCCGCCTCTGCTGTGTCAAGGCTATTCTGTTTTTGTTCAGGATAAGCATATAAACAGAGTCTCAGATAAATCTCTATTTCCTGGCCATTGGGGCTCAAATTGCATCATTAGCCCCTGCTCTGTAAAGTGTCCTAGCGTGCCTTGTCAACTGTAGGCAGAATATTTGGCAAAGAACACATTTACCTCCAGGTTCTGGGCAAACTGAGTTGTCCATTCTTTTGAGATAGATTGACTTTGTTGTCTTTCATAAACTTGTTAAATTTGGCATCTGCCATTGAAGAAGCACTTGGTTCCTTATAATTCTCTTCTGCAGATTCCTCTGGTCCTCAATCAACGTGAGCGTTGAAATTTTCTCTTCTGACTCCTTTACAGAGTGATTCTTCTCTCTACCATTCAATTTAACTGTGTTATTGCCAGGACCAGACAGGCAAAGGAGCATCAACAATGTCCACAGCTTAGGGGCAGCTTATTCCTTTTAACCTAAGGCTGAGCAAATGGATTTGACTACAGTTATGTTGTGCACTTTAATACATTCACCTAAACAAAGTTAATGATTTAGAAACTTCATAAAAGACATAGTACATTTTTTTAAAAAATACTACATTCCAATGTAAGTTCTACATTCCTGTAGGAATCCCATAAAAACACTCTTAAGACACACTTTTATTCTGCAGATCTGACGCTGAACACTGTTTCACCAGGCTTCAACAGGTCTCTTCAAAGCTGTCATTTCACTTAAGCTGGGATTACATTCCCCCCTATTTCACTTAAATATACACCTTCCCTTTAATTTTCTCATTCTTATCATTGGCAGTAATCAATGTGGCAAGAGTCCACTTCTTTCTATATGTAGATTTGATCTTGGATGAAATAGTTACCAAACAATGCCACAGCCTTCTGCTGTTTGTGTGTGTGTGTCTCAGACTCCAAGTAAGGTCTCTTAGTTCAGGCTGCTGTACCAAAATGCCACAGACTGGAAAATTTATAAACTTACTGCTCACAGTTCTGGAGGCTGGGAAGTCCAAGATCAAAGTGCTGGCAGATTTGGTGTCTGGTGAGGGCCTGTTCTGTGTCCTCACATGACAAGGGCAGAAGGACTCACAAGCTCCCTGAGACCCTTTCATAAGGGCACTAATTCCATTGATGAGGGCTCCACCCTCATGACCTAGTCACCTTCCAGAGGACCTACCCGTAACACCTTCACCTTGGGGGTTAGGTTTCAACATACGAATCTGGGCACTGGGGGGGACACAAACATTCAGACCATGGCAATCTCCCAGATCTCATTGTACTCAGCTCCATGTTAGGATAACTCCGCATCTGAGTTAGGAAAACAAAGGCTCTCATCCCCAATCCTATGCTTTGTGAAATTAAAGATTCCAGGTTGCTCAACCTCATCCCAAGTGCTCAGGCAGGGCTAGTCCCTCTGAATGGAAACTCCTTTTTTGGGGCACACATCAGCATTTTTAAATATCCGCCTGTGCAGCAATGACATTTAAAAAGGGAGTGCTAAATTTTGATGTCAGTGTTTTAATAGATGTTTCCAAGAGCCATGTTGATAGCCCAAATCAATTTTCCACTTACGACCAATAATACCTCATGCCTGAAAAATGTAGTCCTGTGTGGGGAAAAGCCCTGTGATGGTGAGAAATTCAGCTGTAAGAAGCTAGGTTCCCCATGGAAGTGATAATTAATGCAATTAGATGTGTACAGTATGTTTAAAGGTAGTCTGGGTGTGTGCGTGTATAGTCTTTATCAGATAAATGAAAGTCTTTTACCTAATTGTTGTTTCCTGAGTTAGAAGCCTCCTCATCAGATGTTTGCTTTGGTCATTGGAAGTAAAGTACAGCCTCCATGTTGGTCATCTTCCTTGTTTCTCAGTATCTTGTGTATCCGTTCCAAGACATGGGTTTGTTTTGCGAAATGGCTAGTAAGATCACCTTTACCACCATCATCAATACATTAATGGAGCTGCTACAAAGTTCAGGGTGTTGTACTAAGCACTAGGATTCCAAAGAATTTTAAGGCATATGGCCCTGTACTTAAGGAACTTGGAACTGAGGCATCCTCAAATCCTAATTGCATGGAGGCTCACACTGTGTCCTTGGTTGATAGAGGAACGATTCCGTAAGAAAGGCCCCCATGAAGCTTTCTCTGCCCGTCTTACATCCTTCTTTCTTTCTTTCCATTTCTTCTAATATCTTTTCATCCTACCTTAACCTTAATTCACAAGCTGTACAATCAACCCATTTAAAGTATACAATTAAATGGTTTTTAATAAATTCACATAATTGTGCAAGCGTCACCACAAACAATATTAGAATATTTTCATCATCCCAGAAAGAAAATCCATATTGATTTGGCAGTCATAAGCCCATTTCCTCCCAATCTCCCCACTCCCAGCCCTAGGCAACCATTAATGTACTTTCTGTCTCCATGGATATACTTTGTTTTTATTGGGAGTAATAGGATGCCATGTCTGGAAGGTTGAACTCAGATGAACTGTGGGCTTGGATTTTTCAGTGGGTTAAACCACCTTCTGATACAGCAGTTGTTGGACTTTTTACCTCTTTTACCTCACTGTGTTTTCTGACTTGTGTTACCTCTGTACCATAATAGTGTGAAAGGCCCTAGAATAAATGGGTCTGCAGAATACTGCACGATTAAGTCACCCCATTCATGCAGTGGAAAGGAATAGCCTTTCTCTTTGCGGGTCACTTACAAGGAGCCATTTCTTCATCTTCCCTAACCTTAAAGGGTAGAATTATTTTTATAGCAGCTTCTCTGAATTGATTCACACTTGAGCAAACTATAAACTGCAAAAATGAGAGTAGAGCTTAGTTGGCTGGCCTGGTTTTGAACAAGTATTTGATTTGCTAATCTCAGTAGTACATAAGCTTACTTTTGTAAATTTCCTTTAAAAAGTTCAATTCTTGGTTCTTGGACATTCTCAGCCACTGGAACCAAGAGATGGTTTATATTTCTATGAATTCGCTATTGATAGAATTCTCCATCTTTCAGTGGGAGAAAAATTCAAGGCAAACAAGAACTTTTGTAACAGGTATTAATAATTACTATTTGAAATTTATTTGCATTTCTAAAGGCAAATTATATTTCTGTGTTCTTCACAGTAAATAGGTGCCTGTCACCTTTTTTTTTTTTTTTTTCTCCTCCATGTAGTGAGCTGCTTCTATAGATGGAAGAAAGTTAGTACTTCCTTTTGGTATTTTGAGCGTTTTATTTTTATGCCTTTCCCTGGCAGCCTTTCCTCTCTGTAAAGCCAGTGTTGAAGTGATGGCGAGGGTAAGTATCCCTGTGTTCTAGAAAGAAGATTTTTTAAATGCATATTTACTACTGAGTAAATTTATCTTTTTAATTCTACTTTGTAGCTCCATAATAAATATGTTAGGCAGCTTTCTATAAACCAAAAACAAAAACAAAAAACAAGGAAAGCCTATTTGGAATCATAAAAATAGGATAGGTTATTTTGAACTATCTGGATAGATCCGAATTTGGAAATATCTTATGCTTTAAAATGAAGGATCTTATATTTTGAATCAGGGATCTGTTGAGGGTAGGGAGTGGCACTCCTCTACCTCCATCTTCCTTTGAAGTCTCACACAGATTTTTTGGGTGTGTGTGTATGTCTGCATGTTTTGGTGAGAAAGTTCATGACTTTCATAAGCTATTCAAAGCCACCGCCTTCAAATATCTTTTTGATGACTAACTTTCACTGTATTTGTTGTAAGATCTGCTCTTTGCTAGTTCAAAACAACTTTCAATATTAGTTAACTCTGTAAATGTTTCTTTTGCAAAATAAGATACTTTTTGCAATACATTTTTTTTGTTTAATTGATTGTACACCCAGAATTTTGGTCCAAACTTTAGGGGCCGTCTCCCATGAGGATTTAGTTAAAAGCTTCTAATATAAATAAACTGGACTTAGCTTTGGTTTGTTTTGCATGTGGGAAAAGTTATATTCTAGTGCAACGTGTGATGTGTCATTACATAGAACATGCATCATTCTTCCTGACGCAGTGATTGCCTTGGTTATTCTACATGCAGTAGAATGCCAGTAATGTGGCAAAGCCAGTCATTTTAACCTGTGTAACAGAGGGTACAGAAGTAGAGTGGATCCTGGCCTCCCAGATCTGGAAACTAAGCTATATTGTCTTCTGGGAAAGCAGTTAAACAAAGCACAGATTTTTAAATTGATGTGGTCACTAAGGTTTCAGTCAATCTAAGTACCTCCGATTTGTGTGTGTGCGTTATTCTTTTGAGAAGAAGCATTAAATTACCATCAACCTGGGTAAAAAGGAATTAAGTTCTCTGAAATTTTTAGGAGTTCAAGAATTATGCCTTAAGTTAATAATCAGTGAAATAAGTGGAGTCAAATTTTTAAGAAATTAAATCCCTAATGTTTAAAAATTAATATATATACACACACACACAAACACACACACATACACACTGGTCTGTACAACTAAAACAAGGTAAAGGGTTAAGAAATTATTTCATGATTTAGCCACAAATTAAACGATTTATTTCAACAAACATTTATTGAATGTTTACCGTGTGGGGGGCATTAGACTAGACGATGTGCAGGGAAAACAGGTCTGAGGTGTGTTGGACCCATGGAACTGACAGTTCAGAGCAGACACCTAGTAAAGTGCTTCACTCTTCTTTTCTTTTCATAAGATTTTCTAAGTTTGTTTAGGAGACCTATTTTGACGTTATGCAGACCTTTGGAAAGTATGGCTATCAGCAGGCACCACAAGGAGATAGAAGGAAAAAATATTTTAAAAGTAAATTATAGGCCGGGCGTGGTGGCTCACGCCTGTAATCCTAGCACTTGGGAGGCCGAGGCGGGTGGATTGTTTGAGCTCAGGAGTTGGAGACCAGCCTGAGCAAGAGCGAGACCCCGTCTCTACTAAAAGAAATAGAAAGAAATTATCTGGCCAACTAAAAATATGTAGAAAAAAAATTAGCCGGGCATGGTGGCGTATGCCTGTAGTCCCAGCTACTCGGGAGGCTGAGGCAGTAGGATCGCTTAAGCCCAGGAGTTTGAGGTTGCTGTGAGCTAGGAGGACGCCACGGCACTCACTCTAGCCCGGGCAACAGAGCGAGACTGTCTCAAAAAAAAAAAAAAAAAAAAAAAAGTAAATTATAGTGAAAATGTAGATTATATTTCTCTGTCAGAGAATAAGTTGTTCTGGACAGTTGACCTTTCCAAAGGGCACAAGATTTGTCTAATGATGTTTTCTCTGTCCTTCTCTTACTTGAGTAATTTTGTTTTGAAAACTTTCTGAAATTGATTACATACTTACAGACTTTGTATTATTATTACTTTTTATTTATGTTGATTTTAGAGACAGGGTCTTGCTCTATCACTCAGGGTGGAGTGCGTAGCTCACTGTAGCCTTGAACTCCTCCTGGGCTCAAATGATCCTCGTTTCTCAGCCTCCTGAGTAGCTGGGACTGCAGGTATCTGCTGTGAAGCCCAGATAATTTTGTAAATTTTCTGTAGAAATGAGGTCTCGTTGTATTGCCCAGGCTTGTCTCAAACTCCTGGGCTAAAGCAGTTCTCCCACCTTGGCCTCCCAAAGTGTTGGGATTACAGATGTGAGCCACCGCACCAGGTCCATTTCTGCTTTTTAAACATCATTTTTTAAATTAATTTCTCTTGCTGTAGGAATTTGCCTTTGAGTTACTATGCCTTTCTGAAGCATGACTTCACAATCTGGCATGGGCTATGGGGTGGGGATGAGGGGGAGACACCCAAAGGTAATAGAACCGTGTGTAAATTGGCCATGCTTAGGCCTTCTGTATAAGCTAAGTTCATAGATGTTATTTTTTTGATAGTTTACTTACTTGATTATTTTCTGTTCTCATTAGTGTTCCAATTATTGTGGCTAGACAACGAAGTTCTGGATAAGATAAGTAATTATTATATAATGATGTCCTATAGTGTTTCTTGGCATTATAAGTAAATATGCTGTATTGTACTTTTATTAATTTGTGAAATATGAGAAGTAAGTAATAAACATAAATTTAAGAAGACATTATCACTTTGTACCTCTTTTGGTTTCTTTCTCTGCTTTTCAATGAAATTTAATCCATTATAGCATTTATCTTTAACCTTGGTCAGGTTCCAAACTAGTGAAAACTATAGAAAACAAGTATAGTTTCTTAGTGTCCATATTCTTTCATTTTTACAAATATATATTTAGTCCCCCTCTTTTTTTTTTTTTTAAGTCATTCTAGTTTGTCTTGAGGAGAAAACCCTTTAATAAAGTTGTGAGTATCCACAGCGTCAGATGATTCCAAGCTATTTTTTCCTTGTTGATTCAGAACGACAGATACTGAACAAACCTCAGTTCTTCTTCTGGCTCACATTTATTTATAGCAGAGATATGAAATATCAGTCCAGTGGGTAGTTTTGGGAATGTGTTTTTCATAGAGGTGCTGTTGAAGTCCAAGGAAATCAGAAAATAAAGGGATCTGGGTGATTCAGTACATTGCAACACTCTGCTTTCCTATGTACCTTGCGCACAGGTAATCTACAGATTAGAGACCACCATTTCTAGGTGATCTTTTCCTTTTAGCTGTATTAACTATGTAAGTTTCTTGTGTCTGTAACAGGATCATCTCAATATTTTTTAAAAATGTACTATATTTATAAGATTTTCCATCTCTGGGTCAT
Organism: Varecia variegata; assembly: GCA_028533085.1. Lineage (NCBI taxonomy): Eukaryota > Metazoa > Chordata > Mammalia > Primates > Lemuridae > Varecia > Varecia variegata. The sequence goes on from CM052443.1 coordinate 74,301,606, forward strand.
AAAGTAAGAACATAGACACAGAAATAGAAATGTACCAATTCCTTTTCTTATGAAATTTATCCATTCATTCAAAAAATAATTTTTAATTAGTTTAATTAAAAATATTTTGCATATTGGGTATCTTAGGCTTTGAGTGCTAGGTACTCAGAAAACCAAGATGACATAACCTTCGCATTTGCAAACCTTAAAGCCCAGTGGGGAAGAGGAACATGATAGGAACAAAAGCACAGTATAATAAGAGCTGTCACAGAGTCACATGCCAAGGGGAGCGCACTTCTCTGAGCTTCAATCTCCTTATCTTTTATGGGAGAAAGTATTTCATGAAGCTGTTTGGGAGCTTAGCTAAGGTAATGAATGTGAAAACATTGTAAAATTGTAAAGCTGTGGACATGTCTGTTGTCATTTTTTTTTTTTTCAAATAAAAGCTGGGAGAATTTTTATCCTGAAACCATGTAGATAATTAAGGGATGGGACTCTGGTTAAACTGAGGGAAATGGTGCACCTCAATGTCAAGTACAGTCTCTATGAGGATGGTTGAGATTGCTCATTCCAGCAAGCATTTCATTGGCGTTTATGCTAAGTGGTGATGACATTGAGAACAACACAGCCTTGTTTGACATCTCACATTATTGTCGGCCTTTCTTGGCACCCACAGTGTGTTTTTACTATCTCATTAATAAGAATGTGTTAAGTCTCATAGCATGGGAATAAATAAGATGCCTGTTTTTATAGTTGGTTTCTAGTGTCTTTATAGCAATTTCTCACTATTTCTGTTTATTGTTATTCCTCTCCTGTCTCTTTTTCCATTAGTTCTTTAAAGATAGGGAGATTATATGTCCCAGTTTGCCTGGGACAGTCCTAGTTTATGCCTATTGTCCCCTTATCCCATCTATTTAGCATTTTAACACTCTCAAAACCATCCCATTTGGACCTTAAGTTATCTGGTCACCCTGGCTCAGGGCAGAGAAGAAAATTACATGAGGAGCCAGGAAATTAGTGGAATTATAAATCTGTGGTAACTGACCTCAGCCATCGAGCTGACTTACAGAATGAGGATTTAGTCTTGTAATATCCTAGAATGCAACTTACAGATTTAAGTCAGTAGTGTCTGATTATAGCAGGTTTCTTAATGGGCTGTTAATACTAAAGCGTGTGTTTGTTCGCTCTGGCACAGAATAGTAGCTTTGACACTTCAACAGTTTTCACTATAGCGTGGCTTGTTGGAACTTGAAGATGGACGTTCCTTCTTAAAGGCCTATCAAGGTTTTCATTCAGTGTGAGCATATGCATTAAGCTGATATTGATCTTGTTTTTGACCATCATTCACCCATGGCCGCCAAGCTAGGGGGCTGTAACACATGTCTATCACCCTCTCCCCACCTGTGCAGCTCCCTTGGTGTGCCCATGGGGATGGGAGTAGATGCAGCTTGGGAGGGGCACCCTGCATTGCAGCATCTCTGCCTCACCCACCTCTCCTCTTCGATCGAGAAGGCAAGATCAAAAAGTCCAAAAGCTTAAAAGAGAGAAAATTCTGCAGTCCTTTGTTTTTCATAGCAAAGGAGAAGGTGCCACTTTGTGTGACAGCCTACAGTCCCTAATATATTAATAATAGAATAAAATTGTCCCTTCCTGCCTGCATTAAAATGAAATTTGTATAAAGGTTGAGGGCATACTTTACTATTTTATTACATACAATCCTAATACTTTCATTGCAGGGCAGTTTGCAAAAAATTCAATGCAAATTATTCTTACTTAAAATCAAATTCGTGGGCTGGACGTGATGGCTCATGCCTGTAATCCTACAGATTACACTCCTCCACACTCTGGGAGGCCCAGGCAGGAGGATTGCTCAAGGTCAGGAGTTTGAGACCAGCCTGAGCAAGAGCAAGACTCTACTAAAAAATAGAAAGAAATTAACCAGACAACTAAAAATATATATAGAAAAAATTAGCCAGGCATGGTGGCGCATGCCTGTAGTCCCAGCTACTCGGGAGGCTGAGGCAGTAGGATTGCTTGAGCCCTCTAGCATGGGCAACAGAGCCAGACTCTGTCTCAAAAAAAAAAAAAAAAAAATCAAATTCATAAATCTGCCTTTCTCTCTCGACAGCTATATTGGAGTTTGGGGTTGGTGTCTGTGCTTCTTAGCCCCAAAGAAATGTATGTGATTTAAGTCTTACAAAACTAAAGGGAAAGAAATAAGGAAAAATCAATAAAATGGGACATTTTTAGTGCTATCCCCGTTTTGCTCTTCAGCAAGGGAGAAGTGGCGTAGAGACCTCTATTAAAACAGTGCTGCTCATGCTTCAGTGTGGGATCTTGCTATGCAGATTCCGACTGAGTAGGTCTGAGGTGGGAGCCTCGAGGGTGCCACTGGGTGCTGCTGGACCACAGGCCACAACCTGAGTAGCAGGTTGTCAGGAAACCGGCTCTGACTTCTGCACCATATGCAAGTTAGGGTGGCACAGACGAGACCGTCGACTGTCAAGAGTAGCTGTATTTTAGTTAAGGTTAGAGTGAGAGCGACTGCCCAGACAGTTAGGGCTTAAATATTGTTCCCAGGCTCTTTAAAAATCTTAAGGTATCCGCTACAGAGCCCCAGTGTTTCTGCTAATGAAATGAATAAAGAAATAGATATTGCATAGATTTGGAATTCCAGTAACTGGCTCATTTTTCATCTGTTAAGGGCTATGAGGAAAGGAGTGGAGGGGAGGGGGCGGGAGACAAAGAAAATAGGAAATTAGAGGAAATTTAGAAAGGAAAGTTCCATTCCCTCCTGGTTTCATCATAGGAAAAAAGCTGTCATGTGCCTTCTTTACACCTCTAAATAAAGCTACAGAACCACCACTAACTAGTTTGTGTGACTGTATTCTGGCTATTGAGCCTTTGTTATTTCACAGAACATCCTCATCTGCAGAAAGAAGAGTTTGGGTTTAGGTGATTTTCAGAGCCCCTTCGATTGTTTAAAGCATCGCGACTAAGAATTTTATGATCATATATCACTAAACGTACTACATACGTCTTTAAGAATGTGATTTTATTTCTGTAAGGGCACTGCCAAAATAAGTGTGCATGTTAATATAGATATATTTTATATTTTCTCCTGCATTCCTTGTTCTCTTCCTTTTAAAAAAATCTATTTTGTTTCATGGCTTCAAAATTTCTGAAAATTTTCCATTTTTTTATATAATCCATAGTTAACGGTATTAATTTCTGCTTCGATGATACTAATTTAAGAAACCTGACCTCACAGTGGCAGCAGTAGCTAGAAATTTCTTCTGTGATTTACCAGCACTTTCCTTAAGCATCTGCTTTTTTTGAGTGTGTGTGTGAGTACTATGTATTAGATACATCCTCTGTTGAGAGGATAAAGGAATGCCTGTTCCAGGAGTTACCTTGGGTCCAACTGTGTTCTTTACTAAATGTTGATAATAGTGGAATTTTAGCTGATTTTTCACTTTCTCTTTTACACTTTTCCTTATTGTTGAATATTCTGTACTCTTACATAGAAGGATAGAAAACTTAAGGGGTGGAGAAAGGGGTGGAGAAACAGCTGCCACTCTGGGAGTTGAGTTAGAGTAGAAGCCAGAGCTTGGGCGTTTCAGCATCTCTTTTGGTGTTGACTGGTGGGAATTCTCTGAGTAATCACTGCTGTGCCAGAGGAGCTTCCTGGAGGCAGTTGGGGCCTGTGAGGCAAGACCTGTGTCCTGCTGACCCATACACAGCATCCCATATGGGCTGTCTTTATTTGGCAACATTGGCCCAGGGGAGCCTTATGTTCCCCTTGGGCCCAGGATTTAGAAGAGCATAATCATAGAATGTCTGTCAGGCCTGGAAGTTGCATTAGGGCTGTCCCAGTCCAGCCATAAAGAACCTGAGGCTCAAAGCGTTTAAGTAACTTTCCCAGAGTGGTGGAGGTGGTTCGAGGCCAAGTTGAAATGAAAATGTGGTTCCCAGGCTCCTGGTCTATCTAGTGCTGCTACTTTGCACATCTCCCAGCTCCGCTGTGGTGGGTGAGCCCCAATTCTCACAAGCAGTTTTTAAGGCCAGAGAAAAAGTTTCCAGGTAAGAGAACGTTTTTTTTTTTTTTTTTTTTTTTCATATCATATATTTTGAATTGTTAGGTCTTTTTGTCTAGATCTGTGTCCGTTGAAATACATGGAAACTCAGAGGTTATTGACTTTCCTTGGGTCTGGCCTCTTTTGGATATCTAATAAAGGCTGTAAAACCACTCCCTTGAACGATGAGTGTTGGCTGAAAACCTTAAAGCTTGGCATTTGATTTTGGAGGTTTCAAGAACCCTCTAACCTTGTCCCTGTTGTACACGTCCTGTGTCTTGTACTCCCCAAGTTTTCAAGTAGTTCTCTTGTGTTTGTAGATAATGGAACTATGACCTGGTTTTCATACTTTTGTAGTAAATGCATTTTTTTGCCAAACAAAAAAAGAGAAAGAAAGGATAGCAACTAGGAAGATGAACAAGCCTCATCACATGGGACACTTACTGTTTTTCTTTGTTTACTGTTGCTGTTAGATTGTTTTTCCAATAAAAGTAAAATTTTATAATGCTTTTTAATAATGCCCACCACATTAGCACAATTGCTTTTGTTTTTGCAGTTAGTGCAACTCTGCTCCTATCAACATGGAGATTTTATGGTTATGACCAAAGACTGTCTTCATCAGCCTTCTTCATCCTGTTCTTTGGAAGAGGACGATTCTTCCCCATGAAAGACGCAGGCTGAGACTCAGGATGAGGTCGTCCAGTGTTTCTTTGTGCTTCTCGCTGAAAATTAGGTGTTTGAATAAGAGCAGGTAGTTTCCACCTAAAAGATGTAAGAGTTTTGAAAATGGGCTCAAATCAGCTAGAGGACTTGTTAGCACACCGACCATTGGCCCCACCTAAAGAGTTTCTGATTCAGTAGTCCAAGGCAGAGCTCAAGAATATGCATTTCTAGTAAGTCTCCCCGGCTGATGCTGACACCCATGGTCCAGGGCCACACTTTGAGGAACAGTGGCCTAAAGAATAAGGGTCCTACAAGGCAGTGTGTTTTCCAGATTATGTTAAGAACATAAATTTCAACTCCATGTCAGACTCACTGAATCAGAATCTCTGGGGAGAGTCTTGGGATGCTTTATTATCAGATTTGGGGACATACTATTGCTATCAAGTAAGCCCTGATAGAGCATCACTTGTTTCCAAACCCCGCATGAGACAGTAGAATTTATTTACCACTCAAACTATGTATGTTTTCACCCTATGTCCCTGTCAGCCCCTAGAAGCATACACCCTAGCAGCTTCCTCATTTTAAGTGAATTTGAAGTCATCCTTATAAAATATTTTTATTCTAGGTGCTAAATATATTGTGCAAAAGACATACCAGAATGCCTGCCTTCTGAGAATTTCCTGAAGTTTTTCTGAGTTACTTTTTTATAAGCATAGTCATAGTTTGGATGTACAGGGGGCGGGGGGACGGGTGTGAAAGAGAAAGAGACAGGAAGGAAGAAGAAATGTACATTTCTAGCAAGTTCCCTGGTGATGGAAATGCTGCTGATCTGGGGACTACATTTTGAGAACCACTGGAATAGACCAGTAACTCCCAAACATAGCGCTTAGAATCTCCTGGGGAGCTTTAAAAAATACTTCTGCCTGGGTCCCACCCCCAGAGAGTTATTTAATTGGTCTGTGGTGGGGCTTGGACAGTAATTCCAATTATCATCCATGGTTATGAACCATTGCTCTAGGTCCCACCATATAAAAGGTAAAGGGTTAGGAAGCTCAAGACCTGATGGGAAAAATAAGAGCTAAGCCAGTGCTTCTCACTCTTCAGTATGCATACGAATCCTGGGGATCTTGTTAAAATAGATTCTGATTCCATAGGTCTGGGTTAGGGCCCACGATTCTGCTTTTTTAGCAAGTTGCACAGGGGCCCACACTTTGAGTAGCAAAGGGGTTAGAAAGTAACAAACCCATGTAAGTGTCTATCAACACACCGTTTTTATATTCGTTTTTTAAAAATAGTGTAGAGCAGTGGCTGGGCACAATGGCTCACGCCTATAATCCTAGCACTCTGGGAGGCCAACATGGGAGGATCACTTGAGGTCAGAAGTTTGAGACCAGCCTGAGCAAGAGTGAGACCCCGTCTCCACCAAAAACAGAAAAAATTAGCTGGGCATGGTGGCACACACTTGTAGTCCCAGCTACTCCGGAGGCTGAGGCAGGAGGATAGCTTGAGCCCAGAAGTTTGAGGTTGCTGTGAGCTAGGCTGACGCCACGGCACTCTACCCAGGGTGACAGAGTGAGACTCTATCTCAAAAATAAATAAATAAATACAAATAAAAATACAAAAATAGTGTAGAACAAATAAAAGCAGTGCCATTGAGGTTTTAAGCACCTTAAATTAGAAACAATAGATATTTTGCCATTACTCAACATTTCCCTTTCCTTGATGGCTAGAAATTTTTGTTTTTGTTTCTCTCTACCTGCTTACCCATAGCTTCAAACAAATATTTGTAAATTAGTTTTGCTTTAGTATGATACAAATACACTAACAAGCCTTTCCCTGCTGTAACTGGGTCCTAGTGTTCACTTCCTCCTTGTCTCAGATCCCACTCATTGGGTGTTATTGCCCAGGAGGATGAACAGGGCTCGCACTTTAGGAGCTAGTGGGCACCTGGCTCTTGAGTGCCATCAGGCTGCACACTGGGGAGCCAGTCTTCTTGTGACATGGCTTGACCTATGACTCTGGCTTGAGTCCAGCCTTTCCAGCCTGGGTTAGGGGTGAAGCCAGTTCTTTGGCAGGCCCCATTCTCTGGCTCTCTTCCTAGTGTGGTGGGGTTGAGACATTGCCATTGGAGCCTTTCAGAAGGACGAGAGGGAGAGGCAGGACCTCCACGTGAGGAGGATGGCGTTTACATCCCTGCTATGGCATCTGCTTCCTGTTGCATTTCCCAGGCCGAACACGGCAGAAGTGGTTGATGGCATTTGATTTGGTCCTCAGAGGACACATATGCAGCCTCTGACCATTTGAAATTAGTGGGGATGACCCGGTGGTTCCCCCTTCTGCCTCCTTCTCATGCTGACCAAGGAACACGGCTCTTCCTCCTGGGTGTGGCCTGTCATTGGTCACTCTGTCACTGTACTTCTGTTCTCCAAAGCATCCCTCAGCAGAATGCACTGCCAGCAGGAAGCAGGGATTCTCAGTCATTTCCTCTTTCTAGATGGCATCTCCAGGGCAGGTGCCCCTACCCCCGCTGCCACCCTGTGTCCTGGTGTTGGCCTGCCTAGTGTGGGTATGAACGTCAGCAGAACTCTTAAAGCATCATGAAAGCGGGGCACTTGCCCCAGCAGGAAAGCCTGTGACGATAAAAAAGCAGGGAATGTTCTGAGTCTCCTGTATTAAAAAGGGAAAAGCTTAAGTGAGATTTATTTCAGCTAAAGGAAAGCAACATTCAGGATTTGCTAGAACAGCTTGTATGACATGTGGAAGGCAGCATGACCCAGAGTGTGGCTGGGCCCAGTGGATGCTAACTCTGCTTTTTTTTTTTTTTTATTGTGCTGAAAAACATGTGACAAAGATTTACCCTCTTAATTTTTAAGTGTATGTTATAGTATTATTAACTGTATGCACATGGTTGTATAACAGATCTCTAGAACTTTTTCATTTTGCACGACTGAAACTTTGTACTCATTGAACAACACCCTGTTTCCCTCTCCACACCCCACTCCCCCAACCCCCTACCCTGTACACCCACAATTCTACTTTCTGTTTCTATGAGTTTGATTACTTGGACATCTCATGCAAATGGAATCATGCACTATTTGGCTTTTTGTGACTGGCATATTTCACTTAGCATAATGTCCTCAAGCTTTATCCATTTTGTAGTGTATGACAGGGTTTCCTTTTTTAAGGCTAAAAAATATTCCATTGGATGTATATACCACATTTTCTTTACTCATTTGTCTGTCAGTGGATATTTAGGTTGCTTCTACATCGTGGCTGTTGTGAATAATTCTTTAGTGAACGTGGGGGTACAGATATCTTTTCAAGTTCCTCTTTTTAGTTCTTTTGGGTATATACCCCAAAATAGAGTTGTGGCCTCATACGGTAGTTTTATTTCTTATTTTTTGAGAAACCTCTATACTGTTTTCTACAACTGCTGCACCATTTTACAATCCCCAATTTCTTTAAATGCTACCAACACTTGTTATTTTTTGCTTTTTTGATGGTGGCTACCCTAATGGCTGTGAGGTGATACCTCATTGTGATTTTGAGTTACTTCTACCTTTTAATCTCTGAATTCAATCTCTGGTTACAGCTTTTCCCATAACCAATTATAATTGAAGTGCATATTCTATACTGGTAATACCATTTAACATTGTGAGAACTTTCCTCTGGCAGCAAATTGTGAAGTACCTCCTGGGCTAGGCACTTGACCCCTTTAAAATTTACCTTAAAGAAGTAGGAACTTTTATGTTCTTGGGAAAACACAAGAAAATCTGGGAAATTTCTATTTCACATGGCTGAGCCTTTCTGCTTTAAATAATAGAAAATAAAATTTTATAAAATCAAAAGGCTGATTATATTTTCAAGGTGAAATCCTCTATGTGAAGTCTGAATAAACCATCCCTAGAACCTCCAATGCCCTTTCCAGCTGATAACATAACTAAAGAAGCCCAGAGCTACCTCTCCTTAAAGATAGTAAGAAGCCTAAGCATAAGCAAAACACTTAAAAATAAGATCATTTATTATATGTTAATCAGCTTTAGATCCATCGATGACTTTATACTTAAAATAAAACCCAGCATCCTTAATACGGACAGCAAGGCCAAGCGTATCTTATAATCTAACCTCTGCTTACCTCTCACCTCAGCCCAATCTGCTCTCTCCCTCTCTTGATAAACTTAGTTGCTCAAGTGCATGGAGCTTTTTCCTGCCCCAGACAGAACCTTCAGACCACTCTTTTACAGAAAAAATAAAACCTTAATTTTGAAAACCACTTTATCAATTTTTACTTCTATGGCTTTTACTTTTGGTGTCATATCTAGAAATCTTCTCCAAGCCCTAGGTCCTAAAGATCCTCTATGTTTTCTTCTGAGAGTTTTATAGGTTTTTGTTTTAGATTTAAGATTTTGATTCATTTACAATTAATTTTTATGTAAGGTGAGACCTTGGTTAAGATTCATTATTTTGCCTAAGTGTCTGCATTATTTGTTGAAAAGACTTTCCTTCCTTTTTTGAATTGTTTCGTATGCCTTTGTCAAAAATCATACAAGTACAATTGTGTGGATCTATTTCTGGTCTCTATTCTGTTCCCTGGACTATTTTTATCTTCCATCTTCCCTTTAGGTAACTCCTACCCATCCTTCAGGTCTTAGCTTCAGTGTTATTTCCCTACAGAGACCTTTAAGGACCACCATTTCCATCTGCATACCCTCAACTTCAGCCCTAAGGAGGAGTGCCTCCATTATTCTCAACACCCTTTTTTTCTCCCTTACAGCATTTAGCATAATATATTCATAGTCTGTGTGTATGTAAAACTCCTGCTTGTAAGCGTCAAAAACACAAGAACCAAGTTTATTTTGTTTACCACCATAGTGCCCAGCACTGTGCCTACTGCATGCTGAGTGCTCAGTCTATATTTTTATCTTTTTTTTTTAATCTTTTTTTTTTTTTTTTTTTTTTTGAGATAAGGTCTTGTTCTGTGGCCTGGGCTAGAGTGTCATGGCATCAGCCCAGCTCACAGTAACCTCAAACTCCTGGGCTCAAGCAATCCTCCTGCCTCAGCCTCCTGAGTAGCTGGGACTACAGGCATGCACCACCATGCCCGGCTAATCAGTCTATATTTTTTCAATAAATGAATGAAACAAAGTCAGGCTGCCTGGGAGATATTTTCTAAATTACTGGGTACCATTTTCTTATAATCAGAGGACATTCCTGGCTCTTGGAGCCTTAGGGCTTAATTTTTTTCCTAATTAACCCATCTTTGAAGGTAGTGATTTTGAAAACTTTTGGTCTACATCAGAGTTACCTAGAGGGTTATCAAAATGCAGATTTCTGGGCCCCAATCCCAGAGTTCCTGATGTGGTAGGTCTGGGATGGGGCCTGAGAATTTACATTTCCAGCAAGTTCCCAGAAAATAATGCTGATGCTGCTGTTCTAGGGATGACACTTTGAGGACCACTTTTTTAAGATTAAGAATCTGAGGCCCAGTGGCTCACGTCTATAATCCCAGCACTTTGGGAGGCTGAGGTGGCAGGATTGCTTGAGGCCAGGAGTTTGAGACCAGCCAGGACAACATAGCAAGACCCTGTCTCTACAAAAAATAAAAAAATTGGCCAGGCTTGGTGGTGTGTACCTATACCTACTCGGGAGGCTGAGGCAGAAGGATTACTTGAGCACAGGAGTTCAAGGCTGCAGTGAGTTATGATCAAATTACTGCACTCCAGCCCGGGTGACAAAGCAAGACTCAAACTCAGGTTTTTTTGTTTGTTTTTAAAAAGAGACAGTATTGTGTGTCCCTTTTACTTAGTGATAGTCCTAGGTGCCCTTAAACATATCATTAGCAGTACTGATCAATTTAAGAGTAATCATAGAGGTTACATAAGAATCCAATCCAAGAGGGAATTTTACAGGGAGATTTTCTGCTAAGGCAGTAAATAAATGAGAACCTTACATTTTATTTATATAGGAAATGAACAAAAAACCTTTCAAACTACACTAAACTATTTCTCTTACATCTGTGGCTGTTACGTTGTTGTTCTTTAATGTCTGAATAGGCAAAAGCACTGATATTTTAACTTACAAACTACCACCAATAAGAATTCTTGCTCAGTAAGAGCAAGACTTCAATGATAGGATCATATTTATAAAATCAAGGTTTAGGTTTCTCCTAGGGTCTGTTTTTCCTAAGCCTATTACAGGTAAACCAAAGCAAATCAATAAATACTATTTCACTGTACCTCTACTGAGTCATAAAATTATTTTCCTTTGAAGTCAATAAAAAACATGAAGGGGGTAAACAAACAAAAAGAAACTTTAGTAGTTCTGATTTTCATTTGGATATTCTTCTTCAGACCGTCTATTGCTCCTTTTTTGCAGCAGAACAGCTGGTTTTCATCCTGGGTTGTCATGATATCATAAACGTTCATCATAGAAAATTTCCTGGAAAGAAACTGTGCAAGCGTCAGTTCTCTTTAAGTGTTCAGGAAGCTGTGTGGGTCCCGGCGACCCAGCTGGAGCAGAGCCAGCGCAGGGCTCTGAGATGGTTTTAACCTGTTCACTGACAGCATAGCTATTGTGCACACTCTTGGAAAGACACTGCCGTATTTTCATGATGTAGAATGGTATGAATAGTCAGTGAGGGTCTGCAGGAGGGCTGGACACACTCATGTCCACTTTGGAGCACAAGGAGGCAGATTTTATCATGAGGACCCTTTTCAAATAAGGCAGAAAAGATGAATAAGGAATTGGCTTTTAATATAGCTAATCTGTTAAGCACACTGTGAACCTAAATATTCTTGGGGCCCACAGTACAGATCTCTAGTTGGATTATTTTGGGGCGGAGGGTGGGTGGGAACCTGCTTTGCTCATTGCTATATCCTAAATGCCAAAAACAGTGCCTGGCACATAATGGGAACTTATTTTTTGAATGAATGAATTTATTTACTGTTGTTTCTTCCTTATGTTTCACTATATCTGCATTTTAATTTGTTCCTGTGATAAATTTGTACCTCCTCCAGCTTCTTAACTCTTTGTTACTCCAAGGCATAAAGTTGTAAGCATAGCTGGACAAATCCCAACTTTGGTTTTTTTTTTTTTTGTTTTTTTTTTTAACACTTCAGAAATGAAAACCAGTATCCAGGAAAGATTCTAATTTAGGTCTGGATCCATATTTGAGATATCTCTGTACTTCTACCCCACTCATACCAAGAAAATTATCTGCTGTATTTGCAGAAGCCAAATGGTGTTGGATCATATTAGGTAATTTGGTTGCAAAATAACCAAGAGCTAGTTAACATTACCCCCACTTTTCCTGTGGTATCACTGCTAACACCAATAATTCTTAGATGTAGTCTTTTCAGGTAATTTTCTATATCTTATATGCAGTCTTCATTACTTTTCTTTTTTCTTTTTTCTCTTCTGTGTAATTTCAAATAGCCTGCTTTGAACTCACTGATTTTTTTTCTCTGCTTGATTCACTCTGCTATTGAGAGCCTCCAGTGAATTTTTCAGTTCAGCAAATGTACTTCTCAGTTCCAAGGTTTATGGGGTTTGTTTTATTATTATTTCAATCTCTTTGTTAAATTTCTCTGATAAATTTCTGAATTGCTTTTCTGAGTTATCTTGGAGATCACTGAGTTTCCTTAAAATTGCTATTTTGAATTCTTGGTCGGAGAGCCTATGTATCTATTGCTGTCTCACTAGGGTCAGTCAGTGGTTACTTTGTCCATTTGGGGAGGTTATGGTTCTGTGTGTGCTGCTGTTTCTTGTGGATGTACATCTGTGTCTTCACATTGAAGGATTAGTTAGTTATTCTAGTCCTCTCTGTCTGGCTTGTTTTGGGTTTTATTGGTTATATTTGCTTAGAGATTCTCTATAATTTACTTGAATTTTTTATTTTTTTCTGCTAGGTTACTGCCTCCTTTGTGGCACTAGATGGTACCTACAACCCAGGTTTGCCTTGGCTCTAGCAAAGGATTAGAGTGAGTCCCATCCAGAATGAGGGAGGCCCCAAAGGGATCATGTGGGCAGTGTGGGAAGGCTGGCTAAAGGCTCATGCCTAGGAACCTGCAGAACATACCTCCTATTGCATGGTGCTGCTGAACAGCCCCTCTGGTTTGGTGTCTCCTTTGACCAAGTTACAGAGCAGAGTTCTAGGACTGGGGATGGTAGTCGTGCCTGTCCCCCGCTCCACACCTTGTCTCTGGTTGACCTCAGGGATGTGTCTCCCTTTTGGCATTCACGATGCTTCCTGTGGGTTAAGCCATGGACAGGTCTCCTACCGAAGAACCCAAGATGGTGGAGAAGCTGCCTGTCCACCTCAGTCTCACTTTTTCTAGTATAGAAACCATGGGTTAGGGGAAGTTTTCTGTGTACTTGGTGCTGGGCAGATTTGGGGGAGAGGCATTGCAGATATGAAAATCTAATTCTCTTATGGGCTTCTGGGAGTTTTTTTTATTTCTCTCCGGCCCTGGGAACGGACTTATCCTTATATTAGAGTTCTGGGATAATCCTGGGTGATAATCTCAGCACTGTACACTCATTTTTCATTTTCTCAGAGTAAGGTGTGTAGCTTGTATCTACACCACCATTTTCTTCTCATAATTGTCATTTTGAGTGGCAGGATTCTTATTCCAGTATACTGCCCTAGTTCTATCCATTTTTGAAACTCCTACCATTCCATTTACAACCTCCCCCTTGTCCTCGGTGGAAAGTTTTTCTTTCAGCTGAAAAAGTACTTGATATTTTGAAAGAGTCAAATGACAATCATATAAAATCTGAGGAAAAAGGTTAATAATCAAGCTAATACCATGTGCAGTCTAGATTAGAGTGTGATGGTTAAGTACTGAGACATTTCCTGTATGCCATATAAGTACCCCTTCAAGCTTTTGTGCATATTATTCCAAGGAATAAGGTTGCAAATACAATTGCTTTAAAAGATTATTTCGTAAAATTCTGAGACATAATTTTCTATCTAAAGGGGAGTTGAAGAAAGCATCCTTGTAATAAGCTTATGCATCCCAAAGGTGACTTATGTATCCCGAAGGTGACTACCTTAAAACAGACATCACTCATTTATGCAAGTTCTCATTTGTTAAAATGATAACATCCTCACTCTAAATCGCATAATCACAAGGGCTAGCACATGAACTCTAGTGCTGAATTATTTAATACTTAGTTTAAAATGTCAGCTCTGTCATGCTAGTTGTGTGACCTGGACAAGTTTTAAACCTCCCTGTGCCTTAGTTTCCTATCTGTAAAATGGCGAGGAGGAGATTTTAGGACTTCACAGGGTTGTTGTGAGTTTTAAACAAATAACTATTAAATGCTTTAAAAAGTACTCTAAAGATAATTTCATCAATTCTAAGAAGCACATTTTTCGCATTGTAACACCTCTGAAATGAGGGTATGGAAGTGTCTTACAATTAATGTAATTTTTTAATAAACATTATATCATTTAATTGGTGACTTTTTTTTTTTTTTTGAGACAGAGTCTCACTCTGTTGCCCAGATTGGAGTGCAGTGGCATCATCATAGCTCTCACTGCATCCTCAAACTCCTGGACTCAAGCAATCCTCTTGCTTTAACCTCCTGAATAGCTGGGACTACAGGCATGTGCCACCACACCTGACTAATTTTTAAATTTTTTGTAGAGACAGGGTCTCATTCTTGCCTAGGTTGGTCTCAAACTTCTGTCCTCAAATGATCCTCCTGCCTTGGCCTCCCAAAGTGCTGGAGTATTACAGGCATGAGCCACCACACCCAGCTGGTGACATCTTTTTATCAGTGGTACTTAAAATAATGATGGACTTTATAGTAGGTGACATTGTAGATTTCAGTAACTAATAGTAGATAAGATACTGATTAATATCAGTTATCATCAGCATTATCATCAGTATTATCATCATCTTGCTTCTTCCCAAGACAGTAGCATTTGATAGTTTAGCAGTGCTAGCCTAGAGCACTCAAAGTGATCAAATCTCAATTTCATCTAACTACTTGTTTCTATTGGTGTGTTTTAAGAAAAGATCTAATGAGCTTTTTTTCATATTTGTTTCATTTTAGCTAATGTAAAGCATTTATGGGGTCAATTCATGCAACGTTTACATTATTCACTGTACCATACTTGGGTAGCTACTAAAATGTTCTTCATTGCCTTTCAGTTTCTTGAAATAAATAGAGAAGAATTATTTATTTTCTCTATTGATAGATTTTCCTAAATCCTTTCGAAAAAGTGCTTTTTCTCTTAGCTAGCAGGACTAAGCCACCATTGTACCATTTAAGATTTACTGGTTTGCACTGTCCTCTGGGGGAGAAAAGAAGCAGTTTATTGATCTGTGACAGAGGAATGGACCATGGCCAAACCTTTTCTGGTCTATACAAAGCACTGACATAAGAATCTGCATATCATTAAGAAGAAGGAATCCTCACAATTTGAGGCCACCTGCCAGACATGAACAATAACTGGGAAAAATCTATACAGAATATACAACTGTTCTCTTTGCAAACACTGTCAGGATCCACACCCGTGACGGTGTCTTGTTATTTTACTGGTGATATGCTTGTAATTCCTAATTTTAGGCTGCTTCCTTATTTTGATTTTATTGTTCAGTTGGAGGGAAGGTAGGAGAATCCAATTTGAATCTGAGATACAGATCCTCTGCCAGGTGAAAGAGGTTCAGTAACAGGAGAGAACCTAGGGCCAAAGTTTATAAAGCCTGACTAGGAAGATTCTGGGCACATCTCCATCCAGATACCTTGCCACATACTTCATTCATCCACAGCACATGCAGCTTGTCTCTTCTTGTCTTCTGTTTGCCCTCAAGATTTTAAGTGGTGGTATTTACAAGCTATAATATAGAAGCAAAAGTACAAACACGCAAGTTCCACGCCATGGACCTGAAGCAATACCTGTGTTTCCAAGAGAATGTCAGGCGATTGCCCCACAGTCAGAGAGATTAGAGCCATCCTGTGCCCCTGGTGCTGCCAGCCGGAGACCGGGAGTCAGCGGGCAGTGGAAGGTTTAGAATCTGGTCTCTCCAGGTGGAGGAGTACTAGTCACTGTAGCTAAAAAAAAAAAAAAAAAAAAAAAAAAAAAGCCGTGCAGGGGAGCATGCTTGTCAGAAGCTACCTGTAAGAGGTAAAAAGGGATTCTTTTGAGTTTGCCCTGAGTTATTTTCACAGTAGTTCGCTTTAGCTTTGAACTGTGGTGCAAGCCCATTTAAACAATGAGGAAAATTTCACTAGCTAAGCAGCAAGAAATTCTCACCCTGTGTGATCAAAGTGATCAGCCATTTCCTTTTCCTTCCTTTTTATTTGCTTACATTTCTGACCCCTAATATTAATAATCTCCATGACTGTGGCCTGGTAGTTTCCTTTTGCATAACATTTTTTAGTACCTTTTCTATTCCCCAATGCTTTTAAAGCAAATAAGACCAACATTGACAGAAATGGTCTAAATATTTCTTTTTAATAATAATTATTGCAAAAGTAATAAGGGAGCTAAAATCTTCCATAATTTCATCACCCAGGGGCAACCACAATGAGTGTTTTGGTATATTTACTTGTAATTGTTTAAATTAAATGTGTAAACATGTATATTTTTAATAGAATTGGATTTAGGATAGGATACAGTTCTGTCTTCTTTTAATCAACATGCATTGAGTTTTCTACTATATTATTTAAAAACTTGTACATAATTTCAGTGGCTACATTGGAATCTAGTATATACAGATATTATTTTAGCATTCTATACAGATATTATTTTAGTTGTTAGGAGGTAATGTGGGTTTCTGAATTGACACTTTAATTCTCAGGTTGGAATTTGTTTAGCTCAAGTTCTGATTTCATGGGTCTAGAGTTAGAATTTGGCCACAATGGAAATGGAATATTTCTATATGTACCATTGTTTGCTTTTTTTTGCCAATATTTTTCAGAAGACATTTACAAAAAGCAAATGTAGAAACAGTGTTCTTTTCTGGGTTTTTTTTTCTTGGTTTTATTTTGTTGTTTTAAATTTCGTGATTGTAATGTCTTATTGTAGTAATCTCAATTGGAAAAAAAACAACAAAACTTCAATGGATAGGAAATTGCTTTGAAATCCTAGTTATCTAAGCAACTTGCTCTTATCTATCCATTATTAAAAAAGAAATAAAAATTAGTTTGCGGTATGTAAAAGTTCAGGTAAATAGCAAATCAATATAAAGTCAGAAATATGTTGCCCAAAATGGACCCTAACATTTCAAAACCATGTGCTATGCTATGTCATTTGAAGTTTATCCAATAAGACAGTGGGAGATACTGAAGATTTTTTTTCTTTTGAGGACTGACTGAATTGTATTCGGTTTAGACAGCTGATTGCATGTGAGAAAGGCGGTGTTGGTAGAAAGAGTTGAGATATTGCAAAAGAATTTCCATGAAGTTAATCTTTTCAAAAATGTAAACATTTGGGGCAAGATACTCCTTTGAAATTGCAGTGGAATAAAGGAAACTTTTGAACCAACATTTGGAAAGGAAGATAAGCTTAAAAACCAAAACTAGTTTGTGGAGTGCTACAGAATGGTACACATTAGGCGGCCATTTGTATTTGAAGACCACCATGCTAATACATCTCTGGAGAAGCAGTTTTGTTTCCCATAGGGTATTATGTTTAGAGACCTCCTTTCAGCACCTGTCCACTGGTGCATCCTGGTGTTCTCTGTCTTAATCCTGAATGGCCAGGTCCAGTGCGGTCTCCCCTCATTCTGATTTGCTTTCTCCATTAGCAGTCATCTTTGTAAACAGAAGTCTAAGATTTACTGTTGTACATATTTTTAAATGATCCATTTTGATGGGGCTCTCTTTACTGTTTCAGGTTGAATGCGTTCGGGAACTTGATGCATAAAATTTGCACAACTCCTCACTCCTTTCTGGATCTGTCATTGGATTTGAGCCGGCATGGCTCACACCACAAAGGTTAACGGCTGTGCCTCAGGTAACTGTGCTCTGGAGTGTGTGTCTGTATTAAATGTATGTTTTTGCTTCAACTAATCTTTATTTCTCTTTTAATAATGGATAATAGTAAGTTGCCCAGATAACTGGTATTTCAAAGCAATTTTCTATCCATTGAAGTTTTGTTGGTTTTTTTTTTTTTAATTCTTTCAGAAAATTTGCTTTTATCTTAGAGTCTTTATGTACTGAAATCAGGTAAATTGTTGTCTAAGTCAATTTTATTGATGTGTTGAAAGATAAATCTAAAACCCTGAATGCTGATGCAAGTATAATGTATACTCCTCTCACACTTCTTTCTGAGGGATTGAATGAGGAAAGAGGAAATGAGTTTGGCTGCTTAAAACCAATTCCTTGTATCCACTCCCAAGCAGCTTTTGTTTGATGTTGCTAAACAAAGAGAAAGGGGGGCGGAGGGAGAAAAGAGTATATTCTGTAAATTGATTGTCCCGGAGAGGAATATGCAAGAAGCCATATTATGAATCATAAAGGACCTGTATTCTAATTCTTACTTTGGTTCTTTTAGGGACTGACATAGTTTGAATATCTATTCCAATACTGCTTATGTAAGATTTGGGAGAAATTTGTGGAAGAAATATAGAGAAAATCCTGCTAAGAGATGATCCATGACCAGAGATGACAGCCTGTCCAAAATAGCATGCCAAGTGTTCATTCCTCATTTGAGCTATCTGCCAAATAGCTGAATGAATGAGAGCAGTAATCGTCTATGTGGAAATTTTTTCTGAGCGCCCTGAGTCCAGGATCCTAGCTCTGCTGGCTCAGAGCACCCTCAAATGGCAACATTATATACTGGAGGGAGTGTGACATTAGAGCCAATATACCTGAATTAGAGTCCTAGTCCCAGTACTAACTGTGAAATACTGGGCGGGGCTATTTCTCTACAGGTAAAACATTGGTTAAGTATATCCACTTGCAGGTTTAGGACCAATGAGAGCACCAGAAACGTACTGACAGGTGCCATGTACACTATAAAGCACTTTTAAAGACAACAGAAGGAGAAAGAGACCCTTGAAATGTCCATTCCCAGCCCATGTACATGACTTTTTATTCCAGCAATCTCAGCTGCAAGATCCCCTCTGGCAAGGACACTATAGCTTGCCCAAATGCGAACCCAAATAAACTCAGTTGTTTATGTTTAGACAAACTGATTTTTCCCTGTCCATTCTTTTGTTTGACCTTTTTACTACACAATTTCTCGAGACTTGTAGATTCTGCTCAGGGAGTGCTGTCATTAATAAAAATATGAACGATGATATCTAATGTTCATCAATCACATACTATGCACCATGGTGCCTAAAATGCTTTGCCTGCACTATCATACTTAATCCTTGAGATAATCCCATGAGGTTATGCTGTCATCATCATCATCATCATCATCATCCCTGTGTGATGGCACAGAGAAGTTCAGTGATTTACCTAAATGAAATAAGAAAAATCGGGACGATTATTTGTTTCTCTAGTAGAAGAGTTGATAAGGGAGGAGATTGAAACATGAAATTTTGAGTGTAGTGGGTGTGTGTTTCAATCCCCTCCGTGCTGTGGTTTTCCTTCCTCTCCTCTGCTTGCTTCCACTCACATGCTCAGGGGAAGGGGTGCTTGAGGGTGTTGGTGCCTCAGGACCCAGACCCTCTGGTGTCTCTGGCAAAATCCTATCTTCAGGGGTTTAGATACCTACCCCATTTGCCACTAATTCCTTTTGCCACTTGCCTTGTTATGTACTCCCCTTTTTGCTTTGTTCCTAAGGTCTCAGGATCCAGCTATAACTTTTTCTTCTCACCTGGTGTCCTACCTAACAGGTCTGGGCATTGAGTTTGAAAGCAAAAGAAAGCTCCCTGATTTGTGACTTGCAGGGTGTCAGGTATAAATTATTACTGCAGACAGGTGTCTGGACTGGGCAAAGGAAGGTTTTTGCTTGTTTTCGTCACCATGATCCCTGTAAGCAAATCTGATTAGAGGCTCAGTCATAAACATTTATGTATATACACACACACTCACACACAGTCACACACATATACATACACATACATTGAAATGTTGCAGAGGTATCAGAAGTGAATTAGTAAAGTCTTGAAAGATTAGACTGTGCAGGGGTGGGGAACCTGCAGCCTTAAGGCCACATGTGGCCTTCTAGTCCTTAAGTGTGGCCTTTTGACTGAATCCAAATTTTACAGAACAAAATCATTTTATTAAAAAGGTGCAGCAGAGAAAGATGAAGCTTTTCTTGCTTCCTTTGGTGCTCAAAAAAGAACAATCTTGAAATCAGAGCAGGCTGCAGGTTCCCCATTCCTGCCAGGAAACCATGTAATGTGTTTTAGAAAGATTTGTATTCAAAATAATTACAGAGCTATTTATTTTGTAACTGAGCTAGGTGAAATGAAGTGGAAACTAAGGCCTTCACATTTGTTACTCTCTCAATGGCTATGGATAGACAAAATGTTTTTCTAGCATTTACTGTTAAATGGAAAATGTTCAAGAAATACTTCTTTGCAATTATAAAACATAATATCAATCACAAATGTGCCTCAATAAAAGTTGAAATCAAGCTCCGACTTACTAATTTTTTTAAAACATTTTTTTTAAAAAATTAAAAAGAAAAGTAAATGAGTGCCTACTCTGGGCCAGGCACTGTTTCAGGTACTGGGAATACAACTGTGAACAAAATAGGCAAAATGCCTTCTCTGAAGGATTGTACATTCTAGTGAAAGTTGAGGTCTCCTGTGTACAATTGCTGGGTAAAATAGAGGACACACTTATTCTAAAACGGTATTAATTGTTTATGTGCAATTCAATTTAACTGGATGTCTTACTTTCTTATTTGCTAAACCTGGCAGCCCTCCCTAGGTACCCCTTACAGATCGCATCCCCTCCTTACCACCCCTCCCCCATCACTGTCAGTCATTCGTCGGTGTTTCTTTTTCACCAAACCAGGTCCTCCATCCTACTTCTATTGACTGGCACAGTTTTGTTTTCATTAATTTAAAACATTTTATTATGACATTGCAACAGTACCATAATGTCTCTTGTTAATGTAATATGAGATAAGAGCATCATAAATTGCTCTCGACTCTTCTCTTATAGCTATCTAGAAGTAAATGGAGATCACTAGTTAGGAAAACAGCTGTATTTCTCCGGGGTTTAGGGATGAGGACATTCTACTTTATCCCCAAGTTTCTGAATCATGCCATAAACTGGATGTACTGATTGATACTTCTTTAAACACTAATTAATGTTGTGAAACTTTAATTAGAGCTTAGAATTGCTTTAGAACCCAAATAACAAAGTGGCTTATTTGTCAGATGAAGATAATAATAGCTGTCCTACCTTCTCACAAGGTTGTTGCGAGGAAAAGAGTAAAGTAATAGCTGTAAAAACACTTTTTAAAACAGTGCTGGTCAAATGTTAGGGATAGCACCATTCTCCTTGTTCTCTTTTCCCTGTCACAAGCTCCTGATCTAGTAAACACCTGCTTAGGTACAGGTACCCTTGTGTCAGGCCCTGCTGGATGCTCTGACATGGGGGCAAGAACTGTATTACTGTCCTCATTTAACAGTTCAATGACATAAACAGGTGAGCACTATGAAGTGACTTTGTACGCCTGCAATTACATTTTTTGCTAATAGTTGCCTTTGCTAGTTTATTATAGCTGTCCCCTCTTGCTCTTCCTTTTTCAGACAGATACATATTCATTTAAGGTGCTTATTGAACTGCATTAAATTTTTTTTAATTAAAATTAATATCTATAAAATGTGACAGGAAAACAGACGAGAAGAATTACTCGAAATTCCACACGAGGTCTTATTTTTAATATTTCTTTTTCATTCTTGTCAGGTTAGCAGACATAAACACAGTTTCAGTAAGTTTTTCATATATTTTGGTATTCAGCTTTTGGCTTTAACACTCTTTGCATTTTTATAAGTCTTTGTGGAAAACATAGTTTTCAAATTAATATTTTTGATGAGCATGTAATATTCCTCAGTGTATTTCTGGCAGTTCAATTACTCTTTTTTCCTTTGAACGTTTGGACTGTTTCCAGATTTTCCCCCTTGTAGATAACTATGCCGGGAACATCCTCCTGCCTGGTCACTTTCTCCTCCTTTTTGATTATTTCCTGATAACAATTTCACAGAAACAGGAAAACGGGGTTAAAGGGCACAACTGTTTTCACAGCTCTAGTAACTTGTGGGGCTTGAATCTTGTTCCTTTGGTCAGTTATTTGGTTCCAGGTTTTGTCTCTATGCTACTCTCAAATGAGGTACAAAGGCCACTGATAAGGCTGGGTCAGTCAGACAGTGCCAGAGACTTGAGGCCGAGCAGGCAGAACGCTGCACTACTGTGCAGCCCACTCTCGGTTGTGTAAATATTTTTTCTGGGCAAGAGCATTTCTCAAACAGAACTCTGAGCCCACTGCGGTGAACCTGACAGCAGGAATTACGTGCTGTTTGTCAAGTATAAGACTAGTTTGCACTGACCGGTCTGGCTGGAACCAACCTGGTGTTTCCTGAGACCATCTGTAAGGACAGGACACAGAGCAGCACAGCGCAGGCGGTGCACTCGTGGGGTGAGTCTTAGACCTGTCGTCTGTGTTAGCCTTACCCCAAAGGTAGAGGGTGAGCTGATTAGAAACGGGGGCTGCTTTAATTCGTGGGTACCTTCCATGACTTGCCAGGGTCTCCTGATTGAATTTGCAAAAGGGTTAAAATGTGTGTTCTTATTTGTACTTCGTATTCTCCTGTGAGTAGTGTGTTCAGGACCATCAGAAGAGGTGCGAGGGTAAAACAAGTTGCCTAACATAAAAACATAGGTAAGAGTTAGAGGTGAATCTTTCCAGTTTCAGTTGTCCAGCCTCCCTTCCCTGCTCTCAGATGTCAAAACACACAACTTGATGAGCTCACGCCGTTCGTTAATGGCTAAGCCAGAAGTTGGACTTGGAGAGTCTTTTTCCTTTGTTCAAGTATTTATTATGTTGACACTTAAAGTCAGAAGTGTGGTATCTCTGAAGTTCTGATTAAACAGATCAAGGGAAAAGTATGTATTTCAGAAAACTATATAAAACCTCAAGGTAGAGTGGTTAAAAATAAAACATCTGCCCTGATGGGAGTTATGTTGATAAGTTATTTTTTTTTCTTAGTGTGAATTATTCCATCAAGCCAAATCAATAAACATATTCTAATTCCTTATATTTATTTATTGCAGTTTCATCCTAGTATGAGTGTGTTTAATAATTGGATTTAATTATGCATTTCAACTCTCAGTGAAACTGTAGTTGTTAGTCTATTGAAGGCTAATTTTGCATTGAAGTTTATAAATGAAATAATGTATTTTTTTTATAGTGGTGGTATTTGAGAAGAGAATCTTTTTTAGGTAAGAAGTAGTTACATTTGAATTTCATAACTGCTAAAATGCTGGGACCACCTACACATAGGAGACCCTGGGTTTCAGAGTCTCGCCTGTCTGGTTAATCAGAACCCCAGAATTCATCCAGCCCCCGGAGAGGTTTTGAAGAGTCCCTCCCTTGTCGGGGCTTGTTTGTTTTACAAACTCTCAGCCTTCTGTTTTAACCTGTAGCCAGCTTCACCTTATAAGCTGTCTTGCTCCAAACCTTGAACGAGTCATAATGGGTTAAGCATCAGGTTTCAGACAGGCGATTAGCTCTCCAGCTAAGCCGAGGAAGGATGATTTATCTTCCAGAGAGTACCTGCCTGTTTGGGTGTAGGAAGGAGAGAGTCTGGGCTCTTGCTGTTCCCAGCTGCTGGGCAGGGAACCCTTTGGTTGGAGGTATCTGTCCAGATGCTCTGTAGGTGCCAAGAAGAAAGAAAAAACACAAAATAAACACCCAAAAGGGAGATTCGCTATGTTAAGAACTTGAGCTGTTGCTATTATTCTAAGAGACTGGGTAGTCAGTCAAAGGATTAAAACAGCCCTTCCTACAAGGATTTGGATATTCTGTGCTCTGCTCTTCCTCGGCAGACTTCCCGTTGTGAGTATTGGCATTTATTTCTGATTATGCACTTCCCCTCTTTCTTGAATGACTTGGGTGGGCTGGCTGAGCCCATCAGAAGTATAGCTCATTTGCTTCCTTTTCCAGGGTTTGCCTTCTTCCTGTGTCCAGGATAATTTCAGTTCATCTCCTTTGTGCAGTTTCTGAGAAAGGTTTGTGTAGGCTTGGAGGAAAATGAGTGACTAAAGCTCACAGTTTCTGTTTTTGGCTCCTTTTCTATAAGAGATTGCTTGATTTGATCTGGCATGAAAAATATTAGCATAGTTTTCAAGCTCACAGAAACAATAAATTCTTGCTCTTTTCTGGCAAAATGTTTAAAAATTGCATTGAGTAGACTTTTATAATAAAAACCTTAAAGAAGACCAACTAGGAAATCAGATTTTATAAGATTCATTCAAACAATTGTAGAAATTCTAAGTCCAAAAAAAAAAAAAAAAAAGATGATTTTCTATTTTCCTTTCTTGGCTTCTCTGTTGGATATTTTTGGAGTGAGCCTTAAACGATTTACTCATTTCCATATGCTTTAGGAAAAGTATGTTCATGTTCTGGTTCTGCTTCTGGACTGCAGTTCATTATGAATCCTGAAAACAGGAGAAGTTTTTAAAGTGTAGCCCATTTGTACATATAGCGTTAGTGATCTCAGCTGGTAGTTCTATACGGACAAGTGATCTCATCACTTAAAAATAAGTATGTTGCTATTTTGAGGATTTTAAAAATATGTACACTGACTAGATTTCTTATCCTAGCAGTTCTTAGAGCAAGCCATGGCTGAAACGCAGGTTAAATAATATTCTGTGATAGTCATTAGGCTTTTCTAGTCAACAAATAGCAAAACAGAACTATAGACATGAGGGATGGCTGTGCAAAGGGACAAGTTGTTGGATTCATAGGATTTGTTCTTATCCTGAAAGTTAAATCTTTGTGCTCTTATTCTTCTGGTTTGTGGCAAACCAGATTTAACTGATCCCCTGACATTTTCCCAGCTGGATCAGAGAGTGTAGACTTGTTACAGTGTCACCATATAAACCTTTATTTAAAGGAGGTAGTACTGCAGTAACTTTATGGAAGCAATTTGCTTCTAATAGTCGTGAGTACTAATTTTATTTTAGTTCCTTTTTTGTGACTTTATTTAATTGGAAAAGTTTTCTCTCCAAGGGATCTTTTATATTTTGGACATGATCTCTGTTAGGTAGAATCAAAAACAGTCACATGTCTTGAATTTGGTCTCACAATATTTGGTTTAGTTGATAAATCCCATCAGCTTTGCAAATAATTTTGTGAAAACATTGCTTCAGCTCATCCTGCCCAATTTCCCCATCCCCGCCCACTTTAATGAGTGCCTTTTCCTCTTGCATCTAGTATCCATTAGACCAAGGCATGGTAAGTGCTTCTGTACAGCAGGTACATTTACCTGTCTCCTGGAGGAAAGTGGGGAGAACATTCCAGACTGGAAATATAAAAGAGAGAGAGAAAGGTTATTTCCAGTAATTTATAGGCCTAGTGCTTAATATCTTTAAAGCCCTCGTCATGTACATCAACTCTTTCTTACAACTAGAACTAGGAAAAGTTCTTTCTTCCTCTGCTGTCAGTATCCTCCTCATCCAAGTCCATACACCCATCAGGGTACAGCTGATTTATTTTTTTCCTCAGCATTTTAGACTGGTTGACTGGGATGCTTTATTCAAATCAGGGATGCACCATGGAAATGTTTTTGGGGGCATTCCATTTGGCATGTTCCCCTCTTAACTGTGAGGACAAAGACTGATTTGTCTTCCCGGCCCTGGCAGAGGAGGCAGAAGTACCTGCTGGGCTCAAGCAGCATGTACCCTAACCAGTGCTCCACCTCTTCAAGTGGTGAATCAGCCTGATGATGTGCTGATTTTTTTTAACACACTAGGGTGGAGACCTGGTAGCCTGTAGGCTGGTGGGGGAGGAGGGATCATTTGCATGTCAAACCATTCCAACAATGCTGCTTACAGGAAAAAATTGCAAAACACCAAAGCCCTGTGCCACCAGATTTTTCCATTAGCACCACACTTTACACGGCTTCCAAATCTGCCCCAGGGACAGCTGTTTGGCAATGTTGAGGGGAAACGACGGCATCACATCCTAGGCTCTGTGGTTGCTTACCTATCAGCCCGTCCGTCACGCACACACAGGCAGGAAGGGCGCTAGGAAGTTATATGGGCACTAGAAAACAGTTCCAGCAGCTGGAACTCACAGCACCTCAGGATGCTGATTTTAAGTGAAGAAACCTAAGGCAGGACATCTTCCAGAAAGGTAAAGGGGTTTAGGATGGGGGCTTTTTCCCTGGGGTATAATTCTTTGGTGTTATGTCCCCTAGATACATCAATGATGAGAAAGTAGATTTTCCAAATAGTGGTGAATTTAAATTGGGGTGTAGTTTGGGGACTACTAGGAGGAATGATATGAAACTCAGCAGAAATTCTTCAGTGATTTCATTCATTCAGTCTCTCACTTTAAAATGACTGCACAGAGGTTTACTTGGCACAAGGACAGCCATTTGCCTCCTATGTGTAATGGACCAGCCCAGAGGACCTGTGAAAGCTGGTCTGTCTTTGCCACATTCTCACTGCTTTGTGGTTTTGTTTACTTCAGGATGTCTGGCAATATCATTGAGCTTTATATTCTTTTGTTATTTTTCTGTGTCCCAAACATTTTCATTTTCACTTTCACAAACTTTGATCTCTAATTATTCCCTTCTCTTAACTCTGAACCATTATTTTGGGCCTCATTTTGACAGAATTCATGGTCTATTTCTGTCTCTTCAGTTCTGGTGCAGACCAGCTGTGTCCAAAGAGCTGTGTGAGAAGTAGGGGCCTGTGCTGCACCCCAGCTGCTGCTCCTGGTCCCACCCCGCCCTGTTCCCCAGTTAGTGCTTTGCTCAAAGCACTGTGCTCTTGACTTGGATGTCTTTCCCATATCTGATAATATAAGCTTTTCCTATCCTTCAAGCCCTGCTACCTCTCTCGTCTCTCCCAACAAGTGTTCTCAGATGCTCCCAACGGGAATTCATCTCTTCCTCTATTCCTAGAATTCCCATTAAAGAGTTGCCAACACTTGCTTTTCATTAAGAGTTATGGTCGTGTGCCTCACTAATCTATAAACTTGAAGGTTTTAATTGGCAAGAATCATGTCATCTTCTTTGTATGCCCGTGATGCCTTGCTTAGCAGTCTTTGTAGCGTCAGCAGACTCAGTGTTCAACGAACAAATGTTTGCAGAGGACCTACTTTGCCAGGCGCCTGCTTGAGGATTTGTGGGATCGAGCCCTGCTAGTGGCCAGTCTGATATTGCTGTATTCTTTGCCTGTTCCCCTAAGTT
This sequence comes from Varecia variegata, assembly GCA_028533085.1. Lineage (NCBI taxonomy): Eukaryota > Metazoa > Chordata > Mammalia > Primates > Lemuridae > Varecia > Varecia variegata. The sequence continues at coordinate 74,328,670 of CM052443.1, forward strand.
CCCAGTTGATTGTTCTGTTAATTCATATCTGAGGGTTCACCTGGGTATTTTTCCCACGTGAGCAGATGGCTTCCACTACGTTGCATACACACTCCTATGTTCTGTCTCCTCTCGTGGAAGTTGTAGAACCTACTTTCTCTCCATTACCTGCTCTAAGGCAGGCTTAAAATGGTATTGGCTGCTAAATGCCTTGGCTTCCAAAAAGAGGTAACCAGGTATAACTTGGTTGTCCAAGGGGAGGGAGGGTTATTGTCAGAGGCCCTTTGGAAAGTTCTGGCTGCCATGGCTTTCCTTGCTCCTTTCAGTGCTTGTCAGCAACCCCACCAGAGAGCGAGCAGGTGGAGCCCCCGCCTGCAACTATCTGGTCCGGATTGGCCGGCTGGTTGACACTGTGGATAAGAACACGCGTTAGTGACCTCTGGGTGCCTGGCCAGCCGGCTGCCTGCCTTCTCTCCTGCTGTTTGCTCTGGGAAGGTCTCTGCAGACCTATCACCCCCTTCAGATATGGGGAAATAAACAGTCCTTATTATTCCCTATTTACATCCCTTATAGAGTCTTTGTGCTAATCTAATTTAAGGTCTCAGTTCCCTTATTTACTTTTGTATCCTCCTAGTTGTCATTTGTGCTCTTTCAAATGTTGACTTAAAATCTTGGATGAAAATACATTGTGAGACAGTCTTCTCTTTAAAGGTGATAAAGGTCGTAACCATGGGGCAAGCCAAACTGCAGAGAAAGCCTAACGTGCAGAAACACGGTGTGACTCCAATTTTAAGCCTTTGCATGTGTTTGGGGAAACGCACTTTGTTGAGTAAAGGATAACGAAGACGGGGTTTTTCTTGTCTTTTAAGACTGGAAGAGGATAGAGTCCTCTTCCTAAATGCTCCTGACAAGAATCATTCACCTCCCTGGGGCACACCCTCCTTCTGTGGAGCTCCTTTGCAAATCTCCCCTTTTTAAGTCCTACCAGCAGATCCTGCTGACCCAGCATGGGAAGGGGAAGTCCTCTCCCAACACCCAGCGTGGCACACGCCTAACAGGAGGAGGAAGGGCAGAGCAGGAGCCTTTGCTGGACTTGTCCTTTTAATCCCCTTAAGTCCTGTCACCCCCTGTGGCTATGATAGAGGTGGGTGGAGAAGAGCAGGGTGCTGTAGGAAAGACCATGCCCACTTTTCCCCTCATTGCAAGTGCGCAGACACCCAGCACTTAGTATCACACCCCATCCCAAGTCTGAGAGGGAAGGGTGCATAAAAGTAGCATGGTAAGGTATTTCAACTCTTTAGGGCTTGGGGGGAGCGTCCCATATAGCAGAAATAACTCAGGCCCCCACAGAGGGATAGCAGAGCATCCTGCTTTCAGTCTGCCTCTTTTAAGATGAATACTCATAGGTAGAGTTTTTACAAGGTAAGTCTACGTGAGAGAAAAATGGTGGGAGGCATGCGAGGGTGGTGTTTTGATCTTGTTATTTTATTTTTTAAAATAAGGGCTACATGGCCGGGCGCGGTGGCTCACGCCTGTAATCCTAGCACTCTGGGAGGCCGAGGCGGGTGGATCGCTCAAGGTCAGGAGTTCGAGACCAGCCTGAGCAAAAGCGAGACCCCGTCTCTACTAAAAATAGAAAGAAATTATCTGGCCAACTAAAATATATATATAGAAAAAATTAGCCGGGCATGGTGGCGCATGCCTGTAGTCCCAGCTACCCGGGAGGCTGAGGCAGGAGGATTGCTTAAGCCCAGGAGTTTGAGGTTGCTGTGAGCTAG
>CM052443.1:74330926-74386024 GCA_028533085.1 Varecia variegata
GTCAGGAGTTCGAGACCAGCCTGAGCAAAAGCGAGACCCCGTCTCTACTAAAAATAGAAAGAAATTATCTGGCCAACTAAAATATATATATAGAAAAAATTAGCCGGGCATGGTGGCGCATGCCTGTAGTCCCAGCTACCCGGGAGGCTGAGGCAGGAGGATTGCTTAAGCCCAGGAGTTTGAGGTTGCTGTGAGCTAGACTGACGCCACGGCACTCACTCTAGCCCGGGCAACAGAGCGAGACTCTGTCTCAAAAAAAAAAAAAAAATAAGGGCTACAGAAGAGGCTGTACCTAGTTTATGGCTTTTCAGCCTAGTATTAGCAGCAGAATAAGTAGTGGCAGAATTGCAGTGTGCTTATGGATGACATCAGCTGCATCTGTGAAATGCCAAAATAATCACACCTGCTTTGGTGCAGGGTTGTTGTGAAGATTCAGTGAGTTCATGTATGTGTAAGCACTTGGAACAGTGCAGTTCAGGTGAATTGTGCACAGTGGGTGGTGGGGACAGAGGTTGGGGGAGGGAAGCTGTCATGAGACTGATAACCCAGGTGCATTTGTAGCTGGGAGACTGGAAGCGTGTTACGAAATCAATAACAAGAAGAGGAGTACATCTGGGGAGGAAGGTAAATCTTGTAAAATTGTAAAATTTTACAATTGGATTGTAAAATTCAGTTTTACAATCTGAATCCGTTTATTCAAAGAGAAATATTTGGGTTTATTTATAAATATATGGGTTTATGTGGTATAAAACAAGCCCGAATGAGTGCCACCATCTTAAAAAGTTTAATCTTTGTAGCTTCACACAGAAAAATGTCTGTCTGACACACAATCACTTTTGAGGCGTCCTGCCAGCAGGTGCGGTCACCAGCAGGAGGGGCGGAGGGAGAGGTGGACGCAGTGAGGTAGGGCAGGTGCAGGCACCAAGCAGGCCGGTCAAACTGGGAAAATCCAATGGATTCTCGTAATACTTTGCCTCTCTCCACGCAGCTGTCCCCCGTGAGTTTTACAAAGCAGGCTATTTAGAGTCATCCCTAATCTTTGCCGATCTGTTTTATTGTTTAGAACTGGCTTTGCTTGTTTGCCCTGTGATAGAATTCAGCAAGTCTTGTTCCACCAGAGCCACATGTGCCTAATGTACAGAGGAGCCACTGATGAGGAAGGAATTTAAAAGAAACTCCTTTTTTTTTTTTTGAGGTGATGAATTTAAACCATTAGAGGGAGATATATCATTTTTACTAACTTTCTGAAACAAAAACAAAAGGTTGCTCAAAGATGTTATCACCCAAAAGTAGAATGCACTTGTCTGGGAACCAGTTCTGCATTTTTGAAGATCACATGATCTAATTTGGATAAAATGTTTAAGGGAATGATGGGGCTTGGGGTGAAGGGCCGGAGAAAGGCTGGGATCTGTGGTTTACCAGTGTGAGTGTTTTTAGCCTTCAGATTGCACGTTGCATCAAATGAGAAGAAACCAAGAAAAGGAACCACTGGCCTCTAGCCCAGCCTGGGTTCAGCTTGAGACTGAATCATTTCCTTCTCAAGCCGCCGTGCTAGAGCTCAGGTCCTAACAGAGAGCCTTTCTCAGCACTGCAGGCTTGGGGGGAGAGGGATAAGTCAACTGGAAGAATAAGGAAACATTTGCTGCCTTTCTATCTAATTTATCCGTAGAATTAACAGGTTTATAGCTGCACTTCTAGGTCAGCATTTCATGTGTCTAAAGAGTATGAGGATAGTTTGTTTGAAAACTTGGAAGGGGGATGGGAGAGGTCTGTCTTCTCCTCTTTTTCTGTTGTTAAGATCCTTACTAGCGATTTCGTTAGTTGGTAATTTTTGCTGTCTCACTGACGCCGAGAGACCTGGAATTAAACCCCATGGCCAGCAGGCTGTTAGTTGGTCAGGAAATTCCAAATGGGTATAAATAAGTTCTCTACAACAGCTCCTGGGCTCTTTGCCTGCTAATGCGTGGAGTCCCTTTAATGCCGAGGGAAGTGTGCCTGAACCTGGCTTCCTGCTGGCTGAAAATCACAGTTATTTTGTTTCTGGGTGGGTAAGTAGGAATGCTCAAAAAAGAAAGAGAGAGGTGAGCATGACATTTGGGTGGGGGTTGGTGAAATATAAACTCAAGCTCTGTATGTTATGAAAAATATTTGCTTTTATTATGAGCTGGAAAGGATAACTCAGTACTTGATGTTTTGGTTCAGTGAAAATTTCAGCTTTGGCTGTGCCTTTAACATAAAGATGTCATTGTTGTAGGAGTGAAAGGTTGTATGTATATGCTAAGGTTTGAGATTTTAAGTTTCTGGTTTACTTAAATTCCAAAATTTCCTTTTTTGTTGCTAAATCTGTCTTTGGTCATTTGTTTCCAGCTCTGTTTTTCTAATAGGGAGTCACTCATTGTGCATTGAAGCTGCTTTCTTTTTCTTATATAAACACTACAAAACAAAATAAGGACTGGGATTCATACAAATACTACAGCTTTCCTCTACCACCACTGCTCAAAAACCATACTGTTTTGTTAGAAAAGCCCATTCAATTCCAAAGTCTTAGCTTGTGCTCCTTTGGGGCTTTTCACAAAATTACCCTTTGAACTGGCACATTTCCTATTTACACTCATAGCAGCATGTTATTTTTGAAGAAAGTTTAGAAAACAGCAGTTAGTTCCCAAGCTTGTTCTCTTTCGTGCGTGCATGATGGATTTGGGCCATATTTCGGCAGGAATTCTTCATATTAGACAACTGAGTGTTAGCACTGTGGCCCGGGTTAGTAAAAAGCAGGGAATTAGTTGCCCGCGGCATCTTGGCTATTTCCAGGCAGATTTTGGGTTAAGAGTTGCTGCATCTTGTGGTTGGTGCTGAACACCGGAGGAAAGAGCCACTGTGTAAACCGCAAGGCCCCTGCTACTGTCATGTGCCTGCCTCATACAATGTGCCCTTTATTAAGACATAGGCCATTCCAGCCCATCCCCAGGAACAGTAACCCTTTCTGCTTTCTTCCTCCTCACCCTAAGTCGTGCCCAGAGTAGAACTGACCATACAGCTGAAGGGATGCTGCATTTGGGGATCACTAGTCCTGCCGGTTAGGATGCAGCTAGAAAGGTGCTGCCAAATGGCACGTGTAGAGAGCAAGGCCACAGGCCCTGTGTGCCTGCGCTCACCTGGTCTGACACTTGCTGCGATTGATTTTTCTTCACTGGATCACACAGCGTGCCATGTTATAAAATTTTGTGTCAAGTATAGCCCACGGTTCGTCGTAGTCTGGAAGCAACCTTGGAAATCACAGAGTCCAGTGAACTCCTCGTTGTAGGCATGTGGATCTTGTCACTGCATTGTGCGACTCCAGGCCCCTGCTGCCATTGCTTGTCTGTGAACTAGGAGACAGTTGTAGCTGCCGTTCTTGTTTTATGAAAACAAAACCGTACCTCCCCCCAACTTAGGCTGGTCATTCTCGACCACCACCACGGAGGTACTCTGCGTGGCTCTAAAGCACGGCCTCCGTGGTGTGTGAAAGAGCCTCTGCTCTGAGGGCTTCCAGAGAGGCAGGGATGAGAGTGCTCAGAAACATCAGCGTTCACCTTTGTCCTCTTATTATGAGGAAGAAATATTTTAACTTTGCCATAATATACTTTTTGAAAGTTGAGGCGAGTTTGTCTACTTTTGCTTTTGTTTCATTTTATGTCCTTCCTGTGTATAATTGATGCAGGACCAGGGCTCCCCTGTACCTAACCGGCACACGCCGTTCTGCCTGGGCCCCCGTGCACACGTACACACGCACACCCCTGCAGGGCTCCGCTGGCATCTCCCTCGTCCACTCTAGGAAGCAGAAACCAACGTAGACCCCAAGAATTTAGCAAACCTACTTGATCTTGAACAAGTAGCATGAATACCTCAAACCCTGACTTGATGGGGATGGGGGGCAGGGTAGAGGGGAGGAGTACTGGACTGCCTCTGGGGTGCCAGGGATGTGTGTTTGCCAAACAACAGAGGGTGATCCAGTAGCACTAGTGGTAACAGTAGATATGTTGTTCTTCGTGCCTCACAACACCACGGTGATGCAGGTACTATTATTTTCCTGACTATGCAGTTGGAGTATAATCTAACTTGCCAACAGCTGGAAAGTGGCAGAACCAGGATTCAAACCCAGGCAGTTTGGCCTGAGAGTGCCTGCTTTAAATTATTACATCTTTTCCTCTATCATACTTATTGGTGAGTAGATGCCTGGATGTGGGGTTTTTCATTTCAACAGATATTAAGCATGCTGTGTCCTAAGCACCATGCTGGGCACTGGGGGATACAAAAATAAATACTGCTTGACTTCTGCCTCCCCAAAACACAGCCTGGTGGGACAGGCAGGCATGTGCCTGCTAACCATAATACAGGTCAGTATACACAGTGTTATAGGAGAATGAAGGGAAGAAAGTGACCAGTTCTTCCCGGTACAGAGCAGTTGGGAGTAAGCAAGGTTTTACAAAGGATGAAATTTGGGTTGGGCCTCTAAGATGGAACAGTATGGAGAAAAGCATGCTGGTAGAGGGAACAGAATGAGCAAAGGTAGGTAGGCTTGAAAGTTGCTCAGTATGTTGAGGGCCGGGGTGGGGAGGAACGTGGGAGATGCTGAATTGGGGCTAAATTGTTGAGGATGTTTAATGCCACAGAAAGGAGCTTTTAGTCATTCTTTATAATGGAGCTCCTGGCACATCAATCTACAAGAATAATAATTGAGAAGCTGTACAAGTTTCCAGGAATACCTTAAAAAATATAAAAGTTTCTCAATATGTAATACGGAAAAGCAAAGACATCTGTCCTTGAAAACAGGCTGCTTCATTTGCAACATGAGCAACAGCAGAGTCTTGGCTGTGCTCCCTGGTGACTGGCCTCCTGCACTTGTGCACCCTAAAGACATCAAAGCACAGGGGAAGGAAGGAAGCAAGCAAGGAAGCAGAGAAGAGAGGGAGGGAAGACTTAAAATAATTTCAAGCTGACAGAAAATTTGTAAAAGAACTCTCATAGCTCCTATACCCGAATTTGGATTCTCCAGTGGTTAACATTTTACCACATTTGCTCTATTTGCGTGCGTGCGTGTGTGTGTGTATAGACATGCAATTGTTATGTCTCGTTAGTTTCCTTCAGTCTGAAACAGTTCTCAGTCTTTCCTTTTTTTCATGACCTTGAAAGTCTCACATGCCAGCCATGGTGGCTTACACCTGTCATCTCAGCACTTTGGAAGACTAAGGCAGGAGGATCACTTGAGCCCAAGAGTTCAAGACCAGCCTGGGCAACACAGCAAGACCCCACCTCTACAAAAAATAAAAATAATTTAGCTGGGCATGGTGGCATGCACCTGTAGTCCCAGCTACTTGGGAAGCTGAGACAGGAGGGTCTCTTGAGCCCAGGATTTTGCAGCTGCAGTGAGCTGCGATCACTCCACTGCATTCCATCCTGGGCAACAGAGCTAGACCCTGTTTCTAATAAGTAAATAAATAAACAGATAGATAGATTAAAACAAAATAAAAAAGGAGAAACCTTTCATTCTGCAGGATGTGTTTCAAGCGGGATCTGTCAGTATTTCCAGACTCTAGCCTTCCTAGCAGGACACTGCAGAAGTGATGCTCTGCTCTCCTCAGTGCGTTTTACAGGGCACATGACATCAACTTCAATCACCTTTCCAGGTGGTTATTTGTCAGCTTTCTCACCACAGAGTCACCATTTTTCCCTTTGTGATTGATGTTGTTTTGTGGTGAGGTATTCTGAGACCACACCAATATCCTAATCTTTGGCAGGAAATCTTTACCCGCCAGCATTAGCATCCAGTAATGATTCCTGCCTGAATCAGCCGCTATTATAATGTTTGCTACATGGTGATTTTTCCATAATTCCTTGCGTTATTTATTAGTTGGCACTCTAGTGTATTTATTTATTATAGCACAATGGACCTCACAGATACCTAGTTTATTCACTGGATTGTGATTTGTTATTATTATTAATTACATTATTTTGATGCTCAAATTATCCCAGATCTGGCCAGTGGGAGTCCAAAGGAGTTTCTGAGTCAAACAGACCCCTGACGCTGGCTAATGTGATGTGTTTTCACCATCGAGAATAATAACTAGTGGGCAGAGGGTGTGTTACCTGATTTCTAGATGTTGTAGGTACCTCAGGCAGTATGGGCCACCTACAGCAGGATCCTTGGCAGGCAAGCAGACAGTAACAGGCAGGTGACTCTAGAGGTGAGCTGACCCAAAATTCACCTTCTCGGAGACCACCTAGTGGGTAGTTTTGAATTTTCAGAGTGTATGCTTAAGTGCCCCCAGACTCTCTTCTGCTTTTAAATTTCCCTGTTGGCTAAGTCAGGCCCCTGGTCCGCGTGGGTAGAGAAGCCATGAAGGGCTGGAAACAGTGTGCTGCCCACTTTTCTCACCTGAATCCACAAAGATGCTTGCTGGCTGCCAGGATCGGTGTGGTCTTTGCTTCACAGCCATTTTCAGTCCTTGCTGTTCCCATCCTAGAGTTTAAAATACGGAGCAAACCTATATTCTGCAGCTCAACATCTCAGTCAGAGCCTGGGCTCCCTACAATGTCCTCTCTTCTTCCTTCCTGCCATTGCTTATGCCACATCTGTCCCTCCCAGATTAGATTTATCATACTTTAATGACCTTCAGAGAAGGAAATCCCATCATTTTTCTCTGCAGTGAATAATCCATTGGTTTAAAGAAAAATATTTTCTTTTTTAATAACAGAATGAGGTAACGGGTAAAGCCCTGGAAGACAAGTCCGGAGGCCTGATCCTGGTCTCCAGCCCAGCCCAGAGTAGCTGAAATTTGTCAGGCCTTCTCAGTTTCCTCCTAAATATTAGGGGGTCGGGGGGCAGGGTACAGGTCACAGGCAGGCTAGCCCAAACGCAGGCAGTGTCTAAGTTCTGGTAGTTTAATACCATGGCCAGCATTTAGTATCTAGTTGAGTAGATAAAATTCACACAGAGCAAAGGAATTTGTGATACCTAGAAAAAAATTCATGGAGACTTGACTTGAACAATCCATGGAAAACCTAATAGAGGATGCTGAAGAGAATTTAAATACATACTCTAGCATGTACCCAGAGCAATCTTTTTAAAATGCAAATCTGATCATTTCACTCCCTTGTTTAAAACCCTTCAGTAGCTTATCAATGACTTACAGTGACCCAAAAACATGACTTGCAGGGCCCTGGAGGATTGGGGCTCAGTCCCCTCTCTGCCTCGTTGCAGGCTTTGCAGAGTCTCCTTTTCAGTTCTTAAAAGTGGCAGGTTTTTGCATATGCTATTTCCTCTGCCTCAAATTTCTCCCATTCCCCCACACACTGCCCAGTGGACTTCTTAAATACTGCTCCCTTGAAGAACACTCCCTACCCACACCCCAGGTGGGGTCCCTGCTCTGTCCTTGCATAATGCCTGTATTTTACTTTCACAGCACTTATTACAGTTGTTATTTACTTATGTGACCACTTCTCTGTCTCCTCTTCTAGTTCATAAGTGCCACCCAGACAGGTTTTTTTGCTTAGCACCTAGCAGTGTTTGGCCCATGGTAGGCACTTAATAAATACTTGCTGAATGAGTGAATAAATCCATCTTTAAGTATAAAACTGCATCTTCCTTAGAGCAGCATTCTCTTTGCAGGTGATCTTGGAACACAGAGCTGGTGTGGAAAGGGTAGTGATGGGAGGCGATGGAAGATGTAGGGATGGTGTGGAGGTTAACATCTGTGGGGACAGGGTAAGAAATGCAGAGATGAGATCAGCTACGAGAGGAAATCTAAAGATTTAGGGGAGAAGCCAAAAGGAATTATGAAGAGTTAGGTATATGAGAAGCAACACCATATTATAACTCACCCATATAAATAAACCAAGCTTGTAAAATTGCAGTTATGCTACATATGATGTGTCAGTTGCCCTAGTGTTTCTTGTGAACTTCTGGCATACACTTTTACTTTCTTTAATGTTGTTATTAATATTTTATTTGCATGAAGTGATTGGGTAGCAATTTAAAACACCTATAACCTGAGGAGGCATTGGTGAAATTGAGATGGGCTGTATAAATTCTATAGGAAGAGAGATTCAGCCTTCTTGGAACAAAGTCTAACACTTCATAGGTGCCCATCATTTGAATGAATGAATGGATTTTATCTGGGAGGGAAAAGAGCAGGTATAAAAATGACTCTCTGAGCTAGGGGGGTGGGTACGCACCTGTAGTCCCAGCTACTTGGGAGGCTGAAGTGGGCGGATCACAAGAGCCCAGGAGTTCAAGACCAGCCTGGGCATTATAGCGAGACCCTGTTTCAATATCTCTCTCCCTCTCTCTTCCTCCCTCTCCTCTCCCCCATTCCCCCTCCTCTTTCTCTTTGTCTCTCTGGTAAATTCAAGAGCAAGAGACATTCTGCTATACATTGTTTTAAAACAGAATAAGGAACACTTACATTGCTATTGTTTCTGTTGGGTGTTCTCTAACAAACGGTGTTCCTCACATAGCTTTGGTGTGGGGAGGGAAGCTGCCTGGGCCTAAGAGCTTAATGCTAACAGTGTCATCAGGAGATACTTCCTGCTAAACCCGTTCAGAGGGACGCTGTTCCACTTTGCTGTCGTCTTTATACCACTATTCCATTCCTGGGAAAGTTGATTTGCTAACTCAATTGCTTTCAGACTCTGAGTAATTAGCTTCATGAGAACTTGCCTCTCTACCTGAATTCCTCCTACTGGTTTTGTTTCCTGCTGACGTGGAATCTTTTTGACGGCCTCGAACAGCAGGATGCTTGCACTCTGCTGCTTTCAAATGTGGGAATCTGTGATAATTGCGTGCTTCTCTCGACTGACTCAGCTCTTTAGGCAAAATCTTCATGCTTCGTGTGAGAAGGGGCAATACGTTAATGGGAAGTAGCAAAGTTTCTCACTTTCAACAGTCAGGTAGAATATCTGGTGAAGAAAAACACACAGTGTGTGAGAGCCGTGGCATGGGGTGTAATTATTTTTCATGGCACCATTAGTCAGTAATTGGGCCTAGAGTGTGCAGCAGTGAAACCAGAACAAAGAAGTCAGTGTGTCCTAATTAATAGATAAAGTAATAATATAAAAGTCTTGTCCATTTAAAAGTCCACCAGGGCACATTACTTCAGATACCTTTAGCGCTTTTTACTTATATTAAAGAACGGCTTATTGTGGTAGAGTATGTAGAAAAGTATTGAGTGCTTTCTTCCTCAACAGTGGCATTTTTATCACCCTGCCGCTGGCACACAGTGTTATAGTCCCACTAGGAAATGAAAGAATTGAAGACCACAGCTTATATAGCCAAAATCTCAGTTGCTGGATCTGAATTTTTTACTCACTGTCTCCACACAGGCTTTCTCAGCCTCTGCACTGTTGACATTTTGGGCTGGAGAATTCTCTGTTGGGGGAGAGAGGGGCTGTCCTGTGCACAGTCGAATGTTTAGCAGCAACCCTGGCCTCTGTTCTACTGGAAGCCTTAGTGACAACCATAAATGTCTCCAGACATTGCCAGATGTCCCTGGGGGACAAAATCACCCCCAGCTGAGAATGACTACTAGTAGGTTAGTACTCCCAGACTAATTTCCTATGATCTAATCTTCCACTTCCTGGTGAGTACATTAATTTTTATGTTTTCCTAAACCAAGTATTATTTATAGGACAGCAAGTTTGGTTTCATTAAAAAGTTAAAATCATATAGTACTTTATGAATCTAGATGAAATGATTTTTTGAAATATCTGTATCTCCATTTCACTTCATTAATGCAGAAGAATTGCAAGGAAATTTCACATTGTTCTTGAGGCCATAAACTTGGCCCCTCTCAGAAGCACTAAGTTTTACAGGAGATAAATATATAAGTGCAGAGTCAAATTACCATCAGATTGTTGATTTCACCTCCTCTTTGAACACATGGGAATTTGGTCTGGACTTGCAGAGTTGTCTGTAATTGATGCTGTCACATTGGTGCTTGGTTACCCCAAATTGTGGACTGTACAGACTGGGTTGGGAGAGGGAGGAGATAAAAGGACTCTGTGACCCTTGGTGTGTACTCCTAGTAGGTCATGTCAGAAAAGATGCCAACCTAAGAAGTGGTATAACCCACTGTTAGGCCATCTACTTACCGAGACACACTGGTATAAATTCTGGCGATGCCACCTCCTGTATGGCTCTTTGCCTTGTATTTCATTTCATTTATTTATTATTTTTCCTTCCATGCACCCCCATCCCCACTAGCCTTTGAGCCTTGTGAGATCGGAGATTTTGTCTCTTTTGTTCTCACTGTGTCCCCAGCTCCTAGAATGGTGCTTGGTAAATAGTAAGTGTAGACAGGTAGAAAGAGAATGAGACAGAAAGTAGGCAGGTAGATATGAATTTATATGCCCTTATTATCAATATTGATTATATAAGTTGAACATATAAATAAATTTTCCATTTGGTCCACACTTCACATTTGGTTTTATAACATTTTAACTGGTCGCTTTGAAATTAATCTCTTTCCCTACTTCAGTCTCATCCATGCAGTTGTCCAGACAATCTTTGTTCATGTTGTTTAGCCCTAGCTTAAGTGAACAACACTGTCCTGCTCTGGACCCTGAGACTGGTGGCCTCTCTTGTCCTTATCACCTTCCCTTTCCTTCATCTGCACCAACAGGCTCTGCCCTGGCCCTTCTCCACCACCTTGCTCTCTTTCCTTTTTCTCTGTCATTGCTTACCTTGTCTTCAGAACTCATCTCCTGGTTAACTCCATTCTGTTTTGATCACTTGTTCACATACCGTCGTACTGTCTTGTTGATAATATGCCTTTGTAACGGATCTCAATTAGTGTTATGTTTAGGGTGTTTGGCAATCATCTCCCAGCTAGACTATATCTCATTTCTTATAAATTCTTCCTCCTACTTTTTCCACTGAATAGGACCATTTTCTGTACCCAATTAAGCTTTCAATAAATGTTATATAATGAGGGCAGAGAGTGCCAGGAGCAGTCTCCACCACTGGATTTCCAGACATTCAGAAAATTATTATAAACACCAGAGACAGCCCTCCAATTCCAGAATATTTAGTTGGAAGCTGTTACTTTCAGGATTCCATTTGCAGATAAAGCCAGTGGATTTTTTGGCTGTGTGGAAGCAGGCATAGTTCTCTTAATCTGAAAAGGCCTCTTAGGAACTTAGGAGTCTCTTTATAAGAGACTTAGATTTTTTAACATTGTTGTTTTTATATATACTTAATCTTAAATTTACCAATTTTTTGTAATAAAAAGTTTTAGTGTAACATTTCCCCAGTTTATCATTTGGCATTTTTCTTCTAAGATCTGGTCTTAATTGGGGCAGGAAGGTGGGGAGAGAAACTGCCATATCTATTATTAATAGAATTCAATTTAGCTGCAGCTGAGTGCAGTGGCGTGTGCCTGTAGTTCCACCTCTCAGGAGGCTGAGACAGGATAATTGCTTGAAACCAGGAGTTGAAGACCAGACTGGATAACATAGTGACCCTATCTCCAAAAAAAATAAATAAATAAAAATTCAGTTTAGCTCCAAGTAATGGAGACCCAAAACAAACAATAGGTATAGAAAATAGAAGTTTATTTCTCTTTCACTTAAAAGTATAGCTGTAGACTCTCCAGGAGTATCATCATAACTCTGATCCACAAAGTCCTTTGAGACCCAGATTCCTTCTAGTACATTGTTCCTTCATCCCCAGGTATGAGCTTACTGGCCAAGGTAGCAGCTAGTGTTCCAGTCATCACATCTGCATTCCAGGCAGCAGGATGAAGGAAGGAACAAAGAAGAAAGTAGATCAAAGAACTATTTCTGTCTTTTAAGAGAAGTCTCTGGGGGTGGCTACCTGACATTTCTGCTTATGGCCATGCCTACAGTAAAGTAGGCTGAAGAAATATAGACTTTATATTTGGCTATCTAAAAATAAGGAGTGCTATTAATGTGAAAGAATGGGATAATGCACACTAAGGAAGATCTGGTCTTTGCCATGGCTACCCTAATTCATGCCCCTCCCAAATGAACTTTCTCAGAGTTTATTTCAGTACATTCCTTTTGCCTTCCAAACAATTACTACTTGTAATATTTTTAAAAAGATAAATACTGATATGTTATAAAATTTATAAAATATAAAGAACAAAATAAAAGTCACCTATAACTCATAACCTAAATATAACTACTGAAAGAGCACCATGTAAAAAATGTCCTTAACACTAACACTTAACTTATGTCTTCAGAGCATTAAGATGTTTTTCAAAGTTTATGATATACTGTATATTCAATTATTTATTCCTTCAGTAAATATTTAAAAACATCTACTTTGTTCTCAGCATCTTGATGATTTATGTGTGGTTGGGAGAGGGCAGCAGCGAAGGACATTTTAAAAATTAAATTTGGTGCCCTCAGGATGCTTACAGTCTAGCACAAGCACAGAGAGACAAAACAAAAAAGAAGCTGTTTGTCTTGATAAAGTTGGGAAATAAATCGGGGACCTGTAAGTGCCTTATTTATATTAATATATGATATAAAGTTACACTGGAAAGCAGGAGATTTAATTGTAGAATAATTTGTACCATGAATAACTATCTATAAAAATGACACCTTGAGAATGATGGAAAAATAGAAAAATTCCATTAGACAAAAAACCTCCCCCCCTTGGGCCCCATGTAACCGATAAACTGCTGCGGCTCTTGCTTCTGTAAACCACTTGCAGCAGCTTCCTGCTATGACAAGATAGCACAGAAAGAAAAGTTCTACAGAAACCCTGTACCAGGAATTAAGGTTGTTCAAAACCTTGCCCCGCTAACCACAATGTAACTGTGCCCTACACCCTCCCAAAGAAAAAAACGAAATGTATAAAAGACTGCTACACTTTCTGTTCGGGGGTCAGAATTTGGTGGCGAGGCCCCTCTGAGCCCATAATAAATCTGCTTTTTTGCACCCTTTAAGTGCCACTCGGTTTGTTCTTGGTCAACTCTGCTGTAACGGGAACACTTCTCACTTTTAGTTGCTGGAGAAGGAAATTTGAATTATAAGTTCTTGAGGTAGCCTGGTTTAGACAGTATTAGGAAATAATCAAGCCAAACATGGTTAAATTCTAACCTTTCCTGATTCCCAGAGTTAGAAGTCCAAAGTTCACTTGGGGATAATTCAGTGTGACCTATGCCTTTTGTGATGTCTGTAAGTTGAACTTCAGAAATAACTAAAGATGGGCCAGTCAACTTGTGCTAAAAAGGGCTGTTTTGAATTGTGTTCTGAGTCCTGACTTTGACTCAGTTCATCTTTCCTATTGAAAATGCTTAAGTGGGAAAAGTAGTTATGTTAAGAAATAAACAGAAAAACCTAGGCGTTTTGCCAAAATATTAACATTTGTCATTACATGGTGAGATATCAGTGACTTTTTTTCTTCTTTAAATGGTCTGTATATGATTTTTTTTTTTACAAGCATATTTCGTAACTGGGAAAAGGTTTTTTTTTAATTTTTTTTTTTTGATGGTTTAAAGAAACTTTCATCAGTGGCAAAGGCTCCGTTGAGATTAACGTTAAAGGCTAACTGCTTGCTGCTTGCTGAGAGGAGTTCGGTGCTGTGCAAGCAGCGAGTCCTGCTGGGCGCTCTTAGAACAGTGGGGCTGATTGTGCGTCTGCACTTGCTCAGGTGACTGAGCGCAGAGGCGCTTAGTTTCCACAGGAGAACACAGACCCTTTCATGACGAAGTGACTGGTATAGGAAAGACAGAGCCTTTCTGTGGAGATGCTTAAATTGCTGGCTTTATTTTTACTCCTGGCAAAACTGGAGTGAAGAACACAGTTTCAAACGGTCCCGGTTTCCTGTTTAAGAAAACAGGGAATGCCGAACAGCTGAGTGTGCTGGTGTAGGGGCGGTGTCACCCAAGCCGGAGGGAGACTTCATTGGTGAAAAGTCGGCCTATGGTGTTTGCGCCTGGCCCGGCTAAGTTTACACAGACCAGACGCTGAAACTCTTTTCCTTATGGGGTGAGGATCGAGGACGTCCGAGGCAGGGCCGGAGCTGGTGCGCGGTGCGGCGCCGGCGGGGAGCGCAGCGGGCCACGGGGTGAGCGCAGCGGGCCGGAGGGGGCGCGCCCGTGGGTGGGTGGGGGGCACAGAGTCGTTGCCGCGGGCCGAATCCCCCAGTGGCCTGGGCGAGGGGCGGGGAGGAAGGCTGTGGCCTTTCTACTCCACTGCAGCAACCCAGCAGGGTCTAGAGAGGGCCAGTTCGGAATCGAACGTCCCAGGTCTGCAAGATCTGTCTCCCTGTCTCACACCGACCCCCTTTCTCTTTGCTTACGGAATTTCAGACGGTTCGGGACTGGAAACAGGCCTGGCTGCATGTTTTGAGTGAGTGTGTCCTCCCGTGTAGAGTTGAAAGTTAAAAAGGAAAGACATTCTGTTCGCACGAGCGCAAGTGTCTGTCCGGCACCGGCGCTCTTGTTGGGCCCTCCCCATTCTTCGGCTAGAAAATAGTTGAGCGCTTCTTTCACGTAGAATTCATTTCCCACGTTTTAGAATGGAAATCTATGGCCTACATTCTAACAGCTAGAACAATTTGATATTCTAAAAATCGGATCCCAAAGAATACATACTCCTAATTCTCTGCTTGGCAAACCTAACTTTTGTGCTTTCCTTTCCAGTATTTCAGACGCAAGCGGGCAGATGGAGGTGAAAGGGTTATTAAGAGTGTCATATGTAAATGCCCCGCAGTGTTGGGGGTGGGGAGGGCAGAGAGCAACCCGGGTTTGCTGGAAGTTACTTAAACCTTGATAGCAGTCAGGTAGTTTTCTATACCCACGACAGGACAGGTCAGGGGCGCAGATGGCTTACATTTTCACTCATTGCCTGTGGGTCCCTTCCATAATTCTAAAGATGCAGAACTTGTTAGTATGGCTCTAGGAAAACATATTACTTGATCCTACAATTTAAATAAACAAAGACGGCCTTGCTTTTAAATTTGAAACACACAGCTCAGGTCAGCAGCAAGGTCTGTGCTTTGAAAGGTTCTTGTGTTTCTTTTTTTAAATGTTTAGCCAGAAGTAGCGTTTACTCAATGCCACATGACCCAGTGGTTGGAGTATAGGTTTGCCCTTATTTTCATTCTCCTTTGCATCTCTTTGTATTCATCACAAATACAAAACAAGGTATTCCCTGGACAGTGAATGTTCTGTCTAAAAGAAGTCAAGGTAGAGAATCTTTACCTCTAGTTGGGAGAGGGTTTTGTTTTGTTTTTAAATGGGGAGAGAAATTGAGAAGTAGAAGACACAAAATAGAGTTGAAGTCTTCTCTCAGTGTGTTCTTGTACCCATGCTGCCTGAGTTATTCACTCAGCATCCCATGCCCCAACTTTCTCAGCAGGGGAGGTGTCAAGGCAAACTGATCTTGTGGAGGTGGCCAGGCACTGCAGCCTTCTTGGCCACCATGTAGAATGGCTGCCCAGTCTGCAAAAAAGCGGCAGGGGAAGAACTCACATCCCAGGCCACCTGGTTCTGCTGCTGACTTAGTCTGTTAGTCTGCTGCTGACTTAACTTTGTGTATCTCAGGTAACACTTTATAAAATAGGAATCTTAATGTCTGCTGTGTATACTTCAAGGGACTGTAGAAGACAAATGATCTACTTGGCAATGCTTTGAAGTCTTGTTTAATGCTTTCTTTTAAAAAGAAGGTACGTAGTAAGGATTTACTATGTGTTTGGCTCTTTAAAATCATTATTTCATTACATTCGTTTAACCCTATGAGTTGAATACTTATATTTCCATTTTTACCGAAGGGGAAACTGAAGTTCAGAGACGTTTATTAACTTGCTCTCCTAGCTGTTAGGTTGTAGACTCAGGGTTAGAACATAGGTCTGTCAATTTTTAAAATCAAACCACCTTGCTGCACTGCAACATATGCAAATGTTAGTTTTTACCAGTATGTGTATTACATGCTATTGTAATATTCTTTTCTGTCTTAGATAAAGCAGATGACGTTCTGAATGGAGACCGTGACAAAGAACAGAAAGACCCTTATTTTGTGGAGACACCCTATGGTTATCAACTAGACTTAGATTTCCTTAAATACGTGGATGACATACAGAAGGGAAACACCATCAAGAAACTTAACATCCAGAAGAGGCGGAAGCCATCTGTGCCATGCCCAGAACCCAGGGCCGCACCTGGTGTATGGACTTCCACCGAATCCCTCTCATCTTCCAACAGTGATGACAACAAGCAGTGTCCCAACTTCCTTCTAGCCAGAAGCCAAGTTACATCAACTCCAGTCCCAAGGCCACCTGCCCCTCTGGAGACCTCACCCCCTTTTCTTACCATCCCAGAAAATCGACAGCTGCCACCTCCCTCACCACAACTCCCAAAGCACAACTTTCATGTCACCAAGACCCTGATGGAAACCCGAAGAAGACTGGAACAGGAGAGAGTCACCATGCAGATGACACCGGGTGAGTTCAGAAGGCCCAGGCTGGCCAGTTTTGGAGGCATGGGCTCCACGAGTTCCCTCCCCTCCTTTATGGGTTCTGGAAACCACAATCCTGCCATGCACCAGCTTCAGAATGGATACCACGGTAACGGGGATTATGGTGGCTATGCCCCGGCTGCTGCCACCACTTCCTCCATGGGGAGCTCCATCCGCCACAGTCCCCTGAGCTCGGGGATCTCCACCCCAGTGACTAACGTGAGCCCCATGCACCTGCAGCACATCCGCGAGCAGATGGCTATTGCCCTGAAACGCCTGAAGGAGCTTGAGGAGCAGGTGCGAACCATCCCTGTGCTCCAGGTGAAGATCTCAGTCTTGCAAGAGGAGAAAAGGCAGTTGGCCTCCCAGCTGAAAAACCAAAGGGCTGCATCCCAGAATGATATCTGTGGTATGAGGAAGCGGTCTTACAGTGCAGGGAATGCCTCCCAGCTGGAACCTCCCTCCCGGGCCCGGAGAAGCAGCGGGGAATTGTACATTGACTACGAGGAAGAAGAGATGGAGAGCGTAGAGCAGAGCACGCAGAGGATAAAGGAGTTCCGACAGCTCACAGCAGACATGCAGGCCCTGGAGCAGAAGATCCAGGACAGCAGCTGTGAGGCCGCCTCAGAGCTCAGGGAGAATGGAGAGTGCCGGTCTGTGGCTGTGGGTGCTGAGGAGGACATGAATGACATTGTCGTGTACCACAGAAGCTCCAGGTCCTGTAAGGATGCAGCTGTGGGGACAGTGACTGAAACGAGGAATTACGGAGTCAGTGTGACAGAGGCCATGCTTGGAGTGACCACTGAAGCTGACAAAGAAATTGAGCTGCAACAGCAGACCATAGATGCCTTAAAGGAAAAGATCTACCGCCTGGAAGTACAGCTTAAAGACACCACCCACGACCGGGAGATGACGAAATTAAAACAAGAACTTCAAGCTGCTGGATCGAGGAAAAAAGCTGACAAAGCCATGATGGCCCAGCCGCTTGTTTTCAGCAAGCTGGTGGAGGCAGTGGTGCAGACCCAAGACCAAATGGTTGGTGGTCACGTGGATGTGGTGGACATGTGTGTCGGGACCTCTGTGCAAACGAATAGCGTAGGCATCTCCTGCCAGCCTCAATGTAAGGAGAAAGTCTCGGGGCCCGAGCTGCCCATGAATTGGTGGATTGTTAAGGAGAGGGTAGAAATGCATGACCGTTGCACTGGGAGGTCTGTGGACTCGTGCGACAAGAGTGTGGGTGTGGAAGTCAGCGTCTGTGAAACAGGCAGCAACACAGAGGAGTCTGTGAATGACCTGACACTCCTCAAGACAAACTTGAATCTCAAAGAAGTGCGATCCATTGGTTGTGGAGATTGTTCTGTTGATGTGACTGTCTGCTCTCCAAAGGAGTGTACCTCCCGGAGTGTGAACACTGAGGCTGTTGGCCAGGCGGAAGTTGCTGTCATGGCGGTGCCTCATACCACAAGCCAGCACACCAGTATGGTTTTGGAACAGGTGAACCAGTCCACCAACACCGAGATGGCCACCCTCGTAGAATCCTGCACCAACACTTCCCTAAGCACCCTGGACAAGCAGACCAGCACCCAGACTGTGGAGATGCGGACGGTGGCTGTAGGAGAAGGTCGTGTGAGGGATGTCAACTCCTCCACCAAGATGCGGTCCATTGGTGTTGGAACATTGCTTTCTGGCAATGCTGGGTTTGACAGGCCATCAGCTGTGAAGACCAAAGAGTCAGGCGTGGGGCAGATAAATATTAACGACAACTATCTGGTTGGTCTGAAAATGAGGACCATAGCTTGTGGGCCTCCACAGTTGGCTGTGGGGCTAGCAGCCAGCAGGAGGAGCGTGGGTGTTGGGGACGAGCCTATAGGGGAGTTCCTGGAGAACCCCCAGCCCCAGGCTCCCTCTGGGATGATGACTGGCTTGGATCACTACATTGAACGTATCCAGAAACTGTTGGCAGAGCAGCAAACCCTGCTGGCTGAGAACTACAGTGAACTGGCAGAAGCTTTTGGGGAGCCTCACTCCCAGATTGGCTCCCTCAATTCACAGCTCATCAGCACCCTGTCATCCATCAACTCTGTCATGAAGTCTGCAAGTGCCGAAGAGCTGAGGAACCCTGACCTCCAGAAAACCAGTCTGGGAAAAATCACAGGTAGGTGGTACCCTGGTACCTGGGAATGAGGAAGGATAGGAAAGGATGTCTTTCCAGGAGGTAAGGATTTTTTAAACTGCTGGAACCATTTTTTGGAGAAAATGGAGAAAGCTTTAGATTGGTAATAGGTAGAATGAAATCCAAAAATCAAAATCCATAAGTAATTCTGCTGCTTCTCATTATCTGGTAGCTTGGCTGGCCTCTGAGGACTAAGGATAAAAGTAAACTAGTGTTGACTAGCCTAGAAGTTGTCTTCTGGGGCTGCCAGTTTGATATGATGCCTTATTCTTTGTCTTCTAGTTATTTACTTATTTTTATACAGAACTGTCTGAAGAAAATCTTATGCTGCTTGTACCCACAATTACTAGTATATTATCAGTTAAGGATACTGGTATAAAATGTTTTTAGTTAAAATTTTTATGAGGGGAGAGACATTCCATTACTTCATTTATTAAATCAGCAAATAATTATTGCATTCTAGCCAGGTGCAGTGGCGCACACTTATAGTCCCAGCTGTTTGGGAGGCTAAGGTAGGAGGATCACTTGAGCCCACGAGTTTTGAGGCCAACCTGGGCAGCATAGCAAGACCTAAAAATAATAATAATGATAATTGAATCCCTACTCAATTTCAAGGATAAGCTCTGAGGATAGTGCAGTGAACAAACCCAAACAGAGTCCCTGTCCTCATGGTGCTTCCATTCTAGTCAGAGCACAGGGCAAGAGACCTGTAATATGTCAGGAGGTGATAAAAACTATGAAGAAAATAACTCCAGTTATGGGAATAGCAAGTGGCAGTGGTTAGGGGAAGGGGCTAGTTGAGATAAAGTAGTCAAAGAATGCCTGTCTGATGAGAGATCCTTGAGCAAGAACTCAAAAGAAGGGAATCTTTTCCCATTGTTCATTTTGATAAGCGCTTACATTTTTGTCTTTCTCATTCTTTCCTTTATTCATTGGGATTCCTGCTCATCCCCTGCTTTTCTTTAAATTGAAGCTAATAATTGAGACCATTTTATGACATATATTTCCCTGTGAGCCTCACTAAAGTGAATTCCCTTGTTATCAGCTGCACTGTGTGTCTCACAGTACATTTATATATTTTCCTGGGCCTGGGGCCACACCCCTGAGCTTACATTCCTGGCTCTCCAGGCCTCATGAATCAGTATGACCTGGGGAAGGGTATGTGTTAAATTAATTTTATGTGCAATATAGATTCAAGTAATCCATCCACAAAAAATTCAGTCTTTTTCCCTTTATAACCTGAAAGGGCAATGATTAAAATGAACTGAAATATTTTTATATCTTCCTGGGTTTCCACTTGCAAACCTGAATTTCTATTAGTTTACAGTATCTGTGCTGTGGGACAGTTTGTTGTGGAAGTAAAAAATGAACATGACAGCTGATGTGTGGGTTTTTGCATTTTAGAATCCAAGGAATCTAATAAATGCACAGGGGAGTCATTTTAGCATAAACAGGATTAAAATATGTGGACTGAAGCAAAGTCTGAAGTAATTAATACTATGTCTGCTTCCACATCCTTTTAAAATCATGATGTCAGATGTTGAAGTCAAAATAAAATTCTGGAATACCTCCAGACACAGATGAAACAGTGGATCACCCATTATAAAAGCATTTTCTTTCCAGCCTTCCTCCCTCCTCCCCAAACTAGAGTTTCTATTTCAAATTCTTGCCAAAAATATTCAGCTGTAACATTGGAGTAATTTGCCTGACCCCCTGAGCATGGAGACCAGGGGGCAAGTTTGGTCTGGCTGTGTTACAGTGGTTTTTGATCTATTTCCATTCACGCTGACATGCCACACATCACTGTTTAGATCCGACCCCGCAGACGAACACCTAATTAATCAGCTAAAATACAGGAGACCTACAGTATTTGTGAACAAAAGAATAAATATTTTTAGTAGCACTTATTAAGTCATAGTGGCGACCCCTCTCAGAGCACATAAGAACAAATTTAATTCTGTAATTCACATCACATTTGTATTTTAACCATTTCGCTTTAAAGCCACTGAGGAAGAGTTAGGTTAGGAAATCAACCCAGAGTATTCAGTTTTTGTTATCTGGTATTTGTTACATGGACTGAAAATGAAGCTTGATATAGTGAGGTAGAGATCTCAGCACCTGCAAGTTGTGCAGAGTGAAGGTAGACACAGCGCACTGTGGATTCTTGTGCACGCCGTGCAAGGTAAAATGTTGCTCTCGCAGTCCAGAATGCATTTCTGTACCAAAAAGTATACTGGAGTATAGAAAGGTATTCATTTCAAACTTTCTTCCCCAAATAATAGGGAATTTGGGTTTGACAGCTACCAAAAGAGCATATAAATAATCACTTATATGAACCTAATACTGTACTCTACATTAAAGAAGTTGTTAATTTGGGCTCTGAAGCCAGTGTGGGTTCAGAGTCTTTGCCACTAGGATAAGTTGTCTTTGTTCCCTCACAGGGTTGTAATGAAGATTCAGTGAGTCAACAGGAGTAAAGCATTTGGAGTAGTCTGCAGCACAGAGGATAAATGCTCAATAAAAGCTGGCTGTTGTTATTGAGTACTTCCAGAAATGGAAATGTAGATATATTAATAGAACAAATTGCCAAACAGAAATTGTACAAATGGTCTTTTGTTTTCAACCCAAATTTTTATCTTCATCTTTCCGGCTAATAGCACCCCCCTCTGCCATTACTATGCTTCTCCAACTAACAGTTTTGTCAAAATAAATGTATAGATGAAAATGGGAAAACATGAAATAGCTACAAGAAATTTTCAGTCCGGAGTCATTCCAAATCAGTGTCAAAGCTCAAAACAAAGTGTATTAGTGCCCAATCCATATTGTTCATTGTGCCCACAGTTGAAGATTTGATGATGGTGTCACTTGTTAGTATGCAAAAAAAGCATTATTTTTAGCAGCATCAAAACACCTAACACTCTAGTTTCTTAAAATTACAACTGGAGTTTGGTCTCATAACAAATTAATAGTTCAAAAGCGCATACAATAAAGAATAAAAGCCTGCCTCACATGCCCCCATGCTAGCCCCTGTGTGCTTGGTATGTACACATGTGCAGGCCTGCATTTTAGAAACATACTTTTCAATAACAAAATTTGAATTATACATAGTCTGCCTATGTATTTTTTCATCTAAAAAGTCAGACATTTTTCCGTGATTTGAAAGACAATGTCTTGGTTTTGATGCAGCTGGGATCTGATAGTGACCAAAGGTTCTGTAAAGTATATTTAATTCCTGGTAGTATGAGTTTAATGTATTTAATATTTTCTTTCATGGAGTTAAAAAGTTAAGAGGAATTAAGTTTCTATTGTAACAAAAACCTTGGGGAAAAAAATGTTTATTATTCCTGTAAATCAATTGGATCGTTTTGGTTTGAGGAGTGGGTTAATGACGTTTTGGAGTTTTTTTCCTTCTGGAGAAAGGGAGGGAGAGAAATTCCAAACAAACAACTAGCAGTTGCAAATACTCTAAAAATATATAACTATCTCTGAGCAAATGCAAACAAAACTATAAAGTGGAATCTAGCTGCCTGCCACATGATTTATAGAAAATTAATCTCTCATACTTAACTGCTTTTTAAAATCAGTTGCCTCATTTGCACTCTTAGTTATCTTGGGTTTGTTAAAAAGTCTATAAACTTTAAAGTCATCCCTATAACTGTGAAAGTGAGCTTTTTAGACAGATCTGAGCCAAAGCAAAAGCAAGAAAATAAAGTTGTTACAAAATACCATTTGGAGTTAGTTTTCTTCTAGTTCAGATAATATACCATTTACTTATCCTAGTACCAGTTTCTCATCACCTTTAAAAAATAAGTGTGCTACAAGAGCATTAAACTAACTCAAAAAGTAAGGGTTTCTGGAACCCTGCAGAATATAACAGCATGAGGTAGTGAAGGCCTTACTGAACCCAAGGCAGAAGAGCTGATTTCTGGTACTGGCTCTGCAGGTAACTTGGGACAATCTGGGCTTCCAGGGCCTCCTGTGTCGAATGATAGGGCTGGATTAGATTTTTCTCTTAGAGTCCCTATCAGCAGGATTATTCTTCTATAAAAATCACTCTTCTCCAGGCTGCCCATCAGATTCAGCCGGGGAACTTTTTTTCTAAAATTCATGGGTTTCCTATGACCACCCAATAGGCACACCCAGTCCTATTTCAGGGAAATGTTGGAATACATGACCCTAGAGCAGAGCTGCTTAATCTGGCATCTGTGGCTTCATGTGCTTTTTGTGAAGACAGTGCATAATTTTCACCTGATTCTCCAAAAGGGATCGTTGACCCTCAGAAAGCTTGAAATTACAGACCTAGGTCATCAGTTACCTTGGGAAAAGGCACTTCAGCCCTGAAGGAAATCTTTCCAAAAGATTTAAAATCTGCCCCCCTACCTTTGTGAGCCCTTCAGTTGACACTTGTTTGAAAATTCTACTTTTATACTGATGCTTTATCACCTTTAATGGGCATTAGTGAAATGCAAATATACTCTGGAAAATGAGGCAAGGTTACTTTGAACTTTTATTCTTAATGAATCCTAAAGTGCACAGTTTATTTCAGGCTAAAGCATGGTGATTGGAGGTTTTAGATTTTGAGAACTGAAATGGCTTTGAGTTCAGTGATGTCCAGCCTAAATGACAAATGCAGTGATTGATATTGGAAAATGACTACAGCTGTTTATTCTTCTGAGCAGCAAGTCATATTTTAGGAAAGATGTTTAAAGTCTGTTGTAGTCGTGTCAATTGATAGCTATACATTAATTGTCAACTATATGCAAAAATGTGGGACGGCAACAAAGAGAGATATAAACTGGTCTATACCTTGAAGACCATGGATGGGTCTGTACCTATCCAATTAGGAAGCCAAGACATGTGCATCAGAAATGTTAGTAAGAACCTATGGCAGTGTGTCTTAGGCACCAAATAATGGACACATAGAAAGTGTTCTGAGTTCAGCTGCAGTCAGGCTCTCTGAGGTCTTGGATGGGGAGGGAGGACCTTAGCTGTATCGGGAAGAACACAGAGTGTATCTTCTTACCCCAGCTTTATTTAATGCAGCTTGTCAGCTTGGGCTTTCTGGGTCAAATCTTGGGATGGTGTGTAATTAAATGTGGGTGGGGTAGTTGGTGAGGAAGAATCTGATTGTTAATCTACTCTAGCTTTTTAATTTCTAAGTGAGTGCCCACTTCTAGATACAGTCATGACAGCTGTCTGATGTGTTCCCAGGAAAATATCAAAACGGCCCTGGAAATGATTAAACTGCAGCTCTGACCATTTAAGGTTTCTATCTCCAGTCTGAGCTGATTGTTTGTCGGTGACCATATGCACCAGCATTCAGGCAGACTCCTGAGAGGAGAGCCTAGAAACAGAAAGGGATTGTCTTTTCTCCTCCATCAAAGCTTCATACTTTCCCCAAAAAGTAACATGTACCAAAACAGAAGGTGATCCTTCATGAATAATCTCTACTCTCTGTTCCCTAAACCAACATTTGAGCTTACAGGGTGAATTTATGCTCAAGGCCCTTTTTCTTTTTCTTTTCTTTTCTTTTTTTTTTTTTTGAGAGAGTCTTTGCTCTATGGCCCAGGCTAGAGTGCAGTGGCATCATCATAGCTCACTGCAACTTCAAATCCTGGGCTCAAGAGATCCTCCTTCCTCAGTCTCCCAAGTAGCTGGGACTACAGGCATGCGCCATGACGCCTGGCTGATTTTTCTATTTTTGGACAGGTTCTCGCTCTTGCTCAGGCTGGTCTCCAACTCCTGAGTTCAAGCAATCCTCCTGCCTCAGCCTCCCAGAGTGGTAGGATTATAGGTGTGAGCCACTGAGCCTGGCCAAGGCCCTTTTTCTTAATGAAAGGCTAGAAGCATTATTTCAGATCCCTTTAAATTCTTAGTTATACATTGGGAAAATACCTAAATGACTGAATGGCCCCCATGATGAATCAGAAATTTCAATCCTACCTATTTTTTGATAAGTAATCTTAGATGTTTTTTAAAAATCAGATCAGAATGTTAAGCTGAAAATCTGGCACAGCAACTTGGTTAATTTGCTGGCTACACTGTTCACAACTGTGTTTTCAGAAAGCACTTGTCATTACTAGCAAAAATATGGATTAGCATGCCAGAACAGTTAGAATAGGTGAACAGAGCAACTTTTAAAGTCCATTTTAATATATTTTTAAAAAGAAATTTTCAAACAAATTTAGAAACCCATTGCTATGTACCAACAAATAATACCCATTCTGCATGGATAACTACCAGACAGTATAAACTGGAGGAGGTGATCTCTTTAAAACCCTTCCAGCTCTAGTTTTCATTTTATTTTTCTTCAAAATAGTTTGCTTTAACATTCCTAACATCAAGGACATAAAATAAAATTTTCATTTTAAGTTACTTGTTTTTCATTATAGTTTGCCTTAGCTGTTATGATTATCTGTATATTAAATGCTAAGTGCACTTTGAAATTAGAATTAATGCATCAAAGCTGCTCTTATTTTCCAGAACACTGAAGTTTCTGTCTCTTGCTGTCTTTTAGTCATCACTGATATGGCCAAGTTGTAAAATGAGGCTCATACTTTATTGGCATTTATGGCTATTACACATTTGAGTTAATGAAGAAAAACTTTCCACAGTTGCTCACTCCCCAGTTGTGCCTATGTTAACCACTGTCACCTGGTAGGAATTTGGAGGCTCTAGACCAGAGTGCCAGAATTGTAATGGCATTTTGTAATTGCTCCTGTTGTTTTATCTCTATTGCTTGGGTAGTATTTACTGTTCTGTTCTTCATAGACTTCTATTAGTGGTCCAGGGCTGTTAATTAAACCACTAGTAATCCTTAAGAATTCACATGAATCTGAGTTGCTGGGTTGAAACCAGAGGCGAGTCTAAACCCTTATTTTCAGCAGACCAGTTTTATATTGGTTAATTTAATTCAGTGGTTCCCAATCCTGGCTGCACAATAGAATCACCTGGGGAGAGGTTAAAAAACAAACACCTGATGCCTGGGCCCACCTGCAGATAGTTTACTTTATTGTATCTGTATAGTTAAAAAGCCCATCCTTAATTCAGGTGAAGCTAAAGGGCAGCCAGGGCTGAGACCACTGAATTTTGCTTCGTTGGCCTCTTTAATTTTGTCTTTCTTGGCTGCACCTTTTTTGTTTTGCTCAAACACAACAGTCATTTGTTAGAGTTACTGCTGGTGCATGTGTTATCCTATGTGGTGCCTGCAACTATAGATGGATCCTTATCAAGTTCAGATAATTCTTTATGGGCCATTCAAGACCAGCCAGAGTTTCAGCACTATTCAAAAAACATTTCTGGCAATACAGGTGACAAATTCCCTCTGATTGACAAATGAAAGCTAGTTTAACATCTAATGATGTTCTTTGCTTTAGTAGTTAGTTAGCCTCAACATAATCTTCATGACTTTGAATTGAATTACATGGGCACTTGTAAAAGGCCTTCTATTACCCAGCACTGTTCTAAGCACTGGAGAGGACACCAATGGGAACGTAGCATGAATGGACTCAAGGAGTTTACATTCTCATTGAAGAGACACATGTGAAACTCAGAAGACAGAGACAGGGCATATTTTAGTATGAACAGTATGTCCTGCAGGACAATGATAGAATAAAAGAGATCTCTGTGGGCCGGGTACAGTGGCTTATGCCTGTAATCCTAGCACTCTGGGAGGCCAAGGCCAGAGGATCGCTTGACCAGCCTGAGCAAGAGACAGACCCTGTCTTACTAAAAATGGGAAAAATTAGCCAGGTGTGGTGGCACATGCTTATAGTCCCAGCTACTTGGGAGGCTGAGGCAGGAGGATTGCTTAAGCCTAGGAGTCTGAGGTTGCTGTGAGCTAGGCTGACACCATGGCACTGTAGCCCAGGCAACAGAGTGAGACTGTCTCAAAGAAACAACAACCAAAAAAAAACCCTCTATGGAATGGTGTTTTAGGAGAAAAACTACAGGGGAAATAGAATTTGGGCAAACCTTGAAAAGAGTATGGTTAGAATTTAACTGGTAAAAGATGGTGAAATTCCAGGCCTAAAAACAACCTACTAAAGAAGAGCACAGAGTTGGGAGTAATTAAGTCACAAGACCACTCTGAAGAAAGTGAACTGAGTCGGGGAGTAATTGAATGGTAAAATTCCCATAGGCAAGATGAAACCATCACACTCATTACGAAGGACCCTTGGATGCCTACATGAGAGGCTGGACCTTGACTGGAGAAACTTTAAAAAGCCCTATTTTATAAAACTAAGCTATGGTGAGAAGAATTGTAGTGCCAGGTACCTCCTGGTGAAATTATCTGGAAATGTGGTTGGGGGCAGGGTGGTTACTGGGTTGAGAAATGATGTTCTGTATCTCTGTTAGAGAGGTGGTTACACAGGCATATGTATTTACCCAAACTCATCCAACTTACACTTAAAATCTGTACTTTATTGTATATTGATTATACCTCAATTTAAAAATATTTTTTAAAAGTCATATTTAAAAAGAAAGGTAGACAACCTAAGGACTAAAAGACTCAAACCATAACAACCAAGGGAAATATATGACTGAGATTCTGATTCAAACACCCTATAAAAGTTTTTTTAAAGAAACTATTGGAGAGGCCGGGCGAGGTGGCTTACGCCTGTAATCCTAGCACTCTGGGAGGCCGAGGCGGGTGGATTGCTCCGAGGTCAGAAGTTCGAGACCAGCCTGAGCAAGAGCGAGACCCCGTCTCTACTAAAAATAGAAAGAAATTATATGGACAGCTAAAAACATATATATAGAAAAAAATTAGCCGGCATGGTGGCGCATGCCTGTAGTCCCAACTACTTGGGAGGCTGAGGCAGTAGGATCGCTTAAGCCCAGGAGTTTGAGGTTGCTGTGAGCTAGGCTGACGCCACGGCACTCACTCTAGTCCGGGCAACAAAGCGAGACTCTGTCTCAAAAAAAAAAAAAAAAAAGAAAGAAAGAAAGAACCTATTGGAGAAATTTGAATACCAACTGGATATGCAATGATCATAAACAATTATCTTTTTTTTTAGGTTTGATAGTTTTAGCTTTAATGGTTTGCTTGTTTTTTAAAAGAGTTTTTTCTCCTAGGGGCATATATCAAAATGTTTATGAATGAAAATGATAGGCTCTCAGGTTTTTGCTTCAAAATAATCTAGTGTGAGTGCGTGGAGGAACTTTCAAGGAAACCAGATATCTCTCTGATCATTATCAAAGCTAGTGATGGGAACACGGGAGTTAATTATACTGTTGTCTACTTTTGTACATGTTTACAGTTTCAGTAATAAAAGCTGTTAATGTATTTGCATTTAAAAAGCCACTGTTGGTTCTCGACTAGGAAAATGCTTAGTGAAAGTATTTCTCTAGGAAGAGTGTTCTGGCACCCAGGGATTAACTAGTAGCATTTTTTGGAGGCTACTACAGTAATTTCAAAGTAAAGATGAGTGGACTTAAGGAGAAATGACGATAAATATCCTGCTTTGTTTACTCTGCTTAAACAGAGTAAACATTAAACATTTCAGGACATTAAACATTTCATATTTATAATTAGGGGACACATCAGGTCATGGGGGCATTAAACATTGTTTGGAGGGCTGCATTCAGTGTTGTGTGTGTGTGTGTGTGTGTCAAGGAGGAAGCTGGATTTGTGAAGGAATCACCTGGAGAGCACCCCCGGCCCTAGAGCTAGAGGAGGAAGCATTGTGCTGTTGACGAGTAGACAAAGGACTGTTCGTAGAATTAGGAAATGTCAGCTGTAATCCAGCTCTGGCCTCAGGCAAGTCACTGAACCTAGCTGGCCTTCAGAATTCTTAGCTGGAAATATGAGAATTAAAATTTAGATGATCTCTAATGCCTCACTTTGAATATTTTGCCAACCCCCACTCTTTCATTATAGTGTCATTGTTTTAAACCAGTAATTTTCAAGGTGGGCCACCTGCATCAATGACTCTTATGGGTGGGGAATGTCAGAAATGTCCATCACTGGGCCCCCATCCCAGACCTACAGAATGATTTTCTAGCAGCAAGTTCCTGGGAATCTGCATTTTAGCAAAACATCCAGGTGATTCTTATGAACAACAGACCTGGAAGAAAATGGTGTCAGGGCTTGGCATTGCTGCATTTTCTTCAGATTGCTTCAAAATACATACAATCAGTACTTAAATTGCTTTTCCTCTAAGGATCTAAGAGATTTCAAAGCTTTATTTTAAAAGGGATAAAGTTGTGATCAAATTCTTATCACATAACACTATTGTAAGTAGATTTCAATTTTTAATTTTTGTTTTTAACATATTTTTAATGCATAATTTAGGAAATAATAGGGACACAAAAAGAAAAAATATAGCAACCTATGAGTCTTTAGCCTTAGAAAAGCAGTGTTAGCCAGGCGCAGTGGCTCATACCTGTAATCCTAACATTTTGCACAGGAGGTCAAGGTAGGAGGATCTCTTGAGGCCAGGAGTTGAAGATAAGCCTGGGCAAGAGTGAGACTTCGTTTCTACCAAAAAAAAACCCAGAAAAATTAGCCAGGTGTGGTGGTGAGCACCTGTAGTCCCAGCTACTCGGGAGGCTGAGGCAGGAGGATCGCTTGAGCCCAGGAGTTTGATTGAGGTTGTAGTGAGCTATGGTGATGCTACTGCACTCTACCTGGGTGGAGGGAGACCTTTTCTCAAAAAAAAGAAAAAGAAAATCAGTGTTAAACAGGTGTGTCATATATGCTTCCAGAATTTTTCTAATATGTATACATATAATTATTTACCAAAGTAGGTTTATTTTCTCCATACTGTTGTATAACATATTTTTAATACTCATGGACACATTACGCTTATCTTTCTATGTTAATAAATGTCCTCCTACATCAGCATTTTAAATGGCTGCATAGAATTCCTTTGTGTAAGTGTACCAGAGCTTATTCACCAGTTTCTTGTGGGCAGACTGTGATGTCTGCTTCTTTTTACTGTTTTAAAGGTGGAAACAACGATTTTTCTATATCTTTTTGTATATCCTTAGGATAAAATTTCTAGAAATCAAATTACTGAGTCAAAGAATTTTCTATGCTTTTTCAGGTGATTTTTGTACATAGTTAATCCATACTCCCTATAGAAAAGAATGGCAATGTGAGTACAGGGAAAAATTACTAATAAAACCACTATAGCTGTTTTATTTTGGTATAGAGTCTTCTAGGTGTGTCTGTGTATATATACTAATTAATGTATTTTAATAGGATCACATAATACATGTAATTTTATTATCTGCTTTTTTCATTTTTTTTTTTTTTTTTTTTTTTTTTTTTTTTTTTTTTGAGACAGAGTCTCGCTTTGTTGCCTGGGCTAGAGTGAGTGCCGTGGCGTCAGCCCAGCTCACAGCAACCTCAAACTCCTGGGCTTAAGCGATCCTACTGCCTCAGCCTCCCGAGTAGCTGGGACTACAGGCATGCACCACCATGCCCGGCTAATTTTTTCTATATGTATTTTTAGTTGTCCAGATAATTTCTTTCTATTTTTAGTAGAGACAGGGTCTTGCTCTTGCTCAGGCTGGTCTCGAACTCCTGAGCTCAAACAATCTGCCGGCCTCGGCCTCCTAAGTGCTAGGATTACAGGCATGAGCCACCGTGCCTGGCCTGCTTTTTTCATTTAACCATATATTATAACATCTTTCCATGTTACACACACTGAAAATTCTATGATATATTTATATATATTAATTACAAAATACTGAATCCAGTTTCTCTGCTTCAGGCCATGAACATATGCAAAAGCACTCTAGTAGATACGAGAGAAATAAAGTTGATCAGAACTGTTTCATGTTATCAAAATATTTATTCTAGAAAGGAGCCTAAAATCACTTTATAGCTTGTATCATAGATTCCAGAAAAGGGTACGGAGGATAGAATTTGAAAGTTCAGGGAAAGGAATGTTCCTTTTAGTGAAGGGAGATTGGGGAAGGCTCGGAAGAAGTGATGGGAGGGTTGGCCAGGTGAAGATGGGGAAGAAAGGCATTCCAGGTGGGAGAGAGCCAGGGCACGCTAAGAGGAAATGAGAGAGACCCCCACTCTGTATGCAGAGAGTGCTTCCACATGCTGGGATGCAGCCTCTGTCCCATAAGGACCTCAGGAGTAGTAGGAAATGAAGTTGGGAGGTAAGTTCATGCCGGATTATGGATGACTGATAGAATATCTGGCTATACAGTGTGGACTGTGTTTACTAAGCAGTGGGGTGTTTGTTTAGGTTTTGTTGCATTTTGCTTTAGGATAATGATGCCATCAGAGCTGAGCAGGAACATTACTCTGCAGCAGTGTGCCAGGCAGGAAATGGTGACGAAAGAGGGGCTGTCAGGATGCTACTCCTGTGACCCAAAACCAAGGCTAGCATGGTAGCCAGGGCAGAGAGAAAAGAAGACATGCTGTGGAGTTAGAATGACAACCTTGGCAGGTCCACATGTGGTCACAAGGGAAAAGGTTAAGAGTCAAAGAAGGCATTAGGGATTCCATTTAGGGGGCTTGGGTAGCAGTCCCATTTTAAATGATGAGCTGTAAGAATCTTTTTTTTTTTTTTTAAGCCTGTTTTGTTCAGTCCTAGCATCACATACTCTATACCCATCTCCTCCCTGATAGGAAGTAATTTGGAATATACCTGTAAGTGTGGAGGCCTTCAGTCAAGAGGGCCGTTAAGCACCCAGATATCCCCGCCTGAGCAAGAGGCGGGGGCCACGGATGGAAAGGCCCTCAGCAGCCAGGACGCCTTCCCCACCCAGGAGTGTGCGCTGTCTCCGGTGAACCTGACAGACGACCAGATAGCCGCTGGCCTCTACGGTAACGTTTCTCAGTCCTGGGCGTCAGGGTTCTGGGACCAGCATTGTCAGCATTGCAGCTTAATACCAGTGTGCTTTATAAACTGACCTGGAAAAAAAGATTATATTGTTGTTTAGAAGGCAGACCTAGAACACTTTTAAATTAAGAGTACCAAAGAAAGCAAGCTGAACAATCCCCTTAAGAAAACTTATGTGATGTTGCAAATTGTTAAATATCTTAAACAGCAGTTCACTCTTTCACATTCTGGCAGGCATAAATTTTTTCCAGGTTATCTCAGCTGTAGAAAAAGAATAATAATAATAATGCCTATCTTAGTGCCTAAGGGGTTTCTGAGGCTCAAATGAGACACGACATCACTTTATAAACAGTAAATCCTGGCACAAATGCCAGTTGTCACTGGTTTTGTTATGTCTGGAAGTAGTGATTGACTTTTTTCCCATTTGAAAACTGTTATTAATGGAACTTTGAACTATTTTCTTTGTATGCACACATTTTTCCAATGAATTTTGTGCAAGTTTCTCATATATACATGCCAAGATCTATGTTTACATGCACGAGAAAAAATAATTGTACAGGAAGAGAGATTACCTATTCATTTAACTTGTATGGGTATGAGTTTTGTTCATTTTGATCACCTTGATTCACTTTTTCACAGTATGTACGAATAATGAAAGTACGCTGAAGTCCATCATGAAGAAGAAAGATGGTAACAAAGATTCAAATGGCACGAAAAAGAATCTTCAGTTTGTTGGCATTAATGGAGGGTAAGGAAAGATGGTACTAGAGTTTAACACTGTCTCCTTTCCCTCCTGCCTATTTAAGTCATATTTTAAGGGACCTGGTCTGGGAAGCTGCCACATCTTGGTGACGGAAGATTCCCTCCTCAGAAAGGTGCATTTGGGCTTCTCTTCTCTTGTTGCTATCTTAAAGGATATGTCACTCTCTTAAGGATACCTGATGAAGCTGAGCAGTTTACACCTCTTCACCTCTGATGTGAAAAAAATTAGTCTTCAACGAATGCAGCAGGGTTCCTGCACTGTTGGACAACTTGTGCTTACCTATATTAGAAATCACAAATGAGCGGAGACTGAGAGCATCACTCAGTGGGCCAGTGATAGTCAGCCGCTCCTTCAAAATGGGTTCTTTGGCTTAGTTCTCCACGTTCACAAAGTTGTAGGGCCTTTCACCTGAAGAATGACCTAGCCACGCCATCAGTTCTTTGCTTTCTAAATAGAATGTTTATTGTTTGTTCCTCCTCTTCCAACTGGCCCAGGTAAATAGTTAAGCCTGTTTACGTGAACCTGTTTACATAAAGCCTGTTATGTGAACCTGAGAAGGTGGAGATCAGAGAGAGGTGTGGTACATTCCCCTTTCCTCCCCGACCTTCCCATGCTTAATGTACTTTGGCAATAGACTTGGCCAGTTCAGAGATTATGCAATTATATCTATTTGGTCTTATCTGTTCCTCAGAGGTATGCACATCTCATTGAGATATTAATTGAATCAAAGCAAATAATTGATTAGTAGATAATTATTCAAAATCAATAATGATATATTAATCAGCAGGAAAACAAAAGTACAAAGTTAGTTGAGATAATATTTATAGTAAAGTGTGCCACCAAGAGACCACAATGGTACCTATTTTCTAAATCTCAAAAGCTTTATTGGTTGATGTGGCCCAGGAGATTTTGGAGGGCATGCACCAGAGAAACTATTGGTTATTTAAGTAATATATTCACCTTGACACTAGGAGAATTAATAGTGCAAAATAGGAAGAATGGAGAAAAAAAGGAAAGACATAAAAAATGAGCACCTGCAGATCTGGTTTCCATAAAGTAAATTTTCTCTTGATTTATACTAAGCCAGAGATGCCATAATTTTTTTAAGAAGTGGTATATGATACCAGCTGGCAACCCATGTTGTCCCTTGTAACACATTGACCACCACACTAGAAAAAAAATTTTTTTCCTTGGGGCCATGGTGTTTTATTACGAAAATAGAATAAAAACTTCAAAAACAAAATGATCCTTTCTAATCTAATGAAAAATTAGTTACTTTTTAGTTTTCTGTGTGTGAGTTATATGCAACTTGAAAATTAGTTCTTGCAGCTCCCAAGGTGGAGATGGGAGTTACATATGCTTCACAAGGACCTGGGCTCAAAACTAGCATGAGTTAAATACGACTCACATGGCAGTTAATATGTTAAGTCAGAATATGTTCAAAACCACTAGGCATTTAAATAGATCTTACTTTTAATTTCTAAGGGCATGGTCTAAAACAACTGGCGAAATTTCTGGAGTCAGCTAGCAGCTTTCCCTGCGTAAAAATTTCTGTCACTGGGTCTTTATGGGCACACCTTGCATCTCCTGAAATCCCAATTGCCACCTAGGTATGAAACAACTTCAAGTGATGATTCCAGCTCAGATGAAAGCTCTTCTTCCGAGTCAGATGACGAGTGTGATGTCATTGAATATCCTCCTGAAGAAGAGGAGGAGGAAGAGGAGGATGAAGACACTCGGGGAATGGCAGAAGGGCACCATGCAGTTAATATTGAAGGTTTCAAGTCTGCCAGGGTGGAAGATGAGATGCAGGTTCAAGAATGTGAACCTGAGAAGGTGGAGATCAGAGAGAGGTGTGGTACATTCCCCTTTCCTCCCCGACCTTCCCATGCTTAATGTACTTTGGCAATAGAGTTGGCCAGTGCAGAGATTGTGCAATTGTATCTATTTGGTCTTATCTGTTCCTCAGAGGTATGCACATCTCATTGAGATATTAATAAATACAAGTGCAGAGTGTGGTAACTCTTGGATCTTTTATGGTAGCAAATAGAATGGCTTTATATCTAACCACATTTGTTCTCTGAAACTCTTCTGCTATCTAATTTTACATTTGAAACCACCATCCACTAAAGCTTCCCTTGTTTGAACATCTCACCTTATATTTAAAGACATATTTGAACTTTTTGGTGACCAGCACACAGTTTTTTAAGATTTCAGATTTTATCTTTAACCATTTATGTTGATATGGGTGTCAGTATTATTATTACAGGGTCATTGGGTGAGAAATGGTTGTTTGGCCTCAACCACAGATTACATTTACTGTAAAGGTGATATATATCACTTACACGTCTATATGTTGTGCATTGGGTGTTCAGGAATACCACAAGAATGGATTTAGGAATATTATAAATAGCAGCTGAAATAAAATATCACACACTTTCGTTGGCTGAAACATGAACCTAAAAATGTAAGTTTTAAAGACTATTAGCAAATATGGATTTTGTGCTCATAAAGCAGGAGAGAATAGAATGGAAAAGATGGAAATTTCAGTGTGGTTTTTCACTATGTGGAATATAAATAGAACATTTCAGAAAACTTATCTCCATTTAATTTGGCAAATGAAAATTTAACTGCATTAACACAAGGTAAGTGTTTTTAGTTTGTATTTCCAAGTGTTTTCAAATGGCTCAGTATCTTGTCATCTGTTTTTTTTTTAACAGCTTCAGATATAATTTCTGTACCATATGTCATCTGATTTTTTCAGTTTAATTTTTTATATGGGATAAACAAACACTTCTTAAGTCACCAAATGTGGGTTCAGATGTGTGGTTTACTGGTCAGCATAATAGATATAGGGTAATTTGGAGCTCTTCAACCCCTCAAGAGTAAAAATATGTTTAATAACTTAGAACAAAAGGAGCAAAACATTTCCAAATGTTATGCCGTAACGTTATAAACGCCAAACTGGGGAAACCGAAAGTATCCTCATAAAAGATCTTGAGCTCTGGCTGGAGGTACTGGCTCTGCACGGGGGCATCAATCCTCAGACATTTGCAGATGCCTAGGGCACCTCCAGCCAAGCACCTTGCACCATCACCACCTGCCTAGGCTGGCTTTGGGGTCACTTGTCTTTTAAAGGGTAATATAGGGTTAAGATAAAAATGACTTTCCTCTTTTGGCCAGTCATGAACATGAGCTCTCTTTATTTTTCTCCCCTTTTAGGTATGAGTTAAGTGAAAAGATGTTGTCTGCATGCAACTTACTGAAAAATAATATAAATGACCCCAAAGCTTTGACCAGCAAAGATATGGTGAGTCTGACTTAAAGACACTGTCCCCAGTTTGTACAAAGTGCCCAGGTGGGCACCACTGTTGGTGTGGTCATAACCTGCCCCTGAGCTGCTGTTGTTTGCATGCTTGTCCCCTTACTGTTTCTAGCAGGAGGGCGCACTGTGAGCATCGTGCTGCCTAGCTCCCGGATCACACTGTCAGTGTTTCCCTGAGGCCCAACTTTGGACATTCTTTACCCACCCTGTACTTTTCTTGGGGTGGAGGCATCTGTGAGGCATACACTCGCAGAGAGAAGGCAGGGCTAATTGCAGTCAGTTGTCTTCTTTCTCCGTATTCCACTTCTGTTTACAGAACCTTATGATCCAGGGAGCAGCAGCTCAGAATTTTTTTAAGTTAGCATATGTTTTTAAAAGAAACCTATCTGGGCTGAGGTCAGCATTCCTTTCAGTTATGAAACTGTATATTATGTTTTGATGTGGAATGCAGGAGGCCACTATTTTTAAACATAAAAATAACTGCACTTGTCATCTTCTCACAGTTTGAGAAATTCAGAAGCAAATAGCAAAGAAGTTGTGGTTGCCTTAGTGATCGTGAATGGCACAAGATAGGACACATAAGTATTTCCTATGGCAATGGTTAATCTGATGTCATTGCCAAGTATGACACTCTCTCATGCACTGACGTTTTTATGTGTGCGGATTCTTTCGTAGGCCAGACCAACCTTCTGGTTGATAGCTCTGTCTTCAGTGCTTTGAGGAAATATAGTTGGAGGACCCCCATGGATACCAAAATCCATAGAAGCTGAAGTCCCTTATATAAAATAGTGTAGTATTTGCATATAACCTACATAAACTTTAAATCATCTGTAGATACACAGTACAGTGTAAATGCTATGTAAATAGTTCTTACACTGTATTTTTTTATTTGTATTATTTTTATTGTTATTTTTTCTTGTTTTTACTTTTTCAAATATTTCACTCCACAGTTGGTTGAATTGTGGATATGGAACCTGCAGATACAGAGGGTTGGTCGACTGTATAAATAAAATTCCTGGTTGAGGAAAAACATAGAACTGCATATTGAAATTCATCAGTACAAATTAAAGGCCTGGCTATTAAAGACCTTGGTCACAAATAGTAAAACTATGAAATGTCACTGCAGTGTCAATATGTCCCACTACGTTTAACCTGAATTTAAAACTGTTGCTTTAGGACCCCAGATTTTATAGCTGTAGTATACTGTTTTTTATGGTTCTGAAAATGCTAGCTTATGTGGTTTTTAGGAAGGACCTTACATTCCTGCATCCCCAAATTGCCGTGCACGGTGTTATGCACACACTCTGTAACCAGTACATTTTTTATTGATTGAATTTCCATTCAGTGTAAAAGTGTTCAAGGTATTGTGCTTTGAAAAGTAGCAGACATCTGAGCAGTCACAATGCCAGGAACAAATAGTTGTATCAGGACACTGATTATTTAAGCAGTAACAGAGTTAGGACAGCCAGAGGACATAATTTCCCTTTTTTCTGTGTGATGACTCCAAAGAAATAGAAATCTAAATGTGTAAAAGACTGAGCAGAAGAAAAGAAAATTAGATAAAGAGTAAGCAAAGCACAAATCAATGCTTAAGTCACAGAAAAGAAGGCCCATAGAAAATGGCATTGCAGTCATCCCCATCACCAGCCCTGGCTGTGCTTCGTCAGCGTGAAGCTTCATGTGGTCCACACTTGACTGGATCCTCCACAAAACAAGTGCCACGTTCATGTGGCCACAGCCTAAGGAAGTCTGAGTGGGGCTGATGATCAGAGGCAGATGATCCGAATGAGAAGTGAAATTAGTTGCAGACGGGCTTTTTATCCCCTTTCCATGGCTGAGCATTTGTATTTGGGATTGGGGTGGGAAGTGGGTTGGCTTCATGCTTATGGTCCCCCAGCATAGGACTGTGGAGGAGTCGGAGGAGTCGAGGTTGGTCTGGATAGGAAGGAAGTGGCATAATTAAGTGTGGGCTAATTAATTTCTTCCTGATCTCTATGAAAATCATTTGCAAGGCCAGCATAATTATATAACATTAATAGCTTGGTGTAATAAATTGAGCCAGGCCTAAGTGTTTCATTCTCATCACAAACACTGAAAGGAAGGTATTATCCCTATTTTCAGATGAGGAAGCTGAGACAGGGTGAAAGTAACTTCCCCAGGGTCATAAGCTCCTAAGTAGCAGAGCCCAAATTTGCGCGTCGGTGGTCTGGCTCCACACCCTCTGGTCTTACACAGTGCTATGTGTTCTCTTTTATAGAAATCAGAATATGTATGTGGCTTAAAATCAGGAGGGATGTCCCAGTTCGCTGTTTGAAGTTTCTCTTAGGGCTCTGGGTTTCGTTAGTTGTTTCTGAGAGCAGATTCTAACTGCGTGTACTTTGACTATAAAAGGCCTAGCTCCTTGGGCTTCCAGGCTAGGTCTCAGAAAGGTTTATAAATAGAAGAACTAATGGCCGATCGGTGTTTTGGCAGAGGTTCTGTCTGAACACCCTCCAGCACGAGTGGTTCCGCGTGTCCAGTCAGAAATCAGCCGTTCCAGCCATGGTGGGGGACTACATAGCTGCTTTTGAGGCCATCTCCCCAGACGTCCTCCGCTACGTCATCAACATGGCCGACGGCAACGGCAACACGGCCCTCCACTATAGCGTGTCCCACTCCAACTTTGAGATTGTGAAGCTGCTGTTGGACGCTGGTACGTCGGCTGCACCCATCTCTTCTCCAACAGCCCTTGGGCTGTGACTCATCTCAAAAAAGCTGGTTGAGCCACTCCTGAATTCTCTGACCACCCTAAAATCCTTTGCATTGCTTTTCCTTAGGCGGTGGCAAGAATATTATTCTTGAGACATTCATGGGAGGTTTGAAGTTTACACAAAACTGGGTGACACAGATTCCAGATCTGTTTTGAAAGGAGGTTTTGAGGATATTCTTGCTGCAGTTCAGCTGCGTTCAAGTGAGGTGCATCCCTGGTAATGAACATGACTCACGTTCCTTCCTGAGCTGAGTCATGCAGGCTTGGCTGGTTTGCTCCCAGCAGGCAGAGGGCTGCTCATAGGCCCAGAGTCATAGCGTTGGGGCTTGTGGACTAATCTGTCCTTGCTCCATGACTACCACCCCGTGGTCTTGCAGAAGTAGGGGACTCAAGATGGACACCAGGCAAAGCCACTGTAGCCGATTATGGTAGAATCATCACCATTCTCGCCAAAATATAGTGTTACTGGGGAAGCAAAATAGAGGAAAGGGAGTGTTATTCTTCTATCTGAACGAGGATAGTGAGAATAGTGGAAATTTGCTATCCCAGCATGTAGCCCGTGGATATACCATGCATGCAGTGAGGAAGTGGTACGTAGAAGGGTCCCCGTGAGAAATGGCTTTCGACTTTTTGTTCAAGTGGAGCAGCCCAGTGATACACGTAGTCCCCCAGTCACTTTCTTTTATTTTTGTAATACGTATTTTTACTTCTAGTGTGTGACTGGTACAGAATTCACAGTACCTCAGTCTAATGAACACACTGACTGCCACACTAGAAAAAGAATTGTTTTCTTCAAGGCCACAGTGTCTTATTATGAAAATAGAATAAAAACTTTGAAAACAAAAACAATCCTTTCTGATTTAATGAAAAATTTATTTTTTGATTGCTTTCTGAGTTATATGCAATTAAATTGTCAATATTAACTGTAACAATAAGAACATCAACAAGATTTTCATAACCCATGTACTTACATATGCTTCATGAGGCCCTGGGCTCAAAACCGGTGTGAGTCAAATATAACTCACGTGGCAGTTAATGTGTTAATGAGGATACAATGTGAACATCTGATTTGGAATACACAAGAAAACTGTCCGATTTTCCTGAATTGTCTGTCCAGTTTTTTCTACTTTGCTTTGGGGATTTTGGATTAATGCAGAGAAGAAATCCAAGCAGATTGACCCTTTTTTTTTCCTCCTCTAAGTTTGCTTATTCCCTATTTTAGGGGCTATGTTAGGGTATAACTGTTTCCATCTTACAGGAAGGAATTTCAAACCTCCTTCCCTTCAGACTTTCCAGACATTAAACAGAGCTGGCAATAATGTCAGCCCAAGTTATTGTTTAAACAGAAGTGGATAATATCCAGGGAAGCTGGAAATAGGATTGCAGTATTAGTCCTGAAAGGAACAATTTAATATACTCTTGGACAATTAGAGTGGATCAAACATCTTGGCAAATTAAATGATTTTAATTCCATTGTTGGATGGTTTGATTTAATCACTCTTATTTACTTTTTATTGCTCGCCATTATAGACTGAGATTCTGGCTCCATAAAATGTGAATCTAGGATGCTTCACCATCTGTGAAGCTTCAAACAGCACGTGTAGTTGCCCATTTATTCTACAGCCTTTCTTTTCTTTTCCCTTTTTTACATAAAAATATGCACTTTAAAAACACCATTATGTTCTTAGTATGCAGTTGTTTGGGATCTCAAGGTAAATTTTCAGGGTACATTTTCTACTCCTTTATGATAAAAACATTCTAAACGTTTTAACTGGTCACACGTAAATGCTGCTTTCTAATACTCACCATTCCTGTCATTTCATAGAAAGTGCTGAAAGAACTTTTAAATGCCTAAAGGATAATTTAGCCCTTGAAGACTCCTTAAGAATTACAGGAATAGAAGAGGTCTGTCCAGTCCTGGCTGTTTCTTAGAGGACTTCATGCATTTGCTCTCAGACCACAAATCCTAGAGCTGGATGTTATATGACTAGAATTCTGCTTCTAAGGACCCCAAACGAATCAGAGTTATAAACTCAGGATCTCAGAATGAGTAGCGTTTGGATAAGTAGATAACACCATATTCAGTGTTCATACACAAGCCTTTACAAACCCTTCTTTCATCTGTGGCTCTCAATGTCTGCCTCACTCCAAAACAGTGATTTCCTAAACATAGCTGAATGCCTAGAATTCATACTGTTTATTCTCCAAAGAAGCCATTACTTAGAACAGCCTCGCAGACCTCCAAGTTGTTGCAGTTCAACCACCAAGACACGCTGTAGAAGCTTACTGTCATTTCTGTTGCTTTCATGAAGTAGAAAAAAATTTTTTTTCCGTTTGGCATGAAATCATCTCTCACATTTCCTCCTAAGTCATTCTCTGACTACCTGGTGCCATTTCACTGGGCTCTTCTAAACCACATACCTTCAGTCCCTGTGTACAGCTGCTGCCAGGAGATGGCTGCTCCCTTAACAGACGACTCTTTGCAGATGTGTGTAATGTGGATCACCAGAACAAGGCGGGCTATACCCCCATCATGCTGGCGGCCCTTGCTGCCGTGGAAGCAGAAAAGGACATGCGGGTTGTGGAAGAACTCTTTGGCTGTGGGGACGTGAACGCCAAAGCCAGCCAGGTGAGCACACTTGCTTCCCATGCTCTCGATTGCAGGTGTGACCGGTGGGTACCACACAGGCCTGCTGTGATCACTCTGCCAGCGCCGACAGTGACGCCACACTTCCCACCACAGGGCACTTGCTCGCCAGCTCACCCTAGTCCATGTGCTGCCCTTGCTGACCAAACATACCAGTGAAGTATGGGCTTAAATTATGCACTGGAAGCTTCTCCCTCCCTTGCCCTGCCCTTCTGTTTGCAGAGTTTGCACAGAAATGGTT
This sequence comes from Varecia variegata, assembly GCA_028533085.1. NCBI lineage: Eukaryota > Metazoa > Chordata > Mammalia > Primates > Lemuridae > Varecia > Varecia variegata. The sequence goes on from CM052443.1 coordinate 74,372,101, forward strand.
TGTCTGCCTGCGTATGAGTGACCAGGAGTCCACATCATAGGCCCAGTGTCTGTTGTTTCCTGTCTCCCTGTTGAAGTGTCTTCGTGCCAGGCACAGAGTGTCCCGAGTCCAGATGTGTTCACAACTTCACTTTTATACATCTTCTGAACTCTCCACTCCATTGCTATGATGAGACAGACCCTCCAAACTGAAATGAAAATTGACTCCTTTATGATCTTCCTTAGCTTCCAAGAAACTAGTTTCTCCATGCCTGCCCCCACCCTGCCCAAGTAATACCATGTCCAGTTTTTCCCCTCTTGTCATCACACTCTTCTCTTCCCCTCCCCCAGCGCAGCCCCACTACAGGCCGCCCCCCACCGGCTCAGTATGTTCTTCTGAAGTCCGCTGTCACTCCTTCCACAGGCGGGGCAGACGGCCCTCATGCTGGCCGTCAGCCACGGGCGGATAGACATGGTGAAGGGCCTGCTGGCCTGCGGGGCTGACGTCAACATCCAGGACGACGAGGGCTCCACAGCCCTCATGTGTGCCAGCGAGCACGGGCATGTGGAGATCGTGAAGCTGCTGCTGGCCCAGCCAGGCTGCAACGGCCACCTGGAGGACAACGTAAGCTTGTCTCCCTCACGCCTCCAGGCCGGGGCCTGGGGGGCTCGGCCTTCAGCGCTGTTTGGCAAGAGGGAGAGAATGAATTCTCCTTTATTCTCTGTGGGTTGTGTTGCCATCCAGGCCACCTCCCTTCACCCCCAGCTTGGCTACGCTTGTTATGTGCAAGCTAATACCACTCCCATTAACTGAAGCCAGAGGCAGAAAGATAAACAGGCCTCACCCCAAAATTCATAAAAAGAAGAAAGTACTGTAATGGGCATGTATGAGAATGGGCATTCAGGTGGTGAAAGGGTTTGAGGTCACAGAGGTCGGGCTGGGCTGGTTCTGTTTTTGAAGGTTTTTCTCTGCAGAGCATAGGTTAGACCAGAGCTTCCTTCAGCTCAAAACACCAGAAAGACAGGGGAAAAATATCCTTCTTTTCACTAAACTTCAGATACCTCTGGGCCCAAGCCAGCAAGAAGAGCAAACCAATAGGGGTTTGTAATGGGTGGAAGGGTTCACTGTCTTAGCAGGTTCAGTGACCTCCACATTGCTGAAACTGGGGGTTCGTTTCCCCTTGAGTGGAGAGAGTGTTTCCAAATTCTCTTTCCTCAAGGACAGCTTGTGTTAGATGAGTTTGGGTTCTTATTTGAAAGAAAAGCAGCTCCCAGAACTCAGTGTGGAAGGGAAGGACCATACGATTAAACCACATGCAAACTATTTACTCCTACTTTTGACAAGAGGGAAATCTGTATTTCAAGACTAGACAGAAAATAAGTTGTGCTGCCTTTGCCTTGGTATTCCTTTTACATTAATCTAAATCCCTGTAATTTAATAGAAATCAAGCATTTAACTGAAAAATTTTCTTTCCTATATGTGGTGTTTCCCCTCTACTTAATGCAAGCCACCTCTAAGGTAGTTAGGGCTTTAGGATCACAGCTCCTCTCCAAGAGGAAAGTTAAGAGATATCTGGCAAATCGCAGGGCCTCCAAACACACACCATGGTACTTGCCTGGTCATTTGTAATTATAAGAAAAAAAGACACTAAATTATCTTTCTACTTCTGTCTTCTCCTACTGTTTCTTTCTGGTGGGCAGAATGGTTGAGTAAGAGTTCTTCATGGGCAGCCTGCAGTTTTTGAAAATCCACCGTGTACAGACCTCCCTGCTAAATACTAGGAGGCAAAGACAAAGGCAATGGGGTGATTCTCCTCTTTGACTAAGCTTTCTTGAGGGCAGAGGCTTGCCTCATTCATCTTTGCATCCTCAGGCCTCCACACTTAAAGGTTCAGAGAAGCTTCCTTAAAGGAGTGAACAAATGGTTATATTTGGGGAACCCTGTCAATTGCTGGACAGTGTTGTGGTATCTTTTGGCTGTCCAGAAGTTTGAGAAACCCAACCTGGCTTGTTCTTTCTGTCTTGTCCTAAGGATGGCAGCACCGCACTCTCTATAGCCCTGGAAGCAGGACACAAGGACATCGCTGTTCTCCTCTATGCCCACGTCAACTTCGCAAAAGCCCAGTCTCCGGTCAGTGTTGTACATTTGGCGTTTGTAAATAGACTGAAATCCACCAGCCCGGCAGACCCCCATCCTTGGGAAATTGACAGATGCAGGTTTTATGTTGATTCTGAAAATGGAAGTTTTAGTCTGGAGCTTAGAAGTTCATGGTGTCTGCCCCACCCTGAAGGCCAAGAGAGCTGATGCTTAACAGAGGCTGGGCCCTGCTTGTCTGCACAGAATAAAAAACTCTCACATCCTCATGAGGAGGTTTATTCTGTGCAGAACTATTCAAAGGGCACCCCCGAGTCCATGGATACATACCACCATGGTTTTGGCTTTGTCCCTAAAGCAGACGGTGGGCAGCCTGTAGTCCAGAGTGCACTCTGGGCAGTTAACTTGGATATGGCACTGCTGAGTCCGGCTGACCTTGGAGCCATGCCTGGGGCTGTGGACATCTGTCAACCTGTTCTTGGCCAGAGCTCTCAAGGCTCTGGCTCACAGGTGGTTTTTGGCTGTGATGGACCGTGTTCCTGTGTCACAGGGGACACATCTGCCTGAGGTCACTTACTAATCCCCAATATTTTTCCTTTCCTGGTCTCTAGGGCACGCCTAGGCTTGGAAGGAAGACGTCTCCTGGTCCCACCCACCGAGGTTCATTTGATTGATTACATGCAAATCACTCTCCATTTACACACCACCATTAAGCTGCTAATTGTTCCTGTTGGGGTGACAGATACTGAATGTATATGCCTTGTGCCTGAGCTCACCAGCAAACAGAAGCATAAAGCCGAGGACTGAAGGCTGAAGCTTTCACAGTGCAGAGACTGCCGGCCTGGGCACGCACACCGCCTTTCTGGCCATCCTCTCTGTTGTGTAGGGCACACTGTAACCCAGTCTCTGTTGCTGTCAAGTCTCTGCTCCGTTATGTACAGTCGTATTTAGGAAATTGTAACCTGACCTGGATGGGCACCTTCTGTTCCTTCTCTCCGCTCCCCCCCCCACCACTGAGAAGTGTCAAGTTCGCATTGACATCATGTTTTAAAATTTTTCCACAAATATTCATATTTACTGAACGTGGAATCATTGGAAATCTCTTCCAAAATTCCATTCCAAGGTGATGTTCCTTTTGTCTGTATTCTTTTAAAGTAAGGAAGTTGAGATGACTTTGACTATCAGCAACTTGGGCCTGGGCTGGTAGTTTCTGATTTAAAAATAGAAGATGGAATTCTCAAAAAGTACAGAACTTACAAAAGGAAGTATTTTTTAATTGGTTTTATCTAGGTGGATGTATTATACGACTTTTTATATATAAAGGTCTCTATATGAAATTGACACAGTATTTTCAACTTTTATATTTTATAGTAATTAAAGACATGAACTATATGTAACATTACCATATTTTTATTAATAATGGCACAACCCTGTATCTATTGATAAAGGTTGGATTGCATTAGAGGAATTGGCTATTATTTGCCTCTAGAGAAACAGTGTAGTTCTTTGTATTTATGGATTGATTCCTTCATACCGTGTCACATTTACTTTGGTCCTATATGTATTTAAATGTTTGAAGTGCCTTAGACTCTTGCCATATTTCCAAAATAAAATTTCATTAAGCTCTCTTCCTTGTCCCTGCTTCATCTCCGACAGCTGTCTGCCCCGATCCTGTTGACTTACTGCAGTGTCAGCAGACGCTGAGGGAGGGCACGCGTGCAGTCTACTGGTCTTGGACTCTGGGCTCCAGCAGGGAGGAGGTGTCTTCTGAGAGCACTTGTCCATTTCCACAGCTTGGCTCAAGACTCAGGTTGCAGGTCAGGAGGCTGAAATTTGAGACCTTATTAGGCAAACAGCTTATATCAAGACAGGTAACCTCCAAGGGCAGCCTCTGAGTTGGCTCGTCTCAGGTGCAGAAGCAATCCTTGGCTCTAATTTTGGGTGCAACTGCTGGGTGACTTGTTGAAATGTATAGCAACAAGACAGGAGAGACGCAACTGGACAGACCTTTTATTTCAGCATGCTGTTGGCCAAACAGCACCTGTTTTCAAGTTCTTTTTAAAGAGTAAAGAGAATTGAGACCATCTCATTAAAATGGAGAAGCATGACAGCCAAAATTCAAACTGTTTTGGCATAGTTGCTGGTGATGAATTTTTACCAAGGCCATTTGGGTGAGCCAGGTGCATCAGAGAAATAGCAATGCAACTTTTCTTTCCCTCTTTCCTTCTCTCCCTTTTTTAAATTTAAGCTCAAGAAAGAGGCCAGAGAGTAGACTTTTCCAATAGGTATTTCATCTTAATGCCTGTTTCACGGAGTTGAAGTGTGAATCTTTCAGAGAAGAGGAGCTTGGGGGGGAGCAGCAGTGGGAGTGGCGTTAGCAATGCAGGCAGACCTGGGCAGTGACAGACTGGTCTCCCAGGACCACAAAGGACTGTCCTCTGCCATGAACCGTGAAAATGAGGTCACAGCCACCTAGAGTCATAAGCCGCTCTTTCCCTCTCAGGACAGATCTGTTGGCTCTGGGATTCGGACTAAATTTCAGTTCAGGTAGTTATTCAAGCCCAAGTTCCTACACATCCAAAATCGCACAATAAATTAAAGTGGAAGAGTGTGTTTTGAAGAGAAGTGGAGCCCTGCGTTGTCTGTCCCTTAACAGCAAGACATGCCTTTCCAGCAAAGAGGACTGTATCTCGGGTAGATCGTGGGCCTGGGAATTTTTTTGTTCCATTGGAGAAAGGAAAGGCATTAATATAAATGTATTAGAAAATGAATCCCTACAGCTGAGTGCTATACTTTAGATTTCTTGGGCTAATTTTGAAAAAGAAAATGAGTCTTATTTTATCTTGGAGTGAGGTCTTATACAACTAGGTATCTAACCTCTGGGTAACACATGCTGGCTTGTGCCTTGTTTGCTTTAATAACACGGGGCAGTTAGAATGCTTTTTATCTTGGGATCGTGGCACACTATATAAACAGGCCTGATTATCCCATTGGTTCAGCTGTGACTTATTTGTAACTCCATAAAGGGATCTGTGACAGGAGGCTTGAGCAAGGTCCCCAAGTGAGGCTGGCATAGGGCTGGGGAGTCCTGATCTTATTTTCCAGCTTAATAGAAGGCTGAACCTTTAGGTGACAGTGAGCCAATTTCCCAGAAACCTTGCCCTGGAAGTTGATCAGCTGAAGGCTGGAATCCACCCCAAGACAATAGGAATGGAGCAGTGGGGCCCTTTAGAGTGTAATGTTCAGAAAGCAAAACAGACAACTTGCCCTGCCACTATTACAACTAAACTGATGACTAAACCTCTCACTTACACAGGTGGGGAGTTGAGGGAGGTGCTTCTGGAGAAATCCACTGGAAACCCTCTACCTAACACTGGTCCCAAAATAAATGAAGTGTTGAGCCCTTTCCTGTAAGTTATCAATACTCTGAAGACAATTTTATCCCTGATGTTTGTAATACTGAAATACTGCAGATACATGACAATCCCTGCAGATGGAATCAGGTAAGAAAACTGCTATTTCTCCCTCAAAAGGAAATAATGAACAACCAACCATAACCTTTCTCTAAACCCTGGTATGTCCTTTTTGGGGGAGCCTGCTGCAAGTAGAAATACTTTTATGATGCCTTTGTGCAAGCTCTCCCTGCACAGCATTTGTAAGAACTTTGAGAGGGCTGGGGGACATGCAAATTTCGAGGCTGCCCTGAGGATTCTGATTTCTTTACCTCTGGGGACCTTGCATGGTTAACAAGCATCTCAGATGTTTCTCAAGGTGTCCTTTGGTCCACACGGAGGAGTTGTTACTCCCAAATTATGAGACAATATACATCTGTTTTTTTTCTAAACAAGTAGGCAGGGTGAAGGAACGGTATCAAAATAAGAAATATTATATAGGCCAGGCACAGTGGCTCACGCCTGTAATCCTAGCACTCTGGGAGGCCGAGGCGGGTGGATCGCTCAAGGTCAGGAGTTCGAGACCAGCCTGAGCAAGAGCGAGACCCCATCTCTACTAAAAATAGAAAGAAATTATCTGGCCAACTAAAAATATATATAGAAAAAGTTAGCCGGGCATGGTGGCGCATGCCTGTAGTCCCAGCTACTCGAGAGGCTGAGGCAGGAGGATCGCTCAAGCCCAGGAGTTTGAGTTTGCTGTGAGCTAGGCTGACGCCACAGCACTCACTCTAGCCAGGGCAACAGAGTGAGACTCTGTCTCAAAAAAAAAAAGAAATATTATATATTATCTCTAATGTATCAGGAGCTTGTCTTTTGCTGTTGATCGAGACACTAAATTCTGACTTACAGAGGACAGGAAAAAGAAGATACCCCACAGTCTGTGTTTATCCATGTTCAGTGGCATTTCTGCATCTCCTGAAGTACTTTCTAGAAGGCTAGGACCCATTTTACTGTGCTTACAGGGAACAGAGGGGCAGCTTACTACACAGATGACAGCAGCTGAGCAGGCAGGCGGCTCTTGGAGTATTTTCCCAAGTTAATCTTTTCCTTTCCCACTTCCTCGTGGAGCTGGACTGTTACTGCTCAGGAAAAAGGCCATGAACCATTGCTTTGGCTTTGGAATAAAGATGGTTTTCCATTTTCTTTTTTACAAAAAGCACAATTTTTTTAAAGCCCTGAGCCTTAGCCAGTAACTATTCAATTATACTTTCTGCATAAGGAAATTACTAATCATATGTTTACTCTGCTCTTACTCAGCATGGCTATAATTTAAAAGCCAGCTGATTATGAAAGCATAGTTAAGGTACACTTTGTTGAATATTATTACCACAAAAGGATGTGGCTGACCACTGGCTGTGATGTTCCAAAGCTGCGACACTCAAGCTACCAGCTCGCTCAAGCCACTGGCTATGCCCTATGGGTGGAATTGGACAACTGCACTCAGCCCTCAACGTGTGAAAGACAGAATTAAAGCTTATAACAGCATCCTTGAGTACCTAATCCTGAAATCTGGTAACGATTTCACAAAGAAGCTAGAAAACAAAATACCATTTTTTTTAAAGTGGGTGCATGCTTATACAGAAATGTCTGTATTAGAGGATATTTGAGGAGGAACGGGCATTTTAGGAACCCAGCTGCCCGCTCCCTCTCCGGTAAGACCTTCAATGATTTAATAGGCAAGAGGACAGGAAATCTATCCCTCATTTTCAGGTAGTGGAAGCTGCATACAAAATATTCCTGTTCCTAAGACCAAATACCACAATATTACAAGTTTTACACTTGTTCCCCATGCCCTAACCAAGAAGGAACCAGCTTACCTAGCCTTCGAACCACCTGGAAGGGTGAGGCTCTATGATTGACAGGAAGAGAAAATACCTGAGCTGCAGATGGCCCAGAGCTGCTTTGCCTTTAGTGGTGCCAGGTAGCTTCATGCTGTGTAAAGGTGGGTGGTAGGAGATCCAGCGCCAGCTGTGTAAAGGTGGGTGGTAGGAGATCCAGCGCCAGCTGGGCAGGCCACTTATTTCTCATGTCAGGCAGCAGAGAGACTCCGCCATGGTCCAGTCTACTCTGGTAGGAAGTACTGCATGTGCTTAAATAAAACAGGAAATAAAGAAAATATTCATTAATTAGGTTGAGTCCCTGAGAGTTCAGAGAGCTCACCCACCCCCAACCCTGCGTAAAATATGTCACCCTCCAGAAAATAATCCTGACTTCTGACAGGAAGCTTACTAGGATCAAATTTTGTGCTTGAGTTTGTAACACCATCTGCCAGGACAGAGAAGTTCCGGTGCCTGGCTGATAAATACTGGTTGAATGGATGAGTGTAACAAAATAACTGAAGTATGGAGTTGGAAGTCAGGAGAGTCTTCCCCTGAGGGTGGGGGAAGAGATACTTGGGAGGCGGCTGGTGAGCTCCTGGTCATGGCCAATATCTTGGCCTGTGGGGTAGGTGCACTGTGACATTCATTCTGTGACCATTCACTAGGCTGCACACTCATGATTTGTGTACTTTTCTGTATATATATTAACTTCAACTTCTTTAACTTTAAAAAAGTGGAAAAAGTTTGATCAAGAAAGATCTTGGGGCTGGGTGCAATGGCTTACGCCTATAATCCAGCATTTGGGAGGCCAAGAAAGGAGGATCACTTGAGGCCAGGAGTTTGAGACCAGCCTGCACAACGTAACAAAAACCCCACATACAAAATGTATTTTAAAATTAGCCGGTCCAAGATCAAGGTGCCAGTTGGGGGGAGGGCAGTAATTAGCCGGGCAGGCACCTGTAGTCCCAGCTACTCGGGACACTGAGGCACGAGGATCACTTTAGCCAGGAGTTCAAGGCTGCAGTGAGCTGGGAGCTGTGATCAAGCCACTACACTCCAGCCTGGGTGACAGAGCAAGACCCTGTTTCTAATAAAAAAAATAAAAAAAAAAATCTTGGGAGGGAGGGTATGGATTTGAAGGTTAATAGGATCAAACAGATAAGGAATGAATATAAAAACTGAAGACTCCAGGCTCTGCTTTGTGAATGTTAATACACAGCTTTGCACATGATGACAAACTCGTAACGTTGACTAGTAGTTATCAGGGCTGTTCTCAGATACCCCAGTTCTTTTTCTGGGCATAAGATAGGATGTACTTCTTGCCCACTTTTGAAGTTAGATTTGGCCATGTGACTGGCTTCTCCATGAAATATTAGTGGAAGTGATGCGTCAATTGCACACAATGACAGTGGTCATTCTGCATGCTCATGCCAAGGTCTGAGAGACACAGGCATCTGTGAGGGAAAGCCACAGGGGCCCATGGGACCAGAACCGACTCAAGGATCCTCCTGCCTAAAGGCACATACGGTATTGTCCACAGCTCTGAGGTCAGAGGCTCAGCTGACACCAGTAAGAAGAGGAAGAAGATGTCGGTATTTTGCTGGGAAAGGCGGCAACTTGTTTGCATTGTCTCTTGTCTATAAATCAATCTGAGAGACAAGACTCACTTTCAGTAAGTGCCCTTGCTGAGACTGATTGATGGAAGGCCTTGAATGACCAAAGGCACATTAATGAAGTTCCTCAGATGCTTCATTCAATCATTGTCAGAATATATGGCCACATATATTAATATAACCAAATAACCAGAAGCTTGCTGTCTGTCTTATAAACCATGCTATAGACTCTGGTCTGTATAGTATTTTAAAAGGTAGAATGGAGTACTTTTACTTACCCTTATGTGTCAGAGTTTAGGGACTCCAGCTGAGGAGGATAATCATGTTACACTTGATAAGAGCACAACGGTCTTGGATTCAGGAATTTTTTTGGCAGATTCCTGTCTGTGCTTCTAATCCATTCTAAAATTAGGGGAGCCAAACATTGCCATTGCCTTTTCCCACCAATAAGTCTTCTAAAGATTATCTTCCAATGATCTGTACACACAATTACTCTACATGTAGAGGAGTTTTATCCAGATACCAACACGATGAATGTCAACTGTTACAGATGATTCACCCCATCTGGGTAGCTAGGGTATTATCCAAAGCCTACGGAAATATACGTAGTCACTCTTCTTGACTTTGCTTCACCCTCCTGTTCATTTGATGCCTAATAAAGAATGACTTTCATTCTCTGGTTTCTACCAAGATATTAAACACATTTTGTATCACTGAAGACCAATGACAGATATTCAGCTTGGGGCAATGCAAGTGAGGAAGGTATCTGCAGGGACTTATTTTATCTGAAGGTGAAAGTCGCTTCTAATAATTCTCCAAGGAGTGCATCATTCTAAATGGGCATGTCAGTTATTTATGGCCACAGTAGTGCTATGTAACAAACAGCTCTCAGAGCCTCAGTGGCATGCAACAATAAGCATTTATTGCTCACGTGTCTGGGTGCCCATCGAAGTGGCTCTGCTGACCTTGGCCAGCCTCACTCACAGAAGTCAGCCCATCTAGGCTGACTTTGGTCAGGCCCCTGAGGTGATTGAGCTCTGTTCCATGTGACTCTAATCTTCCAGTGGGACAGCCCAAGCAGGTTCTCATGGCCATAACAAAGATGTAAGAAAGCAAGTAGACAAGGATTTTTGAGGCTTGGGCTCAGAACTGTCACCCTGTCATTTCCGTGGCATCCTATCGGCCCAAGCAAGTCACAAGACCAGCCCAGATAAAGGAGATTGAGAAATGAATCCCTTAGTAGGAGGAACTGCAAAGCCACATCCAGAGCATCTGGCTATAGAGGTGAAGGACTTGGAGGCATAAAATGCAATAAATCTATCATAGCGGGATTCTCCCCCAGTAATAGTTCTGGCCAGGATTTTGGAATTGCTCAAGAGATATCTATTAACTCACGTTAATACCTGTAGGAAAGGTGCGTACGGTAAATCTGGTCCCCCGTGAGCTTACCTGATGTTTGCAGAGCGTTTTCCATGGCGGAGGGCTTATGCAAGTTCTCGGCCACACCGCGATCATGACTGTGACTGTCGCCGTAGGGAGCCCGACTGGAGCATCTGCCACAAAGCATCCAGTGACTACAAACATAAGCGGGAGATAGAAAATGGTAGCTTGTTGGAAATTACAGAGATAGTAACCCAAAAAAGAGAAAGTTGTCATAAAAGGGTTTTGGGAGCCAGTTTCAAATGATGTTTTTGAGGAGGATGGGGTGAGACGGGGCTGAGGGAAGAACTGGCCGTCTCCAGCCTGTTTTCACCAAGGAGCGTAAAGCCCAGAGCACTGGGGAAACTCTATCTCCACAGGCGGGGACTGGCATGAGTCATGTCAGAGTCCTCTTGAGCTCTTAGCTGGTGAGCATTATTTTCACCACAAGCCATGCTACTTCCTGTGGCCAACAGGGAAAGGCTCCACAATCATTTCTAAATTCTTGTCCATGAAATTGCTAGGAGGCAGTCTCACCAAGTAATTCTGGCTCAGTCTCTGGGCAGTTACCAAAAGGTATTGCCTTTATCCTTTAAAAAAAAAATCATCATGGGTACATAATAGGTGTATCACACTTACCTGTGATGGCCGACCCCAGCCCAACCTGTCACAAGGGGGTTGGACACTGGCTGTGCATGTGTGTCACGGCTGGAGTGGAGAAGCTGGCAGAGAGAGAGCTTTACCGCTCACTGACGAAGTTAAGGGAGATTTTCACTGCTTAAGGATGTTTAACTCTTCTGGCTTGCTCTGGATATACGCTGTATCCTGAATCTGCTACTCAAAACACTGAGGCACGTATTCCCTGGTCCCACGGGAAAGGTAGCATGTACTGCAGTCCTCACTTTGGTCAAGCATGAGAAGTGGCTTTTCAGGAGAACAGGTGGAACTGACAAGGACAGCAAGGACAAGAATTATGCTGCTTATCAGGCACTTTCTGACGCCTGCGGCCTGACCCTCCTTGTGCTCACAGAAGAAGGCTAAAACACCTGTGCTTTCTCCTTGCAGGCACTGAGACCAAGAGAGACTTCTGTCATCTGCTGTAGAAAAAGAGCCCAGGGCGGGTAAGGGGTCCCCACTGCAGCCAGCTCCCAATGCCATGGAGGTTGTCTTCTCTGTGCATAGGTTCCAGAATCACCAGGGCCAGGCTCCTTGCTCCTTCGACTCCCTTCTAGGGACACCATTTTCCCAACAACCAAAATGGCAAGCAGAACCAGCCTCATTTGCTGAGGTTGAGCTGTGGGGTGCCTGACACAGTGGGGGTCAGAGCCCGTCCAGGAAGGTAAATTCTGCAGGTGGTTCACGGCAGGTTTCAAGGCAGTCACACATCGGAAGGGCAGTTGTGCAGGAAGGGAGGAGACAAGTTCTGTGCTTCTCCAGGAAGAAGAGGGTCCAAGTGCTGAGCCCAAAACCCAACAACTAGCACACAGCAGCATGAAAGGTTTATTCAACTAAACCAACTAAATACATGTTCATTCAACTAAATAAACTCGGAATGAGTACCACCGGTCCCCCTGTAGGGGCCTTGTTAGTGGGTGTGAGAGGGTGGGTGGGCATCCTCCCAGCTGGCACCGAGCCCACTTCTGCCTCCAACCCCCCAGACCCCCTTCATTCCTCACTGTGGTCCAACCCAGGGGCTCCCCCTCTCGGCCAGTGGTGGACACACCCAAGTGAGCCTGTCGCCTAATAACAAGGTTTGTAAACAGGACAAAATGGGTTACAAAAATCAGTGTAACTGAGTATTTAAAAAAAATGAGTAAATCCAAAATCTCGATTGTATCACATATAGTATCATTCCATGAAGCTTTAAGTGTGTATGTCTGTGTGTGTGTGTGTGTGTGTGTGTGTGTGTGTATGTTCTGGGCCACAAAGTCTGATGTATTTGTTACAGGGAGCAGAGCAGAAGTTTATAATGTTTGCAAAGCCCAGGTCTAGAGCACACCGCCAGCAGATCCTCCAGAGTTCCTCACGGCAAGGAACACTGGAAGGAGTCGTCTTCAAGCACCCATTTGACTCATTCTGAGTGAGGGACTTGGCGGAGGGGGAGGCACAAACGCAGGAAAAGATCCAGCCCCTGCCCATAAGGGGCTAATGAGGGGGTGACAAATAAGCCACATGTGAGTAAAGAATAGCTAGTTACAGCACAGCGGCCCCTGAGGCAGGCAGAGTCGGGGCCAGAAGTGCCATGGGGACAGACAGGGGCCTGGGAAGAAGGATCTCAAGCTTTGTCCAAAGGAAACAACGGCCACAAAAGTACTGGAGAGGAGCGGGGGTGACCTCACAGCAGGCTGGAGCTGGACAGGACCTGTGGGCTAACGTTGTCACCACTTCATTTTTTTTTTTCCTCGTAGCCCCATGGCCTATAAAAGTTTCAAAGTTGGTAGCAAGTGACTTTCTCTTTGAAAGTTAGCCCATTTCTCTCTTTTCAATACTCCTTTTTAATTATGTTTGATTTTACATGTGGTAAAATATATATATAACATGAACTTTGTCATTTTAACTATTTTAAATGTACAATTTAGTGGCATGAAGTACATCCACAATGTTGTATCTCACCGCTATCTGTGTCCAAAACTTTTTCATCACCCAAAAAAGAAACTCCATAACCATTAAGCAACGACTTTCCATTTCCCCCTCCGCCAGCCCCACAATAGTAGCCTCAATTCTACTTATTGTCTCCATGCATCTGCCTATTCTAGATCCCTCACGTAAGTGGAATCGTGCAATAGTTGTCTTTTTGTGTTTTGTCTGTGCTTTATTTCACTTAGCATAATGTCTTCAAGGTTCATCCCTATTGTAGAATGTGTCAGAACTTCCTTCTTATGGCTGAATATTGCATTGTATCTATATGCCACCTTTCATTTATGTAGTCATCTGTTGATGGGCACTTGGGTTATCACCTTGTCATTTTAAAATGAAGGAACAGGCTCTGACTGGCTCAGAATTAGCTCACTACTTAGTGGGAAGTATGATCAGAGAGACCAGGCCCCCTGCCTCCTAGGCCAAGACTACTGAGAGTAGTCTTAGCTTTGCCTTGACAGCCTTTTATTAATATTTCACATTCTGGGCTGGGTGCGGTGGCTCATGCCTATAATCCCAACACTTTGGGCAGCTGAGGCAAGAAGATTGCGTGAGCCTAGTAGTTCAAGACCAGCCTGGACAACACAGTGAGATCCCATATCTACAAAATTTTTTTAAAAAATTACCTGGGGCCGGGCGCGGTGGCTCACGCCTGTAATCCTAGCACTTGGGAGGCCGAGGCGGGCGGATTGTTTGAGCTCAGGAGTTCGTGACCAGCCTGAGCAAGAGCGAGACCCCGTCTCTACTAAAAAATAGAAAGAAATGATGGCCAACTAAAATATATATAGAAAAAAAAATTAGCCGGGCATGGTGGCGCATGCCTGTAGTCCCAGCTACTCGGGAGGCTGAGGCAGTAGGATCGCTTAAGCCCAGGAGTTTGAGGTTGCTGTGAGCTAGGCTGACGCCACGG
>CM052443.1:74404632-74420205 GCA_028533085.1 Varecia variegata
GAGTACACATTCTTCTCAAATGCATATGGAACATTCTCCAGGATAGGTCATGTTATACCACAAAACAAGTGTTAACAAATTCAAGAAGAGAGATCATATCAAGTATCTTTTTGAACCACAATGGTATAAAACTAGAAATGAACAACAAGGAAAACTTCAGAAACACTACAAATAAATGGAAATTAAACAATATTCTCCTAAATAACCAATGAGTCAATGAAGTAATTAAAAGGGAAATTTAAAAATTCTTTGAGACAAATGAGAATGGAAACACATCATACCAAAACCTATGGGACACAGTAAAAACAGTACTAAGAGAGGGAAGATCATAGCAATAAGTTCATATATCAAAAAAAGAGAAAGATTCTAACAAATAACCTAACCAGATACCTCAAGGAACTAGAAAAACAAGAAAAAGCTAAACCCAAAATTGGTAGAAGGAAATAATGGAACTCAGAGAAGAAATAAACAAAACGTAGACTAAAAAAACAATTCTAGGCCTGGCATGGTGGCTCACACCTGTAATCCCAGCACTTTGGGAGGCCAAAGTGGGAGGACAGGACTTCTTGAAGCCAGGAGTTTGAGACCAGCCTGGGCAATATAGCAAGACTCTATCCCTAAAAAATATATAAAAATTAGCAGAGCAAGACCCTGTCTCCCACCCTACAAAAAAACATGAACAGACCACTAATTACTGAGGAAATCTGAAGTCATCTATAAAAAAAAAAAGGAAAGGAGGAGAGGAGAGGAAGGGAAGGGAAGGGAGGGGAGGGGGGAAGGGGAGGGGAAGGGGAGGAGGAGGAGAAGAAAAGTCCAGGACCCAATGGCTTCACTGCTGAATTTAATTCTCCTCAAACTATTCCAGAAAATTGAAGAAGGGGGAATACTTCCAAACTCATTTTACAAGGTCAGTGTTACCATGATTCCAAAACAGACAAGGACAAAACAAAAAAGAAAACTACAGGCCAATATCCCTGATGAACATAGATGCAAAAATTCTCAACAAGATACTAGCAAATGGAATTCAGTAGTACCATAAAAAGATCATTCACTATGACCAAGTGAGATTCATCCCAGGGATGCAAGATGGTTCAACATACTCAAATCAGTAAATGTGATACAACACATTAATAAAAAGACAAAAATCATATGATCACTTCAATAGACACAGAAATAGTATTTGATAAAATGTGCCATCCCTTCATGATAAAAACTCTCAAAAAATTAGGTATAAAGGTATGTACCTCAAAACAATAAAGGCTATATGTAACAAACCCATAGCTGACATCATACTGAATAGGGAAAAGATGAAAGTTTTTCCTCTAAAATCAAGAACAAGACAAGGATGCTCACTTTTACCACTCCCAGCCAATATAGTACTGGAAGTCCTAACCAGAGCAATTAGACAAGAGAAAGAAATAAAATGCATACAAACTGGAAAGGAGGAATTAAAATGTTCTCTGTTAGATGACATGATCTTATGTATAAAAAATCCTAGACTCCACCAAAAGCTGTTACAACAAACAAATTCAGTAAAGTTATAGGATGCAAAATCCAACGTACAAAAATCAGTAGCATTTCTATATGCCAGTAGTGAACTATCTGAAAAAGAAATCAAGAAAACAATTCTATTTACAACACCTACAAAAAATGATTCCTAGGAATAAACTTAATCAAGGCGAAACATTTCTACACTGAAAACTATAAAACACTGATGAAAGAAATGAAGACAACACAAATAAATCAAAAGATATCCTATATTCATGGATTAGAATAATTCATATTGTTAAAATGGCCATACTACCCAAAGTCATCTTCAGATTCAATGCAATATCTATCAAAATATCAATTATATTCTTCACAGAAATAGAAAAAAACAATCCTAAAATTCACATGGAGCCACAAAAGACCCCAAGTAGCCAAAGTGATCCTGAGCAAAAATAACACAGCTAGAGGCTTCACATTACTTAACTTCAAATTATACTACAAAGCCATAGTGACTAAAACATAGCACAGTGCTAGCATAAAAACAGATACATACAACAATGGAACAGAATGGAGAGCCCAGAAATAAATTCACACACCTACAGCCAGTTGATTTTTGACAAAGGTGTCAAGAACACACACTGGGGAAAAGTCAGTCTCTTCAATATATGGTGCTGGGAAAATTGGATATCAGTGTGAGGAAGAATAAAACTAGACCCCTACCTCTCACCTTATACAAAAATCAACTCAAAATGGATTGAAGACATAAGTGTAAAACACAACCCTATAAAACTACTAGAAGAAAACATAGGGGACATGCCTTACAAACTTGGGGTAGGCAAGGATTTTTTAAAAGCACAGGTAACAAAAGCAAAAATAGACAAATTGGATTACATTAAACTAAAAAGCTTTTACAAAGCAAACAATTAACAGAGTGAAGAGACAACCTACAGAATGGAATAAATATTTATAAAAATCTACATTTGGCAAGGAATTAATATCCATAATATATAAGGAACTCAAATAGCTCAACAGCAAAAATCCCAAATAAGCTTATTAAAAAAAATAGGCAAAAGACCTTAGTAGATATTTCTCAATAAAAGACAAATGACCAAAGGTACATGAAAAAATGTTCAACATCACTAACCAACATGGAAATGCAAATCAATACCACAGTGATACCAACTCACTCCAATTAGAATGGCTATTAACAAAAAGACAAAAGAAAACAAGTGTCAGCAAGTGTCTCATGATTTTACAGCTATTCCAGTGGGTTGGGAAAAGTGGGTAGAGGACTTAAGACAGTAGTGATGGCTCCACAATAACCAAGGATTCCAAAGAAATTAGACAAGGTAGATGCACCAGTATAGCCATTATCTCCACCCAGAAAGACAACTTCACTCTCTTCAAAGGTCACCCTGGCTCTTCCCCTTGGGAAGGTGCCCTGGAATCTGCCATGGAATTCAAAGAGAAAAGGTCTTTGTAATCAGGAAGCAAAAGACCTTAGTAGATCCCAGAAAGAGGCAGCTAGCTTTCTGGATAGACGTACTTCTTCCACTCAAGTGAATTTGATCAATGAGGCTGTAAGTTTGATGTGATTCTTGAAACACAATAAATACTTGGCTTTGCGTCCCTGAGTTCCTCCAATCACACTCTGCTGACAAGTCTGTCTCCTTCTCCATCTCTGGATTTCTGTATCTGGAATGACTGCCTCTCATTTGGCTACTCTATCATGCTTTCTGAAGCAGATCTTACTCCAGATGTGATGTCACCACTTAGTAGGTACTCAGTAGATATGCAGTGGGCAAATAAATGGATGCACAGACACTGTGAGGGGCTGCAGTCCAGCTAGGACACTAAGGTAGGTGTACCTGCTCCCTGGCTCACTGCACATACTCTGCAGGCCAGGGCACAGGGCCTAATGTGGGAAGGCTGTTGTGACTGGCACCTTGGCACCACACTGCGTGGTGCTGGCTTCTCACTTGTTTTCTGTTGGTGAGCATTTTGCACAGTAAAATAGCCTAATACCACAGTGCTATCCTGACCCCTAAAAGTCACAGGGAAAGCAGCTGTCAGTGCTGTTACTGCTGCTCCAAGACTTTTCTGAGTCCAAGAGTAATTAATGCAATTTCTATTGTCCTTCTCAATCTGCTCTCACACCTAACAACCTGATAAGGTAACAGCTGCAGCCCATTTTTCAAAATCTTAAGTCTTGTTCTCCTAATCTCATTCACGTTATAATTCGAGGATTTAGCTGAAGGCAAGGAATAAGGCCCACTCAATACAGTGTGGTTTCTCCTAAGTGACTGTTTTAGTTTGCTAGGGCTGCTGTAACACATTACTATAAACCGGGTGGTTTAAAACAACAGAAATTTATTTCTATTTAGTTCTAGAGGCCGGAAATCTGAAATCAAAGTGTTGGCAGGACCATGCTTTCTTTGAAGACTCTAGAGGAGGATTCCTTGTCTCTTTGAGCTTCCGGTGGTTGCCAGCAATCCTTGGTATTTCTGGTTTGTAGATGCATCACTCCATCTGTCCCTCCATCTTCACCTGGCTGTCTTCTCTCTGCATCTGGGTCTTCATATGGCATTCTCTTTGTGTGTGTATGTGCGCATGTGTGTGTGTGTGTCCACATTTCCCTCTTCTTATAAGGGTACCAGGCATTGAATAAGAGCCCTCTCTAATTCAGTATGACCTCACTTTAATTTGACTAATTGCCATTGCAAAGACCCTATTTCCAATCTAGGCCACATTCTGAGGTTCCAGGTAAACATGAATTTTGGGGGTGCACCAGTCAACCCAGGACATTGTGGGAGATGGGGGACATGTTCCAAAGTGGCTGGCCTCTCCTGAGCATACCTTCAGCTTAGCCTCTGGTCGGTAATGATAATAGTTGAGCACTTACTCTGGGCCAGGCGTTATGCAGTTTTACACGCAGTAGCTCATTACAGTGTCACAAAAATCCTAAAAGGCTGTACTCTCATCATCCTCATCTGACAAAGGACACTAAAGGCTCTGAGAAGTGAACTACAGAGGGCATCCCAGAGGTGAACCAGACCACCCCTGGCCCACAGTTTTGTCTGTTTTTGTTGTTTTTAGAGACAGGATATCGCTCTGTTGCCCAGGCTAGAGTGCAGTGGTGTCATCATAGCTCACAGCAACCTCAAACTCCTGGGCCCAAGTGATCCTCCTGCCCCAGCCTCCCAAGTAGCTGGGACTACAGGTGTAGGCTGGCTAATTTAAAAAATTTTTTTTTGTAGAGACAGGGGTCTCACTCTGTTGCCCAGGCTGGTCTTGAACTCCTGGCCTCAAATGATCCTCCTGCCTCAGCCTCCCAAAATGTTGGGATTACAAATGGGAGCCATGATGCCCGGCCTGTGCCTATATTTTTAACCTAAATGCTCTGCTGCTTGCAGGGTAGACTAGGATATTGGGAACATTTAGGTCTGGACAGTTTTGCCTTTTTCTGCTTATTTTGCTTTGTGTATTTTTAAGAAATGTAAAATTGGCCAGGCACGGTGGCTCACACCTGTAATCCTAGCACTCTGGGAGGCCGAGGCGGGTGGATCATTTGAGGTCAGGAGTTCGAGAACAGACTGAGCAAGAGTGAGACCCCATCTCTACTAAAAATAGAAAGAAATTACATGGACAACTAAAAATATATATAGAAAAAATTAGCCAGGCATGGTGGCACATGCATGTAGTCCCAGCTACTCGGGAGGCTGAGGCAGGAGGATTGCTTGAGCCCAGGAGTTTGAGGTTGCTGTGAGCGAGGTTGATGCCACGGCACTCTAGCCTGGGCAACAGAGTGAGACTCTGTCTCAAAAAAGAAAAAAAAAAAAGAAAAGTAAAATTATGGTATATGGGGAAATACTACATTAATGTCCAAATTTTTTAAAACAATAAAACAAAAAGATTTAAAAAGCAAATTAACCAGGATAATTTTAACTGTGTAGCAATGAGAAAACAAAAGTGTACCTATAAATAACAGTACAAATCTCTTTAAATCAGTCACACACAGAAAATGCAAACCAAGTCCCAAGGTTAGATAAGATTTGGGCTTTTTCCCAAAAGCAATGAGCACCACGTAGAGAATGCACCAGATCTACCTTTTCCTCAACTGTGAGAGCAGCCAACCTCTGATTTCTGCTTTCAGGAGCAGTCAAGAGGAACCAACAATCCTTCTGGCACAAACAAAATCCTGTCCAACTGTGAGTGTCTGAGATGTCTCTTCCATGGGGTGCCTCCCTCCCAGCTGCGCCCTGTGGGCCTACTCAAGTTCTACCCAGAGAGCATGAACAGCTGGGTATTTTAAAGGAACCACATTCCCTAATATCACTTCTCTCTCACCTGCAGGGTAAGCTACAGCTTCCTACCACACTCTAGGGACAATGGCACTTTGGCCCTGGGGCCAGCCAAACTCAGCTGCAGTCATTCATTCCATAATATTTACTGAGGGCCTACTAAGCACTGGATAAGGATGGCATGGAGGCCCCACAGTGAACAAAACGGACAAGTCCCAACCTTCATGGAGTTTATGTTCCATCGGGGAGACAGATATTAAACACACGAGCTGACTTCAGACAGCGATAAGTACCGAGAAGCTGGTGATACAGGATGACGCGACAGACAATGACCTCCGGGTGGGCAACTCGAGTTGGGTGGTCAAGATGAGCCTCTTTAAGGAGATGGTGTTGGAGCTGAAGTATAAGAAGGTAAGCCTTTGTGAGGCTGAAGCAGGGCCCTAAGAGACACAAAACTGAGTTCATGGATCCTTCTGGCCTGCCCAGGCCTTGGGGCCGGACAGATCCTGGCGAGCAAATGGACTTCTACTGCTAGTGATCAATGCCCTGCTATACCTCACAATCAATATGGTTAAAGCAATGTTCTTTGACGGAAGTGTCAATTGAATACAAAGATTTATTTATAAAGATCTTGCTCTGATTGTAGAATAAATGTGTGCAAATAGTTGGATGTAATTGTTCAATACTGGGAAACAATGCACTTCATCAAGGCAGCGGAGGAACACTCCTTTGGGAACAACTTCTACCTCAATTTACAATTTAAAAAGGGAGCTAGGAAGGTTTTTTTATTTAAACCACAGGCTACTTCTGTCATTCTTCTGTGATGGTTACAGTAAGCCCATTAAACTATATCAAATGATAATATTAAATACTTTAATATCATTTCAGATATGTTTCAAAGAAAAAGTCTTAAAGTACTATCTTCAATTAAATTATATTTCCTCATAGGAATATATTTTATATAACTATCAATCTGGGCAACCAAATCATTCCCATTTTCATCCTGTATGTGATAACTGTTTGCATAAATATTTAATTTTTGAATTACATTGAATATTTAATTTTTATTATTTGCAAAAGTGTATTTAAAGAAAAACTATGTCTCTCTATCGTATAGTCCATCTGAGTTAACTATGTCTGAGTTAAGCCTCCCCGAAGCCTGGGGAAAGTCTTTGGATTCTAGGCAGCGGCTGAGCAGAGTTCACACAGCTGGGGTGCCTGTTGGATGATGTCTGTCCTGTGTTGTGCTGGGGTAGGGATGGGTGGCCCACCCCTTCTGCAAAAGGCTGGCTTATGTGTGGAGTCGCTGGACATCACAGGGGACATCACCAATGGCAGATACAGAGGTTGGCTCTGTCAACATCCATTCTGATCACCTTCTAGCTTCTTTCTGTACTATGGAGTCTGGAAAGCTAAATTCCTTGCTTAGCGTCCTCTGCAGCCAGGATAGAGGCATGTAATGTGGTTCTGGTTCTCTCTGGAGGAGGCCCTCCAGGAATCCTGAGCTGGAAGTGAGCAACGTGAGGCAGCAGCCATATATATACAGGGGACTGAGATCTTCTGGTAGACATACTGGCAGTCACAGCTGGTCCTTCTGCAGCAGCTGTGGCAGAGTCTTGGGCATCCAGTCTCTAATTTCACCAGTGCCAAAGAGTGGGAAACAGCAGCAGTGTTTCCACTAGAATCATAAGGCAGTGGTTTGCAAACTTCACTGTGTATCAGAGTCACCTGGAAAACGTGTTAAAACACAGATTGCTGGGCCCCACCCCCAGAGTTTCTCATTCAGTAGGTCTGCAGTATGGCCTAAGAATTTGCACCACTACATGTTCCCAGGTGGTGCTGATGCTGCTGGTCGAGTAACACACTTTGGAAACTACACTTTTCTCCTGGCTGCACTATTTGTGGCTGCACTGTTCTTCTGTGTAACTTTGGTAAACCCCTTTCTGCTTAAATTAACTTGAGTGAATTCTACTGTCTGCAACTAAGAACCCTGATCCACTTAAGATCCTTGGTCTTACTTATTGATGCTCTCTACTCATCCTAGTCATTCTCTACTGAATCTTCCTCTTGTCTTTAATGGGATCCCTGTGCCAGTGCCCTATCCCTGGCCTTGTTTCTTAGAGGAGTCACATGACTCATGCTGACACAAACCCTGTCCTACCAGATGTTCTTCCATTTCATAATCATATCTAAATACTCCCACCCCCCCACCCCCCCGCTTTGCAACAACAGGGCTACAGTCTATTGCCATAAAGGCAAAATTGTCTTGGATTTAGTACTGAAGTAGCATCACAGAAGAAACAGCGAAAAAGCCTCTTTATCTACCAAAGGGTGAGGGGGAGTCAGGTGCCAGATGCCTCCTTCCTACCAGTTTTTAAAGATTTGATCCTTTCTTTTTCCTTTTTTGGTAAAATACCTTAATGTGAAATTTAAAATCAAAATGACCTAAAAGAGCCCTCTTTGAAGGTTATGAGAGTGTATCAGATTGATAAAATGACATCTTGCTAGACATGCCTTATTTAAAAACTGGTTAAAAGATATTATTTACCCAATGAACCATAAGGGCTCAAAACAAAGAAATCCAAACACAATAACAGTCCCTCAGGTAAATGCTCCTTCAGACAGTTTTTAAAATGTGTATCATTTACTTGATAAAGCATAGCAGCCTATCGAGAAAGGAGTTATGGTCTGCTGCATAAATAGGCATTTGGACAGCTTTAAAAATGCACACTCTTTACACCCAAATGTCGAGCAAAAATCCCAATGGAAAGTGGTTATTGTAAGCAAAGAGCAACCACTTTTCAAAACCTATAGGTGATCTGGCCAAATGGTGCTTTAAAACTTTCCTTCTCTAAGAGCTGCATAAACATCTACTTATCTACTTATTTAAATGACCACTTGTCACTTCTGGGTGGGGTCACTGCCCAGTAAGAGGGAATGACCCTCCAGAGCTCAGAACAGCTCAGCCTTCTCAGCCTCCTCTGCTCCTCAGAATCACGTGGGGAGCCTTTCCAGGCCCTACTCAGAGGGGCTGGTACGCTGATTGCTTTAAAAGCTGCCCAGGTGATTCTGATGTGTAGTCAGGGATGAGGCTAGAGAATGCAAAGCCCAGAAAGGCCAAGTGACTTGCCCAAGATCACACAGTAAGCCTGAGGGAGAAGCCAGATGTCGGGACCCCCCGTTTCTACTCTTACCGCTATGCCACCTTCTCTCCTTTCCTTTCAGAGTTGCCTTTTTGGATTTTCTTTTAATACAATTTCATGCTTCCTTTCATTGTATCTATATTTAAAGTATGTTAATAGTTTACAGTGGTTATACATTACCAAACATTTAGAAAACACAAGGGGAAAAAACTTATTTCCATTCCCCAAATACCAGTTCAACTAGTATTTTTTTATATTCCCTGAGATCCTGTTTTCTTCTATACATATCTTCCCTATTTATAAGCTTATATATTTTTAAATTGTATGCCAAGTATTCTACTTTATTATAAAGTCTCTGTTGGGTTTATATTCATTTTAAAAGTAATAGATGTTTGCTGAAATTTCAAGGAATAGAGAGATGCACAGGATTTGAAATGAAAGGTCGTAAACTCCCCCCATTCCAGTTTCTAGGGGAAATTTCTTTTCTATATGTATTTTGAAACGGGATTGTATGATTGGTGCAGTTCTGTAATATTTTTTTCTTTTTCTACTGAAAAGAATGCCTTGAACATCTTTCTGTGTCAGTACATACTGATTTACCTCACTCATAGTATGGCATTGAATGGATAATCCATAATTCATCAACATTTAGAAGACTTTTCTATCACAAACATACGAACAAACAATTAACCAAGTAAATCTCTGGGCTTGCTAGCTCAGGCTCCAATCCAGTCCCTGCTGGCCCTCCGAGGGGTGCCTCCCTGATGCCAGCTGTGCACACTCTGTACTCTGAAGAAGGCAGGGCTAGGGAGGAATCCTGTCATTGACTCCCCGACCCAGGGTAAAAAAACAGCCCACAGAGAGTGACACTGATAATTCACCTCATATTCAAGGCAACTCAAAGAACAGGGAGGCCAAGTCCAGGACGCGCCTGATCTAAATGTGCTTTTCGAAATCCCCAAAGCTGCCATAATTCAAGGACTTCGGGTCTCCTGTGCAGACTAACCTTTGTTTCCCTGGTTCCCTCCTCCTGCTGCCAGCTCAGGGATGGGAGGCAAAATGTAAATAGAGCCATTCAGCTATAGCAACACAGGTGTTTTGTTTTGTTTTTAAATAAGGAGGAAGAAAACGAAATGGAAGGTCATTTCCAGAAGAGTGAATTTTGCAAAAAGCAGTTTAGCAATGTTTCAGGAGCCTTAGGTATGTTCTTGAACCTTGGACCCAGAGATGCTATCTTAGGCAACATAGCCTAAGAAAATGATCAGATTTGCCTGGAGGCAAACCACTAGGCTGTGAATCCTGAATCCACTGTTTACTAGCGGGTGACTTTGGACAAGTTACCTCTCGGTGCCTATTTCCTCATCTCTAAAATGAGAATAATACCTAGACCTCCACATTGGGCTGTTGTGAAGACTGAGTGAATTAATCAATGTCAGCCATTTGGAAAAGAACCTGGAAAGCTTTGTAAATGTTGGCTATTATCATTTGTAACAGCAAAAATTGATAAGGAACTGGTCAAATAAATGATGGTATGCTATTGTGGCCATGAAAAATCATCATGGGAAAATTATTAGATATCCCTGGGACTGCAAGATTATGAGCATTTTTATATTTTTACATATTTTATGAGGTTTTATACAATAAGGATCAATTACTTTTATAATCAGGAATAGTTTAGTTTGTAATAAAAAAAAAGTATCTTGGGATATATATGTACCTTTGGCTCTCCGTATCTATGGGTTCCAAATCAGTGGATTCAACCAACTGCAGATTGAAAATATTCAGGGAAAAAAAAGAATAGTTGTGTCTGTTCTTGTCATTATTCCCTAAAAAATACAGTGTTATAACTATTTACATAGCATTTATGTTATATTAGGTATTATATATGTAAATATGTTATATTAGGTATTGTAAGTAATCTAGAGATGATTTAAAGTATATGGGATGATGTACATACGTTATATGCAAATACTACACCCTTTTATAACAGGGACTTGAGCATCCATGGATTTTGTATCCTAGGCCTGGAACCAATCCCCATGCATACTGAGGGATGACTACTACTTCCCTTCACGCTAATCTTTTTCTCCCCACAAGTCAATATTATCCCAGTCGAGGGTTATAGTTGTTTCCGGCTCTCTGGGTCTTTCCAGATGTGTTTCCCCATCACTGCTGCCCCCACCCCTCCCTTTTTAACTCCTCTCCTCTGCCCCATATGTGGCCTCTTCTCAGGATAGGATTCTGTGCACTTAATCAGGCTGAACTGTAAAAGGCTGTTAAGGCATAAAGCAGTATGCTTGCCACTAGTATATATGTTTTACCAGGGAACAAAGACAAAAAATGATGGAATTCCTAAGACTGGCATTTTAGGTAACAAGACAATGGAGGAAGCTGTGGAATAACCAGGAAAGAAAATGGTTTCCTGATGCCCCTGAAATCAAAGCCTGTTGGTTCATTGGGTTGATTCATTCATTCTGGCTCGGCTAAAAAACCACTCACAGTTCAAAGGGAGAAAATCCTTGTCTCCTGAAAGGTACAAACCTTGATAAAATGAACAAACCAAGTCGGAGGCAGGGTGGAAGAGGGTTGTAGAAAGAGCTAGTTCACCCAGGAGAGAGTTTTACTCTTTGTAATATAAGATAGGTTTTCAATGAGCCTTGAGGGTGCCAAGAAGGAGTCCCAGAGGAATGTGCCAATTCCTTAGTGAGGGTGAAAAAAACCAATAATGACTCCAAGAACTAGACATGCCTGACTTTCTGCCCACCATGGGTAGAAGGAAGAAAAAAATGAATGTCCTTCTGAGTTCAGAGGGCGCTGTTCAGGGAAAAGGAAATGATTAGAATTTACATCTGAGCCCAGGTTTGTAACAAAGAAATTGCTTCATAATTTAAAAATTATTCATTCCCGCCTATGCTGTGGCCTCATCCTAGGAAGTAGCAAGTCAACTGTATCCAATGAGGTATTAAAGATAATAAATAAAAGAGTAGCAATTAATTGTGCATCCTGATTTAACAGCCTGGGGTGCCTGGGTCATGCTAGAGTGGCTTATCAAATTTAGCTCCATTATGACTGTCTTGTATTTCAATTGATGTTTGTGCTCACATCTGAAGGCACTTGTACAACGAGGCTTTGCAGATAGAAAAGAATTTAAACATATAGATTGTTATAGGATTCTATCATTCTTATAGCATGAGGCAAAAGTGTTGAAAATGGCAGTTTAATGAGTCATGCAAAGCGGCTCAGTATTCAGAGTCACTGATTCAATTATTTTTCCCCCTCCAGAGGCCATTCCAGGCAGAGTGATATGGCTGTTTTCTAGATGTTTTGCTTCTGACTCACCTTTTTATACTTCTTGCCCATTTTCTGGCTTTTTAAAAAGCAAAGGCAACCCAGCGGCCAAAACCTGAGGCCTCTGATAACCAGAATCATTGTTAGAACCAAACAAGAAAAATAAATAAATAACGACAGTGAAGGGATGGGCAAGGGGGACCTTAAATGCAGTGCCCACATGAATGCATCCCTTCATACTCTGATTCCCAGGGCAGAATTTGGAGGTGGGTGCTGGAAAGGGCCCTTGCTGGAATATGGTAAAAATCTACTCCTTTCTGGCCCTGTCTGTGTCCTTGGCCCAAGACCTTTGAAGGTGCCCTCAGCAGCCCCAACAGGCAAAGGTTTCTCTGCTCGGACGACAAATCTAATTTTAACAGTGCACTAATTCTTTCATTTGCTGCCCTACATGTTTTCATCCTCAGGCCATAATTTTACCTGCCAACTCGGGTAATAGCCTTTAATAGGACAAAGGCTTTGAAAGGTTATACTGTACTGGATTTTGTGCTGAGACTTTGTACTTTCACTGTTGAGTCCTCAGAAGGAAGATTTTGTCATACCAGCCAAGTGTCAGTCACCCCAAAGGGGCACCTCCTTGCAGTGCTTTGGGAGGGAAGGGTCGTTATATCTGACCAACGAACTGCTTGACCACTGCTCCTCAGGCGATGCTTTCTTCCTTCCGGGTGTGAGTGGGCCAGAAGGGCTGGAGAAAGTCTCCCTTGTATCTGCCTCTCATCTCCCTCTGTAACATCACTGCACACTGTTATGCAGGAATATTAGACCTAAGCCAGGCATGGTGGCTCACACCTGTAATCCCACCTAGCACTCTGAGAGGCTGAGGTGGGAGGATTGCATGAGGCCAGGAATTCGAGACCAGCCTAGCCAACACGAGACCCTGCCTCTTAAAAAGAAAAAAAAATTAAGAAATAAAAAAATAGCATAAAATTGAACCAGAATATGACTTTTCCCGTAATACAAAGGTATAGCTTTCAAGAAAGAAAAGGAACAAAATTTAAAGTAACTGGTATGTATTGTACCACATAAAAGTCAGACGAAAAAATGAAAAACCTCTAAAAATACAAACATGCTTAAATTCAGTTCTAACTCCCTCCAGCAGCATTACATGGGGTAGCACCATCTGTCTATAACACACCATGGTTGGGCGAGGCCAGGCAATTCACGGTCTCCAGAAACTCTATGAACTTTAATAACTGGATTTTAGGAAACCTTTGTAATTTGTAGTTTGGCAATTTGCGGCACTCAAGCCCACAATCACAAATTGGTTTCATATTGATATCATGCATTTGTGTGCTTAATTTTTTTCATATTTTCCAAAGGCACAGTCACATATTTTTGGGCTCCCTAATTCATTAGATATACAGCAGGCATAGATATTGTATTAGTTTGCTAAGGCTTCATACAAACTGGATGCCTTACACAACAGAAACTTATTATCTCACAGTTCTGGAGGCTAGAAGTCCAAGATCAAGGTGTCATCAGGGATGGCTCCTTCTGAGGGCTGTGAGGGAAGGAAGGAACTGTTCCAGGCCTCTCCTCTAGCTTCTAATGGTTTGCCGGCAGTCATTGCTGTTCCCTGATTTGTAGAAGTGTCACTCTGATCTTTGCTTTCACATGGCGTTCTCCCGGTGTGCGTGTCTGTGTCCAAATTTTCCCTTGTTTATAAGGACACCAGGCATATTGGATTGGGGGTCCACCCTACTCCAATATGACCTCATCTTAACTAACTATAGCTACAAGGACCCCACTTCCAAATATGGTCACATTCAGAGGCACTGGGGGTTAGGACTTTAAAACAAATTCTTGGGGGATAAAATTCAACCAATAAAGAAAAAATGTCTTTTCTTTATTTTGGGGAAAAATGGTTAGGTGTCTCATTGAAATGTGCCTACATGAACCTGGCCTTTGTCAAACACAAAACTAATTTATAAATAAAGAAAAATAATATTGGACTTGTTTAAAGAAAAAACACCAAAAACCTCTAAATGCTAACTACCTGAGTGACCTTGGGTGAATCACTTGTCTGAGTTCTGTTTTCTTATCTATAAAAATGAAAGATTTGGGATAATCTCTAAAGTCTTTTCTAGTATTAAAAATTAAAGGCCAAACAGCACAGAGGAGAATTTATATTAACAATAAAATGCAAAATATAGTCTTACAGTGGGCTTATGGTCACATAATAAAGGCAAATCCAAAAGGGTAAAAAATAACTGCTGAGACAAACAGACCTGCGTCTGCAGGTATCATTCACGCACAGTTACTCAGCGAGTAATCTTAAGTATTCAAGGATTCTGGTGCACACAATTACTCAGTGAGTAATCCTAAATATTCAAGGACTTCTGGTTCCTGTGATGGACACATTTGCTCCCCTGGACTCTTTGACATTGCTACCATGTGGGTTAAGCAGCCCCAGGGTGACCGTGGTCAGAAATAACAACTAAATCAAAGCTAATCATAAATACATAGGTGATTTCTCAAGATAGGGAGTCAGCTCTCTCACAGGGTATAAATATTAAATATTTATGTATTCCACTGCTAAAAACCACATTTTGTTACAAGTCACAAAATGAGTTCCCCAATAACATTGTTCTCTAAAACAATAATATTCACAGGACCACAAAAATATCAGCACCTCCAGCAGCATTATTTTAATCACCTAACATATTATGGGCAGACTGCAGAAACCACTCCTTACTGCATCCTTTCATTTTTTAAGAAAAGCACTGTGAGATTGCCTTGGTTTCCTTGGTTTTCAATGCTGAGTACAGACCAATGCTCACTAGCTTCAGAGTGTTATTCTTCCTGCCTCTGTGACAATAGTGTTCCTGATTTTAGCCTTTTATGAATAAATATAATCTCAGATGGGGATAAACACGAAGACTAGATTACTATGAATTTCTTGCTTCGCTCATTCATTACTATGCTTGGTCTCAATAGGACAGAATGGTCTGACTTTGCTACTCATTTACATCATTAAAATGCCAACGAGCCAAATCCTCCAGCTACAAATGAACTTTTTAAAGAGGAACAAAGAGTCTATCTCAACTAAATCAAATCAATAACAGTTGGAGCCAATAACAATCAAGTCACTTGTTTAACAAGTTAACTGCCATGTGAGTTATATGTAACTCACGCTAGTTTTGAGCCCAGGGCCTCATGAAGTATATGTAACTCACATGTCCATACCTTGGGAGCCTTGTGAACTATTTTTCAAGTTGCATATAACTCACCAACAGAAAATGATAAAAAAATAACAATTTTCATTAAATTAGAAGGGATCATTTTGCTAAGTTTTT
>CM052443.1:74420705-74459701 GCA_028533085.1 Varecia variegata
AATTGTATGTAATGACACAAATGAAGTCTATTAATAATGTCAAGGAAAAAAAGCAGAATGATAAATGTGTTCTTACAAATTTATGTACAATGATTAACAATAAAGTCCCACACTTTTGCTAGGCCTGCATGATCTGGCTCTCTATCCAGCTCTCTGACCACATCTCCGCCCTCCTTCCTGGTCTCTCAGTGTGCCTTAGCCACTCAAGACCTCCTTTAGTGCTGCTTACACACCCAGCTTGTTTGTACCACAGGGCCTTTGCACTGGAATGGCCTTCTCTCTCTCTTCACATTCTAGCTCTTTCCTAGCAATCTGAGTCACAGTTCAACATTACGTCCTTCCGAGGCTTTCCCTGAGTGCCTGATCTAAAGACCTCAAGCCTCCTTATCACTTTGTTCAATTTTCTCCACAGTGCTAGTGAATGGCTGAAATTATCCTTATTTCACTTATCTATTCATTTGTTTTCTTATTTGCTCTATGATATCAGGAGCTTTGATAATCGTTTACTATTAGATCTCCAGATCCCAAAATAAAAGTTGGTAAGTTAATACCTGTTCTATGAATAAATTAAAATATGTGTAAGAAAAAGGCAGGCAATACATCAAACTGCCAGCACTTTCTACAAAGGTACTGGGGTTAAGGGTGAATTTTTTTCCTTTTTTTTTTTTTAATTTCTTATGCTTTCTATAATACTATTTTCTTTTATAATGGAAAAAAAAAAAGAAATTATTGACTTTCCAAAATGCCCACATGAACATAAAAAGGACAGTCCTACTGTATACTCTAAACTATGAAAAATTCATAATTTGCTACTTTGGTCAACCAACTCCATAGATCCCAAAGAAAGTAAGAATGTTTGCATCTGCTTTTTGAAACTTTAGATCTAATTCAAAGATAAATTGATCACATTAAGTATTCAGGAGTATTTTTTCTCTTTCTTCTGGATAACAGTACAATAAAAGTTGAGTTTAGATGGTTCACTCAATATGAATCAATCTTTCTGTAAATACCATGGTGCTATGGTCTGAATGTTGCCCAAAATTCATGTGTTGGAGCTTAATCACCAATGCGACAGTATTAAGAGGTGGGGCTTTTGTTAATAGGAGGTAATTAAGTCATAAGGACACAGTCCTCATGGGTGGGATTAGGGCCCTAATAAAGGGCTTGGGGGAGGGGTTTCGTTTTCTTCCACCCTTCCACAATGTGAAGACACAGCATACTTTCATTTATTCATAGAACAGATATTAACTGACCCTTGTCAAACACTAAACCTGCCAGTGTCTTAATCTTGGACTTACCAGGCTCCAGAACTGTGAGAAATAAATTTCTTTTGTTTATAAATTACCCAGTCTGTGATTTTATATTTTATTATAGCAGCACAAGTAAGCTAAGACACATGGGTTCATACCTGCAAAGCATTCAAGCTTTTTTCTTGAAAAGTGCTTAGTTACTATATCAATTGTAAACAGTTTGCTTTGATTTAAAAGCAAATCTAACCTCATTAAATAAAGATCACATAAAACTGCTAACCACAATGTAGGTGAAATGAGTGCATATATTTGGTAAAATGGACTGCAGATACACATAGAAATGTCTGGAATCCATGAACTTTGGCCAGAAAACTCTGGCTGGGTTGGAAGATAAGAAGAAAAAAATGTATTTAAATAGTCAATGGATCTTTTGATAAGGATTTTCCTGGTTTTGTAGTTAAACTGGGGGGGGAGGGGGCGTGGAAAGGAAAGAAAAGGAAGGAAAGAACAGAAAGTCCTCAAATCCAAAAAAGACAATGACAAATGGAAGTCCCTCCAAATGAATGGCCTGTTTATGCCACCTACTGGATCCTTGCTGCACTGCTTAGTCATGTGAGAATCTCCTCTGACAATCCACAAACCCTTTAATCTTGTCCTTTTAATCTCCAACTGGACTTCCTTTCTTCCTTAGAGGTATGGAACTATAATATTAACTGATATTTGCTGGGCACAGATTCTGGTTTTATTAGTAAAAAGGACCTTCTGAAAATCAAATCATTCTGCCAGACCGTGCTCAAGGCTCCTCCTCTGCAAAACCCTACGGGATCCTACCCAGGCACAGGATCAGCCCCTCCTGTTTCTTGGTTGACAGCACACTCAACTTGTGTTGTGAGGGCTGGTGTGTCTGTCTTCCCCCTAACGTGTAAGTACCTGGGGGCACAATGCTTCCTCCCACCTGCCTTGTACCTGGAATGTCCTGAGGATGGTGCTAATTCAGCCAGACCTTGTTCAAGTGCTATAATTCATCTTATCCTCATAATAACCCCTTGAGTAGATGTTATCATCCCTATTTCAGAGATGAGGAGACCAATGCATGGAAAGGTAATTTGTCCAAGGCCACCAAGGTAGGAAGTGGCAGACCAGTCTTCAAACCAGGTAATGTAGCTCCATGGCCTGTGTCCTTTGTTGCTGTCCTTTTAGCCACATGATGAAAACTGAGGTGTCTTATGTGCTTCATTTGTTACACTGACTCCGTGTTTACTTGTCATAGAAGGCCATCATGCTGGCTGGGCTTTAGCACTGCCCTCCAGGTCTCCTGTCCCCTCTTCTCTGCTCTAGGTCCTGGGAGTCTGGCCTCTATGGACCACATCAAAAGGCCCCCTTGCCCTCTGGCTTCAGTTTGGGTATGGTCAATGGTAGGTACGCCTACATGTGGGAGGGCAGGAAAAGAACAAGGAAGGGGTACTTCTTTCCCTGGTTTTCTCCTTGCTGGGTGGCCAGAGGTTGGCTGCAGGTCTCTGCTAAAGCCACAGCCTCTTCCAGGAGGTTCTCTCCAAAGCTTCAGCTCTTTTGGGTTCCTCTGACTGTTCCTCCCTTTGCACCTATAGGTGTAGCGTGGTAATGGCTCCCTGTGTTGCCAGCTCCACAGTGCTTCACCATCCCATACTGATTTCCCTTAACTCTCCTCATACCTCTGTAAATTGTCCCTTTATTAAATTCTCTATTACCCACTTGAGGGTACCATCTACCTCCTGCCAGTAGCCTGACTGATAGAGCCTCAAAATACTTTACCTGTCTGCTGAAACTCCTCTTCCCTGATGAAATCCCATCATTCAGTTTTTGGGGGTTATGGTTATGCGTTTCTAGGTATCCTCTGTTGAAAGGCAAATGCTAGGAATCCCAATAATAACAACTATTCATCAGATTGCCTTCCAACCCTGACTCAAGACAAATAAGTATTATAGTGAGGAATAGGAACAAGGTAGTGGGCCAGAATGTGGAAGGTGGGGAATGAAAGATGAGATGGCCCCAAGGACAAACCTTGCAGAGATACTAAGGAAAGTGTCAGAGAAAGCTATCTCCTGCAGTGGTTACAGTCTGGGTACCGGGTGGGGGACAGAGATGAGCAGTACTCACAGCTCTGCTACTTAACAGCTGAGAGCACTTAACCTCTCAGCCTCTTAATTTATAAAAGGTGAACAATAATAGTATATGCTTCACAGAGTTGTCATGAGGAATAAACGAACAATGCAAGCAAAATGCTTATCGCACTGTCAGGCAGTGTTCAGTAAACATTAGCAGTTATGGATACCATCAGGGAAGAGTTTGTGTTCCCAGGGTTTTGTGAGGCTTAGCTGAAACTACTCTGTGATCAGTGAGCCATGGGAGGGCCACTGAGGGAATGCAAGTGGGGCCTGGAAAGCAGGGGCTCTGAAGTCAGTGAGGCCTGGATTTACATCTTGGTTCTGTCAATTCATAGTTACATGACCTTAGGCTAAGTTTTACTTGAAGTTTCCTCATCCATGAAATGGAGGTAACTATACTATCTCACAGCATTTTTATGACGTTAAATGAGATAGCAGAATGACCATGACATAGAGATACTCAATTTTATTTTTTTAAACCAGGATGATGTTGGACAGCAATAGATACACAGATAGATAGGGATATCTATATATGTTAAATGAGATAGCAGAATGACTATGACATAGAGATACTCAATTTTATTTTTTTAAACCAAGATGATGTTGGACAGCAATAGATACACAGATAGATAGGGATATCTATATACACGGAAAGAGAAATAGAGAGGGAGAGGGAGACTGATTTATTTTAAAATTTGGCTAATGCAACGGTGGGGGCTGGCACGTCTTACATCTGTAGGGCAGGCCGACAGGCTGGAAACTCAGGCAGGATTTCTTTGTTACAGTCCTTAGGCAGAATTCCTTCTTCTGGAAACCTGATTTGCCCTTAAGGCCTTCAACTGATTGGACGAGGCCCACTCACATTATTGGGGGTAATCTACTTAAACTGATTGTAAATATTAACGCCATCTACAAAAACCTTCATGGCAACATCTAGATTAGTGTTTGACCAAACAACAGGGCACCATAGCCTAGCCAGACTGACACATAAAATTAACCATCACAATGACCATTTGGGTTCCATTTAGTACAATCCTTTAAAGACTATTAGATAATGCAGCTCTACAGTTTGTATATGTGTTTTCTTTCTTTGTTTTTCCTTTAGGCCATGAATTCTCAACAGGATGAGAAGTAAAATTTGGTTCCTGGGGGCCAAAAAATCCTACGTATTACAATGGTGTGTGGCCCTCCAAAGTCAAATTCTACCTGACAAAATCTTGTTCTTTAATATTAAATTTCTCTCATTAGGGAGAAATTAAATTATATATATGTTATACATTTCATATTATAAATCTTTATTTAACCTTAATTAATTAGTTTAAATGTATTAACAAATTTTCTCCTCAGGGGACGTGTTATAGACCAAATATTTGTATCCCCTCAAAATTTACATGTTAAAATCCTAAACTAGGGGTGGGAAACCTGAGGCCTTAAGCCCACGTGCAGCCTTCTAGGTTCTTAAGTGCAGCCTTTTGACTGAATCTAAATTTTACAAAACAAATCCTTTTATTTTTATTAATATTTTTGTTCTTTTTTTTCTTTTATGTTTTTATTTTTAAAATGAATGTATTTAAAATACCAATGAATAAAAGTAAGTTTCAACGAAATAATCCTCCCAGAATGATTGGCACAATTAGAGCATTAGTAAGCCATAAGCGCTAAATTGACAGCTGCTACGTTCATGATTTAGTTCAAACTTCCCCTGTATGACTGGCACCACTACTGCACAAGGCTGGCTGGCGAGAGTTTATGGGGGTCGAGTATGCCAGTCTGTTATTAGCTTTTGAAATTGGTGCACTGTGTTTCTGTCTCAACCAGAATTTGTGAAAAGTTGCACAGCTTGACAGTATGTTTTAATCCTGTCTGCTTAACAACCCATCATGTCACAAAAGACCAAGAGAATGCTGAAGAAAACAGATTTTTTAATGAGGATTGTGAATTGCAATATTATCTTGTTTCTGCTAAAGATAAGATGATTTGCTTGCTTTGTGATATTGCAATATCAACATTAAAGAAATTCAACGCTTATCAGCATTATAACACTCATAAGGACCATAAATATTTTAAATTAGAGGGAGAGGCGTGAAAGGTTGTACTACAGAAATTAAAAGATGAAAAGCAAAAGCAAAGACAATTCTTTCAAGCAGCAATAAGAGCTGGAAATAATTCCACGGAAGCAACTTATAAAGTAGCTTAGACACTTGGGAAAAAAGGGAAGCCCTTCAATGAGGTAGAAATTGTGAAAGAATGCACTATTGAATTTATAGGATGCTTACTTAGACCCCCGATAATGTTTCAAAGTGTGAACAACTGCCTCTTTCAAGGAGAACCATAACTGACTGGCAGCATGAATTAGCCAAGTTAACAGAACAACTTCAGGCAATACTTCAAAAGGAAAATACATATTATTCAATAGCTTTAGATGAATCAACTGACACTACTGACTCAGTGCAGGTTTTATACTTCAGTTGGGTCATAAAAGATTTTC
This sequence comes from Varecia variegata, assembly GCA_028533085.1. NCBI lineage: Eukaryota > Metazoa > Chordata > Mammalia > Primates > Lemuridae > Varecia > Varecia variegata. Next base: position 74,426,588 of record CM052443.1, read on the forward strand.
TTTGCCATGAAGGTTACTCGCTTTGGGCACTCTTGTGAACAGAACTTTCAAGATAAATGTCGTGAACTGAATTTGGTCACTTTAGTGAGTGTATGTACAGACGGTGCACATTCTATGACATGAAAACATGAAGGGTTTATTGCACAGACTAAAAAAGTCTTAACAAATCCAGATGCTATCCTTTTTTTTTCCACTGTATTGTGCATCAGCAAAATCTCTGTGCTAAAGCTATTTTAAGTGATGCTTTGCAACAAGTTATAAGTATTGCACCAATGCAACAGGGTCGTCAGTTTCCTTAATATGCTAAAGTTGAACATTCAGGGTGGGTTATTGGTATCATTCTAAAGTATACTGGCTATGGCAGGAACAGGTGTTTGCCAAACTTCTCTCTCTGCAAGAACAGATAAATTTTGTGAAGAACAGAATCAACAATGTGAATTACTGAAAGAAGATTTCTACAGGAATGTAGCATTTCTGTGTGATATCCTGTCAAATCAAAATGACTTGAATATTTCTTTGCAAGGTAAAACTAAGTCTATGTATAATATGTGGCAAAAAATCCAAGCATTTTGGAAAAAAAGCTGTATTTTTTCAAAACACTTCTTCAAAAGCAAATTTCAGAGGAATATTTTCCCCAGTTAGTAAACGTCATTGATGAGCAGGACAATATATGTGAATCATCTGAAGAATACACAGTTGTTATAGATCTATTAATTGGAGAATACAATGAAAGGTTCACTGACTTTGAGAATCATGACATCACACTCAAATTAGCATTTCAGCCTCACCTAGTTGATATCACCAAGGCACCTAAAGAACTACAGATGGAATTGATTGAGCTCTCAGTAGATGACATTTTAAAGTCATTGCTTGATGCTAAGAAAGATCCAAGTGAAATATGGAAAAATGAAGTAGAATACCCACGCCTTTGGCAACATGCCCGAAAAATGCTTTCTTGCTTTTCAACCACTTATTGCTGTGAATCTACATTGTCCCACATAACCCAAATCAAGACACCCTTAAGGTCACAAATGATTGATACCCAGCTAGAGTACTAACTGACAGTGCAGACCTCCATGCTGCAACCAAATATTCAAATGCTTTCCAAGAAAAAGCAGACTTAATAAAGTCATTAAAAGGTTAGTTAACTTTAAAATTAACAAATAATTTTCATTTTTTGAAATTTAGTACATAGTAGTTAGATTTTTTTCCAAATAATGTACATTTTTAAGTATATATAATTGAAGTTTCTTAAATGCAGCCTTCTTTGATTACAGCTAAATTAATGTGGCCTTCCAACATGATAAGGTTCCCCACTCCCGTCCTAAACCTTACAAAAAAGATGAGAAACACTGCTTTAGGGCCTCTTGCAGAACGTATTTAAACTATCTCTAGCAACAAAAGGAAAGGTACAGCATACTGTTTTTCATTGCCTATGCTGGTTTTTCAACGCTATTTGCTGTTCCACCTTTAATTTTGTGAATGATGAGAGGAGTTAGTGTTCTTTGATTTAGCCAATCTTCAAAAAAATGTGTCCATTAAGTTGTAGTAACTCAATATTAAAAGTAATTTCCATAGAAATTTGTTCTGTTGTCAATAGCTGTAGCACTAACACTACATTACTCAATTTCTGACAGCAAAGCCAACACACTCCACAGCGGCACCTTAGTTCATTCCACCCAGAAGAACCTTATTACAGCTCTGATGAAACAAGTTATATTTATGATGATGACTTACAGTTAAATCTACCACTAGGACCTCTTCCTCCCAAGCCTCTGTCCTATTCAAAATGCCATTTATTTTGACAGACTGCTAGTTATTTCTGTTAGGTGTCCAACAAGCTACTAGACTGCTGCCTGAAATAAAACCACTCGTGTCTGGGGACCTTTCAAAGTTTCCTTTTAAACACAATCTACTTAAACAACCAGAGCACAACCTCCATCTCTATTGCTCTTTAAAATGTGACCTGGGCAGGGAAACTCAGAGCCTTGGCATCTTCATTCTGAAAGTGGGAATAATGATGCCATCCTGCCCAACTCCAGGAAAACAACCAGAAAGCCACAAAATGCCATCAAGTATTACTATAATGAAGCAAAAGCTTCAGTATTTTCTGCAAATAAGTTTATTACTAATGAGAAACTTCACACAGCCTGTTCCCTCAGCTGTTTGTCCCTCTGCACACTCTTGGCCTATCGTGGGCCCAACCTTCAGGTCTCTGCACAGAGTTCCTTCCTCAGAGAAACCTTCCCTGATGCTCTCTGATCCTGTTTAGTATCAACCTCTGGTTATAATCTCTTACCACACTCTTTAATGAACTTTCATTCCTAATAATCCTCACAATCTGTATGTATACATTTCTGTGATTACTTGTAAAATGTCTCTGCTCCTGGAACGGAAGCTCCATAGGGCCAGGCCCTCCTCCCATGCTCATCGCTGTAGCCGTGGTGTCCAGCACAGGGCCTGACACTCAGTAGGTGATCAGCAAATATTTATTAAAAGTGAATAATCAATCATGTCTGTCCCTTCTAAGACTTAACCACCTTCAAATTTGAAGAGAAAATCATGGATTTATTTTCTCTTCCTAATTTCCCCCAAAGACTCTTTTTTCTTTAAAAAAAAAATTAAGGAAAGCAAGCTGCAGCAAGTTCATACATTGCTGCATCTTCCAACCAAACTTTTAGAGACTTAATCAGTGGAAAAATGATACTCAAGAAACTGCCCTCCACATAATAATTTGCAAACGTTGGGACAGAGTTTCTGGAAGCCCCTCCCTTGAATGACACTGCCTGCCTGCCTCTTGACAACCTGTCCCTTTCTCTGGGCCTGCAGAGGAACCCACCTGGGCATGGGTTTTCTGAGCATCTCTTCCTGTTGTTTGTTTGTTGTTTTGTTTTTTAAGAGACAGGGTCTCACTCTGTCACCCATGCTAGAGTGCAACGGCCTCATCATAGCTCACTGCAACCTTGAACTCCTCAAGCAATCCTCCTGCCTCAGCCTCCCGACTAGCTGGGACTACAGGCATGCACCACCATTCCCAGCTAATTTTTCTATAATTTGTAGAGACAGGATCTCACGATTTTGCCACACAGATCTTGAACTCCTGGCCTTAAGAAAAATCTCCCACCTCAGCTTCCCCAAGTGCTGGGATTATAGGCATGAGACACTGCACCCAACCCTCTTCTTGTTCTTGAATCTTGCTGGTCCTCCATTTCTTCCCCATTCCGTATTAAATCTCTCCTATCTTAGGTGTGCTGTATCTCATAGGGGAATGAATTTGGCATCAGTGCAAAATTAAAATATGATAATCAAATCCATTTTCATGTGATATGTTATCCCTTGGGAAAAGCATGGACATTCATTCAATCATTATTTATGATTAAGCAATCAATCTGTATACAATATGATGTTGGCTATTGAAGAAAATGTAAACCACACCAGACCAATCTGGCTCACCTCTTATGTAACAAAGTTATGAGTTGTTTTTCAGTTGCCATGGACTCCCAGGTTGAAGGTCAAGTAACCTGAACATGCTCAGATGAAGCAAGCATGCCACCATGGGTGGAACCTAAGTGCTCAAATTAAGGAGCAGGGATTGAATTAAGAAGCAGACACCTCATGGCAGTATCCAGGATCCAATCAGACTGAGCCCTGACATCACTCCCCAGCAGGATCCATTCAGATCATGCCTCAGCATCACCTCATTGCAAGATCCAGTCAGATCATGCCTCATAAAACCCTATTCTTACAATACCGTATGCTTATGAAACCCACCCAGCCCACAGCTTAGAAAGACAGATCTGAGCATTTTTCTCCTGTCTCCTTGCCAGTCCACTCACAATAAAACTGTTCTTTTCTCAAAAGCTGGTGCCATGGTATTGGCTTCTATGTGCATCAAGCAACAAGCCCAATGATTGCTCGGTTACCTGAAGACTTATAAAAATGTGGTTTCTGGTTGATTTCCATTTCCAACAAAATGGCAGGATACACTGAACAACTTTCCACAACAAAAGATCTGGAAATTATAGCTAAAATATTACAAATACCCTATAAATACATAGTTGATCTCATAAGAAAATAAGGGAAATGCCCAGAGGCCAAAAACAAAGACACAGCAAAAAACTGAGGGTAAGAGAATGTGCACTTTGGGTACTCTAGTGTGGGTTGCACCCATTTTAGTGACCAAAGGGTTTGGGTTTTAAGGGCCTCACAAGGTCAGGAGACAAAGCCTTTGACTTCTCCTAAAAACTGAGTGAGAATTGATTACCAACACAACACAAAGCTGGCGTTTTCAAAGGGATACATCCTAATTGAAAGAGTGGACTAGAAAATCATACCCATTGGCCAAGAAAGATAAAAAGGAAGCTTGTCTGTGTGGGCCTTAGCTTTGGATGCATGGGACAGGACATGGGGAAGACATCTTCCATGAGAATTTGTAAACATAAATCTGTCCTCACAGAGTTTTGGGATTGGAAGTTACACTACCTGTGAGCATTGGGATCCTCCATGCAGAGATATTAACATCAAAAGGTGGTTCTGGCTGTTAACACCCTTGGAGGTGGCTGGCAGACGAAAATGCAAAACATTTCTGAAGGGATATATATACAACCCAGGTTGCCTTTCCCACAGACTGTGAGCCCAGAAGCCCAAATTTCAAAATGCATGCCAAAGTAAGACATGATTCCAGCCATCTTGGAGTTTATAATCATTTAGAAAGACAAGGCACACATTCACATCCAATGAAATGTTATGCTGAGATGAATTTCACCAAGGTCTTTGCAGAGCTAATGCTTCATCCCAAAACATATGACTCTCAAAGGTAGAAATTTCATGTACCATAGAGAGTTGGTGAAGAAAATTTCTGTATAGACAAGAGCTTCTCTATGTCCCTAAAAATCACTTCAAACTTGCTGATCCCGCAGCCAGCTCCCACTGAGTAGCTAAGAATCAGCAGGCTTGTGCTTAAGCAATCAGATGAGGCTCAGAGAATTCTGGAGCCAGATGTTTAAGTATAATCCACCATGGAATAAGTCTATCAGAGTGACTGAGCATGGGATCTTGATTCAGACTGCCTGGTTACAATCCTTACTTCACCACTTTGCTTAGCCTCTCAGTGACTCAATTTATCTATCTTTAACACAATGATAGTAACAGTGCGTACTTCATAGGTTGGGTGTGATGATTATGTGAGATTCATTCGTTTAAACACTTTAGGCTAGGCATGGTGGCTTATGCCTGTAATCCTAACACTTTGGGAGGCTGAGGTGGAAGGATCCCTTGAGGCCTGGAGTTTGAGACCAATCTGAGCAAAACAGCAAGACCCTATTTCTACAAAAAGTAGAAAAATTAGCTGGGTGTGGTGGTATGCACTGTAGTCCTTGCTCAAGTGGGAGGATTGCTTGAGGCTGGAAGGTTGCGGGGATCTCTGATTGTAACACTGCACTCTAGCCTGGGCAACAGAGACAGACCCTGTCTCAAAAACAAACAAACAAAAAACAAACAAACAAACAAACAAAACAACAATTCAGCCAAGTGCCAATCCAATAAATGTTAGTTACTATTATTGTCTTTATAAACTGATTACCAGATTTGAATTATTTATCATCAGATATACACACAAGTATTACCTCAAAAACCATTCTGAAAGCTAGTTCTAAAACAACATCAACACATAAATGTTGTCTCCTAAAGGAAGCAACTTATCTTCCTCTCTACAACTGTACATCTGGCAAAACAAGGTCTTTCCTTGGGTTAGGCAAAGAGTTCCTGGCTATAATACCCCAAAACACAATATATAACAGAGAAAATTGGATAAATTAGACTTGATCAAAATTCAAAACTTTTACATTTCCGAAGAGATTAAGAAAATGGAAAGACAAGCCACAGCCTGGGAGAAAATATTTGTAAATCATGTGTCTGACAAAGCTGTGGTCCCCAACCCCCAGGCCACAGCCTGGTACCGCTCTGTGGCCTGTTAGGCCGCACATTACCGCCTGAGCTCTGTATCCCCCACCGGGGGCCGTGGGAGAAATTGTCTTCCATGAAACCGGTCCCTGGTGCCAAAAAGGCTGGGGACTGCTGTGATAAAGGACTTACATCCAGAATAAGAACTCTTAAAGTTCAATAATAAAGAAGACAACCCCATTTTAAAATGAGCAAATGATTTAAATAGATATTTTACCAAAGAAGGTATGCAATAATAAGCACATAAAAAGATGTTCAACATCATTAGTCAATAGGGAAATGTTCAATTAAAAGCATAATGAGATACACTTCCCAACCACTTGGATCACTATAATAAAAACACAGGCAATAATAAGTGTTGTGGAGGATGTAGAGAAATCAGACCCCTCATACATTGCTGGTGAGAATGTAAAATGGTGTAGCCATTTTGGAAAACAATTTGGTAGTTTCTTAAAAATTAAACATAAAATTACCATATAAGCTAGCCACTCCAAAGTATCCATCCAAGAGAAATGAAAACATATGCCTTTAAAAAGACTTGTACAGGAATTTTCATAGCCGCATCATTCATAATAAAAGGTAGAAGCAATCCAAATGTCTACTGACAGGTTAATAAATAAACAAAATGTGGTATTCCACATTAGAATGGATGAACCACAAAACCATTATATGAAGTAAAAGAAAGCAGGTTCAAAAGACTCCATATTGCATGATTCCATTTTTATGAAATGTCCAAGACAGACAAATCTATAGAAATCTACAGAGACAGAAAGTAGATTGGTGGCTGCCTTAGGCTGGTGGTAGAAATGATCAGTGACCGTAAATGGATATAAGGGATCTGTCAGGGGTGATGAAAATGTTCTAAGACTGGACCACAGGGATGCTTGCACAACTTCTATGTTTACTAACAATTATTCAATTGCATGCTTGAAACAGGTGAATGTTATGATTTATAAATTATATCTTAATAAAGTTATTTTTAAAAATTGCCCTGTTAGGCTGGGCACGGTGGCTTATGCCTGTAATCCCAGCACCGTGGGAGGCCGGGATGGGAGGATCGCTTGAGCCCAGGAGTTTGAGGTTGCAGTGAGCTATGATCATGCCACTACACTCCAGCCTGGGCGACAGAAAGGGACCCGGTCTCTCAAAAAAAAAAAAAAAAAAAAAAAAAAAAAAAAATTGCCATGTTAGCTTGTGAATTTTTGCCTGGGTTTTTAACAATTAAAGCAAATTTTAAAATCCTGTGTTTTTTGATGATGGTTCACTTTGCATTGTAAAATACAAATGAAACCTTGTCTGTGGAAAATGGGAAAAACAAAATCAAGTACAAAAAATATTGATCTAGACAAAATAAAATTCAAGGAAAAATCATTAAAAGTGATGAGAGACATTTCACTGAAAAAATACAATCATGAGTCTTTATGACCCCAATAGCAGGACTTCAAATCATATAGGTCAAAACCCAGTTAATACAACAGATGAAATTAACAGATCTGTGTTCATGGGGACACTTTAACATGCCTGTCTCAGAAATCAAAAAATCAAGTAGGTATAAAGTCAAGATGTGAAGCATCTGAAAACACAATGAGCCTGACCATTTGTATCTGTGTACAAATAAAACCAAACCTGCCAGAGACAACAGTCTTTTTAAACTGCCATAGACAATGCTCCCAAATTGATCGTGTCTTAAGTCACATAGAAAAGCTCAAAAATTTCTAAACATCAGAATTTATTCTTAGGAAAACAAAACTATATGCATTTTGCTGTTGCCAGAAAGTCCACAGAATTCACTTGGAAAATCCCCTGCCTCAAGTCTCCATGGTTTTGATTTGCCAAATAAAGTCAGCACTTATGCGTGTGATTACATTTAGTCTCCACTTCTGCTAAGAAAGCTAAGAATTTAAAATCCCAATGTACTACTTACTTTCCCTTTCTTTAATTTTTAGATTCTATTTTTACCTCATTCCTGTACAGTTAGGAAAAAGGTTTTTTCACTTATATTCCCTGGGCAATTCTGCCCCATTCCAAGTGTTTCTCTTACCTTTTTTTTTTTTTTTTTAATTTCTCTTAAGCTTTATTTCCTTCTTTTCCTATCTATCCCCGTTAAGTACCAATATTAGTGAAGTTTCACTCTGAATAGGTGACCATCTCCCTAGGGACCTTCCTCCTTTGACTCCTCTTCTTCCTGGCTTGGCTATTTTCACCAGTCAGGAAATGGGCCCAGCTGGTTCCTCTGTCCTTCACTTGCTGGTTCTTGACTGTTTACCACATGACAGGCACTTGTGTTGGGCTCTAAGGAGACAGTGGTGAATAAAACACACTGGCTTTTACAGGGCTTCAGGTGAAGGTAAGAAATGCTAAGAGCCAATGTGCAGGTAGAAAAGTTGGAGTTGAAGATCTACGGGGATTTTTTTGGTTTGTTTTTGCCTTCTTGTGGATTTCCTGAATTGAACTGTGTAATCTCTCCCTCTCTGGGATTGATACGATCCTTCTCCAATTTTTCCTTCTTCAAGTGTCCCTTGTTATCTGTTTTCCTAGTTTTCTATTGGCTTCTTAGTCTGAAGAATCATACTCTAACTCCTACGCTTCTTCCTTCACCCCCAACCAGCCCAGACTTAAACACTGAAAAGAAAAACAAAAACCACAGGCTAATGCTATTCTTTTTTTTTTTTAGCTTTCAACTTCTGCTACAGAATGATAAACAGGGCTAAGATGTTGTTTTCAAATCTAGCTACAGAACCAGAAAATATTTTAAAGTCATTGATGGGGCTTAGGTGTAGATGCCTTACCCAGCAAATTAACCGGCAGGGAGTAGAATATGTCTTCTGCACTCTGTTAGCAGAAGGGTTGTCACCATCGCCCAACCTATGGTGAGAATTTAGACCACATTCCAATGAGAATTTTTCAATCCAGGAACTGTCCCTGGGATGTGCAACAGGGGTAGGAGGAGAGCAGATCTGTAGAGCAGCATGTTCGCTGTGCTAGCACAGTGCCTTCCTGCCCAAGTACATTGGAACTGGGACTTTTAGGAATGAAACATTGAGATACTGACTATGCAATCTGCAAAACCACCTAAGCTGCTTGCAAAAGAACCATGTTTCGTTTTTTTATTTTTTCCCCAAGCAAAGCCTTAAATATGGCAGAAACAAACTTAAAATATAATTGATGAGAAGGAGCCTTCTTGAGTGCTATAAATGGTTTATATCATAATCTGTGTGGCAGTTACATGGGCACATACACATGTAAAAACTCATGGAGGTGAATACTTGGGATTCTTGCACTTTGTGTTAAACTTTAACACATAAACTCATTATAAAAATGTTAAAATAGAGGTGGATGGTGGTGATGGTTGCACAACCATGTGTATGTATTTCATGCCACTTAAAAATGGTTAAAATGGAAATTTTTATGTATATTTTACCACAATAAAAAACTAAAATGCACATACTTGAGTATAGCTCACTACCATATATTAAGGGATGCTACTTAACTAACCCTAATGATGGAAACGTATCCTTACAGGCAGACTGAAAAGCCACCTCTCTGCCTGGAGAATCTGTTTTGGCTCTTCACTCATTTTTCCAAGTTGCTTCCTTCCCAAGGTCTGTAATCTTTACTAGAAAATGGAAGAATATTTGACAGTGCAGCTCCTGTCTGGGCCTCCTCAATGACCCTCACCTGACCCAACCCTCACACTCTCCCCTGCATGCAGCGACTTCCAGGGTTGGGGGAAGCTGAACAAAGGCCTAGGGTTCAAGGGGAGGGCAGGGTGCAAGCAGAGCAAAGAGAGGAGTATCTTGCTCTCCTCCTATCTCTGGCTTCCCCTCACCTCTCCTCCCCCAGCCAGAGACAGGAGGCAAACTATAGACTTTTAGTCAGGAAAGAGACCCTAGGTCACCAAGTTCCACCTCCTCCTTTTCATTTCATTTTTTAATGAGGCAAACAAAGCATAGAGAGGTGAAGGGGCTTTTCCAAGGTCATGAAGCCAGTTGGGGGCTGAGCCAAGACTAAAGTTCAGGCCCTCTGATGCCCAGTGCTGTGCAAGACCTGCACCTTGTGTGCAGTCTTGTCTCTGCTGCTCCTGACTCCTTCCACCTCCTCTAGCCTGCCTTCCTGCCAGAACATTTTTTACAACTTTATTGAAGTTTAATTCACATGTCATAAAATTTACACATTCAAAGTATATGATTCTACAGGTTTTAGTGCACTGAGTATTATACAAATCACATCAATTTTAAAACATTTTCATCACCCCAAAAAGAAACTCTGTACCCATTAGCAGTCACTTCCCATATTACCCCAACCTCCCCAGCCCTAGGAAACCATCGATCTATAGATTTGCCTTTTCTGCACATTTCAAATTAGTGGAATCATACAATAGGTGGTCCTTTGTGACTGGCTTTTTTCACATTAGCATAATGTCCTCAAGGTTCATCCATGCCATAGCTCCCAGGTCATTCAGCTGTTCTTGTCAAGGTAAGTGGAACAAAAGGGCAGGAAGAAAGAGGAGGAGAATTCTGAGGGCCACAACACCCAGCACAATGAGATGACAGAGAGAATTAATTCCCTCCTACCTACCACATACCTAAACAATCTATTTCTGTTCATTATCTCATTTAATTTAATAATCATAGTCTAGAAGCAGCACCATCTCAATTAAGATGTGAAAAACCAAAGAGGAATTCAATAGCTTTTCCAATGGAATGCAGTCCTTAAGGAGCAGAACATATTTGGAATTCAAGTTTGTCTGGCTCAAAAGTCATTGTCTTTTCTTTCATTAGCCTGGGCCACCTCTGAAATTGGCAGATTCTCACAGTGGTTGTTTCACATCCACAGGTGGTGAGGACTTCTGGTTAATCTAAAAAAGTGGTGATCACTGTGCTTTAAAACCATTTTACTTCAACATCCTTACTTTCCTCACTGCAGTACCATTTCTAAAAGCAAAGGAAGACCAAGACCTACATGACCAATGTAGAAGACCAGATAAAGTGTGACATATCCATGGGGGATTCAGCTGTAAAACAGACTGAGGAAGATCCTTACAGACTGATAGAGAATAATCTCGATTTACACAGTGAACAAGAGCCATGTGCAGAGCATAGTGTATACTATTCTGCCATTTGTACTAAAAGCTGTATGAGGGGGGAGAGTGGAGAGGAAACACGCACATATGTATTTGCTTGTGTATGCATACAGTAACTCTGCAAGAAATCTCAGAAAATGTAAAACCTAGTTGCCTCCGTGGAGAACTGGGTGACTGGAGAGAGTAGTGAGAGGAATTTCACTCTTTAGCTTTCTGAACCTTTTAACTTCTGAACTATGTGAATATACTACCTATTCAAAAATACACACAATACATATTTAAAAGCCAACTAATGCATCCAACAAATATTAATGAGCCCCTTTGGCATAACAGGTCCTGGTCTAGGTGCTGGGAATACAGCTGGGAACAAGACCAAACAGAAAAGATGGAAAAGACTTTTGTACACTTCACATCCCCTTGTTACTGTATGTCCGAAAGACCAGCTCAAAAGACAGCTCCTCCAACACCAGTCATAACTCCTCTATGAACAGACATCTTCCTCTTCTCCCTGATTTTCTATAGCACTTAGAGTCCGCACCACACTTAACAACTACTTACCGGTCCCTTTGTGTTGTTTACTGTGGCTTCAAGATGCTCAATGTAGGCCAGGGGCGTAGTGGCTCACGCCTGTAATCCTAGCACTCTGGGAGGCAGAGGCGGGCAGATCGTTTGAGGTCAGGAGTTCGAGACAAGCCTGAGCAAGAGTGAGACCCCCGTCTCTCCTAAAAATAGAAAGAAATTAGCTGGACAACTAAAAATATACAGAAAAAAAAATTAGCCGGGCATGGTGGTAGATGCCTGTAGTCCCAGCTACTCAGGAGGCTGAGGCAGAAGGACTGCTTGAGCCCAGGAGTTTGAGGTTGCTGTGAGCTAGGCTGACGCCACGGCATTCTAGTCCAGGCAACAGAGTGAGACTCTGTCTTAAAAAAAAAAAAGATGCTCACTTTAGATCACCCTCATTAAGATGTTAAGATGCTATCACCCTTGACATAAAGACTGTCTGAGATAGTCCCAGGACCTCACCCCACCTCTCTGTTCCCACTTCCCAAAGGTCTCCTTGATCTGAATGACAAGAGAGCAACAAGGCCTTTCCAGAATTTGGTTAAGAATGTGAGCGTGGGTCCAACTCCTGCTCTTCCCACTTTTTTTTGATTAGGCACAAGTCACTCAACCTCTGTGTACCTCAGATTCAACTACAAAGTGGGGATAATGACAGGACCTATGTCAAGGGCTGTTGTGATACATTAACATACAAAGCACACATAATAGTATTGTTTTTTGTTTTTTTTTTTTTTTGAGACAGAGTCTCGCTTTGTTGCCTGGGCTAGAGTGAGTGCCGTGGCGTCAGCCTAGCTCACAGCAACCTCAAACTCCTGGGCTTAAGCGATCCTACTGCCTCAACCTCCCGAGTAGCTGGGACTACAGGCATGCGCCACCATGCCCGGCTAATTTTTCTATACATATATTTTAGTTGGCCAGATAATGTCTTTCTATTTTTAGTAGATACGGGGTCTCGCTCTTGCTCAGGCTGGTCTCAAACTCCTGACCTCGAGCGATCCACCGACCTCAGCCTCCCAGAGTGCTAGGATTACAGGTGTAAGCCACCACGCCCGGCCAAAAGCACACATAATAGTATTGTACACATAGAAAACAGTATGTGAATTTTGTTAATTACTGCTATTATCTTAAGTCATTCCTTCCCTACCTGCCACCCTCTGCCCCTCAGGCTCAGCAAACGTAACTTTTCTTCCTTTCTGGAATATATCATGCACTTGCATGCATCTGTACCTTTATCCTCCCCCTGGGCTGAAATAGGTGTTCTTGCCTTCCCTTCTGCCTGGTGAGGATGGGCTCCCTGCTTAACTTTCCTCTCTTTCAGGCAAAATTAGCTGCTCCCTCCCCAGAGTGCCCAAAGTACACTTTCCAGAAGAATAGTTTATCTACAGGGCAGGCCCTCTGGCAATCTTGAACAGTGCAATGGCACGGTCTGTGTCATGTTCATCCTTTAACCCAGCAGCCAGCAGGGACCTGGAGCAGGAGGCAAAGGCAGGACCACCATTTTAGACCAAGCCTGCCCTTTACAAAACACTTTGGATTTAATCACAAGGGAAATGCAAATCAAAACCACAATGAGGTATCACTTAACTCCAGTGAGAATGGCTTTTATCAAAAAGTCCCAAAACAATAAATGGTGGCATGGATGCAGAGAGACAGGAACACTCATACGCTGCTGGTGGGACTGCAAACTAGTACAACCTCTGTGGAAAGTAATATGGAGATACCTCAAAGAGATACAAGTAGAACTACCATTTGATCCAGCAATCCCATTACTGGGCATCTACCCAAAGAACAAAAGACATTCTGTAAAAAAGACATCTGCATTAAAATGTTTATAGCAGCACAATTCAAAATTGCAAAGATGTGGAAACAACCTAAGTACCCATTAATACATGAGTGGATTAATAAAATGTGGTTTATGTATACCATGGAGTTCTACACAGCCACAAAAAACAACGGTGATCTAGCACCTCTTGTACTATCCTGGGTAGAGCTGGAGCCCATTCTACTAACAAGAATGGAAAAACAAGCTCCACCTGTACTCACCATTAAATTGGTATCAATTGATCAACACTTAAATACACACATATGGTAGTAACTAACATTCATCAGGTGTTGGGCAGGTGGGAGGGGGACAAGGGAATGGGCATATTCACACCTAATGGGTGCAGTGCGTACTGTCTGGGGGATGGACATGCTGGCAACTCTGACTCAAGGAGGAGCAAAGGCAATAAATGTAACCTAAACATTTGTACTCCAGTAATATTCTCAAATTAAAAAAAAAGTAAAAGGAGGGAAAAAAATAAACACAAGGAACTTATTGTCCCCAAAGATGATGCATTCCATATATTTAAATGGAAAAATGTATATTATGTGAACATAAGGATACCTGCACTGAAATAACACAATAAAGTTTCTGTGCTCAGATAGGGAAAAAAAACACTTTGGACATGCCTGTAATGTGTTAACTCATTTTAACATATCTTCATTTTTTAAAAAAATCATACTGGGAGTCTCAAAAAAATGGAAGTCTACAGCAGGAGTCACATACTTTTTAAGTAAAGGACTTGAAATTAATATTTTAGGATGTGTGGGCCATATGGTCTCTGATGCAACTACTGAACACAGCCCTTGTGCCTTCAAAGGAGCTAAACAGTACAGGAATGGGATGGGTGTAATAGTGTCCCAATAAAACTTTATGGACACTTTTTATTTGAATTTCATACTATCGTCATGTGTGACAAAATATTCTTTTTAATTTTCTTTCAACCATTAAAATATGTAAAACTCATTGTTAACTTGCAGGCCATAAAAACACATAAGGGAGACTGGATTTGGCACAAGGGTGCGTGGCTTGGGGTATAAACAGTCTACTTCTATGAGGCCTTGGAGAAATGGTGTTTCCAAGGACCCTTAAAAGTAGGATTGCCAGATTTAGCAAAAAAAAAAAAAAAAAAATACAGAAAACCCAGATAAATCTGAATTTCAGATAAACAAGGAATACTTTTTTTTGGTTTTAATATGTTCCATGCAATATTTATTTTATCTGACACCCGTAATTCAAAGATTATAGTAGTCTCTAGGTGTGACTTCAATCTCACCCTCTACCCCCACCCCCTTACTCCCACCCCCACTTCTCCTCCCCCACCCCACCCCCCTTAGAGTTAACTATATTCCCTCTTGGAGATACCTTTGGCCTCACCGTGTGCGTGGTGAGACACCGACACTCCCTGTCCATCACTCGGGAGGAGGCCAGGACGCGCTCCCCACACTGCACGAGCGGGAGGAAGATGGCGTCAGTCACGTGGGGCGAGCCTAAGGGCCGCGTTTAAATGGCGGCTGCCCTGGGCCTCTTGGCTGTGGGCGGGGGAAGCCCCATGAGAATGCTGCTTCTTGGGGCTCCCAAGAAGAGGACTAGGAGGTTGTACTTTGCAGGCCAGAGCCTGTCGATTCGTGGCACTCTTTGATTATTTCCTCTGTTGATTGTTTCCAGCTTTTAATAGTATTTGTAAATAGTAATAAAAATACTCCGGCCTTGTCTCAGTAAGGCTCCTGGAAACAAAGGAAGGATTTTTTATTCCTCTTGGGTCTATTAAAGTAGGAAGAATACTCACACTAAGGACATAATAAGACAGCTAAGAATGTTGGGGGATGGGGGACGGGGCACACCAGGGATGAAAATGTCAAAAGACAGGAGTTGGGACTACATGAATGTCCCCACCATTAAACCCAATCCCTTCTTGAAAGATCTAATTCTAATTTGTCTAGCACTCTGGGGGACCGAGGTGGGAGGATGGCTTGAGCTCAGGAGTTCAAGACTAGCCTGAGCAACAGCAGACTGTCTCTACTAAAAATAGAAAAAAAAAATTAGCTGGGCAACTACAAATAGAAAAAATTAGCTGAGTGTGGTGGTGCTAGCCTGTAATCCCAGCTACTGGGGAGGCTGAGGCAGGAGGATTGCTTGAGCCCAGGGGTTTGAGGTTGCTGTGAGCTAGGCTGATGCCATGGCACTCTAGCCTGGGCAACAGAGCGAGACTCTGTCCCAAAATATAAATAAATAAGTAAATAAAATAATAATTCTAATTTGTGTTAGTTTACCACCTGTTTTTGATAGGGTTCATTAACCCAAACACTGCTCTCCTGAGAGCCTGCTGCTTGCAGGAAGTGTGTCACATCGCTCCAGTCTTCACTGTTTTTCTGTTCTAAACTCAGCTTGTTTAATGTCACCCTTGGGAATGAATCCTGCACTAACTCTCAACACCTCTTGAACCGAATTGTTACTGATTTTTTTTCTACGGGGAAATATTTCACTCGTTTTGTTTTCCAAGGGCCAGGAACATGCTTTATATCAGTGTGCCTGGAGTGGGGTACTTTTGGCCCTTCCAATCACAGCAGACAACTGTGACAACAATCATATAATCAACTCAGGTAATATTCATCAATAGTAGTATAGAATTATATGAGCAAATATAATTGATTTTTTGGGGTCATTTTTTATTTGTAGTTGGTTTTTACGTAACTTGTGTTAATAATTAACAGTGATTTTAGTTATCCTAACTCTAGGCATCAAATAGCATACCCATCCTCATTATTTTGCTTCTTGGCTCATCATTCTTTCTTCTATAATTAGGTGAATTTTTGTTTTTATAATGTGTCTCTAAAACTCAGTGTAGTTTTCTCCTGTTAGTTGGCAAAGTGAAAAGCTGACAAGGCCTTCTTTGGGGAAACAAAAAAAGCTTGCTAAAGTACATAATAGCCAAAATATACCCATATACTTAAGGTTTCAATTTTTAAACTTTGAATCAGTCACAAAATATTCATTTTACTATTCCCAACTCTCTACCCTATGTAAGTATCCTATGGTAAAAATACAGGTACACTTACATTGTTATTTATCCTGGCAGCGTCAACATTGCTAGTCTGTCTGTCTTATTTTTAATTTTGTTAGCAAGCTGAGAAATCAGCAAGATAGTGGCTATTGAACCCAATAGGGGATATATCTGAGCACTTTTGGTAATATACGTTGTAGTTTCATCTTGAAACTCTTAAATGAAATTTTATTTCAGGATTTGTTTTCACTGTTTCCTCTGTTCTTTTAAATCTCTTACAGCAGAAGGTACAGAAAAACTCTTGGGATAGGCTCAAGTTATCGGAGCATCAATTGTATAAGAAAGTATTTAAATAGATAGTAATTTTGGATGGGTTATTCAAATAAAAAATCAATCATTTCCTGCATTTTTAAATGGTCAGTTAAAGCATTTGTAAGTTAAAATATAAAATAGCAATTTGGCATTTGTTTACTCCTCACAAATATCAAACAGTAAATGTATATTGTTACTTTTTCCCCATAAGTTCAACTTTGTAAAATAAAAAAGAAATTTTTTTAAAGAGATGGGGTCTTGCTTTATCACCTAGGCTAGAATGCAAAGGCACCATCACAGCCCATTGCAGCCTCGAACTCCTGCACTTGAGTAATCCCCTACCTCAGCTTCCTACGTAGATAGGACTACAGATGTGCCCCACCATGTCTGGCTAATTTTAAAATTTTTGTAGAGATGGGGTCTCACTGTGATGGCCAGGCTAGTTATGAACTCCTAGCCTCAAGTCATCCTCCCGCCTTGGCCTTCCAAAGCACAAATAAATATATTTTTAAAAAGATATCTTCTTGAAGTTTTAAGGAATTGATTCTACAAGTGAAATGTATGATGATAAGCTATTTCCTTTTCTTTAGATTAATGGAAGTCAGACTACTGATAATTTCAAAATAGCAATTAATGCTGAAAAATGATCTAAATTATGTTCAAAATACATTTCTTAATTTCTCTGAGTTATGAGAGTGTTTTCTCTGGATCACTTTAACTGGTATCGTGTTCAGTGATTTTTCTGGATCAGAACTTTTATATTTTAACAATTTTTATGGGGAAAAAATCTAAAATATGTATACTCAGAGAGTAATAAACTGAAGGTGATTTACTCTTTTGATGGTAACCCACAGGGGCATTACGTGTGAAAATCAATCATCGTACAGTTTTATAAATTAATGGTAGCCCTTGCCCTGAGTAACACAGACCAGGCTTCCCTGCTTTTATGGCTGTGCTGTCTCCTGTCCTCATCCTCCCCTTTGCTAGACTGCCAGTGTGCTATTTATGAGGTGCCACCTTATTGTAACCTCTGTCTTCATAAGAGCCTGAAACTAGCTCCCGGTGCTCAGGTAATATCAGGATGATGTGCTTTGTGACAGTGTTTTCAACCTAGAGGCTTTGTCATTTACTTCCAGTTCCCAAGTTGGGCTCCTAAATGCTGACCTTGTTGGGAACACTTTACTTGGGAAGAACTAGCAGAATGATCAGATCCTAAAACTTTCCTCCTAGCTCACCTCATCTTCAATCGCTGATTCAAAATTCCTTTTACAGAATTCTAAAACAATAATGGTTCATACTTGGATGGTCCTTATTCTCTCACAGGCACTGTTTTAAGCCCTTTGTATACATCAATCACTGCATCTTCACAATAATTCTTAGGCACAAAGAGGGTAAGTGACTTGCCCACAGGGATATAGAAGCAGCCTGACTGCAAAGCCTATATTCCTACCTACCACGATATATGGGATTCTGGCTGTTGTCCTCTGAGCTTATGAAACTTGAATGCATAGAGGAAGGTGTCTCTGGTAATTAGGTTTCACTGCTGCGACCTCAGGCATAGCCATCTTCCTAAACAACAAGGTCTCTGCCGGCATTTTCTGCTTTCAAATTCTTCCTGTTCCTCCAGTCTGAACTACAGTCGACATCAGCTACCAACAATGATCAAGCATTTTCTTTGTGGCAGGCACCTTTCTGGTATGCTATAAACATCTTAGATCCCTATGATATTGTTGTCCCCATGAAAAGACAGAAGGCTCAAAGATGCTAAGTGGTTTGTTCTAATCACACAGTGATTGGCAGAACCCACACTTTCATTCCTCAAACACCTCAAGGACAAAAAGCCTCCATCATTTTCCATTTGCCTATAGGATAGAAGCCAAATTCCTCACTGGCAGGCAAGGTGCCATGCTATCTTTCCAACCTTATCTCCCGCTGGGCTCCAGCTTGACTCCTCTGTTCCAGACTGGCATGTCTGTGCCCTCTCCCACAACCCGCAGGCTCACTCCCAGCACCCGGCCTTCCATCTGTTGTTCCCACGACTTACAACGTCTTGTTTTCTCCTTTCTGCCTACTCAAATCCTGTTCGGGATAGTTCAGTCTTCCATCTCACACATGGTCTTCCTCCATTAACTGCTTCAGGCCCTACCCGTCCCACTTGTCCCTTGTCCCTACTGTGTGACCCGGTGACTGGGGCATTGATCACACACACAGCTGCACACTTCACCATCAGTTCAGGCCAGCTGACTCAGGGCAGCACATCTGACACAGGGAGCTGAATGTTTTGACTCATATATTATCTCACTTTGCGTATACGGTCAGAGACACCACAGAGAATTTTCCCTGATGCTCTAAGACCTGGGGCAAAAACAGCCTTCCATGGACAAAATACAAGTTAGATGGAATTTATCATCAGTGCCTTCTAATATAGCTTCCCCTCCTCAGAGGCTCTTCCAACACGTGGGGAAACTTGTCTATGTATGTGTTCTCTGCGCTGCCTTCTCTCTTTTCTTTCCAATATGGAAATAATAACAATAAGAACTACAGATATATTACTGTGTGCCAGATAATTTTCTAAGTACTTCACAAGTATTAACTAATTTAGTCTTCCTAGCCACACTTTGAGGTAGGCATTAGCATTACTTTCCCTTTTACCCTCAGAGGGACTGAGTCACAGAGGGTTAAGTAACTTGCCTAAGGTCACACAACTAGGATTCAAAGCTAAGCATTTAATACTATACTGCATCATTGCCAATAAAATAATGTATTAGTTTTTCTCTAATAGTGAAAGTAATGCCTGCTAAGTGTTTTTTTTAAAAAGCAGACAATAAACACAGTAGAAGGAGAGTATTATCCATAATTCTATCACACAGGGAAAATTAAATAACCTACTCAAGCAGCTATAAACATGCACTAGTTTGTAGTTCAACAATGGAACCATACTGTACATCATGGATAGTTTTCTTTTTGTCTTTTAATTCAAAATTTTAAACAGCTTCATTGAAGTACAATTTATGTATCATAAAATTCACTTATTTTAACTATTCAGAAAATTTTAGTAAATTTACAGAGTTTTGCAGCCATTACTATTAATATAAAATAATTTTAGATAATTTCATTACCCCACACAGATGTTTTATACCCATTTGTACTTACACCCAGGTCCCACCCCTAGCCTCTCGCAAGTGTTAATCTATTTTCTTTCTATATTGATTTGCTTATTCTGGACATTTCTTATAAATGGGATCACAGCATAGGTGGTCTTTTGAATCTGGCTTCTTTCATATAGGATAATGTCTTCAAGGTTCACCCATGCTGTAACGTTTATCAGTACTTGATTCCTTTTGATGGCAGAATAATATGCCATTGTATGGCTATACCACATTTTTATTTACTCATTCACCTGTTGATGGGCATTTGGATTGTTTTAAGTAAATAGTGCTATTAGGAATTTTAATGTGTAAGTTTCCACGTGGACATATGTTTTCATTACTCTGAGATACATACCTAGGCATGGAATTGTTGTGTCATATGGTAAGTTTTCCAAAATGGCTACACAATTTTACATTCCCACCAGCAATATATGAGAGTTCTAGTTTCTCCACATCTTAGCAAACACTTGCTATTGTCTATCTTTTTGATTATAGTCATTCTAGTGAGTGTGAAGGAATACCTCATTATGGTTTTGATTTGTAGTTCCCTAATGTCTAGTGATACTGAGCATCTTTCCATGTGCTTATTGAATGTTTTCTTTGGTGAAATGTCTACTCAAATCTTTTGCCCATTTTTTCTTTTCTTCGTGTTTTTTTTTTTTTAAATCAGAGATGGGGTCTTGCTATATTGCCCAGGCTGGTCTCAAATTCCTGGCCTCAAGTGATCCTCCCATCTTGGCCTCCCAAGGTGCTGGGATTATAGGCATGAGCTACCATGCCTGGACACCATTTTTCAATTGGGTTATTTGTCTTTTTATTATTAAATTATAGGAGTCCTTTATATATTCTGGATACAAGTCCTGTGTCAGACATATGATTTCCAAGTATTTTCTAAGTCTGTGGCTTATCTTTTCACCTTTCTAATGGTGTTTTTTGATGCATAAGAGTTTTAAATTTTGATGAAATCTAATTTATCAATTTTTCCCCTTTTATCTCTTGTGCATTTGATGTCATATCAAAGAAGTTTTGCCTAACCATTACATGTTTTAGAACTATTCCCCTCCCCCCACACTCATTAGTATGCCTTGGGCATATTTCTAAGTCAATAAATATAGATCTGCATCATCGTCTTTATGGCCGTGGTTTCTGGAAAGTAGAGAGGGAAGAAGGAGACAACAGGGCCAGGCTACTCAAAATATCCATCACAACTCTGTTCATTCTTGAGGCCTTCCTATCTCCCTTTTCTTCTCCTATCTGGTACCTCCTGTGTGTTTTGTGAATAAAAATTTTATTAGGCTATTAACTTCATCACAACATTTTACCTTTCAATACCTTGGTCACATAGATTCCTAGATCCAAATTTTCTGTGGGCTCAAATCCCTCTTTCATAGATTCTAGTGATGGGATGCTTAGAAGGAACATACATTCCTCTGTCATTTGGGATTTGACAGCTGCTTCTTCCTGCATTTATTTCATTCTCTAAAACTGGGCATTAGGAATGAGTCAGCTCCAGCTTATGTATTAAAATGTAAATATGGAAAAAGAAAATAGTGGATAATAGCAACTGAAATGTGTGTTTTAATGGAAGATTTTAAAGACACGAGATATTCCTGAACAAAATAATGGCTATCATTGAAGAGGTTCCAGAATGGATGTATGGTTGCATCCTGGCACCTGTCAAGATTAGAGCTTCACTGGCTTCGTGGGTAAAGTAGGAGGTACTGTGTAAAGCTTGAAGTTCATTTAGAAATAATTTTCAGAGAACACTAATGGGGAAAATCCACACAAAATCCAGAAAATTCAGGAAAGGGCCTGTGTGAGAGGGGCCTCAGAATTAGAAGTCAAAAGGCAGATTAGAAGATTTAAAAAAAAAAGAAAAATTTCAGAGCTCAGTGCTGAGAACATCCAAATGCTGAAAGAGAGGACCACTAGAGAAGCATTTTGATAGAAGCCAAAAGGGGTGGTCATGTTCCTTTGGAGAACTAATCCCCTAGGTTTGGGACCCAGAATCTGGAAGGTGAACACTGGTGGAAAGCAAGACTCGATTCAAAGTGCATTAAGACCCAACTTGGGGTCTTTAACTTTTTTCACGTGGAAAAGCCACAGCAGGCCCCCCCCTGCTGTGTGCATGGAATATACTGGAAGACTAAGACCCAGAGAGACTAGTTGGAAGCTACTGCAGATTCACACTTGGAGGGAAGAGCCAGGCTGCTCAACCGGGACACGTGGGTGTGTAGGAAGAACAAGTCAGTGGGTGTGTAGGAAGCACAAGTCAGCAGGCCTTAGAGATGGCTTTGCTGTGCAGGTGCAGAGAGCAGATGGACATGGCTAGGGTGGGCATTCAGGATGGGAACTCTGGGAAAGGCTGTTAAGATGATCGAGTGGTTATTTTTTTAGAGGTATAATTACATACAGTAAAATGTACAGATTTGAAGTGTAGGATGATTTCTGGTAAATGTCTACATCCGTTTAACCACCCCCCCAAAAACTTTTTAAAGTCTGAATTTCCCGTGCCTGCGGGGTCGTGAAGCTGCTTCAAAGGCAAGAAGGTGTATGCACCAGAAGTGAGAAGCAACAAGGGCTGGAACTACAAATTGTGAAGTTATCTGGAGCCAGGAGGCAGAAATCTTGTGAGCAAATGAACACAGGTGCAGGAAAGGACAAATGGAGAACAGAAAGTCCCAACCTTTGACATTTTTGGCGCGCTTGAGCCCCACACAGAGAGTATTATTTGCCCATATAAATGCAGAGACTTCTCTCTTCTCAGGCTTACAACCTCATACTTAATTTTCTTAAGAGAGAAATAAACCATTTTCTGAGTTGGCTGCTACCAAGATCTGCTCCACTGAACTTGGAGGATGTGCCTCTTTGCGGGGGGGAGGAGAGCTAGAGGACCCCACAGGGTGGTTTGGACCACTTCCAAGCAGCATGCACAACCCTGCTCTTGACCCGTGGAGCCCAGCCTTCTCGTGCAACATGCTTTGGCAACCCGGTCTCCGCGCGCCTTGGAGAGCTGAGGGGTCACACCATCCCCCAGCCGCTCTACACCTCTCGGTGCGCTTGCAGCGACTCTGCAGAAACGCTCTCGGCGCCCTTGCAATCCGTGCAAGCTTGCACGCGGCTGGAGCGCGGTGGCGGGAGTTGGGGGGCGCTGGGCGTGGCCGCGCTTCCTCGCGCCCTCTCCCGCCCCGGCAGTCCCGGGAACGTTCTGAAAAGTATCCAAAAGTTCTGCGCCGCGCGCGCGCGCCAAAAAAAAAAAAAAAAAAAGGCACAAACATCTCCCCTCCCCCCAACTACTCCAGGCGTGGGGTGTCCCGACCTCGCCACTCTGGCTGCACCTCCGGCTGCAGCGCACACGCTTCCTGCGCCTCCTCCCCGGGAACCTAGCCGTCGGTTGGGTTCTTCCCTCGCAGCCGTCTCCAGACGGCAGAGGTGACCGGAGAGTCCTTCCACTTCTCCTTGGGGCACCATGCCCAACGATGAAGCATTCAGCAAGCCTTCCGCACCGTCGGAGGCCCCTCACGCCCCCGGGGCACCGCCGCAGGGCAAGGCTGGGGGCTTCGGCAAAGCGGCCGGGGCGCTACTGGGAGCAGCCGGAGGTTCGGGTGCTGGGGGCAGCGGAGGAGCCTCCGGCTCCGGGGCGTCGGGCCTGGGCTCGGGGAGCAAGAAGTCCCCGCGGCTGCCCAAGTGTGCGCGCTGCAGGAACCACGGCTACGCGTCGCCGCTGAAGGGCCACAAGCGCTTCTGCATGTGGCGGGACTGCCAGTGCAAGAAGTGCAACCTGATTGCCGAGAGACAGCGCGTGATGGCAGCGCAGGTGAGTGCGGGAGCCTGGGAACCTGGGTTCAGCCCTAGCTTTTTGGATAAAGTCGCTGTGTCATGGCTGTCGCCACGCGGGGCCTGGGGTCTGCAGGGACTCGGCGGTGTTCACCGTCGGCCGCGGCGCGCTCGGGGTCCGGGACTCCCAGCCACGCGACGACGCCAGGCTCCGAGGGTGGGGGGAACGCGTCCGTAGACTTGCCGGCCAAGCAAAGTTGCGGGGTTCGCTCCGCTTGGGGTTCCCCACGATCTCTGTTCGCGCTTCCCAGCGGAGTTGTGGGGTTCGCCTCTGGGGAAGTTTTTGGGATCCCTAACTCCGCCTCAGCAGAGAGTTGCTGGGGTTCCCTCTGCTTAAGGGTCCCTGGGATTCCTGACCCCGCTCTCGGAGCACGGAGTTGGGGGGTTCGCCCCTATGGGAGTCTCCGGGATCCCCGAGTCCGCTCTCCAGCAGATAGTTGGGGGCGTCACTCTGTTGGGGGAGTCTTCACTATCTGCGATCTCTCCAGGGTGAGGGTCGCGGGGTTCGCCTCTAAGGGAATCAATCCCCGGCATGTCTGACCTCGCGCTCCCAGCAGAGAGTTGCGGGGTTCACTCTGCTTGCTGGGAGGGGTGTCCCAACGCTCTCCGATCGCGCCCTCCGAGCTAAGGGTTCGGGATTTGATTTCCTCCGGCGTCTCCACGATCCCTGACTCTGCCTCCCCGCTGAGTTGCGCTTAAGGAGTTTCCTGGAGGGTGCACGAGCGAGCCGCTGGGTGGGGTGAACGGGAGACTTGGCCCAGGCTGCGGCTTACCCGGATAACGGTTGGGAAGCCTTGTTTTTCTAGAAAATTCTCTGCAATGGACGCCCGCGTGGCGTGGTCTTCCCTTGTGCGCTTGGCGCACTTTTGTGTTCGCCCCCACTGGATCGAGGCTGAGCGCCTCAGCCATTTTGAGAACTGGACATTTGCCGTGCCCATCCAAGTTACTCAAGTGCAGATTATTTTGAATATATTTTAAAGCATGCTTAAGGATTTTTAGAAATATGCGCAGGGGGTAAAATGCGCGCGCGGGTTTGAGGTTCTGACGGTCGTTCACGGTTTTTTAAAAAAAGCGTCATAAGTAGGCTAATAATTTTGCATTTTAACGGAATAATGTCGTTAGTATCCTAAAATGATGTTTAGAAGACAGTAATATACATTCTTTCCAGCTAAAAAGTTGTTTCGTTTTCCTAAGGCAGGTTATTAAAAAGAAAAGATACCAAAGAAATATTTGCTAATGTGCTGCTTTTGATTAAGAACGTATAAATATCTTCCATTGAACACGACTGCTCAAATGCCTAAATAAAGATTAAATGCTTTTTATGTATATCGGATTTTTTAAAATGTGCTTTAAATATTTTGGCTGCACAGGTTGTGAGTGCAGTCATGAAGATAGATTTTTTTTTCTTGGTATCTTCATAGATTTTTTTTTTTTTTAGCTTACTCTATGGTGGATGAAAAAAGTACACCGTGTGTAACATTAAAATGCATCACAATAAGCTTGCTGAAAAAAACTTACGGACTTTTAGATTACACTTTTATGCAGGAAAAGATTGTGAACATTTTAGTCATTGGCTTAAACATTTAGTGTGTGAAAGGTATACTCCTCAAAATGTAATAAAAATAATTCCCCTAGTAGGGAAATTAATTTTAATAAACTTTGTTAGTAGAGGGACTAATTTTGAGGTGGCTGTTTGCTATGTTAAAAGCAAAAGCAAGTCAAGGTTACTTTTAGAATGTGAAACTTCAGTGTTTAACACACCATAGGCTTGTTCTGTGCCTTAAGAAAACATAAAAACTTCTTTTTAGTCATTCTAAAATAGTTTGAAATTGGTCTTAGGTATTAAAATATATACATATTAAAATATTTTAAAATAATTGCATTTTTAATCATTTGTCACCCCTTCCCCATGATCTTCAGAGATGTTTGTAAAGATGTCCTTAGTTCACAGAATAGATTATCTGTGCATTTTGGATGTAAGTGTGCATTGACATACCTCAGAGATTTGCAGAGTTTTTTAAACTTCTGGTCAAAGTTATTGATACCATTCCTAAACTTCTTGGTTAATAATAGAAAATAGAAGATTTAAGCTTAATTGTTGAATTTTAATAATTGATTATTTAAAGTTAATTTTTCTAAGAAGAAGAATTTTTTTGGTTATGAGTAAAAGTTCCAAATTAATCAGCTTTCTATGTTTGGACTACAGTTTTCTTGAAACAATATATAAATTGTAGGTGTGTTTTTAACATTTTGATTTCACCTTTTGGCTTGTGTCTGGGCTTCTGAGGTACAGGGACAGGTACTTTTACTTTCTCCTTTCATAATCACCAGTACTGTAGTCAATTTTGAAAAAAAATCTTTTTTTTTTTTGTTACATGTAGTAAGCAAAAATACAATTTATGTTCTTTAAACCTCTTTTTTCAACCTTTAACAATGTTATTTAAAAGAAGATAAATTGAAGAGGGACCATGAGGAGTTTCTTAGGTAAGGTCAGGTCCTCTCCAGTCCCCAGTTCTGGCTCTCCCTCCCTCCTGCCTGGAATGTCACACACCTGTCCTCTCCTTTTGTCATCCAGGAACTTCAACACCAAATTCCTTCCCCCCACTGCCTCTCTACATACTCTGTCCCACTCTGGGAAACAGGGCTCTGTAGGCTTTCCTAAGCAGCCCCTGCCTTACTTGCCCACCCTGTTCCAGATTGTTCCACCTCTTCATCCTTGCCGGTCCAAGTCCTACTCATCCTGTTCTTCGATGCTCTGTTCAAATACTACCTCTGGCTGATTCCTACATTATAAAGATATTTCCATCTCTGAATTTCTTCTGTAGGATTGGTATGTACCTCTCTCATGGTGTTTATTACATTTTGTCTTGTGTTGTAGTTGCATGTTTGCTTGCCTCCAATTTCTCCTTTTAAACAGTAATTTAGGATCTAATCTAATCTCACTGCTCCCTGTTCTTAATACCATGGTCTTTTACATACTTGGGGAATGAGGAGTGATCCCATTCTCCTTCTTTCCTAATCTATAATCTATCAATGCTGGTGACTTTTTCTACTCTTCAGATTGAACTCCTGCTTGGCTGACTCTACAGTTTTACCTTCTCTTCCCTAGCCAACCTTATTGCCTGATGCTCTACACACTCATTTGTTTAACAAGTTTTCCTTTCCCCTTTTCCCTTCCCCCTTCCCCTTTCCTTTTTCCTTTCCTTTCCTTTCCTTTGCCTCAAACTCATGCACTCAAGTGATCCTCCTGCCTCAGCTTCCCAAGTAGCTAGGACTACAGGTGCATGCCACCACACCCAGCTAATTTTCTGTTTTTTTTTTTTTTTTTTTTTAGAGATGGGGTCTTGCTCTGTTGTCCAAGCTGGTCTCAAACTCCTGGAGTCAGTCAATCGTCCTGCCTCACCCTCCTAAAGTGCTAGGGTTACAGGTGTGAGCCACCATACTGGGCCCTAACAAGCAGTTTTTGAGCACCTACTGTGGGCCAAGTACTCAGGCTCTAAACTGTTTTTCAGCTTTGACTGCACATCATAGTTACCTGAGTGGCTTTAAAAGAAATTGGAGATTTGCAGACCTTACCCCCAGAGCTAGTGAATCACAGTATCAGGGTGGGCAGGGCTTTCTGTGGCTTTGGTAAAGCTGTGCATGTGATTCTGGAGTGCTGGAGGATGACCTGTTGTCCTGTCTTCCAGGTGGCCCTGAGGAGGCAGCAGGCCCAGGAGGAGGAATTGGGCATCAGCCACCCCATCCCGCTGCCCAGTGCAGCCGAGATACTTGTCAAGAGAGAGAACAATGGCAGCAACCCGTGTCTCATGACTGAGAACAGCAGCCCCTCTCAGCCACCGGCCAATACCCCGACCACTGCAGCATCAGGTAACCTGGGGGGCTTGGGGTTCACATCCAGACCAGGCACGAGGGAAGAAGGGCTGCCTCTGCATGAGCCATGTATAACATGCAGGGCTTAGAGGATTTTCTTAAAGGGCTCTCCCTCTGAAGGTCTGTTTTTGGCTGCCTCACAAAGGAGGTGGCCATGAATTCTAGAGATGGAGGTTGAACAGCTTCCCTTTCCTGTTGATAATTAGTCAAGAGTGAATCTGGACAGAGTCAGAATCACAGAATGTCAGAGAGAAGTGAGATTATTCCAATTTTATCTGGGTCCACCCTTCCATTTTTGGGTCATCTTGATAGAAGCTAAAGATCCTGGTTTGTTAGAACTGGAAGTTAATTTCTCCAGCCAGGACTGCATCCTTTTGGGGAAAGTGTCTGAAAAGGCCGAATCCTGGGTGTCAAATTTGAATGAATGCTGGGAAGTGACGCAGAAAGGCATACCACATTGGCTTGAGTTCTCTCCTGTGTGTGCTAAGCACTGCCCCAGGTGCTGTATGTGTGCTAATTCGTACCATTTCATTCTCAGAGTAACTCTGTAAGGTAGGAGTTATCAATCCTTCTTTACACGTGTGAAAACTGAGGTATAGGAAGTTAAATGACCAGCCAAGTTTACTGAACTAGAAAGTATCTGCATCAGTCCATCTGCCTCCCGAGCTCACTGTTCTTACTGCACTGGGTCTCCAAATTACCTAGAGAATCACAGTGGTCTAGGGCTACGCTGTCCAATATGGAAGTGGCTAGCCACAGGTGACTGTTTAAATATAAATTGATTAGTGAAATCAAATGAAAGCATTCATTTCCTCTGTTGTACCAGCCACATTTCACATGCTTGATAGGCACATATAGCTAAGGGCTACCATATTGGATAATCATCTCTGTCTCTCAGAAAGTTTCATTTGATGACAGGAGCTCTAGGACATCCACCAAATGAAGATCTGTACAATCTGTTGTTTCTGGCAATTAAATATACATGCTTCAATTCACAGAATGTCTGTAAAGGCTGCTAAGCTCCATAAAATACAGTCTTGCAGTGTGGTTACCACCTTGACTAAGCTTTCAGGAGTTACTCAGTTTTCTGGGCTTAACCACTTGGCTAAAGTTGCTCAACTGCATGTCATTAGCTAGTCTTGCAACTTTGGACAGGTCATTTAAGCTCTCTGGGCCTTTTGTTTCCTCTTCTCAAAAATAAGGGAGAGGGTTCCTGAGGGTCTTGCAGAACCCGAATCTTGGCCATTATAAAGAAAGAGAGTAAGCAGGCACTAAAGAAAGCAGGTAGGTAGGTACGTCTGTGTGTGTTACTGGAGCTGTGGATTCAGTAATTAACAAAAGGCAAGGTACTTTTCTGTTTTCTTTTTTTGGACTAGTTGCTCATAGTATATGTTTACAACAGTTTCCAAACTTTTCTTTTCGTAGGAAGGAAGGAGTATATCAGAAATAGGATATTTACACTTAGAAATTTTAAGATGTGTCCGAGGCTTAGTGACCAAATAATATGGGTGGCTTGAGCTATAGGGCTGAGGTGAGAACTGTGGATGTTTCACATGAGTAAAGAGGGGGTCCCAGTGCTAGCTTTTACATAGAGGGGTAACTCACTTGAATATTCACACACATCTTATGAGGTAGGAATCACTTTCACCATTTACA
This sequence comes from Varecia variegata, assembly GCA_028533085.1. Lineage (NCBI taxonomy): Eukaryota > Metazoa > Chordata > Mammalia > Primates > Lemuridae > Varecia > Varecia variegata. Next base: position 74,455,846 of record CM052443.1, read on the forward strand.
GATAAGGAAACCAAGGTTTAGTAAGTGGTAGGGAAACTGCTGCAGAAAAAGTTGTGCTGAGGTGAGTCCATTCCAGGCCTGTCCGTCCCCAGAGCCCTTGGATTTTCCATCCTACTTGCCTGGGAGGAGAGGCTGAGGGGTCAGTTGCCATGTTTCCTTAGGGAATGGACAATTTTGATTGCTTAGAGCCTGTGGTCTAATCTTCAGAGGGATTTAGGGCTAATGGGCAAATAGAAACAATGTTAGGGGCAAAATTCTCTGCCATTCTCCCTTGGCTCAGAAGGCTGCAGACACTGGTTTCCAGGGGAAGTAAACTTGGAAAGGCCCATGAGGGGTCAGTGTCAATGCTGGGCATTGTGTAGGGCACCAGGGATGGACTCAGGGTCTTGCCTGACGTCCTTCAGTCCACTTTGGTGGAAGGGATGTATCACGCACGTCACAGTTTGACTGTATGGCCCAAGATAGTGCAGCTTTAGAGTAGGACTTCAGGCTCCACAGAGTTCAGAATGACAAAGAACTTCTCCCAGGGGATTGCAGAGTGGCCAGAGCATTGATAGGGAAAGTTACAAAAAGAAGCAGCCAGGGGAGCAAGACAGAGGGTTCAGGGTCAAGGAGGATGTAACCAGATTCCCTTCTTTGTCTCTGGAGCCAACAGCCCTTGGAGTCACTCTGGAGTCCTGAACCAGCACTCAAAGGCAAGGGGAATGTCGAAGCCAAGAGTGTGTTGTGCTCATTTGCTCTGGGAGGCTTTGCCTTTCAAAGGAAGATGGACTGTCCCCCAGCCAGCTATTGTCTGTGGGGCAGGAGCCACAGATCAGCATTGTTCACGGGACTTCTGTTCAACCTCCTGGGTGGGGATTGAGACCATCCTGACTGAGTTAGGATGTGAGCAAGAGGGAGACAGAAATGTTCATGGGACCTGTTCAACCTCCTGGGTGGGGATTGAGACCATCCCGACTGAGTTAGGATGTGAGCAAGAGGGAGACAGAAATGCCAGTAGAATGAAAATACACACACAGAGAGAGAGAGAGAGAGAGAGAGAGAGAGAGGGAGGGAGGGACAGTGGAGGAGAGAGAGAAAACCACAAACTGACCAAAGAGAGTCCCGAAGCTTTTATGCAACAGGTGGAGCCCAGCTTCTTTAGATAGCCTGCTACTAACAAATATACAGCTTATATTAAGTTTTCAGAGGTTGAATTTATTTCAAATGACATTGTGAATGGTAAATATTTATAGTAGAGTACAAAGTGTATTCAATGAAAGATAATTGTTCTTCCCACCCCAACCTGCAGTTCTCTTCGTTATTCCAGGATTACTTGCTGCATGTACAGGCTTGTGTGTCTCTTTATCCTTCTCATATATGTGTAATATTCACATATTTAATATAAAGAGAATGTATTGTTCCCATTCATATAATTAGCTTTTTTCCCCATGTAATACAGCTTGGAATTTTTACTAGCATAGAATTCCATTATATAGATGTGGAAGGCCAGGATTTGAAATTATTTAGTGAGATGTGAAAGTTGTAGGAGTTGCCTACCAACCTGGCTCACCTGGAAGCAAGTTGCTGACCCTTTCCTTTCTAATCTTTCCTAATATCTGATGCCTGGTGTCCACTGGACCAGTAGGGTGGTGAAATTTAGTAGATTTTTATGTCCTTGAACTTTCTTAGTTATATCCTTTGGGTCCTAAAAATGGCAAAAGTGAGAGTGAGAAATGCTCAAGAATTATTCCTGAGATTATCAGCAGAATTGTAAGGACACGTAGAAGGAAATTGGATTTACCGAGCTGTTTGTTTTCATTTATTGAAGAACTGATCCTCTGTGTAGGATATGTAAGTTAGAGGAAAGTCTCTACAATGCTTAACCAAAGGTAGGTTAAAATGGACCAAAAGATTGAACAATATTCCTCAAATAATGGGCATAAAAGATTTTTGTTGTTTTCTTCTATGATTGTGGGTGTTATGTGGAAAGAAATAGCCTTTTGAAGAAATTCTCTGTTCATTACTGTTTCTTGTACTAGCAGGATTAGATGTTAGCAGGTACACTGTTGATTAGCAAAGTTTCTTTTCAGCTGCTTTTGGAGATTCCAAAAAAAATGAGGTGAGTGTTTTTGGCTGTAAATGACAATAAATTAATAACAATTTCAGCATTTTCTCTATGGTTTCTTTTTTTTGAGACAGGGTTTTGCTCTGTCATCTAGGCTGGAGTGCAGTGGCATCATCATAGCTCATTGCAGCCTCCAACTCCTGGGCTCAGTCCTCCTGCCTCATCCTCCCTAGCAGCTGGGACTACAGGCACACACCACTGTGCCTGGTTAATTTTTGTGTGTATAGATACGGGGTCTTGCTGTTGCCTAGGCTGGTTTCGGAACTATTGGCCTCAAGCCATCCTCCTGCCTCGGCCTCCCAAATTGCTGGGATTATAGGCGTGAGCCACTAGAGCCACTAGGCCTAGCCTCATTTAAACAATTTTTATCATAAATTGTACTTTTTTATTTCAAAAATTATCAGCTGCCTTTTTTTTTTTTTTCAAATCTCAGGCATTCTTTGTCTTGTAAATTTGGGCTCCTCTTTGTTTTATTTTATATTCTACTTTTCCTTCAACCTCCTGTGTGCCCTATGTAGAATACTGTCTTACCCAGTACTTATGCTAATGTCTGCATAGTTCTTTGCCTCTCCTTTTCTATGCAGAAAGTGTCAGATGAAGGCTTGCATTGTAGATAACTTGGTGCTGCATGTGTGCCCTTTGTAAGGACCTGAATGTTATCTCCTTCGGGGCCCTCCCTTCTGGAGCACCCTGGACTTCCATCCACACTCATTCACCCTCCCCGGATCAAACTACCTCCAGCCTTCTCTGGCCTCCTCCCGCAGCTCCAGCCTCTCCTGTGGCCCATGGCCCGGTTTTAGTGCCTTTCACTGACGAGTCAGGTTTGTGCCAAATATTGGAGGGGCCCCTCCCTCACTTCTCTTCTGTAGCAGTATTTCCACTTGGAGAGCATGCAGTGAAAGAGAGCACATGTCAGTAGCAGAGCACATTTCATTGTATGTCTGAGAGCTTAAATGCTTTATAAACATGAAATTTGGTCTTTCAAAATGGAGTAGTGTCCCTATTCAGGAGTTGTCATGAGTAAGAGATACGGCTGATGAATTAACAGTTGAAGGTATTGAGTTATTTAAATCAAAAACAAATTTTTAGGGCAGTTTTAGGTTTACAGAAAAATTGAGTGGGAGGTATGGAGATTTCGCACATACCCCCTGTCCCCACACATGCATAGCCTCCCCCTTTATCAACATGCCCCACCAGGGTGGTACGTTGGTTAGAATTGGTGAACCCACATTGTCAGATCATCATCACCCAGAGTCCATAGCCTGCAGTAGGGTTCACTCTTGTTGATGTACTTTTGATGAGCTTGGACAAATGTATAATGACACGTTCTTGCCATTATGGTATCATGTAGAGTATTTCCGCTGCCCTAGAAATCCTCTGTGGGGTGATTTAAATTTAAAATAACATTTCAGCTTTTATCTTTTGTAACATTATAAAGAAGGAAGCACTTCATTGAAATGAACAATAAAAATATTTTAGATAAATTCAATTGGGAATTTATTTTTGAAAGATTCTGGCCACTTAGGTGAGCTCCGTTTGGTTGTAGACAGAGCTCTCAATTGCAAGTAGAATAGGAAATGAGATTAGGTTTTTAAAAGTCTTCAAATAAAAACATTCCCAAATTTTACTTTCAGAGTCAAAGAAATTTCCAGGATTTCCAGTGAAATAAAACTCCTAAACCAAAGCAATAGTTGCAAGCTTGGATGAAAGAAAATATTTCAGATTAATGGGACTGATTTTTTTTTTTTT
>CM052443.1:74460201-74639707 GCA_028533085.1 Varecia variegata
ACTGCTTCTTGACCTCTTGGGGTTCCTTTTTACAGTTGTCATAAGCAACAATGAAAGTGCATGTCAGCATTTTTGTCTCAGCCTGAAGGTGTCTTACTTTTCACCTGATTAAAAAAAAATTTAATCCAAGGTGAGAAAATTTTTTGAGTACCTTGTGAAAATTCACAGAAATATTGATCCCTGTTGCTGACCCAAATTACATTTCAAACCAAGTTTACTCTAGTCTCTTACATCTGTAGGCAAGCTTCACAATTGCTAATCTGGTTTTATTGTAAGTATATTCAGATAACACTGAACATACTTTCCAGAAAAAATGCACAAGAAACTCTTAAAGTAGACTATAAATGCTGGCTTGTTGTCAAAAGAAAATACTGATTCAGTAATAGCAGATTTTCTGAAGTTTATTGGCAGTGAGAGTTCTTAGATCCTGCTTCAGCCATCCAATGTCAGTTCAATTCAGTGTATACCAACAGATGACTTTCAGTATTGATTTCAGTATTTACAACACTACTTATTTTTTCACCACTCCTTAACTCTTTTCCTGAGGTTTTAAGTTTTAACGAAAGTATATAGGATATGTATTAATTCAGTGAAACAGATTGGATTCATCAAATACAAATAAATGTTTGCTGAACTGAATTGAATTCATCTCTGCTGATGAGTCTGTTGTCTGAACAAGATGATTTCCCTTCCTCCTTCCCTTTCTTCTGTTTTTCCATTTTATTTATTCATTCATTTCAACAAATATTCATTGTGTGGCTGCATTGGGCCGGATCCTATTCTAGATCCGGGGAATATAGCAGTGCATAAAACATGTGTCTCTCATGCATCTTATATTTGCAGGGTGGAGGAGACAGTTGATGAACAAGTAAATCAATAAATAAACAAAATATTTTCAGAAAGTGGTGTTATGAAGAAAAACAAAGTGATATGATGGATGTGACCAAGGAGACAGTGGCTGTTTGAAATAGGGTGGTCAAAGAAAGAGATTAAATTGGAGCTAGTCCTGAATGATAATGAGCCATTCCTGTAAGATCTGGGGGAAGAAGAATCCAGGGGGAAGGAGCAGCAAGCTTAGGCCACTGAAAACAGGCAGGTGGCCGGTGTGCTGGAGTGCTGTGAGCACGGGGTGACATCAGTAGGGCAGTGTCTTCTAGGGCTGTGTAGGTCATGAAAAGAGTTGGGATTTTACAATGAGTGCTGTGGTATGTCATTGGAGTGTCGAAGCGGTAAATGGCGTGATCTGGTTTACTTTGTTGAAGGAGCCCTCTGCTGCCATGTGGAGTGTGGTTTGAAGGAGTCTAGTGAAAGCAGAGAGGGATGCAAAAGCTGTGCCATCGCCCAGGCGAAGGCGATTGCTGCTTGGACTGTGGGGAGTGGCTACAGAGATGGAAAGAAAGGGTGGGACAGGAAGTCTGTTTTGGAGGTAAATTTATGTGTAATTTTGGTAGATACTGTCAGTGATGGTCCCTTCTGAGAGCAGCTGCCACAGCATTGCCAGTACTAGGTTGTCATTGGGGTTTTACCACCTAAAGGTGAGGAGCTGTCCGTCAGAGTGGTCAGCAGTATAATGGCCCCCAAAAGAAGCCCGTGCTTCCCTGGAGCTTGTCAATATGTTACTTTACGTGGCAGAAGGGACTTGGCACATGAGATGCAGTCAGGGATCTAGAGATGAGGAGATGGTCCTGGCCTTTCCAGGTGGGCCCAATCTAATGGCATGAATCCTCAACAGTGGGGGATGTTTTCCCAGCTGCCTCCAGAGGTGCCGTGACAGGAGATGAATTAGTTTCCAAGCTGGAGAGACTTGAACTGCTGTTGTTGGTTTTGAAGATGGAGGAAAGGAGCCCCTGAACCAAAGAATATAAGTCTCTAGAGGCTTGGAACAGACCTCAGCTGACAGCGAGGAAATGGGAGCTCAGTCTTCCAGACACAGATGGAACTGAACTCAGATGACTACCTGATTGAGCAAAGAAACGGTCTCCCCTAGAGCCACCAGAAAGGAATGCAGTCCTGCAGATGCCTTTAGAGACACCCTTGTCAGACTTTGGACCCACAGAACTGGAAGATAATGAATTTGTGTTGTTTAAGCCACTCAATTTGTGGTAATTTGTTAACACAGTGAAAGATAACTAATGCAACTGGTTTAGTTTACAATGCACATTTCCCTTGTTAGTGAGGTTGAACTTCTTTTCATATGTTTGAGGGCCTTAGTATTTTATTCTGTGAACCATCTGTGCACGTCCTTTGCCCATTCTCTATTGAGCCCTCCCCTCGACATTGGAAAGTTCCGTACTTCTTATGGGGATTGGCTCTCTGTGATGTGAGTTGCAATCTTCCCCCACTACTTGGTATTTCAAACTGTGAAGCTATATGAGACTGGCTGGGGGTAGACACAAAGCTGAGGAGAGCCCTACGCCTGAGTCCTGGTCACCACACTCTTTGGAGGACAAGCAGAGGAGCAGAAGCCTGCAGCTCTTCTAGTTCCTATTAGTAGGCCATCGGCCAGGCCAAATGAAAATGGCTGCAGAATGGCTAAGCCAGTGTGTTCTTTGTATTCTTCCAACTTCAACTCCTCTGTTCAGTTTCAGCCATAAGCAGGAAGTCTCAAGTTAAGCTAAAGGCCCCAATGACCAAACCATTTCACAGTCATGGTCTAGAAGTTTCATTGTTATTATTCATTGCTTAATAAACTACGGTATAGCCATGACTGAGGAATGGGGGGCTAGACTGTCTAGTCAGATAGTCTGGTTTCTAGAGACGAATCTTATTCTTACCAATATGGTCAGTTTGCATGAAATTAGAATGCATATTACTCTTCAGCTATCTCGAAGTCATTTTACTCTCCGCATTGATGTGGAACGAGTGTTATCATTATTACTACGTGGCAGTGCCAGGTCTCCCCGGAGAGAATGGTATATGGTAGTGGAAGCTTGATCAAAGGTCTGCATGATTGAAGACACCAGCGAAAAGAGATGTGCTGTTATCTTGATAACTTTCTATTTGGGAGGAAGCTCCACCTCTTTGAAAAGACCTAAGATCTAGAGTCAAAAAGCCTGTCTCAGTTTCTTACCACTTTTCTGATTTGAGACAGTTCATTTAATTTTTTTTTTGTCTATTTCTTCATTTGTGAAATGGATAAAATACTATCTGTCTGGTATATCTTGAAGAGTTTTTATAGTGCTCATCTTTTTCATGAGATATTTATGGTGCTTAATTTTTTCATAAAATACAAGATATTTATGAAAAAGTTATTTGTAAACTGATAAGTACGTAATATGTCATAGAACTCATGTTTCAGACAGTAATAGGAGGAGCAGATGAATGAGCCTGGTTGTGATCTACCCTATAGCCATAAACTGGGTTTTGCAAAAATGAAGCTGATGAACTTCATTGGTCTGATACACTGAGAATACCATCATTGGGTGAGGGTTATGTAACCTGTCACATTTCCCTATACCTCCAGCTGCCAGGAATCCCAGCGGTACATCTTAATACTCAAACACAGTAAATGTATTATGCCCGCATGTTAGAATATAGGTATTCCTTCTTCTTTTCGTGACCTTGCTTTTCTTTTTCTGTTTTGTTGACTTTACTGATAGATGTCTTCAGTATTAGCCATCTGTTATCCTTTCTAAAGAATGAGGAGTGTTGTATAACCACACAGATGCTCAGGAGTCTGACATTGGGAAACTACCTTCCACAAAATAGGTAACGCACCATCCGTACACATTTAGAAGCCATCAGGACATGCATATCAGATTAAGAAATGGGGGGTGTCAGCACTGACCTGTTGGGGAGCAAAGGAATGTCCTAACATTTCAGACACTTTGACATTGCCACCTTCAAGAAGAAATGTGGGAAAGCTGAACTAGGTGTGTCTTACTCTTGTCCACTGTGAAAGGGACTCATTTACCTGGTGATGAAGATAGTATTTTTATGTGTCTAGTTTTACAGATTTTCCTTTTTAAAAACACTCCCAAAGCCATGTTTATTTGAAAATAAACAGTGCCAGATTTTTCATTAGGGACAAAACGGAAAGCAAGAAGGGAGTCTCAAGGACACTGTTTGGCTAATACACTGATGCCGGGTACAGTGGATGGGTAAGGAATTAACAAGAATAAGAAACGTGTGTATATTGTGCATAATTCCTCATTAGCAAGTTTGAGACGTACGTGAGACTGTCCCACAGCATCCCAGCCCAGGAGTCGCTATCTTGTAGAGCTCCAAGCATTCTACTTGATGAGGGTGGCGTTAGCACTCTCTCTCTTATCACTCGCCCTCTCAATTTTTATCTGGGAGATGGAATTATGAGTTACAGGAGAAAAGGAGTAAGAGGCACATCAAAGAATTTTTTTTGTGGCTTTGAATAAGGGCCCTTATTGGTCTAGGGTTGTTAGCTTTGGGTGTGCTGTTTTCATCATGAAGCACCTGGGGTTTGTTTTTCTCTAAAAGATGTAGATAAACTAGAGAGAATCCAGGGGAAGGGCAACAAAAATGATGTATGACTTGGAGAGAAGGAGAATAACAGTCTATAAATATTTGAAAGGTAATATAAAAGAGGGAGAGAGATTATTTACAGCAGTGGAGAGGAGTTTGACAGGGAACAAAAGCTTGCATCTAGGAGCAGGGGGAAATTGGGTAGGACTGAAAAAAAACAAAACAAAACAAAGTGTAATAAGGGTGATTAAGCAGAGAAATGTAATTCTCACATTAGTTCGTGTTGCCAGGAGCCAGAATGGCCGGAAGAAGGGGCGTTTGTTATCAAATTGAGGATCCAGGCAGGCCTGTGAACCGTGTTTTCCTAGTGCCTCTCTGTGAGGTTAGAAGAGCAGGCAGTGCTTTATTCTTGCACCCAAGCATGTAGTTTGCTTAATTTCCAACTCTTCGGCGTTAACGTTTTCATAGGTGCTGGTAATAATTATAATCCCGACAAGCTGTCATTTACTGAGTGTCTGCCTCGTGGTGGGTATTGTCGTAACTGCTTTGTTATTTATATTCTTGTCTAATCTGTATAGACAAGCAGCTCTGTAAATAGGAACTATTTTTTTCCAATTATAAGGAAATTGAGGTTCGGTAACTTGCTGAAGAGCCCAGGAGTATTGAGTGATGGAGTTGGGATTCAAACCCAGGTGTGTGACCCACAGCTCCCTCTCGTGCCCTGCCTTGGGCACCACTACCCCGTCCTTGCAATCGTGATGACAGAAATTGGGACTCACCAGGTGGCCAGGTAAACAGTCTGTATCCAGGTACATGGGTAACTAAAATAGTTAATGTCCAGGGATCCCTTTGCTTTCTTTTTTTCCCCTTTCTTTAGATATATTTTCTCAATATTACTAAGTGCTGTGTTATTAATATATTACATTTTCTCATTCTGTAAATTCAGTTACACCATAGGCTTTTCATCATCTTCGTAGTTGTGTGGTGATCTATACAATCTTCTTTAGGAAAGAAAAAGTTTTATAAGGCAGGTATTATCCTGGATCTTACATGCTAGTTGTAATGGGGATCCCTTTGCTGTATTCTGTGCTTTCCTTGGCTTTCTGTCTCTGAAATTTATAACATCCAGTGTATTGATGATTGCTATAGAAAAGAACAGAACGCACAGAATTCATTACTCAGAATAAAAGCGAAGAGCTGGGTGTCTGGGTTTTCATGTCGTTGCAAAAAGTTACCACACCCGGAATCAGAAGGCCTGGGTTTAATTCAGACTCTAGCTACTACTTTCTAAGCACTGCCAGCTCCTCTTGTCTGGGGGAATCATAGTCCCTGGTTTCTCTAAACTTCATAGGGTTTTTGTGGATAGCAACTGAAAGAATATATGTAAAGTGCTGTTTATGGATTGCAAAGTATTATGTATAAATATGTAAATTATATACATGTAAAATACATAAATTATATAAATGGAAGATATTAAGGTTAAAAGTTAGCATCATTTGTATTAGCAGCTCTTTCTTAGTGTAGCTCCTCTTGGTAAAAATCCCATATAGTTAGGAATGGCTGAACTTTTAGGGAAGTTGACATCATTCAAAGGGCAGTATCAGGTTTTTATTAGGGGCAGAACAGAAAGTGCCCAGTGAGTTTTAATGATACTATTCTGCTAACACCACAGTCTTTGTTCCTTCCTCCCCTTTAACTATGGTGGCATGCCATGAAAACCATGCTTAATCTAGTCAGAGGTGGATGACATGGAAATCCAAAACCTGGCTCAAGGCCCTGGCATTTTTCATCTACAGTTTTCAATTTGCCAGTCCTGCTTGCTGGTCTCCATAGGAATGGCTTTCCCTTTGGAGTTGTGTGCCTTTTTAAAATAAAAGAGCTTTTTTGATTGCTGCCTCTGTGCTGTTGCTCCCAGTAGTAGTCCCTAGTGAATTCCTCTCCAGAGCCATCCCTAGATTACTTTGACTGTAAACTGTAATGATTTCACTCTGGCCATATTTCTCCCAAGGTCTCCTATCTCCGTTACTTGTAAGGCTACTCCTCCCCTCTCTTGCTCTCTTTGATCTGTTATAATTGGCTTAAAACTCTCTATATTTAATCTGCAGTGACTTTGTTTCTCCTCCCTATTTTTGCTTTTTCAGTCCCTGAGAATTTAATAATCTGTTTCTCATTATTTTCTAATTTTTCTTAAGTTGTCACATTCTCTGTGGCACTATTAATAGTCTTTTCTCCTTGTCTCACCGTTTGCTTTATTTTAGCTATTAATGCAAATCTGCATTGTGTCTGTATTTTGTCTGGTGATAAACAAAGTCCTACATATTCTGTGGAACTGGTGGGCTTACTAGTTACGGACACAGCTGAACCCAGAGACACCTGTATGTATATGTATGATAATGTTGTGAGAAAATGGCCCTGGGGGGTAAACAGTTGAGCACCCAGTTTGTATTGAATAAATGAATTTGAATAAGTGAACGAGTTTGTTGAGTTTTCAGAGCTTTTTCTCACAAGTTGTCCTTTCTGGGGCAAACTACTGTGATTACTCAACATGTAAGAAAGAAGAGCTCTGTTACCTCTTCTGTGGTCGACATTTTGGTGCATCCTTCCTGTGACAGCATCCATGATAATCTTGTCACCAAGCCAGCTCTTCAGCTCTGAAATCCTGTCAGCCATAGCAATGAAGTCTCCTCTCAGAAGATAAAGCTTTCTGCCACTTTTCTGGTCCCTGTGTGGTCCAGGAATGAACCCCCAGTGAGTCATGAGGCTCTGCCTATTTTGTTGTTTAGTCTTAGGACCCCAAGTTGTTCATATTCTTTTTGACTTGTTACAGGCTTTTTAAACTTGAGTTCATGATGGGCTTCAGGAGGTGTCTGAAGTCTTAAATCGGCATTTCTCTTAGAGGATGATCTAGCACTTTCATCTGATTGTTCGAAGAGTCTGTGACATAGAAATATTAATATTAAGAACTGCTTTAAGTTTAAACCAATAGCCCTTTTCCAAGAAACACCATTTCTCATCTTACTGTATTTCCTTCAACTCTTTGTGCCTATTTGCCTTTTCAAAATCAATTTCTGAATAAGTAGAAAGCAGAAATTCTGTTATTTGGTGTACTTCTAAAAATCGCAGTGTGACTTGCTGGATATGGTGGGTGGCTCGAACCTGTAATCCCAGCACTTTAGAAGGCTGAGGCGGGAGGATCACTTGAGGCCAGGAAGTAGAGGCCAACCTGGAAAACATAGCTAGACCCCGTCTTTACAAAAACACAAAACAATTAAAAAAATTAGTCGGGTGTTGGGGTGCACACCTGTAGTCCTGGCTACTTGGGAGGCTGAGGCAGGAGGATCGCTTGAGCCCAGGAGTTCAAGGCTGCAGTGAGCCATGATTGTGCCACTGCACTCCAGCCTGGGTGACAGAGTGAGACCTTGTCTCCAAAAAATAAAAAACCAGCTTATTGAGGTATAATTTATATATCATAAAATTCATATCTTAAAGTGGTGTTTAATATATTTATAGAGTTGGCCAGACAGCACAATAATCAAATTCTACTAATAAAACAATTTCACACCTCTCCCCTCCAAACCCATACCCATTAGCAGTTACTCCCCATTTCCCCCTTCTAGCCTCTAGCAACCACTAATCTACTTTCTATCTGTATAGATTTGCCTATTCTGGACATTTCATATAAGTGGAATCATATAGTATGGGACCTCTTGTGTCTAACTTCTTTTACTTTGCATGTCTTTGAGGCTCATCCATGTTGTAGCATGTATCAATACTTCATTCCTTTTTGTTATTAATATTTCTTTGTATGAATATACAATACTCCGTTTATTCATAAGTTAATGGAGAATATTCATGGACAAGTTTCTGTTTAAATGTATGTTTTATTCTTTTGGGTATATACCTGAAAGTGGAATTGCTGGGTCATATGGTAACTCTGTCTTTGACATTTTGAGGGACTACTAGACTGTTTTTCAAAAGTGGCTGTACTGTTTTACATTTCTACTAGCAATGGAAATGGAGCGCTCAATAATTTCTTCTCATCCATGGCAACACTTGTTATCTACCTTTCTGATTATAGCCATCTGTATTAGGGTTCTCTAGATAGATAGAACCAAAACGTACATATATAGTGAGAGAGAGAAAGAAAGAGAGAGGAGAGAAGGAGTTTATTAAGGGAATTGGCTCACACAGTGATTATTGAGAAGTCCTATAACAGGCCGTCTGCAAGCTGGAGACCCTGGGTTGCTGGTAGCAGCTCAATCCAAGTCCCAAAGCCTCAGAACCATGAAGCCAATGGTGTAACTTTCAGTTTGAGGTTATAGGGAGGCCTGAGAACCCAGGAGGTCTCTGGTGTAGGTCCTGGAGTCCAGCAGGTCCTGGAGTTCTGATGTCCAAGGGGGACAGCGGAAGGAGTGTATGTTCCAGCTGCTTGAGAGAGCAGAAATTGCCTTTTGGTTCTATCCAGGCCACCAGCTGATTGGATGGTGCCCACCCACATTGAGGGCAGACCTGCCCCACTCAGTCCACTGACTCACGCCAGTCTCCTCTGGAAACACCTTCACAGTCAACTTGACACCTAAAACTAACCATTACATCATCCTAGTGGGTGTGAAATGGCGTCACATTGTGATTTGATTTGCCTTTCGCTGTTGGCTAGTGATGTTGAGCATTCTCATGTGTTCATTGGCCATATGTATATTTTGTTTGGAGAAAATTGCTATTCAAATCCTTTGCCCATTTTTAAGTTGAGGCTTTTTTTTTTGTCTTTTTATTTTTGAGTTTTTAAACAATTCTGTAAACATTTAATGTCCTCAGGAATGGCTCTGTCCTGTGAGGGAGGATTGGTACCAGGTTCTGTGCTGTGTGCTTTAACATATGCCAACTTGTTCAGGCAAACTGAGCAAGTGAAATAAAGGAGAGGGAGCACATCGGCTTGGCAGTGGAAGCAGTGGAAAAGGTAAGGTGAAAGGAAGCAGGAACCTGTTAATAAATGGGGGAATGGTCAGGTGCAATGGCTCACATCTGTAATTCCCAGCACTTTGGGAGGCTGAGGCTGGAGGATCGCTTGAGGCCAGGGGTTCAAGACCAGCCTGGACAACTTACTGAGATCCCCTCTCTACAAAAAATAAAAAAATTAGCCGGGTGCGGTGGTGCATGTTTGTAGTCCTGACCTAGCTACTTGGAAGGCTGAGACAAGAGGATAGCTTGAGCCCAGGAGTTCAAGGTTAGAGTGATGTATTATCATGCCACTGTACTCCAGCTTGGGTGACAGAGGAGACCCTGTCTCTAAATAAATAAATACATACATAAATAGATGGGGAATGACCTTTTAATGCCTTTTAAATACTGTAAAAGAACAAGAGAATAAGTTCACCTTCTGGGACTCACAAAAAGTAATTCAATTATTAGACAGAAAGAAATGTCATAGGAAGTGGGCATATTTAGCCTTGAGGTGGAAATACCTAAAAGTTTACTAAGAAGTAAACTATTCTTACACAGTATGGTGACCATGCATTTTCTATTTCTCTAAGATTAAACGAGGAAACAAGTGTAAAATGTAGTCCTCCGGGTAGCTGAGAGTTTAGCATTGGCTCCCTCAGCTTCCAATAGGGGATAGAGTCTGATCTCTCCTTGAGTATTTGATTCTATCCAAAGGTACTGCATGGGTAAACTGAACCAATCTTGAAGTTTTTTTCCAGTCTTGAGATTGTACAACTTCTGCTTAGTGGATAAGAACACCAGAATCATTTGAATAGTTTTTCTGAAAGATCTTAAAACCTACATCTAACCTTTATATAGTTGAGATATTACAGATAGGGTCCATTTTTAAATCCAGATGTAGGTCTTGCTTTGTTTGGCCCTTAGTGTCATTTTCACAGCCGTTTGTTAACCTTTTTTACATAAGTTCTTTTTTATTACACACAGTCTGAATGTATCCAGTGAGCGTGTGTGACACACACAAGCCTTAAACACATCTGTGCATACTAAACAGACATTCTTGTTAATGATGGCAGCTGCCCATAGACTCACTGTTCCTAATGACCAGAAGGACCATGGTGCCAAACAGCAATTTGTAACAAAGCAGCATCCCTTTAGTCAAATCTTGGCGGGTTAATTTCTTGAGTGAAATTTCAGCATACATTCCTTCTGTGGACACAAAGGGAACTTCCTTCTCGGCTGTCTGTCTCGGCCTCCCTTTCTTTTTTTCCTGGGATTCACAACCCTTTATTTTTATAACTGAGCAAACCAACAACTTAATCTTAAGACCTATGTGGCTGTAGGAGCATGTGCTTTTTTGTTGTTCAGATAATGACCCTTGCCTCACTGTTAGTTTAAAAAAGCATATCTTTATTCCCTTACCCTTCAAACCAGTATTGTTTCTTGGTGGAATAAACCTTGACAATCACGGGGGAGGTGAGTGTTGCTGCAGTTCCAGGTGATACCAGGTGCTGCCCACAGACTTTGCAAACTCCTTTGCCACAGACAGGGCTCCCTTTATGCCTGGGCCGGGGGATTTTAGTCCGTCAGGCATACTACTGTACCCCCTGCCCCGACAGAGATTTTCCTAGGCTCTAGATCTACTCGGAGTACTATCAAATAGTTCTTACACTTGTGGCCTTTTTGTAAAGTGTGATTTCTGAAAGCGTATTAGGTTTCCATTGGTCCAGATATACAAAACCTGTACAACACAGATCACTAGATGAGGAAAATAAATATAGGTGTGACGCAGGTATGACAATAGTTGTTGGCCAGTTAGATACCTTCTGTCATGCTCTTTGTTTCTTGGTTGCCATAGTAACATTTTAGTTGACAAGCCCAGCATCACTCTTGGTAATCATTTCTTCCAGTTAAGATTTGGTTTTCTTTCCAGTTAAGATTTGGAGATATGTGTGTCTGTACATAGGTGTGTGTGTCATGTGCACATCTACATAGAGACACTCACATCACAAGTTGCCAAAGCCTTAGGACCTTTCAGCTGTTGGAACATAGCTGCTTCTGCCACAATTTAAAAGCCAGAAGCCTCTGACTCCAGCCAACAAAAGGGTGACACTTGTGATTGGCAGAGCCACATCACATGCCTGGCTGGGACCCTGCATTGGGAAGCCAGGAATTGTCACAAGATGACATCTTTTGCTATGCCCACCTATCCCTGTGGTTCGTGATATGTTTGATGGAATAGTTAGCTGTGACGACACAAGTGAGAGTTGGCTGACAGGTCATCTTACATGATTCAGAGCAGCTTATGTACGCCATTTGAGAACAGCACAACACAGTCGGGTTGGCAGCAGCTGGCAAACGAGGCCTTAATTGCAAAGTGCAGAGCTAAAGAAGGAGCCAGAGTTGGAGGGAGCTGCTTCAAGGATACGTCAGAAGAGCTACAGCAGGAGCTTTGGACCATTGTGAAGTGTGTTGTTACCAAACCACAACTCTGAGCACGCCTGACATTCCCCACTGAGGAGGAGAAAGCCCTGACCATACGTCTGTCTCTGGAGCTTGAGAACTCGACCTCTGTGTTTGACACACTTTCATATCAGTGCTTAAATAGTAGTCATTTATATTCGTTTCTAGAAAACTGTCAGGTTGACTCCTTGCCAGTAGCAACTTGTCAGAGCAAATTTTTAAAAATATATATATTTTTGAGACAGGGCCTCATTCTCTCACCCAAGTTGGAGTGCAGTGGCGTCATCATAGCCCACTGCAGCCTCAAACTGGTGGGCTCAAGTGATCCTCCTGCCGCAGCCTCCCAAGTAGCCGAGACTACAGGTGTGAGCCACCACACCCAGCTAATTTTTCTATTTTTTGTGGAGATAGAGTCTCGATATGTTTCCCAGGCTGGTCTTGAATTCCTGGCCTTGAGTGATCCTCCTGCCTCCCACCTTGGCCTCCCAAAGCACTGGGGTTACAGCTGTGAGCCACTGTGCCCAGCCAGATGTCTTGTAACTGACCATGTTCATCAGTTATGTCTCAGGGGCTCTCTTTTCCCTTTCTGACACAGCTTGGTGGACACAAGTGTGAAGCCTCAGACCTGGGAGCCTGAGCTGTGCTCCCATGGCCGGTTACACACGTGTCCTTAGACTTGCCACTTGAACTTCTCTGAGTGTTCAGAGAAGGGATAAAATTACCTTGGAGGCCTTCCCTGTGGTCATATTCTGTGAAAAGCTATTAGGTTTAATTCTCTCTGGTTCACCTTACCTGACTTTAGTAAAAATGATGGTTGAAAGGATGCATGAGTTTTTATTTGTAGAATCACCTTTTAATTTCAGAGTAGTTTTATTCCAAAGACAAGGAAGACAGAAGGAAAAGTAAAGACTTTAGGGGGACCACACAAAAATTGAGTGGCCTCATTTTCAGAAGCATACAGTCTTTTGGGCTGTCTTTGAGCCCTGTAATATCGTGGAGGTCCATCACACCCCTGTGGGGTGCAGTAGGGCTTCTGAAGGAGGCGATGGCAGAGGAGACAAAGAAATGCCAGTGAGTGGCTGAGCACTCGCTGGCCATGTGTCTGTATGGCCAGCAACCCTGATCCCCCTTTTTCTTTCCTTCCTAATGTTGAAAGGTGAGCCACATGTAAAGCTACACTTTGGGATGTGGCACTGGATGTTGGTTCTAGAATTAATATTTTAAATCCACAGGGAATCCCCAAATCTCATTTTAATCATAATTTGAACAGAATTTCTCCTCCCACTCAAAACAAAAGCACTAAATGTGGGAGCATATATATTGAATTTAAGATTTAAAGTTTCACTCTGTCTCTGTTCTCTTTCCTGTCTTCACCTTTTCCCAGTAGTAATCTTTAAAAAGGACGATACACTTAAAGAGCAAAATCAAAGAAAAGGGAGTATAAAGGGCTCCAGACAATTCTCAGTTTGGGTTATCAGCTCCCACATAATGGAGAGTTGATTATTTTTCCTTTATTTTAGGGGAGGTAAAACTCCATTGAGGTGAGCAAGGTATGTCTGGGAGAGATCTGAACTATTCCTGATTCTGGATATGTGTGCTTGTAAAATGATCTGTTGGACAACACCATTAAAGTAGTAAAGGTCAGAAAAGCTTCCTTCACAAGTGTGGTCAGATGGAGCAGTTAGCTATTACAGCGTGCCACCCTGGAGGTCATAGACCAAGCTAGGAGAAATAATTATGCATGGTAATGGGCAATTACAGATAATGGCCTTCCGGGGGTGGCAGAAAATACACAGACCCACAGTCTTGCCTGGAATGAACATTGAATAGCACATTAACTTTATAGCAAGCTAAAAGTTCAGCCCGGGACCTGCAGCAACCCCCCAAATAAATAAAATCTCTGTCTTACTCAAGGAAAGCACCCTAGTGGCCACACTTCTCAAAAGCAGAATTGAATAGAGGAGCAGGTGGGGTTGGGGGAGACAGAATTTTGCAAAGGGAAAGAATGGTGAACTCTATTCCACCTGGCTGCATTTATCGCACTAAGTAGAGGTGGTTCCTGGCTCACAGGGGGTGCACAGTAAGTGTTTGTTGCTTTCCTGGCGTGAGGTTTGTGTTTGACGTTTAAAATAGCCCTGTCATGATTGCCTCGTGGGAGAAACACATTGTTCCCGCATTTCCTGATTATGACTTTAGGGAGTGCTATCACACCGACTGCACTCAAGGCTACTGTCTGACCTCAGAGACGGCCAGGAGCAAAGGATTCTGCTCCTTTCCAAGTTCAGTTGCATTTCGGAAGCCCTGCCAGGTGCAGCCCACCCCTCCTGCAGGACCCTAATGAGCATTTGGAGCAAGAAGTTTTTGCCCTAGAGTTATTTGGTGGCTCTCTTGCTTGATGGCAGAAAATGTTATCGCTACAATAATGGCTGACATTTATTCAGTACTTAATGCTGTGGCAGAGCCTTTCTAAGTACTTTACAAGTATCCTCTTATTTCATCCTCAATAGTAGTATTGTTTTCATTTTATGTATAGATGCTGGAACATGCAAATATTAAGTAACTTACCCCGTGGTCACATGGCAGTAGATTCTAGACCTGATCAATCAGTTTGACTTGGGAGCCAATGCTCTCCACTCCAAGTTTTGCTGCCTGGTTGTACTGTGTAGTTGTTAATGCCTGTTTCATTGAAAGAAATGTTTCAGGCTTCAGGATACAGCCAGAGATGCCTAGTTGGGACTTCATTGCTGACTACTCTATATATAACTCAGAGAGCCAGCTCAGAATGAGACACTAGGCTCTAAATGCTCTGAAATCAATCCTCTTAGAAAGAGAGGAGCCTGTAAGACAGAAGTTCTCAGAGTTTTTGGTTGCAGAACCTTTTACAGTCTTAAAAATTATTGAGGACCTCAAGAGCTTTTATTTATATAGACTATAGCTATTGATATCATATTAGAAATTAAATTGAGAAATGAAAAAATATTTAGTGATTCCTTTAAAATACTAATAAACCCTTACTTGTTCCCATAAGTAACATATTTTAGTGAAAAATTATGTATTTTTCTAAAACAAAAACAATTAATGAGAGTGGCATTGTTTTACATTTTTGCAAATCTCTTTTATGTTGGATTTATAACATGCAGCTGGGTTTGCATAGCTGCTGCTTCAGTCAGTCTGTTGTTTTGATTGAAATACACGAAGAAAATTCAGCTTCACATAGGTAAAGTGGGAACAAGAAGAGAGGTATTTTAATAGCCTTTTCAGATAACTGACTATTCTTTGATACTAGACCAAAACTTGACAAGTGGTAATTTCTTAAAGAGTCACTGTAGTGTGGAAGCTGAAACCATGCTAATGAACTTTTTGTGCCCTGTTTAATTAAAATCTATTGGTCTGTCTTGCATTTTGAATGGCTGTTTCATCTGTGCATGATGGTAATGTCATGCATCATGCATCAGTCATTTGGAAGATACCACTTCACTGAGTTATGCAGATCTCTCAAATGTTGACATATTTCATTACAAAATATCAGAAAATTCCATTTATTAATATCACTATCTATCTTGTCAGATGAGTCTTTGTGTTTCAGAGACTGTAAGGCACATAAGCAGTGGCTATAAATTTTCCAAAATTCTGAATTTTACTTGAAAGCTCAAATTTTGACAATAAATGCTGTTGGTTGTTTTCCTTGAAGTGACAGGCTTTGTTTCTATTTTTTTAAAAGTCTGCCAAATACCACAATAACCACAATTTTGAGTCTCAATAACCACAATTTTGTCATCATTGTTTCAAGGCTACGGTATTCCTTTAAGAAAAATCAGTGAGGGTGGTTCTTAAACAATTGTCCAAGCGCCCTTTAGTACGCATAGAAGTGCTTTATGAGTCCTTCCCACTGAGTCACACAATTTAAAAAAAGACGTGCATGTATTCAGGTAGAGGTTTAATCAAGTGACTGTTTTTTTCAGTTGCATCAAGAACATCTTAAGCAAGATTTAAAAGGAATTTAAAAAACTGTTTAATGTCTTGCTTCATAGTGATGAGGAGTACAAGACCATTAGTGCAGTTTGAGGCCTCGGTTCGTGCTGAGCACCAGCAGTCTTCCCCTCCGCTTGTTTCTGCATCAGCCGTGCAAACGTCAACACAGTGGAAAAGGCAAATAACATTTTCACATTATTGTGAAAATACTTTTGACCTCATGGGCCCTCAGAAAGGAGTTGTGGACTGCCTCCAACCACACTTTGCCAGCTGCCTCGGTAAGATGTAAGGGTGTGACTTTGTGACGTCAGAGCACCAATCTGATGGGTTTAAAGCAGTTAAACCTGCTGCGTGCTGGGGTCTGCCTGGGAGTGCTGAACCGTTCTGAGGCCTGGGTCCCCTCACCAGGGGCTTTTGTGTAGAGTGGTCTGGGGGTGGCAGCCCCCCTCACCCCCAAGCGCTCCTGTATTGCCAAGGTTGAGAGCTCCTGGTTTAGAGGCAGGTTCTAGAACGTTCTCGGGGAGCCCTCCAATCCTTCTCAGCAATTGGATAAGTTATTGTTCATGACAACCTGAAACATTTTATAAGACAAATGCCTGATTGAAAACTGGCAATATTAAATTGAACTGGTATAATCTTGAGTGGGACAAAAGCTGTATGAAACAATATAATGAGGTATGATTGGTTTTTTTGTCTCTTCACATTTATGTGGGGGTCTACTCTTTCACTTCAGACCACCTTCTGAGACCTGCAGGAAAAAGGCAGTCATCTATGATCTTATTTTTTAAAGAGATTTATGAAAGCAGGACCTAAAATCTAAATCTGCATGGTGCTGGCCATGAACAAGCTTAAACATGTGTCCTTGCTTGATGCCTCTCTGTTCAGTTCCCTTCAAGCCCTAAATAAAAGACCCTGACAAATTAAGCCTTTACTTTTTTTTTTTTTTTAAGATATGGTCTCACTCTGTTTCCCAGGCTGGAGTGCAGTGGTGTGATCCTAGCTCACCACAGCCTTGAACTCCTGGGCTCAAGTGATGCTCCTGCCTCAGTCTCTCAAGTAGCTATGACTATAGGTGCCTGCCACTGTGCCCAGCTAATTTTCCTGGTTTTTGTAGAGTCTGGATCTTGCTTTGTTGCTCTGGCTGGTCTTGAACTCCTTGCCTCAAATGATCCTCTTGCTTCAGCCTCCCCAAGTGCTGGGATTACAGGCATGAGCCACTGTGCCTGGCCTAGCCCCTGTGTTTTAAATTGTCTGATTACAGTTCAGAGCAGACCTTTTCTGTGGAGACCTAAATACATTTACAGTCAGTCAAAAATCCTTCTAATTTAAAACACCCACAGTTTAAGGAATATTAAAAAGATTCAGGAAGGGACTCTCTGTAAGATCTCTTAGAATATGGCACGTGATGGAAAAAAACATGCTAGCAATCTTCCCTTTCTTCTTTCACCCACCCTCAAAGTCAAGCCTGAACACTGGCCTGTTTGTGGCACTGCCTGCTCCTCCAATCTGCCGGGAGGTGTTGACAGAGTCCCAAACTGTCTTTGGTATCTTACCAATGATAGGACATTCTGAATTGGCCCAAAGAGAGAAAATCTCTTTTTTGTCCATGAGATAGGTTTTCATGGCCATGAGCCATATTTTAGGAGGGTCAGAGGAATGGCATTTTCTCCAAATCTGACTCACTGTAGGATCAACAGTTTGCCTGGGCGACCCAGGGAAATTCTGAGGCACAGGCAGAGGGGTGGAAGAAGGGGGAAGAGGGGTGGAAGGAGAGAGCAGGAGTCAGGGAAGGGAGAGGCAGAAACCCATGGCAGGCGGACATGGGATGCCATAGCACTAGCATGCAGCTGAGCCCCTGCCTTCCACGCCAGTCTTTCCAGGCCCAGTTAAGTTTTCCTGGGGTTGGGGGTAATCCCAGTTCCATACTACCATGCCCGCAGCACTTCATTCTCATCCTGCCACGGACCCTGTGCTCCACCTGCTCTGGTCTAAAGGCTGTTCTCTTAAATTCATTTGTGCCCCAAAACTTTTTGCTGTTTCCTCTTTCCTTAACTTGGCATTCAATTCTCATTCTTCGTGCACCAAGAACCTTCTCTTGCTTAAGGGTCTCTTTTACCGTGAAACCTTTTCTGATCCCTTGAGTTCTCCTTTGCACTCTCCATCACCACAAGAGAGTAAGCTCCTTGAGGCCAGGGATTGCCTGAACTTATTCTTCGCGTTCCTCTCTCCCAGCAGTTTGGGAGTCTCTGCACAGGGGATGGGCTGTGACTCACTGGGCTTTCTGGTGGCCCCAGAGCAGCCTATTTCAAATCAAGAATCAAGACGTGCTTACCTTGAAGGCATGTGTTTGCTTTTCCTCAGGTTTGTGTTTTCCCCATCTTCCCCCTGTCTCCTGCTTGATTTGTTTGATCTGGTTGTACACTCCCATGTGCGTTCTTTCTCTGTCCCTGTCGTCAGATCCGCTGTGCACAGCCTGCCATCCACCCCACATTGATGCTCCACACCCCTTTGAACCAAGCGTGCTCCTGTCTTTAAAAGCTTCAGGATCACTTTGTTATGAAAAGCCTTCACCCTAAGAAGAAAGGGGAACTGACAGATTCATCCAGGACCAAATTACATTAAAAAACAAAACCAGAAAACCCTCCCTGGGAAAAAGGAGAAATAGGCTCCTAGCACATTTTATGTGTTGCATTATAAGAGGAACATTAGTGAGCCACCATCAGCAGAACTTGTACTTTGAATGTTGGAATGAATCTTTCTCTCCCCTCCACACTCTTGTGTTTTCCCATAGTGTTGGTCAGTCTCTTCTTCTGTGTGTGTGTTTTGGAATCTCCCTCTCACTAATGAACCCACGGGATCACGGGCTACATCCTCTGTCTGTCCCCCCAGGTTCTGAACCAATTCCTTTGCACACAGTAGGTGCTCAGTAAAGGTTTATTGCTTTGGCCATGAGTTGTTTTTCCAACAGGCACAGGTGGTGGTTTGTGGTGATCTCCCTTACCTGTGATCACAGTTACCAGTGAGTGGTGTGGAACAGTAGGTACACCACTGCCTCATTTAGATAAAACTTTGGATTATTTCAGAAAACCGACCCATTCCCTTGGTCAGGATGGCAGTGTTTTCTTTTTGGAATTGTATGAGTGCTTAGAGGGCCCAGGTGCCAGCTCAACTCCTTTCCTGTGTATGTCTCTCTAGGTTCTCTCCCTTGTAAGGGAAAGTCCTGAGGCTACCCCTGGGATGACTCTGTTTTTCCCAAATGTAGGAAACTAACCTGGACACAAGGTTGCCCCACAGAGGATGCTATAAACAGGGCAGCTGAGTTAGCCTTCTTGCTCCAGTGAGAAGCATCCCAGTGCCATCCTCCAGAGTCCGTGAAATGTTACCAAATGACGGTTGTTATCTAAGGCATTAACTTTTTAAAAACTGAGGAAAATGACTTGTACTTTTTCTGTATTTTCTGAGCACTCAGCACAACATATTAGTTGATGACAGATAATTTTGAGATCTGAGACTTAACTGATCAACAACTTTGCCTGAGTGGTAACAATTAAAGCTCAGAAGCTGAGTGTAGGACAAGCGCATGCAAAGTATGGGTTACAAAGACAAAACCTGATATATAAAAACTAGTCATTGACATGAGATCGTTGTGAATCATAAATAGTCAGGATTTGTAAATGGTAAATTATGGTTTTATTTGTGATCTTCTTTTACTTCATATGGGAAACTGGAATTTGGTTTTGCCATCGAAGAGAGTACAGGTTTGAACACAAAGGACTCAAAGTGAAACAACTTTGGGCATCATGACACTAGAGAAGAGGGGAGAAAGTCTTCACCTACCTTAAAATGAATTACTGGTTAACTGCTATTAATATGCCATGGGCCCGGAGACCAGCATATAACACTCCAAGATCAATAAGGGTATTTATCACGTGTAGGTATTGATCTCTCATGACGGAGTGAATCATATTTCACAGTGCATATGTTAGTGCAAAAAAAAGTAGCAGAGGGATTGTGAAGACCTATCAAAGAACTGGATGTTCTGGAGGTAAATGCACAGAGCCACAATATCATACGAGTAATAGGATAGGAAGTGATGGCATTTGCAGGCAGCATCTCTGCAGGTGTGACCGAGGGGAGACAGTGAGTTTTTCCAGATATCTACTTCTTCAGTTCCCACTGCCTTTTCTAGCTGTTGAATCCAGTCCTGATGTTCTTCCTTATTGCACAGATTAGGACTATATACCATAATAACAACACTCAGCATCTCACTTCATATTTCCATTTGCATCTTGGCAGAGGATCTACAAGTTGATAATTCTGTAAGGGACTAGTGGTTTCCACATTCTCTTGGGAACAATGCTGTTGTGCTTTCTGTTACTATTTCTGTGCTATTACTATCATCATTAAGCAGTTTTGGCCAATTTATAGTGAATTTCCAGCACACTCACGATGCTTCCTTTCCAGTATACTTCTGTAGTCTTTACACTTAGCCATATTGGCCATGCAGTTTTATAAAGGTCCTTGTAACGGTACGCTTGAGGGTTGGGACTGGCAGGAGAAACTCACATTCAGACCAAGGGACCTGGTAGATATCGGTACGTTCAGCTCACAGTTACAGAGCCAACCGTCAGTTCTTACTGTGATTTTTTTTGTGCATGTGATTCAAAATGGGCATGGCTGGGATATACAAACCACTTTTTGAAGATTATGTATATATAAATATACACAGACACATATATATACACACACATGTTGTATAGTTGGTTTATATATTTTGTGGCTTGTAAGTTGGAAATTTTACTTTCGCATTTATCACCAATTAATGAGGGACACTTAACCTGATGTACCAGTTTTGCCGACATCACAGTGTTGAAGAGAATGTCGCAAGCTCCTCTGGGGAGTTCTGCCACGATCCCTACTGTAAGAGAGTTGGAGAGGGCGTACTTTGCTCGTATTCCTACTGCCTGTTACTCTGGGTGAGGAGGTATATG
This sequence comes from Varecia variegata, assembly GCA_028533085.1. NCBI lineage: Eukaryota > Metazoa > Chordata > Mammalia > Primates > Lemuridae > Varecia > Varecia variegata. Next base: position 74,481,003 of record CM052443.1, read on the forward strand.
TTCCTTCTCAGGCTACAGTGAATATGGCATGATTGCTCAGCAGCTGAACAAGGGTCAAAAGGGAAGCTGGGCAGTTTTCCTAGTCTCTGGATGACAGGCATTCAAAAGTGCAACTTGGTTGTTTAAAGGGAATTCGTACAATACCACACATGCCAGTGAGTTTCATGAGATTCCTTCCATTACTATAGCCTCCCTGTGCAAACCCATAATGACCTCCTCGTGCCTGGAGTATTTAAAGGGCCTGTCTATTCCCCTTGCCTCCTTATTCTCCTAGATCTGTCTTTATATTTGGATCAGATTAATTTTCCTAAACATTTTTATGTTATTCACTTGCTCTGCAAACTTTCATTGATTTCCCTGGAGGAGAAACCAGAGCTTCCTGGCCTGGCATTGCCATTGAAGTCCTTCCACAACTGACCCAACGTAATTTCCATTCCCATTCACCATTATCTCTTAATGTGAACTCTGTACTCCAGCCAGGCTCATCTGGTCACTGTCCCTGGAACATGTCTTGTCCCTTTCCTCCTTTGTGACTCTGTTGACCTTCACGACTCTGTTGATATTCTCCTCTTTGGAGTGTTTACCCACCACCCTCTAAGTGACCCCCATCCTGGCTCATAACTCACTGAGACCTTTGCTGACACTCCATTATGCAGAATCGTTTGGTGACATCTACCTATGTTGTCATTGTGGCACTTAGATTATTTTGTAGGTTTCTTGGTCTATGCTTAGTTTTGCCAAATAGATTGTAGATTCTTAAGAAGAAACAAAACGTTTAAAGTATAATATATATTTTTTGCCTCTGACAACAGCTAAAGCAAAGCTTTGGACATAGTTGTTCTATGATAACAAGTTAATGAATCAAATATAAAATATAACTTAAGTTCAAGAATAAGTGATTTTTATGTTACCTGCTTCTCCAGATTGTCCAGAAACCTTATGAGGAATACTAAAGTTTGACTCTACAGTGTTGTACCTGAGTGCCTGGAAAATAGTAGGTGCCTAGTAAGTGTTTGCCAAGTAATAAGTGCTTGAGTAGATTAATTAAGTTTTTGTGATTAGAATAATGAAGAAAGCCTGGATCTAAGCCGTAAATATCAGAACTATTTGGCATCAACATAGACATGGTACACTCAGCTTGTGGTCTGAGTTCTACAGTGATTTCGGTAGAAGCCCAACTTCATTCTACAATGGAATTCATTTGTGTACTCTTATTTGATAGAGCTGTCACAATAATGCAGTCAGGGGCATGGGCTGGTATCACATGTTTTTAGGGATAATGTATGGAGGAGTTGCTTTAGATCTTCAGAGTGGACCAGTGGTTCTCAACCTTTGAAGCACATCAGAATCTCCTGAGAGCTTGTTAAAAACTCAGATTACTGGTCTCCACCTTCAGAATATCAGATTTAGTTGGGTCTGAGGTAGGGCCCAAGAATTTGCATTTCTACAGGTTCCCAGGTGATGTTGATGCCGCTGATTCAGGAACCACACCTTGCTAACCACTGGATTAGACACATGTAGTTTGATGGACATTTATTTCAACCTGAGGGAATTTCCGTGTACCAGTAGCATGCACTTAAGGGCTGGGAATCATAAAGCTGTTTGTAAGATTGACCAAAAGTGTTAATTTGCAACTTTAACATACAGATGTTGGCGGTTTATAAACATAGTACTTTTTAAAATCTCACTTTTTAAGAATGCTTAAACATTCTAAGAGTATAAAATGGGTAGGTATCTATTCTTACAAAACTCAAATGGTTTTATTATTTAAATGCTTGTATGAAACAACTTTTCTAGCATGTGTCTGATATTTATTCTTAAAGCTTGGTATAATTTGAAAGAGGAAATAAAATATGGGTAAGTGGAAAAGTGATGGTGTTAACTAATTACAGTCAGCTGTAGCAAAACAAATCATTGCTTTGACCTGACATAGCATTTTATTTGAGCTTTACTGTGCAATTTATTGAAGCCATTCTCTTGTTACCTTGAGAGTTATTGCTGCCATCATTTTGGTGCTTGATAAACTGAGGCTGATTAAGGTTCTGCTGCAGAAACTTAGGAACCTATGCTGTGCCCTGATCCTAGAAAGCTGAAGTCTTTGAGTTTCTATTTCATTGTTTGCCTGTTGGTGTATTTTGCTTTCTTTATTAGAAACTTTACTTTCAAAGGGCAGGCCCTAAGGGGTATTAAGTGTTTTCCACTGCAGGGACAGGAATAAGCATCTAGAATGCCTTCCTAAAATCGTATAGGAATGAACCACATACTCATTGCTTATTCCTGGGAGGGTAGGAATATGTCATTCATTCTTTCTCTGATTTAGATGTCTATGTAATTTATCAATTTTGAGAAATTTGTATTGTTTTGTTGTCAAATTAACAGTGGAGGTAGAACATTGAAAACAAAAGCATTAGATACTGAGAACTACCAATTATGCCACCAAACTGGTGTTTAGAATAAGAGAAAGGACCAGTGGAGAAGGGCAGGAGGAGAGGATGAACATGTACCCTCTCCAGACTCTCTGAGTTGGGGGTGTGGAATAATGAAACTGGCGTGTCCCATCTCCCTGGCTGGGAAGTGGAAGAGAGAAAAAAGGAAAGAATAACATAGTGGCTTGGCAGTGCATTTACAGGAGCTTAAGATGGGTGGGTTTAGTATCCTTTCAGAGAAAAGAGACTCTGGTGCTGACTTTAAAATGATGGTTTAATAATGTATTTTGTTGTAGCTCTCACCCAAACCTTCCAGAGCTTGCACTTTAGTTATGCCCTCCCTCGCATGTTTTCTCTTTCTCCTTGCGCACACTCAGCCAGTGGACACTTGCTGATGGGCTTCCTCAGGCCATGCTTATGCTGGAATTTTTCTTCATGAGTCCCCCCTTTCCCTGCCTAGGGATGCTTAAACCTTCTCTGTGTTTTAAAAGTGAAAGAACAAGATCTTATGACTCTCTAGAACTTTTATTTTTAACTTACATTATTTTTTATGCCAGGGGATTTGAAATATTCATTGATCCCTTGGGCAAATATTTACCACCCTGCGTGTGTACCACCCCATGTCTGGCAGTGTGCCAAGCACAGGGGATACAGGGTGCCTTCTTGCCGGATCTCACGTCCTGGTGAGAGAGAAGGCCATTCACTGGATTCATCTCTTCTGATCCTTGCTGCTTGCTTGCTCCCTGCTGGCTTGCAAGGCCGGCTTATGCTCCTTCCACCATGCTAAAAAACTACAGGCCCTAGGGACCTCGTTGTCTGTTGGTCTTTTCCAGAATTCAGTTGCTTGATCTCCTAGCAACAGTTGACACCGCAGCCTGCCTCCTCCTCGATCCCGGTCAGCTTTGGCCTCTGTGACATTGAGTTCTCTTCGATTCTGGCCTTGGCTGTCTTTTCTCCCATAACAGCTCCCCTCTTACCTCCCCAGATGCAGCTAGTGCCTCTGGTGGTGACTCCTGGATCTTGGCTGCCAGCCTCAGCCTCTCCCATGGGCACAGGCTCCAAGTTCTCGCCCTCATCTATTCCTCCACCTGTGTGCCTTGCCTGTCCTCTGCCACACCAGTCTTCTGCTCTGTGCACCCTCCACCCCCCACATCTTCATTCCTGACAGTCCCCAGCCCCCCAGTTCTGGTGAGTCTCATCCCACACAGGTCCCCAAAACAGGCCCCTCTCATCCATTCGCAGGCTTCTGAGGTCTCTCCGTGAACTACTTCCGTGGCTCCCTAGTGGGTCTCCCTGCCTCCGTCCTCTCCCCCTTCACTTAGCTTAAGGATTGCCATTGGATAAATCTCCCCAAGCACAGCTCTGGCGTGTAACCTCCTGCTCAGAACTCCTCAGTGGTTCCTGCTACCTCCCGCAGAGAGTCCAGAGAGCTGGACGGAGGCCCCTCAGCTTGCTCTAGCCACCTTTCAGACGGGACCTCTTCTTCCCTTTTCAACCCTTGCTCTTCAGGCTCACTGTCCCGCCCGTGACTCCACACTCTCCCCCCCACTTCCATGCCTTTGTCCTTGCTGCCCCTTTCTCCTTGCTCTCCTTTGCTCATTTTTCACCTATTTCCTGCTTCTCTTTTAAGGTGTGAGTTGGATGCAGTTTATTTCATGAATTCCTTTCCTAGACTGCCAAGTCATTGCTCCTTCCTCTGATTTCCGTGAGAGTTCATGGGTACTCCTGGGTGATGATGAGTGATGGTGGTACTTGCAATCCCTTTGTACCTTTTACCCTCCACCGTGGACTCCTCAGGCAGGACAGCCTGACACCGTGCAGCCATCTCAGGCAGCGCGACGAGCTCTTAGAACATTGCTTAGTAAATGTCCATTGGGTGGTTGATGTAGGAGTTCATTCAGTTTATCAGAATTGACTGTAACAGTTTAAAGTCTATGCCAGGGGGGTGGCAAACTGCAGCCTTTGGGCCAAATCAGCCCACTGCCTGTTTTGGTGAATAAAGTTTTATTTGTAATGCAAGCATACTGCAGCAGAGACTGAATGGTCCACAAAACCTAAAATAGTTACCAAACTGACCTTTTATAGAAGTTTATCCACCTCTGGACCATACCATTGTCCAGACTACTGAAGGATACAGTATCAGCTGTGGAAGGAAGTTAAGGAAACAATGTTTGCTTAAACTCTTAGGCTCTGGCTTTGACTTTCTGACATATCTATGTGGCTGCCATAGTTACGGTGCTAAGATACTTATTTTATTTAAAGTACAATCGATTTTGTTGTAAGAATGCAGTCAAACTAGATTTGCTCTTCAGTTTCTTGACATTAGCATAGGAATTTCTGTGTAGAAGTTACATTGTCAGGCTTTATGTAATTAAAATCACTTCTGAAATGTTTTTGGTAATCTCAGTAAACATAATCAGTAAACATCTCAATAAACATAATCAACTGTGCCCCCAGAGTGAAGCTAACTTTAGAAACCCTCCTTTATTTTGGCCACAGAAGCAGCAACAGCAGATGGTGCTGCCTTGTGCACATTCAGGTACTTTGCTTTGCAGATCTGGACAAGGCAGGTGATGTGTTGCCACGGTTTACAGGCAAAGTTTTGTGGACCCCCACGTTAATAACATGTTGTCTTTTTCTTTTTTCTTTTTTAGAGGGACGCATGGTCATCCAGGATATTCCTGCTGTCACCAGCAGAGGGCATGTGGAGAACGCACCTGACCTGGTTTCAGACTCCACCTACTATAGCAGCTTTTACCAGCCGTCTCTGTTCCCTTACTACAACAATCTGTACAACTATCCGCAGTACTCCATGGCCTTGGCTGCTGATTCTTCTTCTGGGGATATGGGAGTTCCCCTCGGAGGATCCCCTGTGAAGAATAGCCTTCGGAGCCTCCCAGCACCGTATGTGCCTGGCCAGGCAGGAAACCAGTGGCAGGTATGATACTACCAGAGTGAAGTGGATATGTGAAAAGCACGTGCACATATGCACAGACACATGTGCACACAGGGGATATACACATAGGTACACACATCTGTGCGTGCCCAGTGAAGCACACATATGTAGGCACAGTATGCAAAACGTTTGTGTGTGTGTAAAGGATTTTTCACTTTGCTAGTAATGCCATTTAACCCTAGAGGTTGGCTGCGAGGAATTGTAAAGAAATATGCATATATTTATTTTGTTTTTCAAGTTTTATCTCCTTTTTTTCAATGTTATTTTGCACAAATACCCAGTTGGTCTGAGTCAGATTCAGAAATAGCTTGCCGGTTGGGAACCCTACCTCCTCCACCTTTGTCCACCACTTTTGTTGAGCAGTTTAGAAAATGCTGGGTGCAGCCTTCTAGGTGCCAGTAATCTGTGTGATGAATTTGCACCCTGGGAAGGAAGTGTTATAATCTGTGTGTTTGCATGGAAGAAAGGTAAGAAAAGGAATTAGGTCACTGTGAGCTGGACCTAAGGTGGGTGCACTTCTATCTGGGAGTGGAAGTCAGTCTTTCATACTGTTAAGTATGTGTTTTTAAAATAGTATGCAATCAGGAGCTTTTAATATTGGGGGTAAAACAAAGCATTTTGCTTTATCAGAAAAGGGCGTTTATCTAGAGCTGTTCTGCTTCCTCAGTTGTAGCCATTTCCATCGTACCAGTATATTCGCAGCAGATTCAAGGTACCAAAAGCATTCTAGAGGCTCGATTACCATGTTTACATACATTGTGGGAATGGATACACCTGAGAGGTTAGACTGAACACTTCCAAGCCCCCTTCCAACTGAAAAATGTTACGATTTTGCAAGAACTGTTCTCATTTTGGATGCATTTACCATGCTCAGGCTTCCTCAGCTGGCATTTGATTCCAAGACAATGCAACATACATATTTGGGAGTTTAGTGCTAGTGTTTGACCTTTCTTTCTTTTTTTTTTTCCCAGCTTTATTGAGGTATAATTGACAAATAAAAATTGTATGTATTTAAGGTGTACAACGTGATGATTTGATATATGTATACCTTCTGTAATGAGTACCACAATCAATCTAATTAACAAATACATCCATCACCTCACATAGTACCATATTTGTATGTGTGGTGATAACACTTAAGATCTAGTCTCTTTTATGATACATTATTAACTATAGTCATCATTATGTACCTTAGATTCCCAGAATTTATTCATCTTATCACTAAAAGTTTGTACCCTCTGATCAACATCTCCCCATTCCCCCTACCCTCCAGCCCCTGACAACCACTGCTCTCTCTGATTGTGTGAGTTTGACTTTCTTAGAAGTCCTTGACTTTCTTAAGCCTGCATCAAAAATGTGAACTGAAATTTTCCTCTGAGCAAGTCTATTCCATTTTCCTCTGCCTTTTAGGTATGGGGAAGTTGTTAATAGTCAAGTTATCCCACTTCTTCGATTCTCTTGCTACCCTCATGGATCTGACTTCTTGGGCTTATTAAAATGTCAGTTTTAACCCCCTGAGTTACAAATTTTCCCAAATTTCCATACATTTTATTTTTAGAGTCATACTTTTTTTGAAGGGAACTTAAAGTACGTTGGTATTAAAATTAATCTGGTGGCTCGCACCTTTAATCCCAGAATTTTGGGAGGCTGAGGCAGGAGGATTGCTTGGGGCCAGGAGTTCAAGACCAGCCTAGGCAACATAGCAAGACCCCTTCTCTACAAAAAATAAAAATATTTTAAAAATAATTTTTAAAAATAGAATTGAGAGGTGATAGGTATGTAAAGAAAATGTGATGATTTATGGAACTTGAAGCTGGGTCCCTTCAGACATCTGGATTTTGTGCTTTGGGCAGGATTGAGATTGACTGCTATTGGAGACTCTCCACCCTGCAGGGAGAAAGAAGTATCTGACAGTTTTTAAAAAACGGCTCATCCTGAAGTTTCCTTGGAAGCAGGGGCTGCTATTGGAGTGTCTTGGTTTTGGGGCTGCTTCTAGGCTTTGAGGTTAAAGTAGCTGGGAGGTTCTGTGAACTTGTTGGCATAGGGGATAAAAGATGAGAAAGAAAAATCTAAGTATTTTTCTGAAAGAAAGATAGCCAGCGCAGCATCAACTTTATAGCAGTCAGAAATCTGCTAAATTAATTGACCCTCCCATTTTGTCAAGACTTTTCAGATGGCAGATGATGCCTGACATATTACTGTTTATTCTTGCTCTACCTGGAAAACCTGGGAAAGGTATGGCAGGTCTTGGATTTCCTTGGACGTCTCTTACTAAGGTCCACCCTCCCGGGAACAGCCTAAGGAGACCGGCTTTCTTGAGCAGCACCACTGCCTGTCTTGGAGAGCTGCCTCAGCTGCTGTGCCCAGGAGGGCTTCCCCTGAGGGCAAGTCCTGCTGAGAGAGAAGCTCAACTCAGACAGTGTCTACCTACTGACACTGTGTGTGGGGGGATATCTTGGCTAACTTTCTTAGTCCTGTGGGGGTGTGCAGTTTTGATGCTTAGCCTCTTCCCTGAGACTAGACTCGAGAGAGGCATCACTGGTTAGAGCCCTAGGAGAGACACTCAGGCATCATTTAGTACATGAGTTTGTTTTCCCAGTGGCCTGGGCTTAAGCCACCTTTTTTCCTAGACAGTTGCTGTCAGTGATATATCTCATATAACAAATTATTTCTCTCTCACTGCAGTTGATTCCCTTTCTTAGTAAAGAATAACATCAGAAATGAGAGCTATCGTAGACTGAGCAATTAATGCCCTAGGAGGTAAATGATACTGTCCTTTTTATAGGTGAGTACATTGAGTCTCAGAGGCTGACTTAGCCAGCGTCACACAACCACCAAGTGGGAGGGCCAGAGTTCAAGTCCGTTTCTGTCTGGCTCTAGCGTGTGTGTTTCCACACTGCCTGGTTATCACTGGGTCTGCAGCAAACTCAGGGCTATAGAAACCATGTCCCGGGAGCGCTGTGAGCTGACACGCCTGGGGAATGTGCAGAATGTCTCTGCAGGTGAAGCTTAACTGTAGTATCAATTAAGTACGAATACTGAGGTGATCTTTAGTTCTTAGGGCTTGGAAATTCTTTTGTTTTCCATTGGGGATCTTGTAACTCAGTTCTGGTTTTCTGTTTTCACTTGTGGAGTTCAGAAATACGCAGAAACTTCTACAACAGTGCTGATGCGTGTGGCTGAGGATAGAGCCCTGATGCTTTCCTGAAATACGCAATCTTGGCATGTCTGCAGTGTGTGTGTGTGTGTGTGTGTGTGTAGCATAAAAATGATCCTAACGGTTTGGATGAGGGGGCTCCATCATATAACCTCTCTGACATTTTATGAGTCTGTGGATTAATCTTGTAACCAAATGTGAACACAAGCTTGACTTACAGTTTTTTAGTCATGCCCACTAAAATTAGTTCTATTGGAATTAAACTCTTACATTAAAAGTACAAAAGGCAACATAGATATAATCCATCAATTTGCAGAATGGCAGTTGAAAATCAGTATAGTGCCTTTCAAAACTGAAATGGACCTTAAAGAGTTCTAGTCCACCCCCATTCTGCTTCAGAGAAAACAAGTCCAGAGCTGAAGGGATTTGCCCAGCACCACAGCTAGCTGGTGACCGGGTGGATTAGGGAAACAACAGAGTATGCTTTAAGGAACATGGGTTCTGGCACTGGAAGATCCATATTCAGTTCTAACTTGCAGTTTAACTCTGTAATCCTGAGCAAAATACTTAACTCTTTGAATCTCTGTTTACTTCCCCATAAAGTGGGTATAGTACTATCTTCATTGAACTGTTGCATGAATACATAAAGCAGAGTGATAACTGAAGTGAGATGATGAGTGTATGTGGGGGTTTATGTGTAAACCAGAAGTGCTATGCTGATATTAACTGCAATGACTTTATTTTGGTTATCATTATTACTACTTAGACTTAGCCCTGCTTTCAAAAAATCTATTTAATTCTTCACCATTTGTTCATATGTATTTTAGTTATCTACTTTGAATCCCCTTTGTCACAAGCTAGGATATAAATGATGCACATTTTATTTGTTGTTAAAAAACTGACACATGAATATGGACCAAGTATGAATGTATACAGAAAGATTTCTATATCATTGGGGAAGAATTTGATCTATTTAGGAAATAAAACATAATGCATAAGGATTATAATGGTGGAAAATGTGTTCATTAAGAAATTGATGTTATAAAGAAATATTCACTAAATAGTGAAAAAAACCTACAGATAATACTTTCAGCTAATGTTGATGGGAGAAGAACTGGAACACTCACTTTTTAACCAGAGTTGTTTATAGCGGAGGTTTCTGGAACAGGGATGTGGGATGAGAGAGCCTTTTCCTAACCTTGCTCTTTCTGCTCTTCCTGGAAGGCAGCCTGACTCTGCTCTTTGGACGCCTTGCCCCTCCTGGTGGCAACTTCCTAGGGGAGAGTGGGGTGGGGAATTTTCTAGCTCCTTTATGGAAGATGCCCCACAGCTGCATCTGGAGAGCACCTGTTCTAAAACTGGCTCAACATCCAGGGCTAGAATCTGAGACTGAGTCTCCTCCATCTACTTTCTTGCTGCTGCTGTTAAGACCTGGCTTTCCTCCTGACTTTGTGAGATGGAGCCATCTTTTTGTAAGTTATCCTGCTAGGATACAAAATACTTGATTTGGGATACAAAAATCTTTTTTTTCTCTCTTGATTCTGATCCACATATGGGTAGTATGACATTTTTTCTTCCAATCCATGAACATGGAATATCTTTTTGTTTATTTATGTCTTTTTCACGGGGTTTCCCTCTGTTGCCCAGGCTGTAGTGGGAGTGCAGTGGCGCCACTATCATAGTCACTATAACCTTGATCTCTTGGGCTGAAGTGATCCTGCTGCCTAAGCCTTCCGAGTATTCATCAGTGTTTTATGATTTTCAGTGTTGAGATCTTTCATCTCCTTGATAAATTTATTCCTAAGTATTATTTTTGTAGCTATTGTAAATGGGATTGTCTTCTTGATATCTTTTGGAGATAGTTCACTATTAATGTATAGGAATGGTATTGACTTTTATGTACTGATTTTTGTGTCCTGTGGGATAACTGCTTTCTGATCTATATCAGAATGAAGAAAGAAAAGATTCAAATTATTATTCAAAAAAATTAAAAGAAAAGAATCAAAAAGATTTGTATCAGAAATAAGAAAGGAATCAAGACCTCCTTTCTGATTCCTAGGAAAAAACCTGACTCTAATGGAAATCATCATAACTTTTTTAAACTAGAATTCTTAGAGATGAGTATAGAAAGGGTATTGGATTATTTGCATAAAGAATCCATTGACTCTTTGTACAGTTGAGACTTACTGCAAGTCTCTCTATAAAATCAAATGAGCCACAGTTACTGAACACCTACTAAGTGTAAAACCTGATAAAAAAAATACAGCGGTCTCCTAGGTCAGCATTCCAGAATCCCAAGGTTCTTTTGTCTAAATGCCCTGCACACTCAGAGCTGCTTTAATCGCTTTTGGTCTGTCTCCAGCCTGCGGAGATTTGTGGCCCAATCATAGATTCCTGTCCTGTTGTGAAACAGGAATAACATTTGTGACACTGGAACAAACTCAGGATGAATGGCTGGTTCCACTGACCAGCAGCTCAATTTCACTTCTGCATTTAATTGCCTGCAAAAGCTGTTTATTGCCTTGTGCACTCCTCCACGGCAACATTATCTCTTAAATAAACATGTTGTACCAGGTTGACAAGGGAGAGGTGCATATCAAGTGAGCAGAAATAAATATGGGAGGACTCCGAGCTGTACCTAGGATCTCCTTTCAGCCCCTCTGGCAGGCGCCCTCTTGATTGCTTTTGTGAAGCGTGTGCCAGCAGATGTGTAGACTTACGTTCCAGCCATAGTTAGGGTGTGGTCTAATGACAACGTTAGTGATTTCATTCTTTCTGGGCTATTTTGGTCTCCATGATGTGTTTCATGATATGATTGCCCATTGGCAATTATGGACCTTGTTGGAATGTATTCGTATGTTATGTTAACATGCATGGAGGGCCTAATATTTGCTAAAGATTGACTACTGGATAAAACAGACAAAAACTGAGAAAAGCAAGTCTTTAGAGAAGGTTGCTATTATCCCGTAGAGAAGGAGAAAGGAAGTTGGGGATCACCTAAGTAGTAGTCCTGTGTGTGAAACTGAGGGACAGGTAGGAAGGAAACCACCTTCTGCTGTCTGAGCTTGGAGCACAGAAAGATGCACTTTCTTGTGAGCAGTCTTGGGATGGCACTCTAGTACCTTCTGTCTGCAGGGGCCAGAGGGTTGGACAGGGCACCCAGAAAAGCCACTGCCTTTTCACTGCTTACATGCTAGTCTGCCAGTGTAATGGGCTGCCAGACAGGACCTTGTTTTCACTCTGCCTCCTCTTTTTTTTTTTTTTTTTTTTTTAAAGAGACAGGGTTTCTCTTTGTTGCCCAGGCTGGAGTGCCCTGGCACAATCATAGCTCACTGTAACCTTGAACTATTGGGCTCAGCTGATCCTCCTGCTTCAGCCTTCTGATTATTCAGGACTACAGGTGTGTGCCACCATTCCCAGCTAATTTTTAAAATTTTTTATAGATTCAGGGTCTCACTACGTTGCCCAGTCTGGTCTTGAACTCCTGGTCTGAAGCGATCCTCTCTACTTGGCCTCCCAAAGTGTTGGGATTACAGGCGTGAGCCACCGTGCCTGGCCTGCCTCTTTTTTTTTGGTTTTGTTTTAAGCATGGCTCAGCATTGGTACAACCTGTTTGCTAAAAGACTGATCAAAAGAAGTGACTTTTGGAGCATCTGCTGTTGGGAGTGGCCAGGGCCCCCTTTCTGTGCCAGGTGGGGTGCTATGAAGCCAGGGCTTAAGCCTGGCTTCCATTCTCAGGGAGACAGTTATAATGACCAATCGTTATTTTTAAATATTCTTAAATTAAAAAAGAAAAGACATGGTAGGGGATAGCAGTAGAGTGCAACATCCATTTCAATTTTTAAGACAAAGTAGGAGACTAGATCAGTTTTGTGCCACTGAACTCCACCGTCAGGTCCCATGGGATGTTGTGTGTGTGGTCACCTCAAGCGCTGGGTAGTTCTGGGCTGGGAAGGTTGAAGTGACTTGCCTGAGCAGAGCCTGACCTGGGCCTTCTTACCCTCTGCCAGGAGCCCTTTCTGCAATCTGTGATCACAGTCTGTCTGCTCACTCCCGGGCCCGCATCACCAACAGGTTAACTGGCCCTGACTTCCGTTCTTAGAGCAAACCGGTTACTGGCCACTGTCTACTGGTGGACAGACCTTGACTAGCTTTTTCCTCTGCAAACAAAAATTGACAGAGTTTGCAAACAGACATAAAAGGAATTTATAAGGACATACTTAGTTTAAAGCATTTAAACTAATTTCTTTTTCAGGAAAGAGAACTAAAAATCAATATTTGCCTCGGGCTACTATGCTAACAACCATAATTTGGTTTCTTTTTTTTTTTTTATTGTATCCTCTGTCTTCCAACATTCACCCTATGTAAAACATAATTTGGTTTCTTTTTTTTTTTTTTTTGAGACAGTCTCGCTTTTGTTGCCCGGGCTAGAGTGAGTGCCGTGACGTCAGCCTAGCTCACAGCAACCTCAAACTCCTGGGCTTAAGCAATCTTACTGCCTCAGCCTCCCAAGTAGCTGGGACTACAGGCATATGCCACCATGCCCGGCTAATTTTTTCTATATATATTTTTAGTTGGCCAGCTAATTTCTTTCTATTTTTTTTTTTTTAGTAGAGACGGGGTCTTGCTCTTGCTCAGGCTGGTCTCGAACTCCTGAGCTCAGATGATCCGCCCGCCTCGGCCTCCCAGAGTGCTAGGATTACAGGCGTGAGCCACCATGCCCAGCCCATAATTTGATTTCTTAAAGGAATGTGACGGGGCACAAATTTCTGTTGATGACTGAAAGGATTTCTTTTACACACATTTTATTGTTGGGATGTGGTATATTTATTTTGTATCTGGCCACTTTTGTGAATGCTGTAATTCTAATAATTTTGTAGCTGTCTATTTTGGAGTTTCTAGGTAGGTAGTTATTCCATAGAAACATATCGATCCTGACATTTTCTTTCCCCTAAACACCTTCAGTTCTAATTTATGTTCTTAGTGCATTATTCAGCTTAGATAACAGTGGTGGCACCGGTATCATGGCTTTGTTCCTTATTTTGCTGGGAATGTGTCTAGTAGTTCACTATTTGTATGGAAGATGTTACCAGTGCTGGTTTACAGAGCAATGAGGAAAATAAGCACAAGTGAGTTTTTCTTAAAGCTAAATTATTCAATTCAAGAAATTGTTTTTATTGAGATCGTACCCTGCCAAATTTTTTCTAATTTCAGCATATTATGGGGGTACAAATGTTTAGATTACGTACATTGCCCTTGTCCCCCCTCCCCACCGAGTCAGAGCTTCAAGCGTGTCCATCCCCCAGACGGTGCGCATTGCACTCATGTATATATATACCCATCCCCTCCTCCCCACTTCTTCCAACTTTTTTTTAAAAAATAAAGGGATGATCCTATTAGATAATGGGATTTTTTGTTTTTGCAAATGCTCTTACTCAGCAATATAAAAGGTTGGCACCCACTATCTCCCACCTCCTATGCCCTCCTCCTCCTTTTTTTTTTTTTTTTTTTTGAGATGGGACTTTCTATGTTGCCCAGGCTGGAGTACAGCAACTATTCACAGCTGTAATCATAGCACACTACAGCCCTGAACTCCTGGGCTCAAGCCATCCTCCTGCCTTAGCCCCCAAGTAGCTGGGACCAGAGACATGCCTGCCTCCCCCATCTTTTTTTTTATAGCAGCCCTGTGAACACCCTCATGCTAGTCCAGCATCTTGGGGGACTCCTTCACAACGCACCCCAAGTAGGTCCTGCCATCTGGTACACAGTGAGGATGTAATGATTGGGCCTGCCAGGTCAGTAGGCCAGCCTTAGAGAATCTTCTGTTTAAAGAAACTCAACTCAAAAGTCATGGTAGACCATAGAAAGTTTAAAGCCAGTGGACATGGAAGGTGTCAGACTCCTCTGAGGGTCGGGGAGGAGGTTCCATTGCCTCTACTGTAAACTTGCTCTTAAATTGCCTGTTGTGTCTTAGCCATGCCTGTAATGTTCTCTTTCCTCATTAGGTTCCTCTCTTTTAAATAAACTCAATTATCTTGAGCCTTTACAACATATCCTTACTCCTGTAGGGAAAAAAGCTTCCGTCCCCCAGATGGCCCTGCAAGGAGCAGCACAGTAGTCTTTGGGCCATCCTGTCACTCCTCGCAAGCCTTGCAGCCTGGATGCGTACAGTCCTGGCTTTCTGTTTTCATACTGTCGCCGTACCTATATGCACCTTCACTTAGGAATTGCCATATTGTCTCAGTTTAGCTGATGACAAGTGATGATCACAACAGTCATCTGATTTTTATTACACCTTTCCTTTAAGGAATTGCTGTTTTGTTTCACAGATGATGAAAGCTTAATGACTTCCACGCTTTTGGTCCCTCAGTGAAGGCAGCTGTTGTAAGAATTGGTGCCTGTGATGACAGTGTTTTTGGTGGCTCTTTGGAACCAAAGCTCAGCAAGGGTGGTGGCAGGCATTTTAGATGCTGAACCCAGACAGATGGCAAGACATGGGCTGGGGAAGATCTTCAGTAGTGCACAGTGGAGACATTTTTTGCAGAGTATTTTGGTTAAAAACATGTGGATTCCAGAAGAAAGTAGAACTGGCCTCTGGAAACCTGGGGCACTAGGGAACAGGCAGCTCTGACTCAGAGGATAATCTAGAAGGAGCTCAGCCCTGGATAAGCCTGAGGGCTTGTTTTCTCAGCCTGCTTGAGGTAGTCCAGTGGCATCCCAGGAAATCCAGATAGAGTGTAACCTGAGATTTTCGAGAGCCTTTGGGGGACTTGGGTAAACCCTGGGCTGTCCTGCAGATTAATCTCCATTCTTACATGAGTTCAATTTGATCTGGACTGAGTTGGAAACCCTCATAAAGTGCTGATGTACTCCAGGGACTACTCCACAACTGAACTGGAGGCGGAAGTATATTATCAGTCTTTCGCGAGTTTGTTACATTACCTATTCTCTGACATAATAGCATCAGGTTAGTAAATAATACAGTCCTTTGGGGATTCTATAATCCCCTTGGAAATTAGATAATTAGATCACAATTTTTGAAAGCTTTAAGATTCAGTTTGGTTGGGCTAGTAGCCAAAATTGTATCCATTTATGATTATTTACCCTTTTAGCTTACTTTTTTCCTGTTACGTAGACATGAATATGATATAAAATTAGTTGCTTTTCAGAATGTTTAAGTACATGGATAAGTGATTCTCAAATTTCTTGGAAGTCCGTATTTCTGTGTTCTTTTAAGTGTTTCTCATTTGAATAAAGATCAAAATCAAAGGAATGCATAACAGACAGGTTTGCCCTGTTTTTAAATACCATATTAGAAATATGATAGAAAAATAAAAAGAATAGGGTTACAAAAACATTGCCACCGTATTAGAGTGTGCATAAGATACTCCCTCATTCGTGCATTCCTTGATCATTTTTATGCAGTAGCTACTCTGTGCCTGCACTGGGCTAGACTCTCAAGTACTGGCTCACAGGGGAGTAGTTGAGGAAGAAGAATCAAAGGACACAGATAATTCTGTTATCACTATTGCAATCAGAGTTTGGGGGTTTCCTGGGAGAGCTGTGATGCCTTATGGAAAGATGGGCCCTGTGTGTGGCATTCCAAAAGGTAGGGTGGAGAGGAGTGTTTTATCACTGCTATTGTTGAGAATTGCCATGTTTGGTGATAATTAAAAGCAGACTGACTTAGTGGGCTTTGTTTTCTAAAAATTCTCTGCAGAGAATGTGCCCTCTTACTACTGCCTGTATGCAGGACGGGTTGCTTTCAGTGCTCCCTCCTTGGTGAACCATTGGCCTTGTGGCATTACCGTAGAGGTGCACAGCCTCCTGGGGAGGGGTTCATAAGTAGACTGAGAAACAGGGGAAAAGGTATTATATTCTTTTATTTGTTTCACACATTTTTAAAAAAAATCACATTCCTTCTCATAAACATTGTTTTTTGGCAATTCTCACTTGTTACTAACTAATTCTGGGAGAAGGAAGGCAGACATCATAATTCCATGTTTTGAGCACTCATATAAAACCAAAAAATGTGAAGGCATGAATTTCTCTCCCTCCTTCCTGTGTGTGTTTGATAGTGTCAGTGTTGGATTGTGAGTTGGTTTTTCAACTTTTTTAAATTTGAAAAGAAGAAAAATTTCAGAGAATGGACCTTTCTTTCAAGTATTAAAATATTTATGTATGAAGTCACACTTAACTGGTACAATGTGCACAGTATCTGGGGGTTGGGCACACTTATAACTTTGACTCAAATGGTATAAAAGTAAATGTAATCAAAACGTTTGTACCCCGTAATATTCTGAAATAAAAAAATTTATGTACTTAAAATAATATTTGAAATATGTAATGGGATGGGATTTTTGTGTGAGAGTTATCTGGTAGCAAACCCAGAAGAGGGGTGCTTGAGTGTGACCACCCACCCTCCCGTTGATGCCCCTCCAAAAACACAGTGGTCCCAGGAGGGAAGGGGACGGTGCCAGCAAGGGTGTTGTTGAGCAGCCTTATGGTGCTGGACACTTGGTATCTCATGCCCTTTCATCCTTAAACAACAGCCCTGTCAGGGAGTGTTAGTGCCCTTTAGTGGGTGAGGAAACTGAAGCTCAGATGAAGTAACTTGCCAGGATTACACTGGGGGTGCTAAAGTTTGAACTGGGTCTGCCTGACTGCATAGGTCACATTGTTCCCGTGAGCTCTCTGCCTTCCTCATGGGGCAGTGCACATTTTCTGGTCTTCCTTATATGACACCTTGAAATTCTGGAGAATCACTAAGCATGCTGGCTCTCAAGCATGGTTCTGTGTCTTTGCAGACACATACACACACACTTTAGGGGTAACATGTTGCTTTTAGTCATTCTTGTGTCGTTTTGATTACTTAGAAGTGCACTCTCTCCGTCATGGTCTTAGAGTGGGAGGGGCCTTTTCATGCCACCCACAAGTTGGATGTGTCCATCAGAGGTCACCAGCCTGTGTTCAGATCTTGAACACCAGTCTGGGTAAAGTATGTGAGTGTGCGCATGTGCTTACACTTAGAAGGTGGCCCCAGACAGTCTCACCTTGCCCTCCCGGCAGGCTATCATATTCAGCGCTCGTAAGATACCCTTCACACTGCTGATTTATGCTAAAAGTATCCTAATGTTTCTGACAGCTCATGTGTGACATGAATATAATCCATATTTCTTAGCGCAGCTAATCCAAGTGGCTTATTTCCCTATACTGCTGATGGGGCTATATCTCTTGATGTCACAGCCGTGGAGATTGTGATGGTAACATATTGTTTCTGGGTCACTAGTTTTGTCTAAAACAGTAGGTTGGAACAGAGTAGCAAAGGTTAATTAAGTTTGTCCATCATGGTGGGAACAGATAAGGGTGCCTCTGATATTTCTGGTTAGAAGATCAAAGTTCCTGAATGTGCGGTTATGGACTTCTTTTCTCATTTTCAAACTATCAAAAAAAAGTTTCTCATTTGCTTTAGAAGCAGAGAGACATGAAGAGTTGTTAAAAACTAAAGGCAGTGAGTTAGTCTTTATAGTAAGCATGTATCTTTATTTAAAACTAGAAAGCTGGCTTGATTTAATAGAGAAATACCATGAGCTTCTGAGGTGACTTGGTTTGACTCCAGGTTATCTGATATCTCTGAGCAGTTTATTCCTGTGTTCATGATTATTAAATTATGAGGACTACATGAGATAATACAATACATCCCTATAGTATCTCTCAATACATGCTCATTTTCTTCCTGTGAAATGCTGTTAGTCCCATAGTCAGGATCCAACAGTTTCTCAGGAAAATTGCGTTAAGAACATCACCACTACAAGCCACTCCACCAGTCTTAAGAGGTGTTATATAGTGCTTTTGGAGACTGGCCATGTTAGAATGTGGAGAGTCCTAGGTCTTGATCATTATTAACCAAATTCTCAAAATAAAAACTTTTCATGTCCTTTTCTTCCAGCTATTTTATTGAAGCTTTGTTTCCTGTTGGCTATTATGTAAATGATACTTGAATTTTTGCGTGGCTGTACATGAGTTCAGTTGGTAAATCAGGGTCTGTAACTAGATTTGTGAATCAGACAAATATAAATTTTTGACCCAAGAGTTAGAAAATCTAGAATAGATTTGTAAAGATGAGGAAGGCATTGAGCTAGTTCTGGCCAGACATTGTTCCAAATTGACCGCCCCTCTCTCTTTTGTGAACCCCCTGAAATGCACCAGGACTTTTCCAGGTTTTAGGAAAAGGAAACCTTTTTAAATTTGGCTTTTTCTTATTACTATGTTTCTCTTTTTAAAGGTAGTTGCCTGTGTTTCCTTGATTTGTACATCAATGACTTCAAAACATTTTGATGGAGACCTACAGTAAGAAACTATATTCCAGTACACACAAAAAATGAAAAGTTTCGCAAAACAGCTGTTACTCATATTGTATATGCAGTGATTCTCAATTTTTTATTCCCTTTTATTCTATTCTATTCCATTCTGTTCATTTCCATACCATTCTTTTAAAAAATATGCTGACTGCAGGCTGAATTATTTGAGGGCCCTGTAAGGGATAGCACCTCTGCATTTGGAAAACAGGGTCTCGGGAAGCACTTTTGTTCTATCAGTACCACTGATGCAGATGGTGAAAACAACTGAGCAACACCAGTTAAAAAAATTAATTTGGCTTTTGTAAAATGTAGAAATATTCACATCTTGCATTTTTGAGAAAGACAAGATGAATGGGCCACTAATAAATACAAGTGTAATCAATCCTGATATCCTGTGGGGTTTCTGTCCTTAATGCTTATTCAAGGCTGGTGTGAATTCCTGTTCATGGCCTCTCGAGGATTTCTAGGAATTGGGGGTGGGCTTGCTTTTTGTTCTCATGGTCAGTTTTGGTTCTGTTATTCCAAATGACTTGTTTATTTTTTCCATGGTCCATCTTATGGCTGTTTTTTAATTTTTAATTTACTCTGATATCAGTCCAAACTTTCCGTCAGTTCTTTTTGAAAAGCCCTACCCACACACGCTTTCTTTTGTTTTTGCATGTGTCAAAAACCTTCTAAAGCTTTGGGAAACTTGGAGTTTACAACTTAAAACATCCTAGGTGTATCACTTTTTAATGATTTCTTCTCTCCGCCATATTGTGTGAGCATCCTCTTTCTCCCTCTTCTCCCTCCTCTGTTTTCCCCTTCTACCTCATCTGGGGAGGAGGCACCTCCTTTGCATTTTTGGACAAAGGGCTCTCAGGTTCTTCAGGGTCGAGTGTGGAGCCTCACCCTCAGCACAGCACCTTCCCCCTTGGCAAGTGGAAGGAGCCCCCTGAGCTTTGCGGAGTCCTCACAGAGGCCTTTCTCTTTGTCTTTCTCCTTTCCTCTTCCTCCCTCTCGGGTGGGGAGTAGAAGGCATTCCATAGCGTGACCACCTAAGAGAGAGAAGGCAAGGTGGGCGCGGTGGAGAACAGTAGTCTGCAGAGGACTGGGAGCCATGGGAAAAGAAGGCGAAGGGGCGGGTTTAGCAGTGAGGAATCTGCCTGCCTCACGTGGCTCAGAGTTTGGCCTATTGGTGTTTCGGTACTCTCTGAAATGTGCTCATGCAAGGAACCATTTTAGCCCATATGTTCAAAATAATTCTTTCCAGCTGTGAAGTGTGGAATGCCAGAGAATGAATGAGGTGTATATTTCAGGAGGCGAATGAGGCTTTCGGGTGAAGCACCTTGCACAGGTACGGTCTGTGGGCTGGGACAGCTCACGGTGTGTGTGGTTAGGTGAGCGTGGGAACTGGCGTCCCATGCAGACGGTTTGAAAAGAAGAGTCTGTTAAAACTAAAGACACCATGTAATGAGGGCAAAAGTCTGTCCCAGTCTTCACTCTGAGCATCACCAGGGGACGTAGAATTCCACAGCCTGTAAAGAGTCCTGCCTTCTTTTATAAAAAGGTTTCTGGTCAGAAAACGAAAGGTTTACTCCAAATATGGCTTTTGCAATTTAAAAAACTGTAAGCCACGTATCAGCCAGGCACAGTGGCTCACATCTGTATTCCCAGCACTCTGGGAGATGGGAGGACCAGTTTAGTTCAGGAGTTCAAGACCAGTCTGAGCAAGAGCAAGACCCTGTCTCTAGTAAAAATAGAAAAATTAGCCGAGTGTGGTGGTACGCACCTGTAGTCCCAGCTACTCTGGAGGCTGAGGCTGGGCTTGAGCCCAAGAGTTTGAGGTTGCAGTGAGCTATGATAACACCACTGCACTCCAGCCTGGGAGACAGAGGGGGAGACTCTGTCTCAAAAAAAAAAGAAAAATACTGTAAGCCACATATCAGTGCCAAGGGAATCTCTACCCTATTTGTTTATATATCAGAGTTTGCAATTAGGAGTGTTACCCTATAGAATAATTCTTCTCATGAAGACTGTTCCCTTTCTTATGTCAATTCCAATTTTATGCAGCTAAACCATGCTTAGTAAACAACTAGACCACAAATTTCTTTTAACCATTCACCTGGATGGAGTATTCAGTTTGATGTAATACCAGACACTCTTCCTAATCTGAAGTGATAATAAACAACCAATGAACCTATTTAGGAATTTTTTTAAAAAAGAAGTAAGGTCAAACATTTTTATGTTTTGTTGGGATATTGTTACTATAAAATAGGGTGGCTAAAGTGTATAAAAGGAAATCTATGGTTCAGATTTATTATGATGCATACTCTGAACAATTTAATTCAGAACAATTTAATTCTTACCTGTGGGTCATATTCTGGTTCAGAGACTTGGGGTGGGTAATAACATATAAAACATGCCTCTTGCTTGCCAGCTACCACTGCCAATAATAATAGTAGTCATAATTCACTGAAATCCTGGGTTTTTAGGTTTTGCTTGGTTTATTTGTTTAACTTAAAGGAATGAAGATAAAACCTTGGGAAGAAACAAGGTGCAGTTGCATAAAGGGAAAAATATATGTCCCTTTAACAGAAGTGAACAGTTCCTCGGCTTTGTTTGCCACTTCTGTCCCTGAGGACTTGCTTTTTTCCTTTAGCTGGAGGCAAGGGCTGGACACAAGGGGGATGTTAGGTTATTTTAAAGCAGGGCTTCTCAGCCTGGCACTGTTGAGATGTTGGGCCAGATAGTTCTTTGTTGTCTGGGGACTGCCCTGTGCACTGTAGGACAGGCAGCAGCATTTCTGGCCTCCACCCACTGGATGCCAGCAGCACTGCTGCTGCCCCACCACCCATTGTGACAAAAGTGTCTCCAGATGTCCCTAAATGTCCCTTGGAGCAGCAGTCACCAACCTTTTTGGCACCAGGGACTGGTTTCATGGAAGACAATTTTTCCATGGATGGGGCGCGGGGTGGGGATGGTTTCAGGACAACCAAGCGCATGACATTTATCGTGCAAACCTCTCTGCCAATGATAATCTTTATTTGCAGCCGCTCCCCAGCACTAGCGTCACAGCCTCAGCTCCACCTCAGATCATCAGGCATTAGAGTCTCATAAGGAGCCGCAACCTAGATCCCTCGCATGCTCTGTGTACAGTAGGGTTCGTGCTCCTCTGAGAATGTGATACCACCCTGATGTGACAGGCGGCCAAGCTTAAGTGGTGATGAGAGAGATGGGGAGCTGTAAATACAGATGAAGCTTCTCTCCCTGCCTGCCATTCACCTCCTGCTGTGCGACCCAGTTCCTAACAGGCCACAGATTGTGGATCGGTAACAGTCCACGGCCTAGGGGTTGGGGACCACAGCTTTGGAGGCCCAGATTGCCCCCAGTTGAGAACTACTGGTTTAAAATAAAACAGCGAATTTCAAAGGCTTCGTTATTTTCCCATTTTGTCTGAGCCAAAAAGTACCAGGATTGTAATTTTTTCCCCCTCAATTTAAAAGAGAGCAGGAAGTGATTTAGACTTTGAAATCACATGCTGCCATGCCTTTGTCTGGGTGAATTGCCATTCAGTTTTAACTTCATGTTTCAGAGGTTTACATAAGGCACTTAAAACATAAGGCTGTCCTTCTTTCTCATGTACAGGTTGTCACGTGAGTGGTTATTTGTGGATTATTCTTTGTGGGGGGTGGGGGGGCGGATATAGCTGAAGTGATTGATGACCTCACTAAACTCACATTTTAGTAACCTCACGTGTTGTCTGACTCTTTGTATCTTTTTCTTCTTTCGCTGGAAGTTTTTTATAGCTCAGTGATTTTGGGGATTCATTAGGGATATATTGGAGTACAAATAATTCAACTCTATTTCCAGTATTTCCAAATTATCTTTATAATTTGATGCTTTCTGAAAACATAGAAAAGGGAGTAAGGGGGAAAATGAGCATATACATAGATATGAAATTGTGTTTATTTTCCAGTAAGCTTTAGTTTAAAAAAAGAAATTAACTGCTTACCTGAATGTTTTTTCAAATAATATATACATTGGGATTGGCAGTGTTTGAACAGTCTATTTGTCAGACTTAATCTTTTGCATTTTTTAGTTAATATGGGGGAGGTTGGGATCTCGTACTTGCCAGGTCTATGGAAGATATGTTGGAAACTGTAGCACTTGTTCTTAATCTTGGTGTCATATTAGAATTACCTGGGAGCTTTGAAAATATCTAAGGCCCAGGCCACATATCCCAGACCCATTAAATCAGATTCTGTAGGAGTGGCTCCCAGTCATTATAACTGGGTCTCCGCCTCCCCCTTATTTCAGTGGGAATGAAGGTTGAGAACCAGTGCAGATTTTTATAAATAAAGTTTTATTGGAACACAACCATGTCCGTTCATTTACTTATTGCCTAGAGATCCTATGGCTTGCAAAGCCTAAATTACTTGTTTTGACAATTTACAGCAAAAAAATTTGCTGACCTCTGCTATAGGCTCATGGTGAACATTTTTCAAACATTTTGAAAAGCAGCTTTGCATAAACTTCCATGGTAAAAAAAAAAAAAAAATCCAACATTTTGCAGAGCCTGCAGGCGCAAATCCTGTCAGTTTTCTTGTACACAGGGAAAATTGAAAAGCATTTTCCTTGAAGAACTGATGTGCAGATATTGTCAAACCTGAAGGAGATGTGACTAACTCAGCACTCAGACCGGGGAGGCTCCGTTATTTATATTAGGCATTCTGTACTTAAAAGTCGGCACCTTGCTTCTAATTCAATGTTCATTACTCAGACTGTGTAATTGACTTGAGGGAAATCTACGGAGGCAGAAATGGCTCTTCAATTCAAAGTGTGCCTGAGTTTGTTATTACCACGGCAGCAATTCTAGATGGTTCTCATAATTCTCGCAGACCCCAGAGTGGAGAATCTTTATGTACAAAAAGAAAAATAATGAAAATTAAAAATTGATATTTATATATTTCTACCTTCCCTTAATTCAGGTGGAGACTTGATGGTTGTAAACAATTGGTAAAAAGAGGGTTTTTTTTTTTTGTTTTTTGTTTTAGAAGGTCCTCCTTTTAATCTGGGCTCCTAGAGGAGCTAAGGATGAGAAACAGGATCATTTGTTCTAGCCCCTTGTCACCAGAGCCAGGTTTGAGGGCCAGTAGAATCAGTGTCTCCACCCCAGACGTACTGCTTCAGAATCTGCATTTTGACAGGACCCCTGGCCATTCGTGTGCACACTGAGAGTGCTGGGAGCACTGGTCTAACTGGGCACTGGGTCTGTGCAGTAAGCTGCTACCACTGATCGCCCCTTCCCTCTTACATGATTTCACGGCTCCTTAATGGGCTCTCTCATAGGGCAGTAGCCAGATGTTCCCCTTTGGCCATTTTCTAAGTACAGCTTCCTTGACCTCTTATTTAGTAAAGATTTATGTGATGGTAGAAAATGAAAAAGGGGTGATTGACCTAGAAGAGATGCTACTTCGTATACTTCAGAAAGACAAACTAGAAAGATAAATAAGAAAGGATAAAGGAAACTTCACTAGAAAGGAAAAAATGACTTGTAATGGAATCTTTTTTGCTTCTCCAAGAGGAAATCATCTACGCATCAGAGGATAGATTGGAGCTGGGGAGCAGTAGGATGATGAAAAGTGAACCCTTTAAGTTTCTCTAAGTACATACAGAAATCAGGACTTAGGCCTTTCCAGAAACCAAGCAATGCCATAATAGTCAAAGTGCACTTAGGCCAGTGGTTACTTGGGAAATGGTCCAGAATTTAGATGTTCATAGAGAATCTTGAGAAAGCCCAGGACCTCGTTTTACCTTACCAGGCTGTCAAATTAGCACTATTTTCTTTATCAAGTAGCATTCAAAACATTTGATTGAAAGGCATAATTGTGAAATTATTCCTTAATCCTAGACAGAATTGGTTTATCTCGAACATTCCCTAAGACTCACTTCTATTTAGAAGTGAACACCTTCTAAATTTAAGTTGTTAAAGACATTATGAATAATTGAAGTCTTGCTCTATTCTTGTCATGAAGATATGATCGTGAGTGGAATGCTTGGTATCCCAGGGTCCACGTAAGACACAGTTCTGGATGTTCAGGGAAGTGGGCCCTTACACAGTCAGCAGCAGGGCTGGGAAGGTGGAAGTGGGGGCCCCTCCTAAGCCATCAGGTCACATCTCCTTGGCTTTGATTAAGAGGTCAAGAAGCTACAGGGAACTAACTGCTTCTTTCATAAAAGCTGTCCCATGGTTCCAAAGGCAGGGTCTGGCTGCCAGAAAAACAAATGACTGCCAAGCCCACGTGCAGCTGCTGCTGCTGCTGGAGGAGCAGCTGTGCTTCCCTGCTGCCTTCCCCATCTCACTCCATGTATCCAATTAGCAGAATCTAGATCCTGGACTTCTGTCCCCTGCTATAGCAGGAGGTAGGAATGGACACTGAGTGACAGGATCCAGCACGGCATAGTGCTAATGACAACAGCTTACGATCACACGTAGTTTGCATGTTGCTTTTTTCAGTCTTTTAAAAATATTCTCTTTATATGAACACTGTCAGGTAACCAAGGTATAAGATGCCAGTTTTACACAAGGAAACATGGGAAGAGGTTCAATAACTTGCTCCTGGTCAAAGAGGCTAGTCAGTGTTACAGCAGACTGTGTTGGCACCTAACCAGCATTGTCCCCTCTCTTCTACCCTGTCTTCTTTAGTACTGCTTAGTCTAGTACCATGTCACCAGAGGAAATTTTAGGGGTGCTTTAGAAGAGACCCCAAGATAGAAAGGGCACCTTCAAGACACACAGCAATAGTATTTCTAAGGCCCAGTGCACTGGAGGAACATACTTGTGGTAGAAGATACCCAACTTTAGTAGGCTATTCTCTAAATGTACAAAAATAGACAATTCTTGTAATAATGGTAAAATGCAACTTTGGTCTCAGTGCATTTCTTCTTTTTTCTCAAGCAGATGAAGAACCCGGAGAACCGCCACGCAATGAGTTCCCAGTACAGGATGCATTCCTACTATCCGCCGCCCTCCTACCTGGGCCAGAGCATGTCCCAGATCTTCACTTTTGAGGACGGCCCCTCCTACTCGGAAGCCAAGGCGAGCAGTAGGTGTCTGGTCACACAGACTGGATTTGGGGTGGTGAGAGGATGCATATCCAATACTGGGTCATTAGCCCTCTTTAAAGGTTTGTCTGTTAGGAGTTGTCGTAAAATTTATCGCTGTGTGAAACTTAGGTAAGTATCCTTTATTTACTTATAGAGTGATTTTGCTTTGCTTGATTCCTAATACCATGTATTTCACTTTTTGGATACCTAGAGTGACAACAGTAGGATGAGAGACTCCCACTCAGAAGCTGAAAATGTATTTTCTGGAGGATCAATGTGAAATACAGGGGCACTTTAAATGTGCTTCAAGTCCTGCTGTTTTTTGTGAAGTGAATTTCTGTATATTGAAAACTCATTTCCCAAAGATTTTCATTTTAAAATTGAAGGTATATTTATCTTTTGGGGGAAAAATAAAATAACATAATAAAACATTTTTGAATACAATAGATCTCAGAGTTTATGCAGTAGCAATGCAAATAACTCTGATATAATGGCTTTAAAATAAAAAATGACTGTTTAATGAACCAAAGCACTTTGAAATACACAGTTCCTCAACTTCAATTTTAACCTTCTCCCCAACATTTACACTGTGATGATAGGTGGGTGTTTTATGGCTGCTGTGTTTCCAGATCCTGTGTGTAAGTTCTTTATATTTAAGCATCATCTTTTAATATAGGAAAATGAGAAGCATGTATTAATACAATCGAGGCAGTAGATGGAAATCAGAGAAGCAGATCTAGTAGAACTTACCCTGTGCTACATAAAAAGAGGAGCTGATTTTTCTAAATAACTTGACTCTTAGGAGAACTTGTTTCTTGGCAAAGCAAATGTTTAGAGAAAGAGAATCAAACTCATGCATTGATTTCCAGATTCAGAACAATAAAGTCTAAAAAAGCTGGGAAAGTAATACCTTATTTATCATGCTAAAATAAAATAAAGGACTCTTGTTAATATGGAATATATAGGTCATGGGAACCTATATAGTTTGAGCTGTAGAGAGACTGAAGTACACATTGTTGATTCCATTTTCACTTTTATTAATAATCACTTTCTGTTCTGAGTGGACAAGAACAACTCTGTTTTATAAATGTTAGTAATATATATAAGCCCATATGGTCCTCCTTCCATATTGCCTTGGAGTCTACATATTTATCTGGAGTATAAGCTCCTTAAGGATGGAGAACACATTTTATATACCTTTTTACCTGCTGTGATGCCTTTTATTTGTTATTTGTTAGTTGAGTGTATGAATGAATGAATCTGGTATTAAGTGAGTTTGCCCTGTAAGGGAACACAGACATGCAAGCTCTGATTCCTAATGTATTATTTGTCTAATGGAGCTAGCGCACAATTTTGGAATGGAGCAGTTAAAGGAACATTTGCTCATACAGAAAATTAGGAATGAAACCCACTTTCAGGAAGAAATTGCCTGAGCTGCTTACTCCAGGAATAATGGAATATTTTTAGAAGCACTGGCATTCTTGAGACAAAGGTATAAATTCAGAGCAGGGCAGTAAGACAAAAGTATAAGAGGCAATTTATTAGAGCAGAGAGGAGGGGATTTGGAGAGGAGCAGTAGGCATTTGAATGCATAGTGGAAAAGGAAACGCTCCAGAAGGAAAGAGGTCACAGTCAAGAAAAGACCAGCTGTACCAGTGTTCACAGGGAAAGACTGGGTGAATAACTACAACTTCTTAGAACTTACCTGATGATGTGTGCCTTTGAAAGAGTAGTGTGGGAGGAGGTCCCAGGCTTAACTTCCTGACACTCCTGTTACTCACCAGTAATTAATCAGGAGGTTCACACTTCAGAAATGAGAGAGTTAGCCAGGAAGAACTATGGTGAAATCTCAATACTATCTGCTTTGGATTTATCATGGAGGTGTGTATGAATTAATAGAAAATCCAAATCCCAGCTAAGTTTTTAAAGGAATGAGGCTTTATGACTTCCAAATGTGTGCTATGTTGGTTTGGGTTTTTTTTTTTTTTTTTTTCCTTAAAGAGACAAGGTCACACTGTGTTGCCAAGGCTGGAGTGCAGTGGCGCGACCATAGCTCACTGCATTCTCAAACTCCTCGGCCCAAGCCTCAGCCTCCAGAGTAGCTAAGACTACAGGCGCCCACCACCACACCTGGCTGATTTTTTATTTTTTTAGAAAAGGGGTCTTGCTGTGTTGCCCAGGCTGGTTTCAAACTCCTAGCCTCAAGTGATCCTCCCGTCTTAGTCTCCTAAATTGCTGAAATTACAGGCATGAGCTACTGTGTCTGGCCTATCTTGGGGGTTTTCATGTTGCATGAATTTTTACAAAGCAAGTGGGAAGGGAAAGAAAAAAGTGTGTTTGGAGGTCAGTAAAGACCCCAGAGGTCATCTTACAGGACATTGGGTCCTGAACTTTATCATCTGCATTGACACAGTGGGGAGCTCTTTGGGGGCATGTTAGGCTCCTCTGGTAAGTTGGGCTGAGGCTAGGGACAGGATGCAGTGGGTGGGAATAAGGATGTAAGTATATCTGTGAGAAGTTGGCAAAGGCTGCCTGATGACCTGTTAACGTTTAGCAAATCCATGATATAGTCATGATTTGTAAATAGGATATTGATTATTCTAATTGGAGACTTCTAAATGATTTAAAAAACAGTTTTCAGTAGGTTTAATATTTTATTTAAGTATAAATTTGTCCTTTAAATGCATGTTTCTTCAGTTTCTGTAAAGATAAATTTAAGCTTAGCCTCTTTACCATCTAAAAAAAAAATGAGTCCAGGTTCAGTGTTTTCTTTTGAGTTTGCTGAAGATTGCAACATGAAAATAAAATGTTGAGGGAAAAAGAATCAGAGAAAGTTTTCCTTTTGCCATGTTGCTACTATTTAATGTTTTTCTTTCTATAATAAAAAAGAGTAGGAGCCATTCCTTCTTATTTCTTTATACTGAAAAATGTTAGGGGGGTAGATTGGAGAGATGGGGGGAACATGTAGGACTTTCTAAGCTATTGCAGACACTTTGACTTTTTGGCTTTTATTTCAAGGGAGATGGGAAGCCATTGGAGGGTTTCAAGCACAAGGTAACATGTGGTCTTATGGTTTTAAATGATCACCCTGTTGATGATTTAAGAATAGAACATAGGGAGGCAAGGGTAGAAGCGTGATACTGGTTGGAAGGCGATGGCAGTGATTCTGGCAAAAGAGGGCAGTCAGGGGAGGAGCATGGTGGTGATCACAGGTGGTCAGATCCTGGAGATATTTTAAAGACAGAAACCACAAGATTTGTGTTGAGTTTGATATGTGATAGGAAAAGAGGAGTGAAGGTTGACTCCCTAATTTTTTACCTGACCAAGTAGAGGATTGGAGTTTCCATTTATTGAGGTAAAGAAGACTATGGGAAAAATAGGTTTGTGAGGATTATGAGTTAACTTTACACATGTTTGAGATGTTCATGAGTCATCTCAGTGGATTGTCAAGCAGGAGTTGGATGTATGAAGTCTGAAGTTGAGGGGAAATTTGCCTGCTGGAAATTAAAGTTGGGAGTTCAGTGCATAGGTGTTACTTGAAGTAAGTATGATGAGATCACCTAGAGAAATGAATGTAAATGGAGAATAAAGAACCAAGGACTAAGCCCTGGAGACTTCCAGTGTTTAGAGCTCTGTAGATGAGGAGGACCACAGAAGGAGAAAGGAAGGAAGAGCAGCCTGTGAAGTGGAAAAACTGCAGGTGAGTGGCGTTTTGGAAGCCAAGTTAAAAGTATTTCAATGAACAGAGCCAAATAATGCTGATAGGTCAAATGAGATGAGGACTGGAATTGACCATGGGCTGTTGCAAGGCAGAAATGATCAATGACCTTGCTGAATGGCCACTTGGGTGGGGAGGTGGGAGACAAAGCCTTGTTAGGGGTGCAAGGGAGAGAAGAGTTGGGGCAATGAGTACAGATGACTCTTCAAAGAGTTTTGCTATAAAGGGAATAGTGATGGGAGCAGTAACCAGAGGAGAGGTGAGTTCAAGGAAGGGCCTTGGCTCTTTTGTTTTAAAGAAGGGAGATATTGTAATAGGTTTGTGTGCTAATGGGACTGATACGGGATGTGTGTGGGGCACAGTTGCTGTAGCAGCATCACTGAGTACGCAAGACAGGGTGGGATCTAGGGCAGGGGACTCCAGCATAGGGGCTGTAGACTGGTGTGGGTCTGAGATGCTTTGTTACTGGTCTAAGAGGAATTAGTAAAGGAATTGAGGGGAGACAGAAACTTCATAGGAATTTGACAGAGCAGTTTTTCCTGTTGAGTCTAATAAAATATTGGGGCTTGTATTTTCTGCCTTTCATTTTTCTAGTAGTGCATTTTTTTATTGAGGTAAAAACCACCTAACAAAATTAACCATTAACCATAATTAAAGTCTTAATTTTAGCGGCATTTAGTATATTCACAAAATTTCTAATTCCACGGCATTTTCATCACCCCAAGAGGAAACCGGCTACGCGTTAAGCAGTCACTCCCCATTCTCTCTTTCCCTAGCCCCAGCCCCCTGGTAACTGCTAATCTGCTTTGTGTCTCTCTGGGTTTGCCTATTCTGGATTTTTCATGTAAATGGAATCATATAATATGTGGCCTTTTGTGTCTGACTTCTTTCACTTAGCCTAATGTTTTCATGGTTCATCTGCATTGTCGCATGGATCAATACTTCATTCCTTTTTATAACTGAATATCATTCCATAGTATGGATGTACCACATTTTGTTTATCCATTCATCAGTTGATGGACATTTGTGTTGTTTGTACTATTTGGCTATTGTAAACACCGCCGCTCTGAACATTTGTGTGCAAGTCTTTGGTTGAATGCCTGTTTTCCCTTTTTCTGGGCATATGCTTAGGAATGAAATTGCTGGGTCATATGGTAGTTCTATATTTAATTTTTTGAGGAATGCCCTGTTTTCCACAGCAGTTGCATCATTTTATATTCTCACTATAATGTATAAGGATTCCAATTTCTCCAACTCCTTGCCAACATTTGTTTTCCATTTAAGAAAAAATTTGGCTCCAGTAATTCTTTTTTTCTTTTTCTTTTCTTTTCTTTTTTTTCTTTTTCTTTTTTTTTTTTTTTTGAGACAGAGTCTTGCTTTGTCTCCTGGGCCAGAGTGCAGTGGCCGTCGTCATAGCTCACTGTAAACTCAAAACTCCTGGGCTTGAGCCATCCTCCTGCCTCAGCCTCCCAAGTAGCTGGGACTATAAGTGTGCACCATCACGTCCAGCTGATTAGTAATTCATTTCTTTTGTCATTTACAAAAGCGTCAGACCATGATGGGTTGGAAACTGGAAAAAAAAAAAAAAAACAGATTCCTCCCCACAGATAGTTTGAAAGTCACTTACCTAGTGCCCAGGAGGAGGGTTGGCTTATGTAAGAGTGTGGCCACTTCATAGTAACAGATGTGAGCTGTTCGGGAAGTGGTAGTGGGAACATGCTGGAAATGATGCCTCCTCAGCTGGTGATGAAGAGGTTGATCTCCACAGCAGTGCCTGTTTTAACAGATGGACAGTTGTCTGCAGGTGGGTGGCGTTTCATATCTGTGAGTAGGCATCTTTCTCTACACATTGGGTGGTTGAGTATAAGTTCTTGGAGTATATGGCTGGTTAACAGCTACAAAAAGGTTTAGGTTTAAAATGGTGCCATTGAACATAATTAGATCCTTTTGTCTATTTATTTTGTGATCTCAGTTTAAAAGTTAGAAATGGTGCCGTGTTTCCTTTGGTTCTTTGGCTTCTTCCGACTCAGATTCAGTGGAAGGCTCCCTCACAACCTCAGCCTTCCTTCACGTTCAGCCAGCACTCTTTCCAGGAAAAGGAAACATTACAGGTGTTTCTACAGATCGCGAAGTGTTCCTGTATTATTCAGCAACACACATAGGATGTCAGCAGCTCTGTGAACAGGTGCAGAGCTTTTGCATTTTACCCAAAGGTCAGGTGGCAAGGGCCCCTCTGAGTTGAAGGCCTCATGTTCCTCTGGGATGTTGAGCAGCTTACAGAGGGCTATGTGCTCCCAAACATGGCTTTTTGTCTGTTCAGCACTTGCAGTTTTGTGGACCAGTGAGTCTAGAAGTGCCTGATTTCACTGATACCATATGCTTCTGCACGGTTGTCATGACTATATGCAAAATGGTTACACTTTCACCCCAGTGAGTGGACTTGCTTAATGTAGCATGTTAGAGTTGGACTTTAGGAAAAGGTCACATTGCTGAACCTCTTCCTTTTGCAGGTGAGAGCAGTGAGGTTCTGCTCTCTGTTGGGAGCACCCTCAGAGCTCCTTGCTCATGATCCAGAATGCCAAAGCTGCCTTTTGTGTGAGGTGAGGTGACATTCTGTGGAAAGTGGCTGCGTAGGTTGGTAGAACATTCTGTGCTTAGACTCTGAATGGACCCATGACTCAGTAGCTCTGTAGCATTAGGAGTACCGCACACTTCTCTGAGAGCCTCGGTTTCTCCACCTGTTAAAAGAAGGCGGAGGTTATTGGCTCTGAGGAGACCATACCGATGTTGTGAGGATGAAATGGTGTCCATTGTGTAAACAAGCTCAATAAATTACAAAATGCAATAAGCGATGACAGGCATTCTCACGACTCTCCACCCTTCCTTCCTACAAGGGCCGTGTTGGTATTTCAGGCAGTGCTTGTAAGGGTGAAAGATGTTCTGGAAATGGTTTAATGTCTGGCTAAGACAGGAAGGAGAGCGGGCCAAGAAATCTGAGGGCTGCTTTCTGTGTGTGTGTGTGTGTGTGTGTGTATGTATGTGTGTGTGTGTGTATGTGTTCATTCTACCCTGAGTTGTATGGCAAGCCTGTAGGAGAGAGAAACATTGACCCTTGTCTCTCCCTGGTCTAAGGAAAGCCAAATGTGTTTTATGCAACATTTAGAAAATGTTGAGTTTAATTTAAACTTGGCATTTTAGGAAATGACTTATCATTTGCTAAATTTCAAAGAAAAGAGCACTCAGCTGGTAAACCTATTTTCCTCGTGTGACCTTTTAATTCTCAGCTTTATCTTTGAGCAGAAAGTAAGTGGGGCATTCAGTGGCAACAAGGCCAGTGCGTAGAAGGAAGTGGATTTCACCTGGGAGAGGAGTTCTGGCTCAGATCCTCAGCTCTGGCCCCAACAGTGAGATGCTCACTTAATCTCTTAAAGCTTCAGTTTCCCTCAACTGGAAAGTTGAAAACAATAATAACAGATTTATCTACTGTTACACGTGCATCGCATAAGGAATTATGTTAAAGCATGGCAGAATCTGTCAACTCTCCTAGTCGCATATGAAGACCCGTTGCCATGGGTTACCTATCTTTCTAGTTCACCAGGTGCCTGGCAGTGGGCTGTACAAATGAAAATGATTACTATCATTAAGGAGGGCTAAGCATGTGTGTATTGTGCTTCTTGGAATTAGCTAGACATCATGGTCTGCTGAGTGGGGAAGATGGAACATACCAGTTTTAAGCATATAATAAACATTTGGAAATGGCAGCTTTAAAGGTTTATTTTTAATGTATCACACATTTGATATGTTTGCCAAGTAAAACACACTGGTGCCTTACAGAGAATATAAAGGAAAACAACCAGAGAGGAGGGAGTGTATGAGGACACCAGCACAGGTCCCTTTACACCAAAAGAATGGTATAGAAGCAAGGTGATGAGGACAAGCAGGTTTCTGTCATTTCTTCAAATCTTTTTTTTTTTTTTTCCCTCCAGGGAAAGAGCACTTCCCAAAGCAAACTGTGGGCAAGATTGAGAGCTGTGGGCCCCTAACATGTCCTCTGTGTAAAACTCTGCCATCTGACAAGGCCCCCACCAGGCTGCAGTCTGGGAATGGCAGGCACTTCCCAGGGGCCCACCCCAGTGAGGTCAGGCTCACTCATGTAAAGAAAAGGGTCATTCACTGCAGCACGTTAGCAAGAATGAGCAGGGTATGTTCTCGCACACGGAGGATCTGCTTTGTGTTCCTCCAGGTGCCTGGCATCGTGCTATGTTCTGAGAGGGCTCCTGGGATGGTTCACAGTTTTTTGAATGAGTAAGAAATCAACTGTTGGATCCTTTCTGCTCGTGTTTCATTGACGGGGAGTTAGACATTCTAGTAAAGCACTCGGTGAAACAAATCAGACACGAGCAAACATGGGGTGCAGCCCTCAGGCCACATTCATCCTGGGTTTATACCATGTAGACTCTTCCCTTGGTAAAACTCAGATTTTAAGGACTTAATTCTTTACATATGACTAGTTTTCCATTAAGAACACAGCCCTGCAAGAGAGTCGGGAGGCGCTTAATCAATAGTCACACTTAACAGAGAGGGTGGGGGTACAGGCAGAATGCTAGTGTTTACGGGAAGGCATAAGAACTCAGATCTCTGAATTACTAATACTTTCCTGGGTGTTCTTTATGTTGGTATATCCTGTGTTTCTTTTCCTTTCCTTTTTCCTTTCCTTACAAACACTTGTGGAGCTCCGCCAGTGTCTGCAGGGACAGTGTTCTGTGCATTTTATGGGTATTCAATTCCCTTAATATTATTATCCCCATTTTACAGATGAAGACACTGAGGCTAGAGACAATGCCTGTGAGGCAGGGGTGCTGTTTCCACATGGCAGGTAGAGGAATGGAGGCTTGGTGATGATGTAGTTTGTCTAAGCCTTCACTGGGCTGCGGTTTGGCACTCTCCTGTTTGGAATGTTTTTGAGGAAATGATGGCGGTGACTGGGGGTTGA
The DNA here is from genome assembly GCA_028533085.1 of Varecia variegata. NCBI lineage: Eukaryota > Metazoa > Chordata > Mammalia > Primates > Lemuridae > Varecia > Varecia variegata. Next base: position 74,515,703 of record CM052443.1, read on the forward strand.
GAGTGTACTTGGAAATGTTCTCTCTGCTGGTGTTAGAAGCATGAATGCAATAGTACTTCTTTTGCTGTAATGATAAAATTCCAAAACCTGCTCCATTAGCATATGCCTCATGCAGAAATGCCCCCATGTAGGGGTGTCCTAGATGTTAGGGTCACAGTGAAAACCTCAAAAACAGCCTTAAACCCACTAGCATATCAGGTGTGGTATTTCTCTTTACATTGCTCTTCCCAGTGCTCAATGCAAACTTTAGGACACCTTTATGACTTGGTGAGCACAGTAAAGTCACTTTTTTTTTGCTTTCTTTCTGATTTTAATGAGAATGTGTCCAATATTTCAACATTAGATACCATATGTGTTATATGTTTCTAATAGAAAATTTTTTATTTCAGGATATTAGGGGGGTACAAACGTTATGGTTACATGATTTGCTTTTGTGCAGTTTGAGTCAAGTAAAGGCATTTTTAATTTTGTGCTTGTATTTGAATTTTCTTTTTACTTAACAGGAGAGAGTCAAGTGGAAGCATTACAATTTCATGAGAGCAGACATTATAAAATTAAATAACTAGTTACTAGCTTTGAAATTATAAGTGCAAATAGGTATACAGTCAACTACTTTTTAAAAATAGTTACTCTTTTTTTCCCCCTGTGGGCATAAGCTGCTAAGTGGTCAAATATTCTACATGTTATTTTTAAATTAGTGTGAGTAAAAGGGCTGCTAATTTTCCCCAGATAATTTTATTATTTTACTCTCTACCTAGTCTGTCAGTGGCTTATCATGAGATTGCTTTTACATCTTTAACTTACTCTTTAATAGCCATAAATTCAGTATACAGAGGAACTATGCAGAGGTTTTCATTTTGACTAAAGATTACATTAGCCAAGACACAGGGGGGAGAGAGCTAGCTCTGGAAACTACATTTTTAGGAATTCCTTAATGTTCTGACATAACCAGGTTCATTACAAGAAAACACTGCCTGCCCATGTTTTCAATGCTAGCGTCATCCTCATGGGATTCAGGTGTGAAAGTGAGTCTCCCACCTGCCTGCTCCATGGTGAGACCCTAGTCTTCTGTGGGCACATTACACATCATCAAGTTTGCCAGTTTCTGCTGTTCCTTCAGAATCTGTATTTAAAGATCCCGGAGAGCCACCTTCCACTAGGCCTTCCTTGGATGTGACAGTAGCCACTGGGGTTAGAGCATCCAGCATCATCACCCATAAGATTTCTTCATTTGAATCTGACTCGAATCCACTGAGCCTTAGCGGGTTTTCTCCATGCATGGTGTGGAGTAAGTCAGGAGTTTATTTTCCCTGCTTGGCTCTTCAGAGGCGCGGCCCAGGCCAAGTACAACTTGAATAACCTTCAGGAAAGCTGTGCTGTCCTTCTGTCGGCCGCTGTCTTTGAAAATTGCCTCCAGAGTTAGTGAGCAGGAACAGTTAAGATTTACAAACAATGATGAAGCTTGTCATGCATCTTTCACCATTCATCATTCAGGTGCCGTGCCTGGGCGGTGAAGTGTTCTTCATAAAAACCAGCTCAGTGTGAAATACACCTCGCTGCAATGTTTACTGCTCTGAAGCTCGTCAGCGGCCCTTTATAGTAAATCCAGATTGCGATGTGACATTACAGTATATCATTGCCCGGCGCGGTGGGGTTTACACTGGGAATGAGTGCAGTGCACACCAGATGAGGTGTCCAAATTGAGTTATGTCAGAATTTGGCTGTTATATGGGGATAGCTTTTGTTTTCTGAACACTGAAAGTTAGCTTTATATGTATTTATATTTATATATAGGCATATACTTCCCATCTCACACATATACACAGGGTATACAATATATGCTGAGGTCAGGTTCCAAATGGGCTTCTGGTGTAAAGAATGGTGACCAGATTTTATGTACCTTCCAAACTGTTGTTCACTGAAATTGGCATAAATGGAATCTTTGGGGGAAACTAGAGTAGATGGTTCTTAATTGTAGAAGTAGGTTTGATTTTGCTGTGTGTAAAATGATAGTGTTTACTATCCTTTCTTACAAAAACTCGGAACACTTTCTCCTGGGATTATTGTGGTACCCTGGAACGATCCCTTAGATACGAGGGCAAAGAGAAGAAACCTCGTACAACTGTTGCCACCCATTGTTGAGCACCTTGGCTGTCCTGTTGAGCACATCCACATGGGGAGGTCTCTGAAGTCAGTTGCTTATTTATTATTTTTTTAGTGGGTATCAAACTCTTAATGCTGCCTACTGTTATCTTGAAAGATGCTGCTTCCAAGAGATTTATAGTGTTTGAGCTTGAATCTGCAAAATAAAAGAGCACACTGAATTTATTGCATGATCAGGTTTATTTACATTCACCCTAAAAGCGCTGATATTAAAAATGAGCTCCATAAAAAAATAATATTTGGAGATAACAGCAGCCTCTGCAGTCCCATGAAGGATTGTTAGGAGAATCATTTTGTGGTCTTTACCTACCTGGCACTACATTGAATTCAGGGTCTCTCCCCCATTTACACCTGCATGACGATGTAAGGTTAAAGGTTTCCTCCTGTCTTTAAATGCAGAGGTAAATATAGTCCTCCTGGCTATGCGCTCTGCTCCTTTCTGACTATGTTTTCTCTTAGTTGCAATGTCTTACTCGAGATTGATTAATGATGCCACATCTGAGCTCCCTAAAGCAGCACAGGAAACAGTTGCAGGTCATGATGCTGGCCTCTAGGGGCAGTAGAGGAGTCAGAAGCCTTCCATTGACTTTCACTCCTGGGGAAGGAGAGAATAGCCCAAAATCAGCCCAGTGCCCGCTTTTGCCCAGGTGGTTGGCCCCACAGGTGCAATCACTCCATTAAGATTTCAGAATAAAACAGAGGACACCCCGTGTTTACATTTCAGATAAACAACACCAAATTTTTAGTATAAGCGTGTTCTGAATATTTTATTATATTAAATTATTTGTTGTTTCTGAAATTTAAATTTAACTCGGCATCCTGTATTTTTATTTGCTAAATCTGACAACCTTATACTTCATCCGTGTCTTCTCTGAACCACCTAGGGTAGAAGATAAAACTGGAAAGTGGACAAAGGAGAATGGTACCTTCTTTATTTTCATCAATTTTAATGGTTGTTTCATTTTTATTTCTGCAATAATAATACAAGAGGCGATGCTGATCATGCTTGGAACAGTTTCCTATTTGGATTAAAGCCATTTCCTCGGTTTCTCTGTGAAAAGTTTCTGGATTGTAATTTAGACTTGAATGTATTATTGTGTTGTTTCTTCTTCTGTTTAGATAATTCATAGGTCCCAAAACGTCAAAAGAATCTTATTTCTTCCCTCATATTTTATAGGTTAGACACATTAGTATAACAGCAAATGACATTAATCCACTGCTGCTCAGAATGAAAATGAAAATTTGTGCTTCTCATGCGTGTTGTTCAGTTGTCCTCCTGTAGTTTTGCCAGGCCTAACAGTGACTCTTGACGCTCTTCTGCAGGGCCAGTTCCTCAGTGGCTCTTTCCTTAATCGACCCAGGGCATAGACTGATGGCTCAGTCAGTAAACAAGTAAGAAATTCATTGAGTGCCTATTACGTGTCTGTGGGCCTAACATTATGCTCTAGGAGATGAACCACAGCAGAGGTGTTGCTACATGGATCCCTACATGTCAGCAGAGTCTTAGGGACACATCCCTTCCCGTTCAGTCTACAGCCTTGCCTTTAAGCCTCTGTAGGGTGTGGAATGGAGTAGCTTTGTGTCCAGCTGTCTTGATCTTATTCAAGACTTTATGGAGGTCTTCCCCATAAACCTAAGGGAGAGCTTCCTTTTTAAGTTAGAGAAACCAGGATTAGAGTCAGACTCTGTGGATAAATGCTCCAAATATGCAACCTTTTCCAGGCCCACTTTACCTTTGTTGCCTCCATGGCTGTAGGGGTAGGTGGAGCTTAATTTATTTGCTTGTTTATAAGAGCTTTGTTGAGATACAATTCACATACCATAAAATTCACCCTTTTAAAGTGCACAATTCAGTGGTTTTTAGTATATTGACAAAGTTGTGCAGCCATCACCACTATCTGATTCTGGAACATTTCCATCACCTAAAAAAGGACCCCCCTATCCATTACCCATCAGTCCCCATTCTGCCTCCCTCCTAGCCCCTGGCAAGTGCTAGTCTACTTTCTGTCTCTATGGATTTGCCTGTTCTGGACATTTTATATAAATGGAATCATACGATATGCGGTATTTTGTGCCTGACTTCTTTCATTTAGCATAATGTTTTCAAGGTCCATCCATGTTGTAGCATGCATCAGAGCATCATTCCTTTTTGTGGCCGAATAACATTCCATTGCACGGAGACGCTTGGTTTATTTTAAGTTCAAAGACTATTGCAGGATCTAGAAAAACTGTTAAACCACAAGATTTTCAAAGTGAAACGTGTATTTTATCTCATTTCATTAAGTCTTCAGGTTTTTCAACTCAACACATGAATGTCTGGAATGAGGACAACCTAACTGTATACAGTGAGAGGAATGTGGTGTGTATGGATGTAGAGCAAGCCAGGTTGGGTTATTTTTCTGTTTCATGCTAATACTATTTGTATTAGTCTGCTCAGGCCGCTCTAACAAAATGCCACAGACTCGGCGGCTTATTTACAACAGGAATTTATTTTCTCACAGTTCTGGAGGCTGGAAGTCCAAGGTCAAGGTGCTGTCAGGGTTGGCTTCTGGTTAGGCCTCTCTCGTGGGTTGTAAACCCCTGTCTTCTCACTGTGTCTTCACATGGCCTTTCCTCTGTGTGCATGTGGAGAGAGAGAGAAAGGGAGCAAATGCAAGTTCTGGTTGCTCTTATAAGGACGCTAGTCCTATCTGACTATGACTTCATTAAACCCCAATTATCTCCCTACAGACCCCATCTCCAAATGCAGTTTACATTGCAGGCTGAAGCTTCAGCAGTTTTGGTGGGGACACAATTCAGTCTCTTACGTCTGCTCTTGGTTCTTGGGGAATGGGAGAAAGACGCTGAGATTTGGTGGGTGAATGTGTGCAGAATGAATGGAGTATGTTTCCTAGTCTCACTGCCCCTTGTCTGGTCTTTGCTGACCCCTTACCTCCAAGCTCTCTGACATGCGGAGCCTGGCCCTAGTCGGGCCTTTATCTACAGGTCGCATCCTCAGAGCTGGGGGTGGTTCGCAGACATGGAGAACTCAACAGTCACGCACACTCCACTCAACTGGAACACTTCTTTTCCAGGTTGTTGCTCTTACCTTCCTCATTTTCCCCCCTAGAATTTGGTTTCATTTTTGTTCCTACTTCTGAATTTTGCAAAAGAATTTCTATGTTCTGCATAACCTTAAGCAACTTAACTCTGATGTAATGCTAAAGTGGGAGTCTTTGCCAGTTTTTCTGGCAATATGGCAGGGAATTTGGGCCTCCACAGGTAGGGACATGGATGAGAGAGCAATGCCTTGTATGATGAACCAATGCAAAGGCAACGTCATAGCAAAGTTATCATGGTAAACATTCATGAGCTATCTAATGTCTTTTGTGGATCAGCCAAATATGAAAAATAATTTTATTCTATGAAACATTTTGACATAGATTGTTTTCTTCATTCCTAACAACAGTCTTGCTAGATCATGAGAGGCTTTTTCCTCCTGACACCAGCCGATTCTCACACCAACTAGGCATCCTACAGTTCAATTCAATTCTGATAGTAACTTTTGGAAGTTAGCCCAGACCCCACAGATAAAGGGCTTAGTCCCACAAAAATGCCCATTTCAGGCTCCAGCCAAAAATGGGGTGCCCAAGCTATTCACTTTTCTGCCTGGCCGACTTCAAATGTGGAGGTTCCTACAACCCCCCCCAGTTTTGATAATTCCCTAGCATGACTCACGGAACTCAGAAAGTGCTTTACATACTATTACTGGTTTTTTATAAAGAATACAACTCAGGAACAGCCAAATGGAAGAGATGCAGAGGGCAAGGAGTGGGAGGTAGGGGTGGCGGTACACAGAGCCTCCACGCCCTCTGAGAGTTCCAAGCTTCTCATCAAGGCTTGGTCCTTCTGGCCACCAGCCTCCATCCTGAAGCCATCTAGGGGCCCACCAGGAGTCACCTCATTAGGACAGAAGAGGCTCCTATCACACTCTATCACTTAGGTCCCAAGGATTTCAGGAGCTCTGTGCCAGGAACCAGGGACAAAGACCAAATATCTTTTTGTGATACCACAGGTAGGTAGAGCAAAAATCATTGACCCTATTCAGTGACAAGCCAATTGCTGAGTAGAGAGAATAGGTAACGTAGCTGGGAGTGAAGTTGGATGACCTTATCTTTCCTGACTTGGGTGTCCTTCTGGGACACTTTTCAACCTCAGGCTGTCATACCAGTGTTAGAACTCTTGTCTTCAGCTTGTTGTCTTAGACCTGCACCATCCAACACAGCAGATACCAGCCACACAGGGCTATTTAAATTGTAATTAGTTACAATCATGAATCTAGTTCTTCTGTCACACGAGCCCCGTTTCAAATGCTCAGTGGCCACATGTGGCTAGTGACTACCATATTGGATAGTGCAGAAACAGAACATTTCCATCATCACAGAAAGTTCTATTTGACAGCTTTTTTGGACTTTTACAGTGACAGGAAGGGGCAGTGCAGCGTTTAAACCTGAGACTAAAGGAGTGACACAGGTACCATATATTCAACAAACACCATTTAAAAGTCTAACTTTTGTGGGAACATCAACTCCTGTTCAAATAACCTGTCAGGTTGAGGGAGTGTTACTGATGGAGCCATTGAGTGAATGCTGACAAATATTAGCTGATCCTTAGACCTATCCTGTGATGCACACTTTTTTTTTTTTAAATAGCAGATGGAAGTGAGTTACTAAACTAGAACTTGGTTGATCTTAGTCCAAAAGTGGTACAGGGTGGAGAACTTGTCTTACCGGCTTGGGGATTTGGCAAGGATTGCTTATATTAAAACCAAGAGGGGGAAAGTGGCATTCATCCTTCATCAGATAGATGATTTGTACATACTTTCTCCCATTCCATGGGTTGTCTCTTTGCTGTCCATGTGTCCTCTGATGTACAAGAGTTTTTAATTATGATGAAGTCTAATTTGTCTTGTTTTTTCATCTGTTGCCTGTGCATTTGGTATCATATCTAAAAAATGATTGCCAAATCCAGTGTCATCAAGCTTTTCCTTAATGTTGTCTTCTACCAGTTTTATAATTTTGGCTCTTCCATTTAATCTAGGTCTTTGAACAATTTTCAGTCAATTTTTGTATATAGTGTAAGGTAAGGGTCCAACTTTATTCTTTTGTACGTGGATAGCCAGTTTCCCCAGCACCATCTGTTAAACAGGTTCTCCTTTCCCTGTTAAATAGATTTGGCAGCAAGTGGGGAAAGTGGCAGAAGGATTAAAATTTGACACTTTCCTGTGGCCTTTTTCTGTGAGTCTCAGAGAGTATCAGACATTGAATGTAGAATCCGAAGTGCAAGCCTGTCACTTGCCAGTTGATGATTCATCCAGATCTCTGTGGTGATCTCTGTAGTGACTATTTTCCCCATCATCTTTTACTTTTGTTGACTTGTCTCTCGCAGCTGTCTCAACTATGTCTTTTCTCCCCTCCTTACAGTTCTGAAATAAAGGCAAATGGCATAACAAGAGAAGGGAATCTATCCAATATCAGGATTTATGGGAGAGCAGCAAGAACAGTAGTGCATGTAGAAGACTGTGGCTAGAAATTTTTCCATTTTTCTAGTTCGAAATGATGGGTTTTTCTCCTTGAAAGTGACAAATGTTAATTTTTATACCTAGTTATTAAGGGTCATATCTGTAGCTGCTTATATGCAAGAGATGGCAGAACCTCATTCAGTGAGCTCCAGGGGAAAAGCCTGCTATTCTTTGGTGTGTCCTGTAGGAATATTCCTAAGGAAACAACAGACTGCCAGAGCTACGAGCAGATAAGCAAAGAGGGGCCCATGATAATGCCTGTCTAGTTGCAGCCTGAGATTGTCAATCACCTCTTAATGTTTACAGACGTGAAAAGTCAATGTGTAGTTGTTTTAATTTGACACACTCTTGGGTTCAGAGAGTGTAATCGCTGGAGGGGACAGTTAAGTGGCTGTGCTCCTTGTCAGCTTGTCTGGGTCTGACTCCAGTGCTAAGCACTTTTCTGATGAGCAATAGATTGGGTTAAATACCAGCGTAATTGCTTGCTTCCGCATACCAGTCTTGCAGTGCCTCGTACTACATTTCCATCAGCACTTGCCTGAGGCTGTGAGGGTTTATGCTGCAAAGAGAAGTCCGTATGTTCATTTTCATGAATCAATGTCGGTTTTTGAAAAGCAGTTGTTACAGCGCTAAGTGGACTGTAATAAATTACACCCCCTCCAGACCCGTTGGAGTAAATCAGATCTGTTTATATCCATCCAAGTGGTCTTTTGAGTATAAATGACTTTTTGTTTACTTATCAAACCAAATGTTTGTCTCTAGGAAATGGAGGCAAATGATTTGTTCATTTTTTTTTTTTTTTTTATCCCGTGAATAGCACTTTGCTGCTGTTAAACCAGAGAGGAAATTCTGTGTATTGTTAGGTAGCAAAGTGCTGCCCCAACCCCCACCCCCTGTACCTGAAATTGTCCCAAAGACATTTTCAAGACTGGAGACACGTTTTGGGTGTCAGCCTGTCTCTAACCACTACTGAATATGTGGCAACAACGCACAGAGCTCTGAAAGGAGAGCACTACTTTGTCCCAGTCATTTCTAAGTAAAGAAACTACGATTTTGGAAAGTGTGTTTCTCTGTCTTTGGATTGCTTGGCTCTAATTCTTTATGAAGGATGTGTGCTGCTTGATTTATTTACTTTGGGAGTTGAGAGAGTACTGTTGAAATGGCTGCATTTCAGACATAGATACCACAGAGTTTGATTGTGGTGGCTCTGTTACTATGAAATACCTGTTTCACGTTTAATACTAGTTGAACTGTCTCATGATTTTCTTTTCTTTTTTGCTCCTGCTGCTGCTTTTTTGTTCTTTCTTTTTTTTTTTTTGAATGGGCTGTTGTCTTCTTCCATTTATCTTTTTCCACAAGGCTTGCTGGGCCGTATTAACAGTGTTTCCTTCAATGAAGTGCTAATAATCACTTTTTCTTACTGTGCTAAGTATACATAACATACAATTTGCCATTTTAACCATTTTTGGGTATATAATTCAGTGGCGTTAAATACATTCACAATGTTGTGTAACCATTACTACTATCTATTTGCAGAACTTCTTCATCATCCCAAACAGAAACTCCTCACCTGTTGAGCAGTAACTCCCCATTTTCCACTTCCTCTAGCCCCTGGTAATCTCTATTCTACTTTCTGTCTCTGTGAATTTGTCCATTTTGGATATCTCATATAAATGGAATTATAATATTTGTCCATTTGCATCTGGCTTATTTCAGTTAGTGTAATATTTTCAAGGGTTTATCCATGTTGCTACATGTATTAGAACTTCATTCCTCTTTATGGGTGAATAACATTGCATTGTATATATACACCTCATTTTGTTTATCCGTTCTTCTGTTGATGGGCACTTGGGTTTCCACCTTTTGGCTATTGTGAAATAATGCTGCTGTGAATGTTGGTGTACAAGTATCTGTTTGAGTCCCTAGTTTCGGTTCTTCTGGGTATATACATAGGAGTAGAATTGCTGTGTCATATGGTACTTTTATGGTTAACTTTTTGCAGCACTGCCAAACTGGTTTCCACAGCATCTGCACGATTTTACATTCCAATCAGCAGTGGTTCCAATTTGATGAAGTCCAGGTTATTCATTTTTTTATTTTGTTGCCTGTGCTTTTGGTGTCATATTTAAGAAACCACTGCCAAATCCAAGATTACGAAGATTTCTCCATTTTCTTCTAAGAGTTTTAGTTCTTAAATTAAGGTTTTTTATCCATTTTAAGTTGATTTTTGTATATAGTGTAAGGGTCCAACTCCATTCTTTGGCATGTGAATATCCCATTTTCCCAGCACCATTTATAGAAAAGACTCCTTTCCCCAGTGGGTGGTCTTAGCGCCCTTGTTGAAAATCAGTTGACCATCTATGTAAAGGTTTGTACTGTAGCTTTGTGGTAAGTTTTGAAATCAGAAAGTGTGATTTCTCCAGCTTTGTTCTTCCTTTTCAAGATTATTTTGGCTACTTGGGGTTCCTTAGAATTCCATGTGAATTTTACAATGGGTTTTTCCATTTCTGCAAAAAAACAGATTTTGATAGAAATTGAATTGAATCTGTACCTTTGAGAACTGCTGTCATCTTAGCAATATTAAGACTTCCAATCCACGAATATGGGATGTCTTTCCATTTATTTAAGTCTTTTACAATTTCTTTCAGCATTGTTTTATAGTTTTCTGTGTCTGTCACCTCCTTGGTTAAATTTATAAATCAGTATTATATTTGGTACTGTTGTAACTGAAATTGTTTTCTTAACTTCCTTTTAGGATAATAGTGCATAGACATACAACTGATATTTGTGTGTTGACTTTGTATTCTGCAGCTGTGCTGAATTTATTACCTTTATCAGTTTTTTTGTAGAGTCTTTAGGATTTTCTACATATAAGTTTATGTCCTCTGTAAACAAAGATAATTTTATTTCTTCCTTTCCAATTTGGATGCTATTCTTTCTTTCCTGTTTGGCCTGGCTGGAATTTCCAATACTATGTTGAATAGCAGTGACAAAAGTGGGCATCCTTGTTTTGTTCCTGATGTTTTCACCATTGAGTATGATGGTAGCTGTGGGTTTTCATATATGGCCTTTATCATGTTGAGCACTAATAGCCTTATTTCCTTGTTTTAAGACAATCACTGATCTGTGAGAGGTGGGTGGTAGGGTTGTCACCTACAGGGTTGTCTTCTAACCCACCCCTCTCTCTCACTGGTTGAGTTGAGTAGCCCCACCCAACAGCATTCTAGGGTACCTCCAGTGTACCAGTGACACCCCATTTATCCCATATGTATCCTTTCCCCTAAGAATCCTCTTCATTTACATGAGTACTGGATCCTGTCTAGCCCCTGCTCATCTAATGTCTGTCTTGGATAGTTCAGCTTCCTCCTTTTGAGGTGCTCTGACCACAGTGCCTGTCCTCTGTTCTAGGGACCACTCACCAGGCCACAGAGGACCTCCTTTTAACTGTCTGTTTATTTCCTGTTGTGCCATATGCTGGGAACAATTTTTTTTTTTAATGGCAAAGAAGTCTCTTTACAGAAGAAGCCAGGAACAATCTTAACTTCCTACCTGTTGCTCCCAACTTCCTTCATTCCCCAAGTCCTCTTCTTTAATTAGCCATCTCTAGAACTCCTATATCAGGATGTTTTCCAAAATGAATGACAAGAACAGGTTTAATTTTCCCTGGTAGGTCTTGTTGTTTTGAAATATGAAGCTTCCCCACACATGCTGAAAATATTTTGTCCCGTTCTCTATTTATATATTCTCTCTCTTGTTTTGTTCTCTGGACTTTATTATTTCCTTTTGGCACTTAATGTGGACTACAGCTGCCTAAAGAAGGCTTTGCATTATTCTCTGTTTAACCCCTATTTTAGTGCTTCATGCAAGGTTATTTTTATCATTTTTACCAAAACCACTATGAGCTCATTGGTGAAAAAATGTAGAAATACATAAAATAAAACTAGAAGTTGTATAGTGAAGTTTTATAATTCCTTTCATACAGATATTACATATTTTGTTTTCCCTCCTTCCCCTGTGTCTGTTATAATACCCAATAATACCTATAAGAGTGGACATTATACTGGCATAAACACAGACATAGAGACCAGTGGACAAGCAAAATGCAGTATAATACATACAATGAAATATTAGCTTTAAAATTACATAGAGACCAGTGGACAAGCAAAATGCAGTATGATACATACAATGAAATTTAGCTTTAAAAAGGAAGGAAATTCTGACGTATGTTATTTACAACATGGGTGAACCTTGAGGACATTATGCTAAGTGAAATATGCCATTCACAAAAAGACACTGTTACGATTCCACTTATGTGAGATACTGAGAATAATCAAAATCATAGAGACAGAGAGTAGAATAATGGTCCCGGGCACTGGGGGAAGGAGAGAATAAAGAGGTTTTTTGTTTGTTTTATGGGTACAGAGTTTCAGTTTGGGAAGATAGAAAAGTTCCAGAGATGGTGATGGTTATACAACAACACGAATGTATTTGCTGCCATTGAGCAAGGTTAAAAGTGGTTAAGGTGGTGTATTTTGTGTTATATGTATTTTACCACAATTTTAAAAGTAGGAAGAAAAGAAAAAAGGTATGGATATTATATTTGTAGAAAATGTTTCTTTTGTTTCTATCAAAATTACCACATTTTTCTCTTTATTAATGTAGTAAGTCGCGTTAATGGATTTTCTCATGTGGAATCATTCTTGTATTCCTGGAATAAATTCTACCTAGTGACAAGGCATTATTCTCTTGGTACATTGATGGAATACATTTGCCTGTATTTATTGAGAACTTTTGTACTTATATCCATAAGTGAGCTTAGCCTTCAATCCAGTTTGTGGCATCTTTGCCATGTTTTTATATCCTGGCTATAATGAGCTTATGGGATAAAACAGAAGCCATTTGTCTTACTTTTTTCTCTAGGAAAGTTTAAGTGACATAGGAATGATCACATCTTGGTGTTTGAATAAAACTTCCCATGAAACCATCTAGACCTGGGTCCTTTTACAGATGGGGAGTAAATCTTTTGATTAACTTTTCAGTTTTTTTTATGCTAATGTTTTTAGGAGGCCAGTGCCTTATCCATTAGGCCACTGGGACTTAATCTTTTTAAAATGAGCTTTCTTCCTCAGTTTTGGTAGTTTGTCTTTATTTGAAGAGAAATATCTGTTTTATTTCTATTTTTAAATTTAATGATACAAAATTGTAGTGGTGGTCTCTTAAATTTTTAAGAACACTATACCGGCCAGGCGCGGTGGCTCCCGCCGGTAATCCTAGCACTCTGGGAGGCCGAGGCAGGCGGATTGTTTGAGCTCAGGAGTTCGAGACCAGCCTGAGCAAGAGCGAGACCCCGTCTCTACTAAAAATAGAAAGAAATTATCTGGCCAACTAAAAATATATATAGAAAAAATTAGCCGGGCATGGTGGCGCGCGCCTGTAGTCCCAGCTACTCAGGAGGCTGAAGCAGGAGGATCGCTTAAGCCCAGGAGTTTGAGGTTGCTGTGAGCTAGGCTGTCGCCACGGCACTCACTCTAGCCCGGGCAACAAAGCGAGACTCTGTCTCAAAAAAAAAAAAAAAAAAAAAAAGGACACTATATCTGCTGCTCTGAGGGTACACACTTTCTCATGTTTACTGCTTTTCTTTTTGTATGTTTATTTTCATGCATTCGTGTGTAGATTTTCCAAAGGTTTGTAGGTTTTATGGGTATTTTGTAACACCATCATAGGAGTTTATTTGTTCATGTATAGATTTTGGTTGATAAAACTTACAGTTTTTTATTTTTATTTTTTAAAAGAAACAATATGAATTTATTTGTCACAGTTCTGGAGGCTATAAAAGGTGTTTTTTTTTTTTAAAGAGACTTTTGAAATTCTATATTTCTACATTTTTCTTTCAATGCCCACAAAAAATTAGGTGTTGAGGTAACTGGCTCAAAGAAGTTACTCCCCCGCAAAGAATGTGGCAAATAAATGGCAGAGAGAATTTAAACCCAGATCTGACTTTAAACCTCCCCTTATTCCTCCACCTCCCCATAGTATTCTGCATGGTGAGGTACAGAACGTGTGTCTTAGCTTGGGTTCTACGCAAAAGCAGAAGCAAAGACAACAAGGACTTGTGTGCAGGCAGCTTATTAGATGGTAAATCCAAGGAACTAGAGTGAAGGATCAAGATAAGGAAGAAAAGCCAACATAAAGTTGTGAGAGCAATGGATGTTAGGTTTGGGACCCTCTGCAGAGCTGCTGGAAAGCCTCTCAAACTTGCCCTCGTGAGGGCAAAGCAGTATTTACCCCATGGGCCCCATTTGACTGAGGTGTTACACCCCTTACTTTGAGTTGCTCCTATGTGCTTGAAGAGTGGTGATAAGAGGAGCCTGGTCTGGGAACTAAGTGATCCCTGGTCTACGCTTGATGCAGAATGCTGTCACGTGGAGGTGAGGTGATGCTTCCACAGAGGTGTTGGCAAGAGGATAAGAGCTGGACACCAGGGGCATCTAGTACAGTGTGTTCACAGGAGTTCATTGGGGCTCACATGTGACAGGACATTTACCCCACTGTTTTCCATGAAAGTGATGTACAGCTACCTAACATTTAACTTACGTCCAGGATTTTGAGCAGCGTGAATCATTTTTATTTCCTTAAAGTCTGAAGGTCATGGAATGGCAGGATGTGTGGTCCATTGCCAGATGGACTTCCTTTTCCACTGGGAACATCAGCTGGGGCAAGGGGCAGGGAGGATTGGTAGGAAGTAATATGTTGAAGCTCTGCCAACAGATTCCAGTTTACTGATGCAGTACCCCCATTCTGGAGAGGATTTATTTTGGTAAGAAAAGCAGAAAAAGCACCATGGGAAAGAAGTTATTTTTACTTTTCTTAGCCAAAATATATTATTTAAATAAAAGATGAATTTAAAGGTATTGGTGACCCTTTAGAGAATGTGGTTGACTTTTGGGCTTAAGCACTGATTTTTGCCATATTACTTAATTCTCCTTTGTATTTGTTCGAGTGAGGCAGCATTGCATTATGTTTCAGAGTACTGAGTTGAGGGTCTCTCAGACCTGGGGTGTCACTCAGTGGCCTCATGACCTTGGGCACATTTCTTCCCCTGTCTGACTGTTAGTTTCTTGACTGTAAGTTGGAGGTGATAATAAGCATTTCGTTTAGTTCTTGTGTGGATCAAGTGGAGTAGTTTTGTGAAGGGCTTAACACTGCACCTGGCACATGAGTAGTGCTCAGTAAATTGTAATTGCTTCTGTTGGTTGTCCAGAAATTTCATGATCTCCTTAATTGTGTGTTCCTGATTTAGTTTGAGACTGCCAAAATTTTTAGAAAGATTACAGTTGAAAGTGTTCCAGTTAAGACCGATTCCAGGAAAGAAACAAAATGCTTAGTAGGGTTGAACTGTTGGCATTTCTCCTCCAACATTCTCACCCAATAAGCACACAACATATACACAACTTTTTCTTATATTCGGCAGCCTCTGGTCCCTCCCTCCTTTGAGAGAAAACAATTTGATAAATAACATGGTAAAATAATATTGATTTGTATGTCTTAGTCCTCCTGATTATTTGCATTTTAAAAGGAGATCGGTATTTATTCTGAAGGAATGAATCTTTAATGGTGGAATTTCAGATATTTTGGTCCTTGGGCGGCAGGCACATTTTGAGGACAGACTCTCTTGCCCCCTATTTTCAAATCACTCGTTTGTAAGTAACAACGTGTTTTGTGTACATGGAGCCAAGCCTGATTCTTGGTTTTTGAAGTGCTTTATTCGAAATACTATATTTGTGCCCCTATGATAATGTCACATACTTACAATAAAAGGCTATGTGTCATAAAATATTACTATTCTATGGTGTTTCAAACATAGACATTACAGTGTATTTTTATTCTGGTTGTCAGTTCTTTGCTTTGGAAAGTACATGACCACTTATTAAGAAGATAATTAGTAAATCTAGTTGCCTAATGTGCACGTCCCAAAACAGCTAATCTAAGGAAATGTCCAGACCTCTATTGGATAAAGAGCTGCTATATGAAAATTAATTGGAAATAACAATGAAATTTACTGCGAGTTTTATCGAGTTAGATATTTTGCAAAATAGCATTTTCAAAAATTAAAATAGTTTAAAGTGCTTCATCTTAACAACATAGCTAGACTCTATTTAATGTTTTTTTCTTTCATAATAGTTTCAATCAGCCATTTTATACTTCCATAGAGATGAAACTTGCTACACAGCTATCTTTCATACTTTATTCATCTAAAAAGTACCCTTTTAAATCAGAGACTTAAAAGAGTGGTCAAAAACAACTCTGGAAAACTGGCTTTGCAGAACATATGTCTGAATGTACAGTTAAGACAATTTTATTTTTTTCTTAAATGAACAGAGCACTACTGTTTTTATTTTCTCTATAGTTCCTGACAAGTTTTTTTAAAAAAATACAATTTTTTTTTTTTTTGCCATTTGTGATCTTGGTGTAATACTGTGTTATGGCCTACTTTTCCCTCATTTTATTTAACATTTGCCTCTAGAGCTAAACTCTTGATGTGTATGTCATTCTAGACCTTTTGCTATGAAATCACATGCAGTTATGTGTCTCTGTAGAAATACATAGTTTGCTTAGCTTTTTAATGTAAGTGGTATCGTGAACATATTGTACCTCAACCCTTTAGTTTTTTCAGTTATCACTTGGTCTTAGAGATTTTACATGTTAGTATACGCAGATCTACTTTATTCTTTTTAACTGTCACATACTGTTCCACAGTTTGGGTAGATCCTAGTGTATTGGTTAATTTCCTTATTTATTGACCATCATGTTTTGTTCTGTTTTTTGATATGACAGACAAATGCTACCCTCTCCTGCAGATGCGCTGGTGTTTTTCTGGGGAGATGCTAAGCAGGGGCAGTTCAAAGAAAGCCTGCATGTTAGATTGTGTGGAATACTGCCAAATGAACCCCGAGACTGGCTGCACCAGTTTACATTCCCAGCAGCCTTGTATTCCTGGCAATGTGGTATTGTATCTGACATCTACATTTTTTTCTGTCTGCTGGGTGGAAAATAGAGTCTCATGGGGGCTTTTATTTCTATTCCATCAGAGCCAGAGTGGTCAGGAAGATGCCTCATGCAGCATCAGGGCAGTGCCTAAGGTGCCAGGGAACTGGACCATTTTGTCTACTACTGCTCCCTCCTCTCCCTGCAAGAAAAGAACAAGAGGGAGGTCGCAGGTCACAAGACAAGCCCCAGCACAGTCCATCTCTGCCTAACAGCCACCTTGCACTGAATCCCAATCAATCTCCACATAAAAATGCTGGCTGTAGTGCAAGCAGAGGTGCTGGGAAAGAGCCTAGTGATTTTCCTCTCTTGTAGCTGATTTCTCATTACTAGGCGATCTAGTCTATTAGACAGCCTTCCTACCTGCTCCCCGCCAAAAAAAAAAAAAACAAAAACAGAAAGGAGAAGAAGGTAATTCCACCTTGCTCTCCTGCTGACGTGGGATGGGGACAGCTTTCCACTAGAACTAAAAATGTGTTGTCTCCTTTGTAGGAAACATTGGGTACATATCCTTTCTGTGCTAATGGGAGTGTGATTCCAAGTCTGGTTACAGTAGGCAGTAATTGAGATTCACACAAAAGAGCAATGTTTGACTCTCAGTGCTGCAAGGACTGGATTTGTAGACTGAGCCCATCAAGATGCTGAAGAAGCCATAGTGTTGGGAAATTCATTGTGCAGAGTTAGCTAATGATCCAGTTTCAACCAGGTTGTTACATGATTGGCATTTGATTATGAGGTGAGGACTGTCATTATGTCACTTGAAGCATCTCCTCTGCAGTGGCTAAGGAGGAAGTGAACCTGTCCCACTTAGTGGCTAATGCCAAGGATTGGAAAGAGCTTAGTGCATTATTAACAGAAAACGTTGATGTCTTTATTAAGGATGAAAAGGTCTTAATTTCTTGCTTTGGAAGTAATCACTTGATGCTAAATTACTCAACTCTTGCTTTGTACTCCATTAATTCTGACTTTGAGAAGGCACCAAACCTTTAGACCTTACGAAAAGTGAAGATGTGAGAAGTCATAACACAATGATAGAATTTAAATTCTAGAAGAGAAGTTAGAGGTCACTGAGCTTGACTTCTTCCCTTGTGTTACAGATGTAGAAACGGAGGCCCCAAAGGTGCCTTGCCCAAAGGGACAGAGTAGTCCTTAAAGACAAACAGTATCTGAATTTGAGATTTTATTACTGTACTACTAACCATTTCCTGTTGCTCGGGCTTTAGATTTGAGCAGAGCTGGACTGTGCTAGCTTCATCGATCAGTAGGTTTCTCCCAGTAGCGGACCTGGGGTCAGCCACTGCGGCGTTTCTGAAAGTTAGATGTATCAGGGCCCTTGACGCCACTGACCAGGAGGTGCTGGAGCTCACTCGGGTGAATCGGTTCATTTGTCATTGTCTCCACCCTGACTTCGTGGAAGGTCACACAAGGTGGAACTGGGTAATTACTTATCTTTGAAAACACACCTGTGCAGGTTTACAGGGAATTCAGTCCTCTGTGCTGCTCTGTGCTCTGGGAAGACAGTGGGGAGCTTGAGACCGTGGGGCGGAGCCTGCCCTGGTGCCAGCCCACCCTGTGGGATGTGTGCTGTGCCGAACAGTTTTCCTCATCCTTATCTCAAATTGCATGAAGGGAAAAGCAGAGCTTTTATGTTAGGAAGGGTGTTTGTTTGCTTGTTCTCTCTTCTCTCCACAGGAACATGTAACTACTAGGAAAAATAAGATTCCTGAAACACTCTTTCTGACATCTCGGTGTCTGATAGCTCTCAGACTCCCAGCTCCTGCAGTTCCATTTCAGACTCTCCAGACCAGAGGTTCTGAAGTCTCTGCAGCAGTCAGCATCCTCCCCATGGCCCCTTGCCACCCTCCCTGGGATGGACAGATCATCCCTCCTCTCTGCACTACTGTTTGGGGGCTCAGAAGGCTGTGCAGCAAGAGGTTGCTCTAAAAAGAAAATCCAGGGTTCTACCAAGCAACTTCTGCTGTATTTTCTGAAACATTCGGAATCTGATAGGCAGCAAACAGACAAGGAGCCCGCAACACTTTGCTCTACCAAATCACGTGATCCTTAAAGTCACTCCCTTTTTTAAAAAATAAAAACCACTTTACTGAGGTATGATTGACATACAAAAAGCAGTACCTATTTAATGTGTACAACTTGGTGAGTTTGGAGGTATGTACACACCCGTGAAACCATTACCACGGTCAATGCTACAAACATATCTGTCACCTCCAAAAGTTTCCTCCTGCCCTCTTTATTTATGTTATTACTTGTTTATTTCCTACTTTGTGGTAAGAACGCTTGACATAAGATCTACCCTCTTAGCAAATTTTTAAGTATACAGTATAGTACTGTTAACTGTAGGCACAATGCTGTTCAGTAGATCTCTAGGACTTACTCATGTTGCGTAACTGAAACTTTGTACCCTTTGAACAACTTCGCCAGGTCTCCTTCCTCCAGCCCCTGGCAGCCACCATTATACTTTCTGCTTCTATGAGTTGGCGTAGGTTGTTTCCAAGACTTGGCTGTTGTGAATAATGCTGCAGTGAACATGGGTGTGCAAACGTCTCTTCAGGATTTTAGTTCATTTGGATATATACCCATAAGTGGCATTCCTGGGCCATATGATAGTTCTATTCCTGAAGTCTCTTCTCCTGGGAAAGTAGATTTGAAAGATGGGGGAATTGGGCTCTCTTGGGCAGTTCCTTTATTCATTTTTAGAAAGCAAGCCTGCAACTCACGTGATGCCTTAGACTTCAGAGCTGTCTTTTTGCAGCAAAATCGTAGCTATCTAGAGAGGTACTTGGGCAACAACTGTGTGCATGTGAAGAAGAGGAAGGCTCATTGCAGAGGGCTCTGTGGGCCAGCAGCAAGCAGTGAGAGGAATAAAACCAGCCAGCCTGCTGCAGCCTGTTGTGGCCTCTGGTGGACAGTCCCAGACTCAAGTCCTGAGTACAGATTCTGGCTCTGACACTCAGCAGTTGTGTGACCTTGGGGCATATGATAGTCACATTCTCTGAGCCTTGGTTTTTAAAATCTGTCAAATGAGGATATTAATACCTACCTTCCCAGAGGGTTTTTGTGAAGATGATAGGTAAAGTACAATGCCTGGAATATGATAGGGGCTCAATGAATGATGGCAATTATTAATAATTATGCTAATAAATAATATGGGCCAAACTTCATTTCACAAGCCTGCTTACCCAAATCAGCACTTAGCAGCTCCTGACTTAGGCTAGTAGTCTAGCCTTCCTAAGAATTCCTGTTTCATTTCTCTGGCATCTGCCAGCCTCCACTCATTAAAGACAGCAGTTCACTCCTACAGTTCAAGTAAAGAGCACAGTGTTTCCAGCAGTGACTGTTTTCTTTGGTTTCCTTTTGTCCTTCTTTCTGCCTTTTTATATCACTTTTTGTTACTACAAAAATAATACATGTTTTTTCCCTGTAATTTGAGAGTTTGTTTTGACATGGAAGTTTCTGACTGCTTTTTAAATAAATGGATGACCTTGGTTTTAGCATTATAAAAATTTCCCTTGCTTAACTGCCAGGCACATTAATTAGTTAGCTAATGCTAATATTTGTGTCTTTTTCTTTTCTCTCAATTTTATATGCTTCAGTGTTACAACTAGCAATATTTCCTAATGGAAATAATTAAGAGTCCATTTTATTCAGTTTTCTGACAAATAACGAATTAGAATCTTAGAGCCTGATTGAAACACCTAAACAGCATGAGAGTTACTGTTAGCAGAAAAATTAATTTATTTTAGTGTATATTCTTCTTTAAATACCAGTCATTTTATTTTTGGCCAAAAGGACTACATTCTACGTAAACTCTTGGAAGGCAGAGTTAGGGAAGCTGATTATCAGTTTGAGATCATCTCACTGGTAAATTACTTTGAAGGGCTGTGACTCTCTGTCGTAGGCTGGAGACACACACCAGGCGTGGACAGTATCTTGCTCACTCGGCAAGAATGTGTGTGTTCTGTACATTATGAAAACCTGATGTAGTAAAAGTGAAACTTGAGAATTTATCCACTTACTAGCAGTACATTCTGCATACTGAGTGGTATAGATGACATTTTAGAAACTTGTCCTGCCCCTAAATATGACATCTTTGCAATGTCTAGAATCTTCCTCTTTAAAATGAAAACGTCAGCAGGAGGGGGTTAGCAGCATGAAGCCTACATGCACCTCTTGGATGAATTAGTTTAATTGGATGCTTTTCTTCAAAGAGCTCCAAGCAGCAGTATACTTAGAGAATAGAACTGTTTCTGAAGCGGGTTGAGGGGAGGGGTAAGGTGTAATTTGGCAGCGGGGAGATCCTGGGAGTGGACCAGAGGGCAACAGGATACCCAAGAACAGAAAAGAAGTGCAGAGGCGAGTATGATGGAAAGGACCAGGCAAACACATCATAGAGAAAATGCTTCACCTTCCTCCTCATTTTGTTTCAGGGGTCCCTAGCGTATATTAGAAGCACTTGCCGATTATCTGCTTTCTCATATGGGAAGAGACAGTCAGAGGAGGGGACTAGTGTCGACTGAATGTCTGTTTTGAGCCAAGGGGCTTGGTATGCTGTATTTTTAATTATAACAGCCTTTAACATTGCTGTTTTCCTTTAATGGATGAGGAATTGAGGTTCAGAGCTGTTAAATGATTGCACCAGGTCACCTAGCCAGAATTTGATCCCAGGTGCGTCTGATCACAGGTGTTTTCCTTATGCAAACAGAGCCTTGTTTTATTCACAGCTCTATCCCTGTATCTAGAACAGTGCTGGGCACAGAGCAGATGCTCAGGAAATATTAAGTAATCAAATTAGCGCCACCCTGCCTTCTTTTATGCTTGAGTTGTACCTAGTTCTGGAGATAGAGTAAGAAGTAAACAGTAGTCATCGTGTTCCAGAGAGTACTCAGCTCCTGAAGAGGCTTCTTCCAACACCTTGGACATGAAAGAAAACGTATTCTTAAATTTATACTTCAAAAGTTATGATGCAATCAAAAGGTCAGGCTGCACATAAACTTGAACTGTACAATTTAAATAACATTTTTTATTCCCAGGAAGCTTGCAGATAACTGTGGAAAGCATTTCCACAGGTAAATTGGCCACTTTTGAGATGAGCTGAACTTTCTGAAATTAGCAGATTACTTAAGCTTGTAGGCGCTGAGGTTGCCATTTATTATGTGATTGCTCTTCGCCCTGAGCCTCGAGGGCAGCCAATAATGCAGTAAGTGCTGGACTTTCACTCTTGTTTTCAAATTAAAGATTTAATTACAGTCTTCACTGAAGATGAACCAAGTGTGAAAATACCTGATCTGCTCAGAATGTGGGATCGGGGAGGAGTGTGTGGGTTGGAGTCAGTGTCCGGACATTTAAATACTTTCAACAGTAGCATTAAAGGTGAAATTGATTATATTGTGACCAAATGCTGGCCTGTTAGTCAGAGTCGGTGAAATTTATGTTCTTCTTGTTGATGATTTTTTAGAGCTGAAAGGTTTTTTTCCTTAGGAGATATTCTGATAGACTATAGACTATCTCTAAGATTTTGATGGTTTTGAAAGAAAAACATCTTTGAAATTTATAGAGACTTACTCTGTGGACTGGTACATGGTCATTTTGTATACAAGTTTCATGTGTGCTTGTGAAGTATGGAGATTTGCTCATGGTTGGGTGCAGAGTTCTATATATGTCTGTTGAGTCAAGCTTATTTATTGTGTTGTTCGTATCTTCCGTCAATCCATAATAAAAGCAGTCTATCCAAAAACTATCTGATGGTCACAACATTACCTATGTTTTTAAGGTAGTAGCTTTAGTAAGTCTTATTTATTATGGAGAAAAAAGTGTCTGTATATCCTTTCAGCCTTCTGGCTTCAGGCATTGTGATATTTCTGTTAGCATCCAGAGTGTAGTTACATCCATCCAAGGATTGAGTTGAGGGGTAGATTCTGGATGCCTCATGAACTCACAGTCATTGAGAAATGTTCTCTTTCCATTAAATGAGTTTTCTAAATCTAAATCACTAAAACTTTCTCCCGCAATTGCCAGAGGCCCCTGCCTTCTAACTTTCGATGACAGGCGTGTTTATTAAGTGGGTTCTCTTCTTTCGCACTTTCAGGATGCTGACCCTTTCTTGAAGCTTCGGGTTCATTGTCTCATCTGTTGTACTCCTCTGCTGCTTCCTCAGGTGCTTCTGAGTTTTCCTCACCCCTTCCTTCATGTGAGGCTGGCAGCTGTCACTTCTCTCGTCATAGCTGCCTCTCCATCATTCTTTGTGTGCATACCCATCTAGTGTGCTGGTCATGACTGGTCTAAGAAACACATCAGCTGGCTTTGTCCCATGAGAGTTATCTTTCACTTTATTCATCAACTACTTGTTGAGTGCTGGCCACATGTAAGCCTTTTAACTGGTGGCCACCAAAGGGTTTTAAAGATAAATATGGGCTGATTTTGCTGGCTCATGCCTGTAGTTCCAGCACTTTGGGAGGCCAAGGCAGGAGGATTGCCTGAGCCCAGGAGTTCAAGACCAACCTCGCCTCAGCAAAAAAATTTTAAAAATTAGCCGGGCATGGTGGCACACACTTGTAATCCCAGCTACTCAGAAGGTTGAGGTAGGAGGATTGTGTGAGCCCAGGAGTTTGAGGCTGCAGTGAG
This sequence comes from Varecia variegata, assembly GCA_028533085.1. Lineage (NCBI taxonomy): Eukaryota > Metazoa > Chordata > Mammalia > Primates > Lemuridae > Varecia > Varecia variegata. The sequence goes on from CM052443.1 coordinate 74,539,113, forward strand.
CTGTGATTGATCATGCCACTGTACTGCAGCCTGGGCGACAGAGTGAGAGAGAGAGAGACCCTGTCTCTAAAAAAAAAAAAAAAAAGTATGACTTGGACCTACCCTGGTCTGTAGGGGAGTAATTAGATCTATAATGGATCAGGAAAGTGATAGTGGCACAATAAAGGTACAGCAGTCTGGGAGTTAGAGAAGGAGGAGGTTGTTTCTGCTTAAAAAGATTAGAGGAGGTTGACATTTGAGTTGGATTTTGAGGAAACAGTGGGACCAGCATGAACTTGGTGTCAAAAGCATGGGACCTAGGGGCTTGTGCTGGGATCTAGAGCAGGAGCAAGGGTAGAACTTGACTTAGGTGCAGGGAGAAGTTTAGAATCAGGTTGCTCCTCAAATGCCAGGACAGGAAGTTTGAAACTTTGCAGAAGCCACCAAAGGTGCTTATTTAGGAAAGATGTCCGAGACATGCTTTTGGAAGCATTATAGCAGCCACCTAGGTAAAGTGAAGCAGAGGGAGAAGGGACCAGATAGGGCACCAGAAGCTAGCAGAGTAGGTGAAAGGTGATGAGGTCTGGGATTTGGATAAGGGTGGGTGGGAGAGGGTAACTGGAAAGGTGGGAAATGCAGAGTTCAAGATAGCAGGACTTAGCAGCTGCTTTGGATGTAGGAGGGAGGTGGGGTGGTCTAAGATGATGCTCGAGGCTTGTAGCCTGAGCAGGCTGGTGAAGTGGGTGCACTCAAGACCCAAGAGACAGGGAGGGTCAGTTTCTTGTTGGAGAAGATGGTTAGGTTCAGTTTTAGACTCAATGCATTGCACCGCAGGAGGCTCATCCAGGTGGAGATGCCCATTAGATATTCAAAATACAGAAGTAGTGCTCAGTGAGAAGTGGGCAGGAGATACAAATTGTGAATTCATTTGCGAGGAGGTAGTATTTAAAGCCTTTCGTGACAAGAGAGGACAAGGCCAGCAGCTTGGAGAAAGTCTGCGCTTAGGGTGGGTTAGAGAAGAGGCTGGGGCAGGGAGGGAGATCCTGGAGAGGGGAGAGCACATGGCCAGAGGACTGGGGAGGAAGGAGAGGAGAAAGCACAGGCACATGGGAGGGAAGGAAGGACCAGAGCAGTCCTTGTCATGGGTGAGCTCAAGAATACTTTTCTGGGAATAAGACAGCAGCCAGTTTGCCAGGCATTATGGATTGCAATGGGCAATGAGACTGACTCTTTAGTTAAATTTGGTGATAACAGAACAAGAGATAGGAGAGTAGGTCAGGATTAGGGGAAAGTGGGAAGAAGGGGAGGGAAAAATTGATACAAAAGGATAAAAAAAATAAATCCCACATTTCATACCCATTACAATGGCTATTTTATTATTATTATTATTGTATTTTTATTTTTTTGAGACAGAGTCTCACTCTGTCGCCCTGGGTAGAGTGTTGTGGTATCATCATAGCTCACTGCAACCTCAAACTCCTGGGCTCAAGCAATCCTCCTGGCCTTAGCCTCCCAAGGAGCTGGGACTACAGGCATGCACCACAACGTCTGGCTTTTTTTTTTTTGTTTTTTTGTTTTTTTTTAGCAGAGACAGGGTCTCGCTCTTGCTCAGGCTGATCTCCTGGGTGAGCTCAAGCAATCTTTTTGCCTTGGCCTTCCAGAGTGCTAAGATTATGGGTGTGACCTCACCCAGCCACTATGGCTATTTAAAAACAAAAAAACAACAAGTGTTGATAAGGGTGTGGGGAAGTTGGAACCCTTGAGCACTGTTGGTGGGACTGTAAAATGGTGCAGCCATTATGAAAAACTGTATGGCAGTTCCTTAAAAAACTTAAACATAGACCCACCATGTGATCCAGCAGTTCTGCCTCAGGGTATATACCCAGAAGAATTGAAAGCAGAATCTCGAGATATTTGTACACCCATGTTCACAGCATTATTCACAATAGCCAAAAGGTGGATGTAACCCAGGTGACCAGTGGATGATGGATAAACAAAACGGTATGTCTTTAAAAGGAAGGAAATGCTGGCCCATGCTACAACATGGATGAACCTTGAGGACATTATGTTAAGTGAATAAGTCAGACACAAAAGGACAAATATTGTATGATTCCATTTATATGAGGTACCTAGAATAGTCAGAATTGTAGAGGCAGAGTAGAATGGTGGTTGCCGGGGGCTGCAGGGACAAGAGGATAGAGAGTTACTGTTCAATGGGTACAGAGTTTTTGTTTTGGAAGATGAAAAAGTTCTGGAGATGGATGGTGGTGATGGTTGCACAATATGAATGTACTTAATGCCACTGAACTCTACACTTAAAAAATGGTTAAAATGGTAAGTTTTATGTTATGTATATTTTACCACAATAAAAAATGCTAAGAATAAAAAACCCAGAAAACTAAATCCTGAAAGGAAAACCAATTTGTTGACCAGAGGAAGGAAGAATTAAATTAAAATTTGTCTCATGCTTTGGAAAACACCTGCCAGTCTTGTTTTCTTTCCTTCAGTTCAGAGCCCAATGCTGTTGACCCAGCACCAGGAGGCCCGTCCAGGAGCTTCTCACCCAAAGAGACTGTAGGTGGTGGTTCTCAGAAGAAAGGCTGCAGCTAAGTTTGGCTTCAAGTGAGCTGCAGTTGGGGAGAAAAGGGAAAACCTCTTCTTGAAGGAAAACTAAATTACCTGTCAAAACATGAGCATGAGCCTTCCTCTCCTGAAACAATTAGAAATATCATAAACACTGGAGAGATTGCTCAGAGATTAAACCTCTTTGGGGTTGAGGTCCTTTCTTGAGGGCTAATTGGACAGAAGGCATTTTAAACCACAAGATGTTTCAAGAAATATATATATTAAAATATTTTAGGAATTGCAGTTTTATACAAAGTATAGAAATAGTCTTTTGGAAAAATGTACAGTCTATGTTGTTATTTTCTTATTGCTTTCGAACTTTAACGTGAACTGTTCCAAAACAGTGTGTGCTTGCTGCTGTAATCTGAACTTACCTTATCCATCCACCATGGCTGTGTTGTATTTAAGTGGTAAATTAATATGTGCAACTTTGAATAGGCATGTGTTCTCTTGTCTGGAAATGCCTGCAGTTTTCTATCCTGATTGTTTTCAACTGGTATATGTTCTATTTAGATATGTCCTGGTGTTTGCTTCCTTCTTCTGTATTAGAGAAAAAATGTTAATAATTTACTAGTCTTAAATTTCCAGTAATGCTAGTTAGAATGAAACAGTTGGCATAGGGTGTGATAAGCCAACACTGAAGATTTGCATCTTACATATAGCATACACCAGAAATAGTATTTGCTTTTTGAAGAAGACAGAGTCTCCTGGTACTAAAGATAAAATAATTTGGCCTCATGCAGTCCTCTTCCTGGCTACTAGCATAGCATTTGGGCCACAATACTTATCTTCAAATTACAACTGGAAATTCTACTTAAGAAATGGCTTGTGAACTTTCTCCCATATCCACTTAATTGCAAAGTGTCAGGATATTTTTAAATGAAAAACTTCCTAAAAATTATGTAGCTAAAGTTGTACATCTTAAATATACATATTTTGTTGAACAGTTTGTTTTATCAAAGATGATATAAATCCAAAGTGGAAGGCTAACTGCAGGCTTGTGGATTAGATGTGAAGCTGAGCTCATTTGGGGCCCTAGGTTGAAGGCAATGCTCATGTCATTGTAACCAGCTACCCTGGCGGTGGTGGTGACTTCAAAACTTTAATCCTTTTTCTTAGCCTTATCAAGATGCCCATCAGGGTAGGGGTTTCCATCATATCTTACCCTTTAAGGTTGAAGCATCTGTGATTCTTTCTTCTGCAAGGCTTCTTTAAAATTTTTTTACTACAGAATACGTGGACAGAGTCAACCTAGGTTGTAAAATAGCAAATGTCACAGTTGCTCAATGGGTTTGATTCCTTCTTTACCTGAGAAAAGAGCTTTCCCAGAATCAAATGACAAGTTTATTCCAGAGATGACTTGTAGAGCATCTTCTTTGCCCAGTCTGCCTTAGTTTCTGAGATAATCACGTGTGTTTGCATATGTAGTTGCATTTGCAGTGTTTTCAGATGCAGTTGCACATCTGTGACCAACCCAGTCATAGCACATGTACATGGACCTGAGCATTGATTTGCATTGCAGAGTCCCCAAGGAGCATCGCCCTGCATGCTCATTAAAAGCCTGGGTCTTTGGCCCCTGGCGTAGGCTGAAGTCCTGGTTTCATCACTTGTCACAGCCTGTGTTTGATGCTGCTTTTCTATTGGCCTCAGTGCCCAGGCTTTGCGTAACATCACTGTGCAGTAAATACAGGAGGAATTAAAACACACTTTAAAATCTGAGAACATTCGGGGATTGTTTTGAGTGTGTTGTCATTATTTTTTTCTCAACCAATGTTTAATAAAAATCCTATTGATTTCTTGATTCTGTCTTACACAGTGGAAGTATAGACACTAACTCAGAGTTCTTCCCTAGAGAAGAGTATATTTATGCCACAGGAGAGAGAATAGAGAAAATAATGACTAATAAGTGTGTAGAGCCTTCTAGTTTACAAACTATTTTGTCTCTTTGTTCCTCAGAGTAACTTTGTGAGATAAGTAATGATAATCCTCCTTTTGCAATTCAGGCTACAGGTATTTATTGAGGGGCCAGTGTCTGATGGCAGAGCTTGTGGTCTTTCTTTGACGATTCTCAGATGGCCACGTTTCCTGGCTGAGGGTTAGCAGCCTAACGGATCCTCCCAAGTGAGAGGAGCTCGGCCTGGAGCAGGACTCCCCTCAGCCCTCCTACCCCATCAGCGCACTGAGTGCAGTGCGCAAATGATCTCCCAGAAAGGAGCCTCCTTTTCTGACTGCTGCCCCCTCAAGCTCAAGAGACATGAAGCAGGGTGGGGTGGGGAGGATGTAGATGGGGGAAGAGGGGGGACAAATGCTGGGAAGTGATGCTAGGGACAGGGCTCAGTTCAAACAGCTTCGCCTGCGGAGATTCTGTAGTTGCCAGGCCACACGTGTGGGTGACGAAATGGGGAAACTTTGCACTACTATGGCTCCATGCCTTACGCGGAACATCCTAAGTGCTCTACTCTGTCCCCAGTTTAAAGATAAGGAAGCTGAGGCATGGAGGGATTAGGGACTTGTCCAAGGTCTTCAGGCAGTAAGAGACAGAAGGTCTGCTTCCAGAACCCACACGCCTAACTACTCTGCTTTGTTGCATTTTGACCAAGGGCCAGCTTCTCATACCCCAGTGAGCCGTATTCTGGCCGGGTTCTAAGTACTCAGTAATTGTAGATTAGGAACTGATGAGACCCTACTTCTTCTGGGATGTTGAAGCCCATGCTCAGTACTTGCCAGAGTTCCCAACTTTGTAGGACAAACTTGGGATGAAAAACCACAGATTCCTCCTGCCTCCAAATACTAGTCTGAAGCAACAGTTTGCTTGATCATTGGGTAATAATACTATCTTCTGTATGGTTTATAAAGCTTGTCCACAGACACCTGCTGTTTGGATTTGATTTGACACCAGCCATCTTTTCACCACCCTCAAAAAAATGAAAAAAAGCAGAGCTTATGTTAACAAAGGACCTGCTCAAGTGACGAATAGGTTGTTTTGCCTCTTGCTCCCTTCTGAGAGGGTTTAGAAGAAATGTCATTGAGAGGAAAGTTCCCATAACTGGTGGTAACAGTTTGGGGGCAAGGGAGCAGTCAGGAGCATGGCCACCGCTGATGGGCAAGAGGTTTTTTGGGAGGTGAGGAGTGCAGAGGTGCTTTCAAGGGTGCTGAGCCCCTATCAGGGCAGAGCCATGGACATGTGGATGATTCATCTTTGAGACTCAAGTGATTGTGGTGCCCCCCCTCTATGAAACAAGCAGGGACTGTGGGGCCCAGCAGCTGCCATGCTGTGGTCCAGGAGGGTCTGTCAGCGTTGCTGTCGTGGGGGATAGAGAAGGAATGTCTGCCCTGAGCTGTTCTGCTTGGGTCCCAGGTGGGGTGGGGGCTGAATGTGCCATTGTTCCATTATTATTTTGTGAACTGTATATATATATATATATATATATATATATATATATATGTTATACATGAAATTTAAAAGGAAAGAGGTACTGTTAATGTTGCACAAATACGTACTTTCTAGTCTCAGTTCAACTGGTTTTTAAAGTACACTGTTTCCTGGTGCTGGCAAAGGTTGTGATAGTTGTATTAAGGAGGAAGCACTGATAATTCACCTGCTTCCACCTACAGGAACTCTCATTTACCACAGATTGGTTCCTTCTCTCTACGATACATGCAGAGGGCAGGGCTAGCCCCCTTAGAAACTGGTGTTAGATTTTCCAACTGATAATTAAGATACGGTTTAAAGACAGCATAATCCTATGCTCCTCTCCACTCAGGGGGAAAAACACATTTAATTGTTTCAAAGATTATTACTTTTTTAGTGAGTTTATAGTAAATGGGGGGAGATTACTAAAGGGCTATTTTTTCTCAGCTTGTGGTTTCTAATTACATCAGTTACAGCTCAGGCTTCCTCTTAACTAGAGTGCAGGCATGAACTGGAAAAGAATGAGCTAATCCAGGATAGATCAGGTGGAATAAAGATCTCCATTCATATCTTTACCTTTTATCCCTTGTTCTGAGTGCCAAGAATTAATGCTGTTTGAAAGTACAAACTGAACCTGCCAAGCTTCGGACAGCTAAGATAATCCTAATTATTTTAAATGTTAGTGAGAAGGGCAGCAGTCCCACTCTGGGAAAGAGTTCTATTGTAAAACATTAAATATCTGCTAAGTGGTATTGATTGAACATGATTTTATTTCCAAACACTATGGTTATCATGAAGCAGAAGAATTTGTTGTTTAAGAAATTTTCATCAGCTTTTCATGAGACTCTTTCTTAATGCCTGCAAACTCTAGGAAACCGAAGAGGCCAGCACTTTTGTGTCTTCCTTAGCAGTCAGCATCTAGGCAAGGAGTTGCTAACAATTGAAGAATGCCACTTGCATTTTATTTTTAAATGGTTTCTTAGTGGGGGTTTAATAGTATTTAACATATAGAGGAAGAAAAAATTGTTTTCAAGCATGAATATCCTATTTTCTCACATCACTGGAAGAGAATTATTCGTTCCAGTCCATTGACTTCCAACAGATCACTCAAGTTAAAAGTCAGGGGTCTTTGCAATGTCAAAAGATTTAGCACTTGGAGTGGTTTTTGTTTTGTTTTTCAGAGGGATTTTTCTTTTTGGCAGTATATAATATTTTTTCAAAAAGAATACTGATGGCTAGATGGCATCACCAAAATCATCTTAAAGTGGTTTTTTTTCCCCTCCTGCATTGTTAAGAATGATTATGTGTAAGGTTTTTGTTTGTTTTTAAATAATGAAAGAAAGGCCCTATAGCTGCTGTAGACAAATAGGCTTCTTGAGAGAAAACAGATACTAGACTCGCTGGTTCAAACAAGGGTCAGCATTGGAGGTTTACCCACCTTTCATTATAACACAAAAAAAGATCAGATGGGCAAGTTTACCTTTTTTTCTTTTCCTTACTTTTCAATCTCTACTTTGGTTTCTAGAAGTCATTTCTTCCATTTCTGTAAATGCTGGAAGGCCATCAATGATTATAGGGTAGCATAATCCTTAATTGTTTATTGCCTGTGAACGCTTCCTGCTCCCCCTTCCCCCAGCACAAGAGCAGCGCACTATGCATCCTCGCTGATGCAAATAGTGGTGTGTTGAGCATCTCAGGGCCAATTATTCTTTCTTTCTTTGGGGTTATTCCCAAGAGTGGAATTACCAGGTCAGAGAGGCCAAACAGTTTTATGGTTCTTATTACATGTCACTAGATTGCTGTCCAGAAAGATTGAGCCAATTTCTAGTGCTACCAAGACTATCTGTTCCCCAATAGTGCCACAACACTAAGACTTAGCATTTTTACAGAATGACTAAGAGAAACCTTTGGGGTTGAAATTAGTCTTGTGCAGGGCACCTTAGAATCAACTTAGAAAGCAAAAAGGATCATTTGGATTTTTGAATTTTGAATTGGTATAAAATAATTTGCAATGGTCAATTATTCTTCTTCTCCCCTCCAAAAGCTTAAGGAAGCTGCATTAAAATGGAGATGGTACCTTGAGGGGACTATTTAAGGATGGTAGTAAAATAGATTTTGGACATTAGTCACTAAGAAAAAAAAACACCAAATCTTTTTATGTACTTGGAACTTTTATGAGGTGCTATACAAAATGAGTTAAGCAGATACTGTCCCTAACTTCAACAGCCTATTATTCAAAGACAATGCTAAGCCTTGGAGAAATGTAAAAATAACATTTAAATTTTGAGTGGAGAAACACTTTAAAAAATACAGGTGTTTTTCAAAGCAGGTTGAGTTCATTTGTTTACATCTTCTCTGGAGTGCAGTCATGCGTTAAGTATGCTTCCAGCCTCCCCAGTTGATAGTCCATACAGGTAACCATATTCTGCATGTTTTTGCAGTCCCTAGTCATAAGAATACTTTCCAAGAAAATTCCCACTCTCTCCATTTTCAATTTAGTCCCAAGTTGACAAAATGAGGAGGAGGCATCTCTTAGGTCAGCTGCTAACTGCAGGCAGAAGGCAGGCCCAGGGCTCAGGACTTGTTGGGAGAACACTTACATATTCCTTTGTAGCCTCTGCATCAGCCTGACAAAGGTCAGTTATTTTGCCTCCTTCAACTCACAGGCATTGGGAAGGTTGGGTTCAGTGGCCTGTTCCTAAATATGATGCCCAAGGATAGGTTGGTGCAAAGGCCAGAGCATGCCAGAAAGTCAGGCTAACCAGTGCTGCACTGCCCTTGACAACTTCCTATGTAAAATGGGGAAAGGAATTCTCTCAGTGAACGGTTTGAGGGTAAAATACCTTATTAAAGTATGTGGCATACAGGTAGGAGTCAGTAGATGTTTATTATCTTCCCTATAGCTTCTATACATAGAAACTTCTGTTACTGGTTTGGGGTGGAGAGTGGGGATGGGGGTAGGCCGATTAATTTATAGACTATTCAGGAAGCTCTTAGATCTCCAGATCTGTTTAGTAACAAGATCTCAGCACAAAATCTACTACTGCCTTTGGAAAATATTTCTCTGTACATGTATATAACAACCAGGTGTGTGTACACACAATTCATAAATCACCTTGGATATTCAGAGAATTTTAAAGCCATATAACAATACAAATTTAGTAAGAAGCCTTTATGAACTTTAAGATGAAAGCTTCAGATTTCCTAGGTTCCCAGTTTTTTGGTTACTATATTTATATATTTGCATGTACCTGTTTTTTGGCATCTATAAAATAATAGTTAATGACTCCCTTTGAATTTTTTTAAAAAAAATCTATTCCCCCCTCTTCTTTTTAAAGCTTACAAACTCCTCTCTTGCTTTTTATATAAGCTACTAAAGACTTAAACAAATACCATCAATACAAAGTAATTGGTTGTCAGGAAATTGCCTAAATTGCTTTTCAAATTTATGCACTTGGTAAGTTTTCAGATCATCTCTTTCCTTATTGGATATTGAGGTAGCTATACAAAAGTGTCCATCTGTCTGTCTATCCACATGTCATTGGAGGAAGGGGGCTTTCTGGAATAATTTGGTCCAGTGGAGTGGTTAAAGGTCTGCTTCTTAAATCCCAGCTCTGTTCTTTTATTTCTGTGTGGTTCCACTAGCTGCTGCAAACCTTTTCCAAACCCATAACAAGTGTAAATAGTGTTCTCTTGTAAAAAGGTCTCTTTTCAGGATGGTAATATACCTTATTAAATTCCAAACATAATAAGTATTGATGGCAAACACATCAGGACCCAGTACAGCTTCTACTATGATTTAGTTCTCTACAAATGACTTCAGCACTCAGCTCCCAATGCATTTTGCTAATTACATCATAGATTTCCCTATTGATGAACACAAGCTGAATTAACACAGGAGCACTAATGTACCCTTTCACCATTATTGTTGTACAAGAAGCCGTGGCAGATGCTGGCAGTTAGTTACACAAACATTAGTATTAACGATTGGCCATTTGGAATTGGTGACAAACTACTGCCCGGCAGAATCCTGAGGCTGAAACCAATCAGGAAGTTAATGAGGAGAGAAATTACCACTGCAGCTTCCTCTTAATTACATTCACACTAGGCAGGAAGGGAGTTCTGGGGGTGGATCTAAACTTGGCTAAGGTTAAGAAGGTCAGAGACCCTTTTGCTTAAATTTTGTATCTACTGTGGCTTGTAAGGTTGCAAAAATTGTTCAACGCATTATTACTTTTGCATTCTTCATATTTAATGTAGATTTTCCAGTGAAGTTTTATGTTAATAGGTTTGCTTTCAAAAACTTTACCTGACTTCTATTTTCGTGTGGTATAATTCCATGTTTTTACTATTTGTAGTTTTTAAAAATTCCTTCGTTTACTGCTTTTTACTTTTTAAAAGTTATGTATGCTGACGCCGACTTCCCCTCGTGTTTGTCCTTTCATAGTCAAGAGAAATAATAGGAAAGTTGATATGCTATCCAACTTCACCTGCTATATATTGAAAAAAGAAAAAAAAAACTAAGGTTACCTGTCAAATGGTGGAAATAGATGGGTGGAGTCTTGCCTAGGGGTAATTTGTTGGACAAATCACTTGACAAGTTACTTTAGCATCCTTCGGACTCAGTGAAGGGTGGAAATAGTTTTCCCAAAGAGGGTGGAGCAAACTTTTTTGTCTTTTTAATGAACATTAAACTGGAACTGGGCTGCCTAGCTTTCCCCTTTAGTTATATAAATATACTGTGCAGAATACTTTTTTTATTCCAAAGAAGCTCGGGGTTGGGAGGGAGGTTTAATGAGTGTCTGTAAAAACACTTTCAACTCAGAATAGAAATGGTGAGTGCCACTTTCTTTGTTGGAACCTAATTGAATCCTGAGCGTAGAAAGACTAGCCACTTCTAACGTTCTCTTCTCCCTTTCTCTCCCCCCACTTCCCAGTATTCTCGCCTCCCAGCAGTCAAGATTCTGGCTTGGTTTCCCTCTCGAGCAACTCTCCCATTAGTAACGAGAGCACAAAGGGAGTGCTCGAATGCGAGCCTGCGTCGGAGCCCAGCAGCTTCACGGTCACTCCCGTCATCGAGGAGGACGAGTGACCGGCGCCCGCTGCCGAGGGCGGTTCGCTTGGAATACCAGGCGTATTCCATTTTCCACGGGGTTTGTTAATATTTTGAGTTGATTCATGCCGACTTAACTGTTGAAAACGTGTTTGGTTTATACTCCTTAGAGTTTTCGTCCAAAGGCGAAAACACATTTGTAATAGTTTAGGGCCCATGACTACCGTCCGCAAGAATTAAGTGCTTTTTCACGGAGTTTAAACAAAATAGTATTCATTTTTTTATGACACTGGTTTCATGTAGTTTTCGAGAAATAACAATACACTTAAGTAAAGCCGTATGTGTGCATCTAAATGAGTCATAATTAGATGTTACTTTAGTTTTAAAATGAAATCTTAGGTGCCTTAGGGTTTTTTTTTTAAAAATTAGTATTTTAATAAAACTGCAAAAATATAAATTTAGCTAAGTACCTGACCGGTGAGAAGAAAAGAGCAGGCAAATTAGTGATTTTTAGAAATCTGCATAAGATTAAAGTAAATGGATATGCTGTGTGTGTTACTGTGTGTGTAGCCTCACCACAAGCCCTCAATCCAAAACATGACTGAAACATACTCAGAAAAAAAAATTAAAGCCAGTAAGAATTGCTACTTTTGTGAAAAGGGTAATTTGAATACAGTACAATTTAAAGTAACCTCAGTGATGCCGAGTTTCTGGGTGTTGTTTCTAGAATGAGTTTGCCACATACATTCTTTCTACTACAGGAGAAAATGGATGCTATCTAGACTATTTTGTAACGTTAGGTTGTAATCTGATTTGGAAATAAGTACATCTTTAAAAGTTACTACAGATTCCTGAGTTCACTATTTTGTTAAAAATTGCTCATGAAGTACTTCCTTATGTAACAGAAGCCATCCTGAAATGAAACTAGTCTTAAAAAAATTCATTGTTCTGCATAGTTGCAGCTGTACCTGAAATAAAAATGTTATTGATGACTGAATTTTCTTGTGTGTATATTTGGTGAGCGGTATTAAACAGGAAAAAAGAAATTACTTGTATTTTCTTCGCTCTGTGCTTTGAAAACATCTATTTGATTTCACCCCCATCTGTTGTAATCAATAACCTGACCATCTTGTTTTTTATTAAATGCACTTACTCTTAATTTCATCCACCAGTGGTTTTAGAGAGAATAATGTGGAGTTACCTATATAGGTTTGACATTATAAATCACTTCTTGGGGCTGAATCGTATAGCGGTATCGATTGATCCTGATATATCACAGAAATTTACTGTCACTTCTGTTTTCAATTAAAGATACAATCAGTCAGATAATGACTTAATTGGATTTTACAGAAGATTGAGTTTTATTGCCCAGTGCTTTACGAGTTTAGTTAAGGAAGATCATTTTATCACACTTGTCAGGCTGCTGCTACTGCAGCCATGTGCCCTTCGGCGGCTGTAGCAGTAGCTATTGTGACGGAGGCGGCGGGAAGCTGCGGGGCGCGCGGGGAAGGGAACCGGGCCGCGGAGTCACTACCTCCGAGGCATTACTGGTGGCATTCTAGGAATGAAGATCCCTCATTCACCCGCGCGCCCGCAGGGACCCCTGCCCACTGTCCAGGCCTCTCCCCCCCCCCCCCGTCCCCCATTTCTTTGAGCAATTCTGACTTCTGAAGAACCAAGAGTCTTGTAGCTCCCGTCCCTCAGTAGGTGACCCCACCACACTAATTTTGCCCAGCGGGGTGGGAGGGTTGTTGCAGAAGCGCGGCACGCCCCCTCAATGGGAGAACGCGCTATCCCCGCACTTGCCCCCTACAGTGTCCCTGAACTTCTGGAAAGCGAGGCAGAGCCGGGGTAGGCGTACCAGCGTGCTCTCAACCTAGATTGAGCGCCCCTTGGGCCCCGGTGCTCCCCGCGGGCGTGGGCTGCGCAGGCCGTGCGCGTCCCCGCCGCCTGCGCTCTGGGAACCAGGCTTGTCCAGTGCGTAGCATCCGCCTTTCAAAAAGGCGTAAGTCCACCTGCCTCGCCTGACGCCAAGTTTGGTGCACCATTGGGCGGCTTCACAGAACCCTTGTCAGGGATCAGACTCAGGAAGGGCCACTCCCAGCGGGAGGGATGGGCCTCAGGACCTCAGCGGGCCCCGTAGGGCCGCAGGGTGACCTGAAGACCCCGACTATTCTCTCCTGTCCAGTGCCCCCCACCCAGAAGACGCATCTATCTGGGGCCTTCCTTGCACGCCCAATGTGGTGGAGCAAGGCTCACGTTTTATTTTTGACATCTAGGAGGAAGGTGCAAGACAGGCCCGAGGAAGGCCTGGCCCAGGGGTGTTGCGTTAAGAACTTAACACAATTCTGAACACGAGGTAGAACGCAGACAGTAAATCTTGACGGCTGGATTTTAACTGTATTTTAATAAACACATTCGAGGGGCGGTCAGTTTCTCAAAGCTCTGCCCCCTTGATCGGAGGCCCGTAACAAGCAAGACCGCTTTCTCCCGCGGGTGGGATCTGTGGTGTGTGCAAGTGTGGGCGTGTCTGGCGTGGCGTGCTCGCCCGGCGGACTCTGCCGGCTGCCCGGACAGCTTTTACTGAGCTTTTGCAGGTGTTCCGCTGCTGTGGCTCGGGGAAACCGAGGCAGGCTCGCCAGGCCGCCTTCTCCTGGACGCTTGGCAAGCTCCCGCCACGCAAGGAGGAGCTGGAGGCAAGGGTAGCTTATGCTTTTCTCCAGGGCCACCGCCAGTTCCAGCAGTGGCTAGGGGCGCGAGTGACCTCCCCTCTTCAGCAGACGCAGCCCTTGGGCGGCACCCCATCCTACAAACAGGCCGCTGGGTTTACGCCTCCGCCCCGGGCCCCTCGTTCTCACCCGTTAGTGTCCTGCAAACCCCTTGTCACTGAACGGGGGCCTAGGACGACCTCGGCGAACCTTGCCTTCTCGCTATAACCATGGTCATACCTGCAATCTGGCCCCCCTCCACTATCCACGCACGGAGACCGCAATCTGGGACAGGGTTGGGAGCCAGACCCACTCAGTCTACACTGCTGTTTCCCTTGCACCTTTCAAAACAAGACTCCTGCCCACACATAAAAGCCGAGTCCCCCGCCTCCGCTTCACTTGAACATTTAGCGCTGAACTGGTTTCCCACTTTCACATATATTGCACGGCATCTTGACGCTTTACGAGTCACATTAGCGGCGCCTTTTTAGAACGTGCCACGCGTTACAAAGAAACGCGAAAGGACGCCTGTCGAGGGGCTGGGGAGTATTCTTTGGCTTCCCTGGTTTGGCCCTATCCGCCCAGCTAGTTAGGTCGTGACTGCCTGCCCGCGGGCCGCCGCCCCCCTGGGAAGTTTGCCCGGGAAGCTGGCGCGGGGCCCTGGTTCTCCCTTCGCCCTCGGCGCACACGCCGAGCGGGCCTGAGACCTGCAGCCTGCTCGGCCTTGCGCCTTTGAAACCGGCCGCTGCCAACGACTATGCGACTCTAGCCTGAAGACGCCTCCTTACCCTCCCCCTCCGGCCGACCAGCCTCCTCACGGAAGCGCGGATGGTCTTCACTAAGCCACTTGTTTAAGTAGTTATTCCCCCTCACCCGCATCCCGCCCCCACGGCCCAGGCGACCAGCAAACTTTTTATACAGTTCAAAGCCGCGGCCGAGACCACTGGGGTGGGCGGGGCGTATCGGGTGGGCGGGGCCCCGAGCACTCCGGAAGTCGTCCTGCCCCAAGGTTCTTGAGCTGAGAAAGAGATGGGAGAATCTCGGCCTACATTCTTCCGGGGCGGGACGCCCCTCAAGCCCCCCACCCCAAGTCTCGTAGCTCCTCGGCCTTGCGGTGTAGCTCTCCCGCCTCGGTGTGGCCTCCTGGCGTCGAGTTCGCACCCACTTTCCCAGGGGTGCTGGCAGCGCCCCTTTTCGGCGCCATTTCCCCCATTATTCCTGAACCCCTGAAACCCAACGGGGATTTCTTTCCCTGAAGCGCGCACAACCTCCCGCCTCCCTCGCGGCGGAGCTTCGTCCGACAGCCGAGGAGAAGGAGGAAGGCGGGAGAGAGTGTTCTGGAAAAGTGGCTCGTCCTAGGAAGAAGTGCTCCAGGGCCCGAAGAGCGAACACGCTTGGGAAAAGAAACTTTCTTTACCTGCCCCTTGAATGTTGCTAAAATTACCTAAAATGATTTCCTCAGCCGTTTGTTTTTGTTTTAAAGTCGCGGAGAGAGTATCTTAAAATTTAAAATCAGCGCTGCTCATTTTACCCTGGAGACATGTTTTTCCCTTTTCTTTTGCTCGGACGGCAGACAAGGTCTGCGACCCTCTCCCTTCCAAAATGCTGTGGGGACCCGACGGCGCCCTCAGCCCGCCCCACGCCCTCCTGCTCCCAGTAGGGTGTGTCTGGCCCGAGCGGACTGGCCGGCCGAGACGGCGGGAGCTCCCGGTGGGACGCGGGGTCGAAACGGGGAGTGAGGGGCTGCGCTCGGGGCCTCCTGGGGCCTCAGCCCAGCAGGGAAGCGCCCCGAGGGGAGACGAGCGCTTTCCCAGTTCCTTGGAAACTGCGGGGCTAAGGTCGCCGCTCGGTAGGCCCCCGGGGTGAAACGATGAAGCCATGCTGTAGCGCACCCTCATGCCACAAAAGGTGGGAGTGGGCGCGGTTTTGTGTATCGGCTGGGCCTGAGGAATCTGCAGGGGCGGGGAGTGCTGGATCCCAGGCGTGACCTGCTGGTTTCGAAAGTTCGAGAACATGAAGAATGGAGCAGGATCTGCGAGGCCTGCAAAGGGCCAGCGGGTTCACAGGCCATTTTGCTCCCGGGTTTACTCCAAAAGGCCTCGGCCCCTAGGGATCTGGAGCAGGGTTCCCACTGCGACCCTTCACCTTCCCTTCCAAAGTGGTGTAGGGACATGATCATTCAGGACCTTCCTTCTGTTCACTGGTGTCCCCGGGTCCGCTCGACGCGGGTTCAGGTGCCCCCACGCCCACCCCGGCCCCACGCAGCCTCTGCCCTCCACCTCGCGCCCCAGAAGGCGGCTTCGGGGATCCTATGGGGGTATGCACGAGTCAGTCCCCAACCATGCCATACTTAGACATACCCCACCCGCCCGTTTCAATTTGAAGGTGACCTAAGAGCCAGTCGGAGAGGCGAGTGAGAGCTGAAGTTCCTGCTGAGAAGTTCAGACACAGGGAGAGGGGACAGGTTGTCCTGCCTTTACAGAGGTTTCTGCACGCCCTGCCTCCCAGCGTTTGCCCATGCCGAAGTCACCGTGGTCGCGATTAAAACAGCAAAATAGGAACCCTGGCTTTCCTTTCCACGAGAATCCAGCAAAGCAGAAAACTTCCTGTGTTATATAGCCCAGGACAGTATGAAACTGTACTCTTGATTAAGTGTTGGTTGGGATGAGAGCAGCTACCCGGACTCTTAAGAGTTGGGGTCAGAACATCCTTTCTCAGCAAGGACACCTGCATTCTGAGCTTTTAGATACACACACACCCTGCGATTGTATGTGTGCCGAGAAAGAACCATATACGCACATTATTTTTCACCCTTTCACTATTATCTGCCACAATTCTACTCAGTTATTGTGGTTTGAAAACACACACACCCCACCCAGAGGCGAGCACGAGTGGATCTAGTTTAGTGAGGTTACATTTACTTGTAATCCTCCCCCCTCCCTTTCCAATTTCTTTGATGATTTTTCCCATAAGTGTATAAACTGCCGGGACTTAGTAGAAGCAGGCTGCTCCTCCTAAATGTGATTCGGACCATATGCTTTCTACATTCATTCCCGCTCCGGCTTTTCTTCTCCGCACTAACTGCTAACACGTTATAGTCACCTTGAAATTTCCTCTGCTATTTTCCAATTAAAAGCTTAATAGCCCTGGAAACGGAGTTCATGTGGTGAAGTTTACCATAGCCCCTTGTTCTGAAAGGCTTTCTGCTGGGATCCCATTATGTGCTTGAATAAACCCTTTCTGCAAACAGAAATGGGACTCGGGGTTGTCAGGTGTTGGGTTACAATAGACTTTGAGGCAGGGGACATTTTACCAACATAAATACAAACCTGTCCCTATAGGGAGATGTTGTCAAATACTGGGATATGGAAAACATTCCCATCAAATATGAGAAAAGGATTACTGCGCTATATCAAATGAGTATTTAGATCTCAGCCCCCGATGTGCACCGGAGTGAAACGGGGCCCCCGGGACCAAATAATGCCAGACTGTTTGAGTGGCAACGAGATAGGGTGGCTAGGTGACCCAGGGAGGAAAGGGGGTCGCCTTGGTAGTGAGAACGTCCCCACAAACCTGGTACAGAGCCATGCTGCTTTCCTTTTAAATTTTTCTTTATTCTCAAATTCCTTATACTGCCCCGTTTCGCTGACCATTTGGAGAAATTGTAAGACATTTGGCTTTGAAAAAAGTCTTTCGTCTCGCGTTCCAAGAGACCCTGAGATTTCAGCGCGAAAATTCCCAAATAAGGTGTCATTCTAGGCCCTCTATATATCTCTCATCACGTGAAGGGACTCGCTGCCAGCTCCCCACTTCTCAGCCTCCGGCCCACTGGGCTACAAATGACCTCCGCGTCTCGTCCTGAGAGCTTACGAAATTCCTTGCAGTTGTAGTGTTTTAGGGCTGTTTTCCGGAAGGCTGGAAGGAGAGGCCGGATTAAGGTGGTGGGGGAAGGAGCAAGGCCGAGGGGTCCCTACCCGACGTGGCTTTAAAGGAAGGCCTCCCAGGGCCAGTACTCGAGTGCAAGGGCTTCCTGCCGACGCCCACCAGGTTAGCCTTCCACTATCCCCAACTCCCAGACCTGTATGAAACCGAATGGCTAAGGGCTTCAAGGGAAACGCACACAACTGCGATTCCTTTTTAACCCTCCTCCCCACTCCGTGAATCAAGGGTAGGCTGCTTGAACGCCTAGTGCTGCTTTACTTGAATTCACAACAAACACAGAAGGACGTTTTCGGGTTGCTTCCTTACTTCCAGGACCGTGCAGAGAAAACTGGCCTCCCCAGGAGACAAGGGCCTCTGTACCCTGGAAGTGTCGGGCAAAGCAGCCAGCGTACTCCTATACGCTCTGAGCTAACATTCGATTAGCCCACATCACCAGGAGATGAGCTTAGTGTACGCTCTCAGGAGAGTACGGACAGACGGCTCTGGGATTGCCATCTCCCTCCCTCTCACAGAGCCACTGTGCTGCCCTGCTCCCACTGTATCCACTTGTTTTTGAGTTTTTGTTTGTTTGCTGATGGGGGGAGGGGTGTTAGCTGTCCCCGTGCATATGTAGTGGTAGTCTACATTCCAAAGCCGAAGATTGCAAACACGCAAATAACGATGGTGTGGGTAACCTGCGGCCTCAAGGCCTTATGTGGTCCTCCAGATCCCCAAGTGCGGCCCCTCCACCGAATCCAAACTTCACAGAACAAATCCTAAAATTTGAATTCGGTCAAAAGGACTCACTCAAAGATCCAGAAGGCCACATGTGGTTCCAAGGCCACAGGTTCCCCACCCCTCCGTCCCGTCTATGGGTGGCGTCTACGGGCTAAGAGGGGGAAAGTGGCCCCATACCTTATCCATAACTAAATAACAGTACTCGAGGATCTGAACTGGGGGACTCGAGACATCCGTTTGCCTCCAATGCCTGCTAGGAGAGAGGGGTGATGATATCTGTTGGGGCGCTAATGTGGCTTCTGAGTTCGCTCTCTTTAAAGTTTAGACCCACCGCTCAAGCAAATCCTCTACGTGAGCATTTCCCTGGCCTTTCAGACGGTTTTTTATTAAAACATGGGAGGAAGATAGAAAAATAAAATTAGCCTGTAAAATGAGTTGTCATCCTTGGGTCAGCAGGTTTTCAGAAACATTCATTTTCTTCTACAGCTACAAAAGATAAAAAAAATACGTCGCAAAAGAAAATCAAGAAAAGAGCCAAAATTTTCCCGAATCAACATTACTTCCATCCCCCACTCCCAACCGAGTCCCGGGTGCACCCGCAACGCTCCGGTAGGGTCGGGTTCTTGGAGAGCCGAGTTTCTGCGGCCAATTGTCGGGATAAAAGCGGCCTTGGGCTCGGTGCGGCCAGATCAGGCCTGGAGGGAGGGGAAGAGAGCGGAGGGGAGCGGCCACCTCACTCGCTAACGGGCACCCCCATCCTCACCCCTGCTGGTCCTCCCCTTCTCCTCCCCAAGTGCACCGCCACTCTCCGGAGCGCCGCAGTCTCTCCCGCGGCAGAGAGGGCTTGGAGGAGGGGGCCGTGAGCGCCCCCGCGAGAGTGGCCTGACTGCAGGTGGCAAGGAAGGTGAAGTGCCGGGACCCGAGGGGCGCAAGGAAGGAAGAAGGCGTGGGGTGGGGAGTACAAGGAGACAGAGACCCCAGGGGTGGGGGTGGCGGTGGGAGGGAGGAGGGGTTGGGGGAGGGCAGCGGAGGAGGTGCTGAGTCCCGCCAGCGCGCGAGGGAGCTGCAGACGAGCTGGCTCAGACCTTAATCAGAGCTCTCTCCGGCTCCTTGCAGCCGCTGCAGCGCCTCGGCGAGGAAGGACGTGCCTACCGGGCAGCGCGCCCAAAGCAGCGGCCCGCGGAGACGCCGCGGGCCTGGGTATTGGCCGGGTACGAGTCGGGAGGCCGAGCCTGTGAGCGCCCCGGGAGCTGGGGAGGCGGCTGCTGCACCTCCAGACTCCTCGGAACGCAAGCGGTCACTGGGGCTGCGGGACCCAGGCCCGCGCCTCCCGGAGGCCGCCCCTGAGCGGGCCGCGCAGCCCCGCCGTCCAGCGCCCCCTGGCCTCCTCCTGCTGCCAGCCCGCCAACTCATCCGGGACCCCGGGGCATGAACGGCTACGGCTCCCCCTACCTGTACATGGGCGGCCCGGTGTCGCAGCCGCCGCGGGCGCCCCTGCAGCGCACGCCGAAGTGCGCGCGCTGCCGCAACCACGGCGTGCTGTCCTGGCTCAAGGGCCACAAGCGCTACTGCCGTTTCAAGGACTGTACCTGCGAGAAGTGCATCCTCATAATCGAGCGGCAGCGGGTCATGGCGGCGCAGGTGGCGCTGCGCCGGCAGCAGGCCAACGAGAGCCTGGAGAGCCTCATCCCCGACTCGCTGCGCGCTCTGCCCGGGCCCCCGCCGCCCGCGGACGGCACCGCCGCTCCGCAGCCGCCGCCGACCTCGCAGCAGTCTCAGCCGCCGCCGCCGCCGCCGCCACCGCGCCCTGCTGCGGAGTTGGCCGCGGCCGCCGCGCTGCGTTGGGCCACCGAGTCTCAGCCCGGGGCACTGCAGGCGCAGCTCGCCAAGCCAGGTAAGAGTGTGTGTGGTGTGGGCCGGGCGAGTGGGCAACTTTGGAGTGCCTGCTGCGGCTCTGCTTGGGAGGCCCGAAGGCAAGTTTTCGGGAAGTTGGCGTGGCCGGGCCTTCGTCCTCAACCCCCGCCAGTCCGGATCTTACTGGCCGGTGAGAAGCCGGCCTGAGTCTGGACTTAGCGCGAGTGGAACCCAGGCACCCGCCGGAAAGGTGCCTCCTGCGACCCAAACGGCGGGACTGTGCGTCCGGATCGCCATTGCTTCTTCCAGGTTGAAGGGGAACGTGCCAAATTTAGCGGGTAAAGGGAGCGAGACAGAAGCACATTAAAACCCATGCCCTCACAGTCACCACGGTGCGGCCGGGCTTTCCTGGCTGCAGGCTCTAGATAGCATTGCATTTGTGGGTTGGAATGGGTAGACGCAGGGAAGGGGCCAAGCTGGGCGTGCTTCTCTGCCCGGCCCAGGGGAATTGGAGCGAGGACAAGTGTCTCCAACTTGGGAGGACCCATAGCCCTTCTAGCTTCGCTGTGTGACCTCCAGACTCTTCCAATTTGGTGAAAGAAGTTCCATTGAGGAACAATAATAAAAAGGTCCCAGAAGTCTCCTAGGCTGATATTGGGGACCTGCTCAAGAATCTGGTGTGCCCAGAATCAACTCCTTTACAGAGTCGCTTAGGTCCTTTAACCCCAAGCTGTCCTCAGCTGTCTTTGTGGTATAGAGAAATAAAAACGAAATTTAACCTACAGTGAGGAAGGCCATCTCTGGCAAGCTCTTTCCCTGGTCATAGGCAGGCTTGGGCCTCAGGCTGCTGAGCCTTCTGTTAGGAGCCAGGGCATTCTAGGCTCTTCTAGCCTCCCCTTTTCTTTCTTCTTCTGCTGTGCTTTAAGAAGGGTGGATCTGCTCTGAGCACTGGAGGTGGGCAGACCCTGTCCCCATGCGTTTTTCTTCTGCAAGCCTCCTGAGTTTGGCAGTCCGGAGAGTTGAGTTTCTTAGTCTCTTTTCCTCCTGGGGAGTTTTTAGCCTGCGGTCCTGTCCAGCCTAAGCCTACTCTGATGGCTTTTGAAATTCAATGGACATGTGTTTGGCATTTCTCTTTTACTGGGGCAAATGTACAAAGGGAAAAAAGCCCATCTTTTCAGGGAGGGGAGTATGTTGGAGTTAGGAGTGGGAAGGTCTAGAAAGCTCCTGTAAGTAGAACTGTGTTAGAGCTGGTGCCCACACCCCCCCCCCCCACAAAAGTATCCCTGGCTTCAGGAGCATGGGGCTGTTGTGTGGCACTGAGGATGTGATGGCAGACTCCGCTGGTGTTGTGGGGAGTTGATAGGCAGCCTGGTAGGTCCAGTTCTGCTGCCCTGTCTTCAGTGGTGCTCTTCAGGCCAGAAGCTCTGAGAACAACCCTAAGTGAAGAGCAGACCTGAGTATTTTAAAAACAGATGAGAGTTTACTGAACATGGATTTTTGTTAATCTTTAATCCAAGGTAACATATAAGCATTTCTCTGAGGAATGCCCCCCAGTTGTCTCTTGTCTCACCTCTTTATATTTATGGATTTGCCATAGAGGATTGGGAGGGGGAGAAAGAGGGACTTTTGTTTTTCTCCCTTAGGTTAGAACAGGTAACTAGGAGAGTTTGGTCTCAGCTCTAGAAGTGGATCCGAGCCAATATCTTTTCTTAATGTTTCCATTTCCAGTTTCCCTAGTTGTGTTTCTTCCAGGACCAGGGCGGGAGTCTGAGTTAATGTCAGAGGTAGCATTTTGCAGTGAACACCTGCCCAGCAGCACCCCTATAATGGGGCATTGGGTTCTGTGGTCCTTGCCCAAGAGGGGATTCCTTTCATATCCTGAGCTCTTCAGACTATTGTTTGGGATAGCCAAAGTTCATGGTTTCTAAAGAGTCACAAAACCAAAACAACCCCAGGAGAAGGAGGAGTGAGGCAGGGCAGGAAGGTAGAGTAGCAGCTGCAGCAGCAGCAGCAGCAGGATACATGCTTTAGGAGAATACAAAAGAGAGAGGATTTCAACTGGACAAACCAGACCTTGATGCTCTCTCTTTTACCTCCAACCAAGTATTCAGGGATAGCCTAAGCCTTCCAAATTGAAAGCAAGTAGTTGCAAAGGCGAATGGGATTTATCACAATGAAAGGTGAGAGTGATGACTTTGCGGGGACTGAGCCATCAGCGACTAACAGCTCAGTTTCCAGCCGATCACCCCACGTACCTTGCACAGCCATTTACACAACTTTTGTTTTCTTCTTTCAACTGATTTGACCCCATAATTCCATTCTTTAAAAAAAAAAAAAAACAACCTGATGGAAATGTGGGAGGAGGGCAGGAATAGAACAGATTATTGTTTTCCATTAAGAAGAGGAGCATACAAATGGATCTGTTCTATCAGTCTTGCAGGGAGAAATTCCATTTGGGGTTTAAGTTGGAGAAAACTGTTAAATGAGACTGCCTGTTGCTATATGCATTATACCTTTTTTGCAGTTGTTCTGATAATACATTTGTATATAATACACCATGGGTGTTTAGAAGCATATCAGATACTCCTGGATAAGTAGCTCACTGTATGTAGAGAGTAAGTGAAGCTCTATTGGAATAGTTCACATGTACAGTAAGTACACAGACCATCAGCAATCTCTAAATATCTGCTGGCAAATCATGTAGATCTGTTTCTATGTGAACTTTGATTTAAAAATGTGGTTGGTCTTTTTGCAGGGCAAAGGGCCTCTTTAGTACATAGCTGTGGAGAGATTTTTTTTTCCCTTAAATACAAAAGCACATGGAGTCTTTTTCCTCTCCAATAATCTTTGAGAAAAGCACATGCCTTAATGAAGAATACGTTTGCTGGGCACCATTGGAGGAAAATCACCCAGTTCAGGGAGTGACACATAAACACCAAAACTCAAGTTTTGTAACTGGAAGAAATCTTCCTAAAATTCTGCTTCAGATTCTTTAAAGGAATGGAGGTAATTTTATCTAATGATATAGTATGTTGAACATCCTTTTCAGTGTAGCGGTGGTTTTAAGGAGACTTTTCATATTCTAATGGTTATTCTAGCTATGAAGTGAAGTATTCTTTTTTCTTTTTGAATGTAGATTTCTCCTGCTTTTTTGATTACAATCTGTGATCAACCTAGAATTATTAGATTTTGATTGAAATCTAAAAATTCTAATTTAAGCTTATAGATATGTACACACACATATATACATACACACACACACTATCGAATGAAATTATTCTTCTCCTAAATTCCCTCTATATCGTCCTATACTTCTCCCCATGAAAATAGCATAGGAAGCATGAACATCTTTCAGCTGTTGGTGTATCTGAATCAGCAGTCTCAACCAGCCAAGCCAGCCTTTCAGGACCTGGGCTCAAAAGCTGAGGGAAGTTAAGGGTCAAGGCCAAGGTGAAAAGCTGAAGTTACATTTCTATGTTGTGACTCCCTTCCCCACCCCCAGCTTTTCCTCCAGGAGAGTGTCCTGGGTCACCTCAGAGGAAAGATCTGTGGCTGTAGATTCTTCCTAGGTCTGCATCTGCTATCAAAATAAATATATACACAAATTCTTTTAAATGCTTTTAGAGGAAAAAGAAATCAAAAACATTTGTTAGGAGTAAGAGAGGAGCAAGATCAAATAGGAAAGTAGGATCTTCTTTCGTGTTTGTTTATTCTGAAAGAGAATGAACAAGATAACTATAGGGAGAGAAGTTAGGAGATTTTGGAAAACTGCCTTTATTTTAGTTTACCTCTTGCCCAGCACGCCTAGATTTTTTATGCTTGCTCTGGACTTTTTAGCTCCAGCTTGATTAGGTTCCACTGGTTCTGCTTATTTTTTACTTTTACTTTTTTGTCCCCCAAAGAGAAGCACCTGCAGGTGTAATGGGTATCAGAGAACAGTCATGCAGGCCAGGATGGGAAACCCTCTGTAACTGTAGACTAGCAGAAAACGAAAAAGCGGGAAAGACTTAAAAGCTGCTTACGAAGTGTACCTATTAATTTTAAAACGGAATCTGGTTTTAAGACGGCTAGATTTGAGGCAAGGGGCCTGACTTAAGAGTTGCTCTTTAAAAAACAAAACCTAATCAAATAAAAAGGAAAAAGCATACTGGCACTGCTGGTCTCTTCCAAATCTTCCTCCTGGGCTGGCTCTTGGAGGTGGGACGCCACCGGGCATGGATCTTCCCGCTCTCGACCCTGCAGATTTGTGCGGTGCGGTGTGGACAGGGTGTGTGCGGCGGTGGGGAGAGCGGGGGAGACTTTCTTCTCCCCGGGCCCAGGTACTGGACAGTCGTCCCCGTGTGCCAGCTCTGGGGGCTGCCGGGTGGCTCCTTCCTCGCTCGCTCTTGGCAACTCCGGAACCTCCCGGCGGCACACGGAGGAGGAGGAGGCGCCGGCCACCTCCCGCCTCCCGCGCCTTTCCCGTGTCCCGCCTCTTGGGCCACTGCTCCCTCTCCGATTGTCCGGAGCTTTCCTACCGTCTCCTTTCAAAGGCAGGAGTCCTGGGGCAAGTTGCCAAATTTAGCAACAAACATGCAAACAAAAAACATGATGCCAAATATTGGAACATACTCATACTGAAAATTACTCATTATTTATCTGAAGTTCAAATTCAACTGGACATCCGGTTACTTTATCTGGCAACCCTCGGCCAAGGCTTCCCCACCCAGCTCTAGTCGCCCCGCAGGACGACTCTTGGCTTGGGGGGTCGCTTGTGCTTGCCTCTCCGCTTCTTTCTCTCTGCAGAGCCCGAGCTGTCCAGGACGGGCATCGGGGAGGCGTTGGTGTCCATCTTGTGGATCTGGGAACCGAGTTGGCAGGGGAAAAAAAATGAGAGTGTGACCCACGTCTAGGAACCGGAGTTCCACTGCCACCCGGGAAAGACTCCCCTCCCCACCCCACACTCCCTGGTGTTATAAATCTGGCAGATAGCTGTGCTCTCGACTTACACAACCAACTTTTCTTTTCCCTGATGGATGAACTCCCGGGTTTAAAAGATTACAGTAATCACAGGAGGACAGTGTAAATCGAATCTGATAGCAATAACTTTTGGAGAAGGTCAGGCTCAAGTGAAATGTTACCAAGCAACAGGCATTTTGTTTGCAAAATACAATCAAAGAGCATTGATGAGAAATTCTTTGCTGCAGCCAGTCAGCACTTTCTGCTAACAGCTTTACAGAGGGAGAAGGAGTAAATCTTCATAAATCAAAGTCCCTGGAGGACTTGGAGCCCCTTTCTGGAAATGTTGCACTTCTTCCTGACAGGGAGGAGGACAGAGCCCTGTAAAAATCCATTTGCCTGTCTGCCTATCTGCTCTTTCCTCTTCTTCCTTTCTTCCTACTTGCTTTCTTCCTCTCTTTCTCCTTTTAACCTGTTGCTGTCCCTTAGCCATTAGCTTCTCAGGTCTTTGGACCCCCTTGTCTAGGCCTCTGTGGCTCTGATGACATATACATGAGCACTCATGGCAGAGGTGGAGGACTCAGTGGTAGAACAGCTGGTCATCACAGGTCCACAACCTTGGGATTGTGTCATGTCACTCCCAAGAGTCCCACATTGCTGTAGTGAGTCACCCTGTCTCAGGGCAATGCATACTACTGTTCTTAGAAAGGAAACTAAAATAACTAGATGGATTTTCTTTTTATTTCTTTTGCAGTTTATAGTTAAACAGCTATGAAAAAGCACAATCAAGTGTCAAGTAACAGTAATGTATTATGAAAAAAACTTATTACTCAGTATGTCAATTCTTTACAGAATCTCCAATCTGTTCATTATAATGACTAGACATAAATTTTACAAAGCTGGGATCAATGTTCTATTTTTTTCCACTGATTATTACTTTGTTTATTTCAGTGTGTATATTTATAGCACCCATAGTCTTTATATGTGAATGTTTACAATATTCCCTCCTGTGAAGACACCTTAGTCTGCCCAGCTGCTGTCCTTTGAGTTACTTGCTGTGTTTTTCTATTAAATATGACCAACTGTGCAGATAACTTGGAATTTTGCAAAAGACTAGTTAGTAAACTGTAAGCCTCTCAATGTCCAAGAGGCAATGCTTTGATCATCTCTGCATAATCTTATCTAGCACAGAACCTAGGTGCATAGTAAGGGTTTAATGGATGAGTAGCCAGCTGCATTGTTGTTAAATACCAAATAAACATGTAGATTTATAGGTAATTTCCCATCTGCTTCTTGAAAAGTGCTCCCTTCTGAGTCAAGAAAGAGATCAAAACTAAATTTTTGCAAGACATGCAAAGTCCACATTTGCAGACCATATTTCCTTAAACCCAGCCCTTTCTATACCAATGTCTTCCCAAAATATTGGTCCCAAGGAACCATTCTGATTCCTTCATACATTTTCAAGCTAGTGTTGTTAATGATTTTTAAAAAGTAAAGCATTCTTTTTTTTGTTTAACTTTTCACAAGTTGTCCCCCCAGGAAGAAAAGGAAAGTTTTTCCAACAGAGATTCATTCCCTGGTATACTTCAGATGTTCATGATTCATCATTTTGTGAGATAAAGATAACAGAAAGTGTAAAAAGCTTGTCTCCTGTTAGAATTCTGAGAAATAGTCTCTTCCGGAAGTCCCATCCTGCCTGGGCTCCCTCCCTGCCATTGCTATAAGGTTTGTGTGTTTTGAAAACTACCCATCAGGGACCTATTATTTAGAGGTGTGTTCTTCAAAGCTCAAGTGAACAGATGAGGACCTGACAGTCTATGTTTCAGAATGCATCATGTGAATGAAAAAAGTGTCCAGTGATTTTTGAGCTAGGAAATGTTCCTCTCTATGCCAATGCTTTTGTATTTTCATTCTGTGTGCAAGACATTTTGCTTTGATAGATATATTTAGATAGAATGGATAAAACCCACGACATCTAAGTCAGAAAGATTTTCCATTTTTATGTGTCAGAATGTTTCACATATTGTGGTATGATATCTCAAAATATTCGAAATGAATACATAGAATTTTTTATTGAGCTGTATTTTCATATGAAAAAAATCCTCTAAAGAAAGTTACATTTTGTAAATTAATTTTATATTGGAAGTCACTCTTGTGAGTGTTCATTCTCTCCTTAGTTAAAAGTCTTGTAGCAAGAAAAAGTCTTGTAGCTATCTAATGGCATATATATTTTGAAGTTGGTAGCACTGTTATCCACAGAAAAAATTTTCTTAATTGAATATCTACTTCTTTCATAAATCTTTACCCTTTACTTCAGGGATGACTATGAGTGTTTCTGCTCAGGAAATATGAAACCAGAGAATGAACGTTTAGTAAGATTTAAAAAATATCTCTACATTTAGCAATAGAAACAGCAGATTCTATCACTTTCAATAACTGGTTTGTAATATCAGATAAAATTTATTTTCCCCCTTTTTAACCTTAGTAGTTTTGACTTTTTGCACCTATTAAATAGAGGTAAATTATTATCAGTTGAAATATATTCTTACTCTTTATGTTCTAGGAATTAGGGTTCCGTTTCAAGAAGAGAGAGAGTAAAGTATTTGGAGAGTATTTCCTGTTTCATTTTGTTAGTTGGCAGTTTCACCTTTCTGCATCTAGAAAGGCCTTTGTGTTTTAAACCAACTTGAACAATTTGTAAAGTTCATTTAAGAAAAAATTTGGAGATGTAAAGAAACACCTGTTGTTACATTACACTTTATCACTGGGCTCAAAACTCACCCTCTATAATTACTTGTGAAAGTCTGTATTTATAATAGAATAATTTACAATACATTTGGTTTAGGTAGAAAAATAACAACCAATTCTAGACACCATAGTGCCACAAAATTGTAGGGACTGTATATTCTGCCCTTCAGAAATTATTGTTGGGTGAGGAGTTATTCTTGGTTACAAGGTCTAGTTTTAAAACCCCAACAACTTTGGATATTGATGGGGATTCTGCTCACCCAACATCCCTTAACAGGATTTTATGTGTGGCTCAGGTGCATGAACCGCACAGGTGTATCCCACTCGTTGCTTTTTTTTTTTTTTTTTTTTTAATCTTCTGTCCTCCCTCTGAACACTGTATAAACAGTGCTGAGCTCAGTTGGTTGGAATGCCCTGAATTTGTAGATTTGATTCGTGTAACTTACTGTTAGCTTTTTTCACTTTTTGGGCCATAGCCTGGACACCCAGGTGAAGATGCTGATCAGCCCAGAAGCCTGTAGAGAGAGTATAGTGATTCAGCACAATCTCTCACCACTTCCTTTTTTTTTTTTTTTTGGAGACAGAGTCTCGCTCTGTTGCCCAGGCTAGAGTGAGTACTGTGGCGTCAGCCTAGCTCACAGCAACCTCAAACTCCCGGGCTTAAGCGATCCTACTGCCTCAGCCTCCCAAGTAGCTGGGACTACAGGCATGCACCACCATGCCCGGCTAATTTTTTCTATATATATTTTAGTTGGCCAGATAATTTCTTTCTATTTTTAGTAGAGACGGGGTCTCACTCTTGCTCAGGCTGGTCTCAAACTCCTGACCTTGAGCGATCCACCTGCCTTGGCCTCCCAGAGTGCTAGGATTACAGGCGCTCTCACCACTTCCTGACAATTAACCAGAAGTGCATGTTGCACTGGCATGTCCCAATAGCAGACGCAAAGGGTAACACAACAAAATGAGCCTTTCCAGTCTGGAGGTTCACAGTTTCTGTCTGTTCTTTAGAACTTAGGAAAATAGGTACAAAAGTGGAATTTGGTATTGTCAGACTTGTAATCCTGCCTTCCAGTGTCCAGTTGATTGGGACAGTATATCTGTTGCCACCTTGAAAAAACTCCATTTTTATAATGGTAGATTCTTTAGTCAGAACTTCATTCCCCAGTTCCCCTTTAACCCTGGAGCCTGAAGTGTGCTGTGAAAGAGTGAATTTGGTTGACAGACTTGAAAAAATTTTTCTGATATGTTTTTAGTGTTTGAAACTCATCCAAGGTGAGGAAAGTTTACTTTTTAAAACACAAAGTTAGCTGGGTGCAGTGGGTCATGCCTGTAATCCCAGCAACTTGGGAGGCTGAGGCGGGAAGATCCCTTGAGACCAGGAGTTCGAGATCAGTCTGGGCAACTTACCAAGAGCCCACCTCTAAAAAAGAAAAAAATACCAAGCTATTTTTAGGTTCTCACATTTTAAGATTAGCCGAGTTTTTAGCCTTCTGGCTGTGCTTATATATCCTTAGTTCCCGAGAAGAACTAGTTGTTTCTTGCTTAAAGAAAATCTCACCATCCTCTATATATGACAGTGTCATATTTTTTCTTCTTTATTGTGATAAAATATATATAACCCAAAGTTTACCATTTTAACCATTTTTAGGTGTGCAGTTCAGTAGCATTAAGTGCATTCACAGTGTTGTGCAACCATCATCACTCTCCATCTCTAGAACGTTTTTATCATTCCAAACTGAAGCTCCATACCCATTAAACAATAACTCCCCATTCTCCCTACCCCCAGCTGCTGGTAACCACCATTCTATATTCTGTCTCTGTGAATTTTCCAGTTCTTGTATCTCATATATGTGGAATCATACCATATTTGTCCTGTTGTGTCTGGCTTACTTCACTTAGCATAATGTCCTCAAGGTTCATCCATGTTGTAGCATGTGTCAGAATTTCATTCCTTTTAGAGGCTAGATGTATATACCACACTTTATTTATCATTTGTCCCTTGATGGACATTTGAGTTGCTTCTACCTTTGGCTACCAAGACAGTGCTGCAATGAACGTTGGTGTCCAATGTGCGTCATGTCTGATGCTTTGCAAATCCTGCCTGACCCTGTTTGCTTTTCCCCTGCACCATGCTTATTTCCCCAACTCCATAATAAGGTCCACAAGGTAGGGGCAAGTGTTACACTTCCTGGTATTTTCCACCCTTTATTCTGTTTCTGTCAGTATCTTGCATATTTCAGGGATTGAGGTATTTGATGCTGATAATAATAGATAATGTAGGCTAAAGTTAAATAAGAAAACTGTTTAGAGGTACATAGTATTTAAAATGTTATTTTATGTCCATATTTATATAGGGAGGATATTTGACTTGTTTTCCCAAGCTCCACTGAGGAGGGGCCAAAACCAGTTGTATGTTCACTTCAGTGCTGAGTTAACATAACTGTCAGTGGCCACCCACTCTCAGGTGTTTAATAATAGAGTAACAGCCAAGAGGTATATATGGGGTCATGAGTCAGGAAAATTTAAATAGGTCTTGCTGATTGGAATGGGAATCTATAGAAGGTTTTTTGTTGCTGTTTTTCTCTTCTGGATCAAGGACACGGAGTTCAAATACCTACGTTAAATTGGGGAGGGGGGTGGTAAAAGCTGGCTACCCTGTCCTAGGAAGTTGTAAGAGAGAATATGTCAAATTTCTCTTACAAAAATAGGTCTCTTATGCATCCCAGAGTCATTATAGGAAGCAAAAATGGCTTCATAAGTATGGGCTGCAAATGAACCCTACATTGGAAACCTTATGTATTTTGCATTGAAAAAAAGCAGTTTAAGTAAGAATTCATATCAGATTCAAGATTGAAAGTTGCACTGATGTAATTTGAGAATATTTTTAAATGTATTTATGCTTGGCACATATGTATTGCTTTGTGAAGAACCAAAGTTTTGTTTGCCAATTGTACTTGCGATACATCCCGTGCTAGAAGAATGTTCATAAATGGGCCTTTGTTTAAGGCTTTTAAAATAAACAACAACAAGTAGGAGGAGATGGTTTCTGGAAGCTGCTTTGATGAAATTTCACCGGCTGGCTATCTGCACATAATCAGGTGTACCCACCGAGAGGGTGACAATGAGGCTATTCAGGCAGGGTGGTAGAAAACACAGGCAACCCAATTGTTTACAACCCAACAACTGAGTTGTTAAGAATTTTTATCTTTACATCAGTTACCCTGGCTTTGAGTAGCCACAGCCAGTACGTGTTTTTAAAAAGGATAAAAATCCATTTGCATATAGCTTGCTAATAAAAACTATGTTCCCTTATTGTAAAGGTCTTTTAGAATGTACAACTGTAAAACAAACCACTCTGACCTACTCCTTTCTGCCTGCATAGCATTGCAATACTACTAGCCCTTTTGGGGGTAATAACTGAGGTCAAAATATTCTTAGGTCAAAATGTCAAATTTGCAACTAGTTTACTTCATAGTAAGTCTCTGTTTTATTTGGGAAGCATTTTCTCCCCCTTCTTCTTCTTTTAATGTAATTCAAAAAGTCCTTTACTAACAAAACAGTCATGCACCTCTTGCCACCATGGTCTTGTAGTTGTGGCTGCATTTTTACACTGATGGATCATGTTGCCATGCAGTTTCACAAACCTTTTCCAGCCATTTCCTCGTTCTTCTCTAGCAACCTCTCCCACCATCCAGAATTCGCAGCTGGTTTTGTTTGCCCTCTAGTGTAAGTTACAGGCAACCAAGTTTGGGAATCCCTTGAGTGGCTTTTTATGAAATATTTCAATGTATAGAGGTGTCTTTCTTTCACATCAGCAATTGTATCAGCTAGTTATTGTACATGGTAATCTGATGACAATACTGACTGGGTTCACAAGACATTTAATACAAAATTGGCTTATGGGAAAATGGATTTAAAATATTTAAATTCCCTATGTGTGTCTGGTGCACCAGCTGGTGACATCCCTAGATTACAGTTGGGTACCTCATCTGCAGAAGATGGGCTAGAATACAAGCCTGAGTTCATTTACGGCTTCTCCATGTGTCTCCTCCAGCCCTGCAGAGGCTCCCTGTTTAGATGTTACTGCTATGAAAGCTACATCTTCCATGGTTATAGGTTCATGTAGCTGTTCTGTGTTTAAGGCAAGCTTCCTTGTACCACACAACGTTCTCGGAAATCACTCTGATTTCTAGATCTTTATTTATAGGTTTTGTGTTTTTATTGCCACTTGCCAATAACATAGTTTGGTTTTTTTTTTAAGGCATGCAGTATATTATGACCCACTGGGATGTATTTTCTCTTCCAAAAAGCCTGCTTACAGCTCTCTTCCGAGCACATCTGTTTCTCTTTATGCACACCAGGAAAAGATTAACCCAGCTGTTCTGTTTTTCAGATTTGACTGAAGAACGACTTGGGGACAGCAGCTCAGGAGACAATACGGAGGCCTTCAGCGACAAAGACACTGACCAGAGGAGCTCCCCAGATGTAGTTAAGAGTAAGAGCTGCTTCACCCCTGAGAGCCCCGAGATAGTGTCCGTGGACGAAGGGGGCTATGCTGTCCAGAAAAACGGAGGCAACCCCGAGAGCCATCCCGACAGCCCCAAGTACCACGCAGAGCAGAATCACCTCCTGATTGAGGGCCCATCTGGGACTGTTTCTCTGCCCTTCAGTTTGAAAGCCAACAGGCCACCGCTGGAAGTGTTAAAAAAAATATTCCCCAACCAGAAGCCAACAGTGCTGGAGCTCATCCTCAAGGGCTGTGGTGGGGACCTGGTGAGTGCCGTGGAGGTCCTTCTGTCTAGCCGGTCTTCAGTCCCGGGAGCAGAGCGAACTGCAGCAGAACCCGAGAGTCTTGTGTTGCCCTCCAATGGGCACATCTTTGAACACACCCTGGGCTCCTACCCCATCTCCTCTTCTAAATGGTCTGTGGGGTCAGCCTTTCGGGTCCCAGACACGTTGAGGTTTTCTGCTGACTCTAGTAATGTCGTTCCCAATCCCCTGGCCGTGCCTCTGCAGCACCCTTTCCCGCAGCCGCCCCGGTACCCGCTGATGCTGAGGAATACTTTGGCGAGAAACCAGTCGAGCCCCTTTTTGCCCAATGATGTCACCCTGTGGAACACCATGACGCTGCAGCAGCAGTATCAGCTGAGATCCCAGTATGTCAGTCCTTTCCCCAGTAACTCTACCAGCGTCTTCAGGAGCTCGCCAGTCCTCCCCACCCGTGCCACAGAAGACCCTCGGATCTCCATCCCTGATGATGGGTGTCCAATTGTGTCAAAGCAGTCCATTTACACCGAGGACGACTTTGACGAGAGGTCTGACTCCTCAGACTCTAGAATACTCAACACATCATCTTAAAGTGGTACCAGATGGGTGGTGGCCAGGTGACAATTTCTGTGCATTTGGACCCTGGGGCACCCGAGGAGAGGCCACATCTCTCCTTCTGTTTGACAAAGTGACTGTGCTTGATTCTATACATTAGCAATAAAAACATAACTTATTTAACTTCTTGCACTTCACTGGAAAATGCCAAATAGCTCTGCTCTGTGGCTTTAGTGCTGAATGTTTATTGTAAAAGAGAGTCTAATGCTAAGAATAGTCTTGGGAAGGCTAGGCCCATGGAAGATTTATTTGGGGATGTAAAGCTGAAGGTCAGCCTTGCACCTAAACTCAATCTGGAATGTGAAATAAAATAGTATACTTGAATGCAGTTTTGTAAAAGAGGATTCCTCAGGATATGTGAAACCTAAAGGAAGTGGTTCAGTTGCAAATGGACTATAAACAGGGACATTATACTCTTATGCTAAAATCCTTCTTGCATTTTAAAGAGATGCACTTAAGAATAAACTGCTCATATGCTTATTTAAGCTTGGACAGTTTTCAGAGACAAAACCCATTAAGAATTATATTCGTTTCACATGGCTGAATCGAAACATGTGTAATGTCAATGTAAAACCAATCACAGCTGTGAACTGCATGAAATGTATTGTGAAATGAACACAAGATTAAGCTTTGTCAGGTTAATGTAGCATGCTAAGAACTCTAGAAAAAATAAACTAAGGAGATGATCTTGGTTTATGTCATTACTACTTGTGGAAAGAGGATCTCTAATAATAGAAACTTGATGTAAAAGCTACTTCCTACTACATGAGTCAGGAATCAAGGTATCACTTAAATGAGACATTCCTTGAGAAATAGGAGTGGCAAAGTTTAGGGCTGCATTCAGAAAGACAGAATTTGTTTAACAATAGAGTTAATTCATTCCCTCCATCCATTCAGTTCTTCAGCAGATACTTACTGAGTGCTACTGTGTGTAAGATAATGTGCTTTCTATGTTATTGTCCAAGTTACCTATCCATGAATCTAAGATAAGCAAGGATTATAATGGAGAAAACCAGGAAAAATAAAAAACCACCAACAATGTTCAGTTGAACGTGGGAAGCAAGGACAGTGCTTAGCACAGTACTTGACATAAATGAGAACTATTGCTCCTATTAAGTTAGTTCAGCAGCTTTGTGTTCAGAATATAGACATGCATTCCCTCATTCTCACTTGGAGAAGATGCCATTATGCTTTGAGGCAAAACATTGGAGATAAAGGCTTTGTTCCTTCATTTGAACAGCATTTTTGGGGGTGCTATACATGGCAAACTTCTTGCTCAGATATTTTTTAAGAAAGAATTTTCAAAATAGTAATATTCAGTGATGCCCACACCACCCTCTTCTCTGTTTCCATTCTTCAAAGTGCTTGAAAGGTAAGATGACTGCTCAGATCAGGTAATGAAATTATGAATGTGGAAGAGAAAGTGAGTAAGCAAATAAATAAAAGTCTCTACATGACAAGGATGCAGGGAGAGTTCCCAAATGCAGGAATAAGTTTTGAAGGGCTCTTTAGTCCTGGGAGGGAAAAAGACAAGTCCTCTCAGCTCAAGATATTCCCCATCCTTGAAAGTGTTCCCAGGGAAAGGGGATGTTGAAAACAAAAGAATCTTCTCATTTTTATTTTATTCCATTGGGCACTTTTGAAATGAGAAATTTTGAGGGGGAAAATTTCTTATATTAGTGGGACTAATATGTATTTAGTTGACAGTTACATACCAGAGTGTTTAAATATGATTTATTATGGTTATATACTTATATTTTTTATTAGAGTTATATTTAAACATTTATGTTTAGATAAGAAAGTGAGGGAGTGGAAAGGAGAATAATTTGCCCTGATTCTAAAAACACATGTCTAGCACATTTTATGTGACAGACGTATGCTAATGTCTGGACCTACCTAGGACAAATGTATATAAAAGGCATCTTTATTACAAAAGTTTACCTACATTTATTTAATAAGCAGCAATGATAATGTGCCACATAAGCCAAGATGCTACAAAGTCTGTCCCCAGATGTTACTACTTCAGGTTGAACCACCCAAATTGAACAAAACTTTGCTGATACGGTGTCCTTATAGCTTGATTTTGCTTACAAATAGTCAATATCATTGACCTCATTTTACGGCAGCCAGCAAAACAGAATTACCTGTAAGGCAGTTTATTTGTGGGCTAGTGCAGGCATGTTTGATCCTCAATATAATCTTCTGAAGAAGGAAATGTATGCTTCAGGGGGTAAGTGTGGTCAGGGGTCAGAAATGAGAAATTGGTTGTTGAGATCCGACATCCTTCCAGCATTTGTTCCCTCTGCAGTCCTGATGGCTGTACCCTGTCTGGTTAAAGTGGCCAAACCTCTTAGATTCTAACTCAGCTCTCAAAGACCATCCAGCCCCTGTATGTAGAATTCAGGGGAAATGAACGCTCATTTGCCTCTGGGCGCTCAGTTCCTCTTTCACATGAAACTGAACATCTGGATGAAAAGAGAAAAGCAGTCAACCAACTTCTGCTTGAATTCCATCTGTCACACAGCCAGGCACATCTGGGTGCTTGGCTGAATGAACACTTTCGGCTTTTATCAGCTGATGTTTGACCTGTTAGTCAAAACAGTCTTAGAGAAAGTTAATTCACATTAAACCACAGTGCCTCTCTTCCCTTTCTGGTGAGGATCTGGCAACTCCTAATCTTTGTGTAAATGCTTTGTTCATCTAAGATGCTTGTGAGTGTGAGTGGGTTGCTCATGCTGTTCTAGAGCACTCTCTCTCAGAGTGGTCCCTGCACCCAGATGCTTGTCTCTAGTGTAGATTTCCTGGGCCCGATTTGTTGAGTCAGAATCCCTGGTGGCCTAAGCAGTATATTTTTAATCATCCTCTCCAGGTAATTCGTAAACTCACTAAGATTTGAGAATGACCTCCCTTCATCACATCCGTGAATTTTCTTCTTAGATCTGTGCCAAGTAAAAGGGCCAAAGGATGTAAAGGCTTTGTGCTGAGATTTCTAAATCCCCTGCACTCCCAGCTACTTTGCCATGGCAAGGGTAACCTTTAACATGTAAGCAGTCTTAGTACATACAGTAGATCTAGTTCAAATAATTTTGGCATTAATGTCAATTACTAGTGTGAGTACACATTTTGGATTAGAAATGCCTGTTTCTGGAAATGTCAGGTTGGTGAAGACCCAATAACAGCATCAATGTGCTACCCCTTCCCCAAGGGGAGGTCCAAGCTTTTTGGTGCTGCTGACCCTTCCTTTCCTGTTGCATGATTCCCAGTTTACATCTGGGAACAGGTTTTGCCCTGGAGCCTTGAATTTTAAGACATCTCAACACTCTTGATGGTGGTAGGGGGGGAGTAGTTTTAGGGATGAATTGAGAAGCCAGGTATTTGTTAGGTATATGGCTCTGATTGCATTAATAGCAGAACAATCTGGAGAGGCGACAGAAATCAGGGAAAAGGGGCAGTGATTCTAAACCACTGCTCCAGGCTAAGTTAAATCCACAGGCTCATAAAAATATTTAAAATTTATAAAAAGAAATAGGACTATAGAAGGGGGTGAGAGGTGTAGCAGGCACATAGATTTTATGCTCTTTAGGGACTCAACTCCCAAGGTCCCCTGCTTGCCCTAAGGATAGATCGGGTGGGAGGTGGTGGGAGAGGGAGCATCTTGGGAACATTTGTTGGGTGCCCAGAAAACAGGCTCTGACTGCATTTGAACTGACATATTTGAAAAATGAACATTATTTCACTGCATACTGTTTCAGTGATTCATTCTTTATATGTGCATTTACTCAGCAGAAGTGAGTCGAAAATAAGATGGATTCAAAATTTATATGTTAATTTTAATATTGAAGCTATCCTATATTTGAAGAATAAGATCAATGCTTCAATTTCATTTCTTATGTGGTACTGAACGTTGTCATTACTGGGGAAAAATCATTTACGAATGCATCCTCCCCAAATTCCAATCTTAGAGGGCAGAGGACTCTCAGAAGAGGCAATCTTACCTCGTGCTGATGGTCTAGTCAGAATATATTCTTCAATGTTCCCACAGTATCATTTACTATTTCAGTGTGAAGGGTACATAGCAAGGGTAGTGGTTTTTCCTTAAATTACAATGGAGTTTATTTACTAATTGGATTCTGAGAGTTTTCTGGGGTTGTTAGGCTGGGTCAAGAATTTCATTTATCCCATGAGCAAAGCCATTGGACTTAACCAAAAGTAAACTCAGAAGTTATTGAGAAAAATTATCCCTCCAGTGGACTTGAGTCACTCACTGCCTGGTGGTTTTAGTCCACAACCTCACACTTACATTGCAATTTAAATGAAAGACTCCAAAGGTCTGTGGAAAGTTCTTCAGACAAAAAGAAGGAATCTCTGTCTGCTAGCTAAATATGGCAGAAACAGGTATGTGATGGCTTCTGTGGAGGGAGGGGAGGTGAGTTTGGCAGGGGACCTTTCTCAGCCCCAGGGGCTGCTGTGGCAATATGACTGGGTGCTGTCTTCGCCAGCAGACTTCGGGCTCCCACACAGTCCCTGGCCTTCTCATCGCTTCTGCCTGCAGGGAGCACTGGGTGACACAGGCTACTGTGGTGGTTGTGCATTTTGTGTATTGCACCAAGGGGTCCAGCCAAGGGAGCAAGTGGGAGCTCAGATCCAGAGTGGGTGCCCTTGACAAATTTGTCAGACCAGAAAAGGTGCTGTTTTGGGAGAAGCCTTTTTCCACTTTGCACAAAGGTACGCTAAAGTCTAGTACCGTTTCCCTTAAGATACACCTTAAGGAAAGATAGGGAGAAAGAAAAAGAATGAATGAGTTGCAAGAGAACAGCTTGAGTATTGAAATAAATAGCTATGGAAGCCATTGATAAATAAATCTTTGTCACCTCATCTCCTTTCGCCCGTCCCCTTTGGGAAAATAGGAAGTTATTTTAGTTCACTTAGAGTTTCAAAAAATCTCACTCACTGGATTCGAGGGAGGTAGGAGAACCAGCCCTTACTGAGCACCTACTATTGGCATCTGTTAGGTCAGCCCACCAGTCTAACCTGTTTGTCTCTAAGGCTTGTCTTAAATCAGCTCAGGCCACCAGCAACCAGGAGGGCCGATATCATTTGGGGCTGCCTGAGTAGAAAACAGCATATGGGAAACAAAGCAGGTGAATGAATGAAAATGCCTGCAGCAAACACTGACTTACGCAGTTTCCTATCTTCAAGAAAGCCCTGTGAACCAGCCTGTCTGCATATCTTTAATACAGTAATATCCAAGATTCAGTGTAGACCCTGAATCTTCAAGAAATATTATGTCTCATGCAGCTTAGTATTAAACATATATCTAGAGTTTTGAAAATTGGAATCATGCTCTGCGTACCACTGTTTATACCCACAGAGAAAATCATATTAATTCAACACAGATTTATTCAATCTAGCAATTCAAAGCACCTGTTAGGTATTATTTTAAAACCTCTAATAATATAAATCCAATCCAAATGCAATTAATTTATTAAAAACCAATTCTACGAAGATTCCCTCATTTTCCAAAAATGGTTTGGAGTTATGTGTGACGCAGGGACAGGTACTTCTAAAGAACTTATTCTGTGCCAGCCATTGGTCTAAGTGACTCAACATCTCTTCACTCATTTAATCCTCTCAACAACCACATGAGGTCAGTAGATTACTATTCCCGTTTGATAGATGAGGAAGCAAAGAAGTAACTTGCCCAAGGTCAACTAACTGAAGTGGTGGAGGTGGGCTTCAGTTTCAGCAGTCTGGATCCAGTTTATGGGCTTGGAGTTCACCGGGCTTTTTAGAGCTCCAGGCTTTTGCCCAGCCACCTGGCTTTCTCCTGGGCCTGGAGACACCTCCATCACAGGTGGGAATTGCGGCCGTGGCTGTTGAGGGCAGCCCGTGGGGGCCTGAGAGGATGTGGCTGCAGAATCCTGGACATTGGAGCAACCAGAACCCTCCCTGTCCATCAGCCAGTCAAGAACCTCTGGCAGGACCCCGCCAGGCCGCCTAAATTAATGTTCTCCCTGGCTCTTCTGCCCCCTGGAGGTCAGTGGAGGTCGATGCGTGAAATCAGCATTTTCCCCTCTGCTAGGTGGTCATAGCTAATCCCTTGACCAAATAGAAAGGGCGAGGCTATTTCAAAGGCATCTTTGCTGTATTCTCCCGTCCAAGTACTAACCAGGCCCGACCCTGCTTAGCTTCCGAGATCAGATGAGATCGAGCGCGTTCAGGGTGGCATGGCCATAGACATCTTTGCTGTATTCTATTTCACTCAAATCCAAAGATCTCTCCCCCAGGACTGCTGTGACTACAGACCATGGCATTCACACACCCCGGCCCCCCAGCACAGGACTCCAAGGGTATTCCTGAGAAGCCCCAGGCCATTGGCAGTGAACAGATCCACCTAGTGAGTTTCTGTCTCACTGATGTATCTACCTATTGATCACAGAGAATCCCCTAAGGTGTCTTTTAACAACCTAGATTCCAGATCTGCCCGTAAGCCTCAATCAGAACCTCTGGGGGGGGAGGGGGCTGGTGGCTACCCCCCTCCCTCCCAGGAAGCCACAATCACAATGAGAAGTGCTCAAGTCCACTCTTGTCCAAGGAGCAGCCTTAGGAAGCCCAATCCAGCCCTCCCATGAGGGGAGAAAAAGACAAACCCACTAGTCATAATATTTGAAGCATATTGCTCATCTTTAACTTACCCACCCAGGTGAATAAAATATGGTCTCTCAGGGTAAATGCGCATTTGAATCTGTCCAAAACCTTTTAAAGGGCTCCTGGGGGTTTAACACCAGGGTTCAGAAGCAACTAATAATATTAATTAAATCATTCCCACAGGGGTTGGGGTGCGAGGATAAATATTTTTCCTTCACAGTGAGGGATTGGTTTGATCAATTAAAAGAAAAATTACCCAAAGAGAAATTTTTAAAAAAACGTAGAGTGAGACCCAGTCGGTAAGCATTTTGAAATACAGGTAGAGGACCCATAGAAGACCCAGTTACCTTACAGGGGCCTCCTTTGAGGCAGGAGGAGGAAGAGGGGAAGGAAGGAGGCAGTGAAGACAGGAGACTCTGGGGCAGAGCGGGGCTTCTAGCACGTTCAGTTGTGCAGTTCTGACCCTCTCCCATCCTGGGAATGACCTGTGTCACCATAAGGGTGTGGGGTGGGCGGGCGGTAGCATCTGGGATTTCTGCCTGGCTGCCGGGTCAGCAGGACTATCCCCCGCAGCGCCGCCCGGGAGCAGGGCAGACAAGGTGAGATAGTTAAGTCTACGGGAAGGAGGGAGAACTGTGGTTTCTGAGCTGGCTTCCCTCTCCCGGGGGCTGGGGGGACCCCTGGAGCCACCTCAGCTTAGCGCCACATCTTTGGTCCCCACTAGGACCTGTGGAGGAGACGAGCGTTCAGAGGGCGGCGGAGGCGAGCGCGCCTGCGCGCTGGGACCCCGGGCATCCGCGGCGGCCCTGAGGGCGGAGACGGTAAAGGGCCCACAGAAGCCGGCGCGGCCTGCGGAGGATCCATCCATTCCCTCAGCGGATGGAACGGGTGGGGAGAGTGAAATGTGTGCCCGTGTGGCCCTAAAGGGCTGCCTGCCATCTGGAGGAAACCAGGGAAGCCTGACCAGATCAGCCAGTTCCGGTGGCCACGGGTCCAGGGGAGAAGCTGCTCTGGAGGTGGGATTAAGTTCTTCCTACACCGTCCCGGGCCGTCATTCACACTGCAGAGCTTTGGGGATTTGCTCGGAGGTGGCCCCCAAAACCTTTGTTTTCCAGATTTCCTGGTTATTTGAGGCCAAAGAAGACAGATACAAGATAACAGTTTAACTTGAATTTCAGATAAACAAACAATGAATAATTTTTTTTAGCACAAAAAAATCGCCATTTCCCAGGCAATATTTGTATAAATACATATATATTTATGTACTTATATGTATATATATGTACTTATATGTATATATGCTTATGTATATAAGTATTTGTAGAGTATAAGTATGACCAGGGGATATTATATAACATATAACACATAATATAATATATATAATACCAACATATATAATATTTATACAGTATTGCCTGTTCATACTTATACTAAAAAACTTATTCATTCCTTATCTGAAGTTCAGTTTCACTGGGCATCCAGTGTTTTTATTTGCTAAATCTGATAACCCTACTGGGGGCAGGGGTAACATTTCTGTGGCCTGACTGGCTGTGGACATGGTCATACCCCTGCAGTTCAAGTAAACAAAAGAGCCAGGTGGTAGCTAGATGGGCTGAAGGTCTAATCCAGCCCTCAGATGAATTTTGTTTGACCAGTGTAGAATTTTTGTTTTCATTTTCAAATGATTGCCAACATTTAAAAATACAGAGATCTCATATATACACCAAGTTTTTAGGCTTTTCAGGAAAAAGTGGATGATCTGACAATATCACATGGAAACACATTAGCTAGTGCCTGCCTCGGTCTCATTTGTGCCTGGTTATTTGTAGCTGAATTTGGGAAGACCCATGTGGAACAATTGATTCCCTAAAATTTGCCCTAGAACAGGGAGTAACTTTTTTTGGAGCTGAAATCCCTGAGTGACTGTTGACCCTGATCAGGCTGATCTAAGGTATGAGGGCATTTTACCCCTCACCCTTGACTTCTGACCTGGTGACTGCTCTGTCTTCATCAGGGTTAGATGTGACCTGGGATGAGTCTGTATCTTCTCCCTCAGGGTCTCTATTTTCCTCCCTAAAATGAGGGGGCAACTGTCTATGTTTCCCAACTTTGTCTTGTACCGCAAGTTCTGTTTTATCAACCTCATGTCGCTGTGGATTCAGTGTTTTGAAAGGTCTGTCTACCCAAGCAAATGACATATACTACAAACAGCCTGTGAATTCTGACCAGCCTGAAAGCTAACTGATATCATGTGTATAAAACATATATAAAATTCCTTCTAAAAGCAAAAACATTTTTGAGCTCATGCAACCTTACTGAAAATACTTTCAGGTCCCCCACTGCAATCTTTAGAGCCGCTAAAGGCTGGGGCCATATCACTCAGGCTAGTCTAGCCCAGGGGTGGGGAGCCTGCAGCCTTAAGGCCGACATGTGTCCTTCTATGTTCTTAAGTTTGGCCTTTTGACTGAATACAAATTTTACAGAACAAATCCTTTTATTTTTATTAATACATATTTGTCTGTCTTTTACATTTTTAATTTTATGTTTAAAATGAGTGTATTTAAAATACCAAAGAATAAAATAAGTTTCAACAAAATAATCCTCCCAGATTGACTGGCATAATTAGAACATTAGTTAAGCCATAAAGGCTAAATTGATAGCTGCTACGCTCGTGATTTAGTTCTAACTTCCCCCACCTGACTGGCAACGCTACCACACAAGGCTGGCTGGTGAGAGTTTGGGGGGGTCGAGTACATCAGTCTGTTATCAGCTTTTGACATCAGTGCACTGTGTTTCTGTTTGAAGTGGAATTTGTGAATAGTTGCACAGTTGACAGTATTTTTTAATTCTGTCTGCTTAACAGCCCATCATGTCAAAGAAGACCAAGAGAACGCTGAAGGAAGAAAACAGATTTTTTAATGAGAATTGGGAATTGCAATATTATCTTGTTTCTGCTAAAGATAAGATGATTTGCTTGCCTTGTGATACATCAATATCAACATTAAAGAAATTCAATGCTTATCAGCATTCTAACACTCATAAGGACCACAAATATTTTAAATTGGAGAGGCACTAAAGGCTGTATTGCAGAAATTAAAAGATGAAAAACAAAAGCAAAGACAATTCTTTCAAGCAGCAATAAGATCTGGAAATAATGCCATTGAAGCAACTTATAAAGTAGCTTATATATTCAAGAAAAAAGGGAAGCCATTCAGTGATGTAGAAATTGTGAAAGAGTGCATTGTTGAAGTTGTAGGATGCTTAGACCCCGACGTTTCAAAGTACAAACAACTGCCTCTTTCAAGGAGAACCATAACTGATTGGCAGCATGAATTAGCCTTAAACTTAACCGAACAACTTCATGCCATACTTCAAAAGGAAAACATATGTTATTCAATTGCTTTGGATGAATCAACTGATACTACTGACTTGGCACAGGTTTTATACTTTATTTGGGTCATAACAGAAGATTTTTTTTTGCTGCAAAGAGTTACTGGCTTTGGGCAGTCTTGCAAACAGGACAAAGGGAATAGATATCTTCAACAACTTTCAAGATAAATGTCATGAAGTTGGACTGAATTTGTAAATTTAGTGAGTGTATGTACAAAGGGTGCATCTTCCAGGACTGGAATACATAAGGGTATATTGCACAGATAAAAAAAGTATTAACAGATCCAGATGCTCTCATTTCTTTTCATTGTATCTTGCATCAGCAAAATCTCTGCGCTAAGGCTACTATTTTAAGTGACACTTTGCAACAAGTTATAAGTATTGTTAAGGATATTTGTGCAAATGCAACAAGACATTGTCAGTTTTGTGACATGCTAAAGTTGAAGGATGAGGTGTGGGTTTGCAGTATCATTGTGAAGTACATGGGCTATCTCAGGGACAGGTGTTAGCCAAACTTTTGTCTCTGTGAGAACAAATAGTTAAATTTTATGAAGAACAGAATC
The DNA here is from genome assembly GCA_028533085.1 of Varecia variegata. Taxonomy (NCBI): domain Eukaryota; kingdom Metazoa; phylum Chordata; class Mammalia; order Primates; family Lemuridae; genus Varecia; species Varecia variegata. Next base: position 74,583,072 of record CM052443.1, read on the forward strand.
AACACTGTGAATTATTTAAAGAAGATTTCTATAGGAATGCAGCATTTCTGTGTGATATAATGTCAAATAAAAACAACTTGAATATTTCTTTGCAAGATAAAACTAAGTCTATATATGATATGTGACAAAAAAAAATCCAAGCATTTTGAAAAAAGCTATCTATTTTCAAAACACTTCTTCAAAAGCAAATTTCAGATTAACATTTTCCCCAGTTAACAAAGCTTGTTGATGAGCAGGATGATGTATGCAAATCATTTGAAGAATATGCAGCTGTTATAGACCTATTAATTGGAGAATACAAAAGTTACTTTGAGAATCATGACATCACACTCAAATTAGCATTTCAGCCTCACCTAGTTGATATCACCAAGGCACCTAAAGAACTACGGATGGAATTGATTAAGCTCTCAGTAGGTAACACTTTAAAGTCATTTTTTTATACTAAGAAAGATCCAATTGAAATATGGAAAAATGCAGTGGCATACCCACGCCTTTGGCAGCATGCCTGAAAAATGCTTTCTTGCTTTTCAATTATTGCTGCTAATTTACATTCTCCTACCTAACTCAAATCAAGATACACTTAAGGTCACAAATGACTGATACCCATCTAGAGGATCAACTAAAACTTCAGACTTCCATGCTGCAACCAAATATTCAAATGCCTTCCAACAAGAGCAGACACAACAAAGTCATTAAAAGGTTAGTTAACTTTAAAATTAACACATCATTTTCATGTTTTGAAATTATAAGTACATAGTAGTTGTATTTTTACAAAATAATGTACATTTTAAGCATATCTAATTGAAGTTTCTTGACTATGGCCTTATTTGATTACAGCTAAATTAATGTGGCCTTCCAACATGAAAAGCTTCCCCACCTGGGTCTAGACTATGCTGCAGTAACAAACTCCAAAATTTCAGTGGTTTAACAAATAAAAGTTTATTTTCAGCCCATGCAAAATCTGCCACAGGTTTGGCCGCTCTCAAGGTAGTGACACAAGAATTCAGTTTCCTTCTCTCCTGTGACTTGACCTTCTCAAAATGTGGCTTTCCTGGCACATGTTAGGTTGCTGGAGGCTTTTTCAGGGCCTCCCCTCTGCTCATGTTTCACTAGCGGGTCCAGTCATGTGGCTTCACTTAAGGGCAAGGGGCTGGGAAGCAGAGTTTTCTGTCTGCCTTGGAAGGAGTGAAGAAAAGGACATAGTGAACGCTAAAAGGCGCCACCACAGGGACATGAGATGGCAGATGGAGCCCCTTGCAGTTCCAAAATTCTGCATTCTGTCATCCTTTAGAGTGGTCCTCTGATGTGGTCTGTAGATACCCTGGCTCGCCTGTTATGTTGACTGACAGCCATCAAGCAGAACAGATGCTGCAGATATACTGACCCTTAAGAGTTTCCAAGTCCATCCTTTTCTTCCTGATGACGACAGCTTACCTTTATTTTAACTCTATGTGCATGTATTGACTCATTTATCTTCGCAACAGTCCTACAAGGTAGGTACTTTTTTCCCCCATACTATTTATTTTTTTAAACAGGAACTGTTTCATACATTTAAGGAATAGGCTCTGTCTTCACTTGAACTGACATTTGAAAAATGAACTTGATATCACTTCGCACTGTTTCAGTGATTCATTCTTTATATGTGCATTTCCCCAGCAGAAGTCATAGAGTCACTAAGTCACTTCTTCAGGGTCATGCAGGTGTTGGTGGAGATCTGGGCTCCCGGTCTCCCCTCAAGAATTGTGTACCAGAGCTGGGCTTTTGATGGCTTTGCCATTGCTGACACTGAGTCACTAGGCTCAGGGCCTGTGATGTGCCTGGCTTTCAGGATCTCAGAGACCATTTCATCAGGAGAGTTAAGAGTGGAAGAGGAAACTATTAATAGCATTAATTTGACCAGCTACAGTAACTTGGTTTTAACTGAATGTAAAAGGGATTCTATTTTCCCCTACAGGGAGCTTTAACTGTGTCTTGTTCTTTTTGCCGCTACTGGCCTCCATTCCAGCCGACAGTTTCCAGCACCCTGTCCCAGCCCAGCCCCTAATTAAAAAATGACATTTTCCCCTCAAGTTCAATGTGAAAGTTAACTGACTCCTTTTTGTTTTTGTTGTTAAGCAATTATTTTTATTTTTTGGACAGGTCATGTGTTTACACTGTTCCAAAGTCAAAAGACATGAAAGGGGTTTCTCCCTCTCAGCTACCTGAAGGCAACCAACGTTATTGGTATGTTGGGGATCCTTCCAGAAATATTTCATACATATGCAAGCATAAGTATTCTTTCTCCTTTTTTCATAAATTTTTGTATATTATACTATAATTATATACTCTATATAGTATATATACTATAATATAAAAGATATTATACTATCTTGCCTTTTCCCCACCTCTACTTACTATGTCTTGGAGATAGTTTGATACAATTATAAAGATATTCTTCATTTTAAAAAAGTTACATGATATTCCATTGTATTTAGCTGTTCCATATTTTATTTAGCAGTCTTCTTCTGATAAGTATGTTTTCAAGCCATCTACTATTATAAACCATATGATAATGAATAACCTTGGACAAATGATTTGAGGTGGGAACAAGAATAAGCTGCATAAATTTGTAAAAGGAATTTCTGCTCAAAGGGCATATGCATTGGTATTAATAATTTTCCTAGATGCTGCCAAATGGTCCTCTTATAGGTATTGTTCCAGTTTATACTCCCACCAACAAAGTATGAAAATGTCCCTTCCCCATATCTCCAGTGTGTGTGTGTTTTCAATTGTTCTGATTTCTCATAACCTGAAAATCTCAGTATATTTTAATTTGCATTCTCTTATTATGAATGAGGGTGAGCATCTTTTCATATGCTTTAGAGCCATCTGCATCAGCAAGCATTTCTTTCTTGGCATCCTGGAAGAACACTTGGGCTTTGAACAGATCCCTGACCTAAACTCAATGTTGGCAGAGCCCATTGCAGCTAACCACCAGGGTTTGTAGCTGATTGTCTTAAGCAAGGAAGTTGTTTTCTGTAGTGCATTCCCATTTGAAAAACTTAGTCACTGAACCCAATCCTAACCAGGCTGATGGCGCCATCTATCTTCCTGAGATGGATAAATGGAATGCAATGCAGTTTAATAAGGGGGACATTTGGGACCTAACACTGATGAGGCTCTACTACATAAGGGCCGTGGATGTGTTCCATCAAAGCTGAAATAATCTCATCGACCTACTGGCCTACTTAATATCACTGAAAGAAGCATGTATTCTTTTAGGTTGTTAACATTTATATTATTAAAAAATTAAAACACACACATAGAATAGTAAAATGAACCCAGTATACACCTCACCAACATTAAACAATTGTGACGACTATGCCACACTTGATCCACCTATCCCATTTCCTCTTTCTTCCCTTTGGTGGAGGCAATTAATGCCATTAGGGCAAATAATGTCATTTCACTCTTATGTACTTCAGTAAACATCTCTAAAAACCAGACACATTCATACATGACTACAATGCCATTATCACATCTGACAAAATCGAAGGTAATTCCTTGGTACCATCAAATACCTAGTCCACATAAATTCCCTAATTATTGTGAGTCTCTCTCTACCTTTACCACTGGTTTGTTTGGTTTGGGGTCCACACGTTGTGTTTGGTGCTATGTTTCTTAAGCCTCTTATTTCAGAGCAGAATCTCTCTGTCCCTGTGAGGAAGCTCAGCTGTGTAGAACGCTAGTCATTCTGAATTTGTAGGTTCACTTCCTCTTGGAGCCACTTAATTTATTCCTGTATCCCCTATGTTTCCTGCAGGGTCGAAGGTAGATCTAGAAGCTTATTTGATGTGGGTTCAATTGTTTAAGTGAGAGTCCTTCATAGGAGATGCTGGCCACTGCCTACTGCATCACTTCAGAAGGGCCACAGTGGGTCTTTTGTCCCAGGAGGCAAGATCAGTGAGGGTCAGCAATGTCAACAAGACCCCTCCATTGCAAATTCCCCCTTAATCTTTCCTCTTCAACCTTTCACATAACAGTTTCATCTACTGACTATGTTTCCTGAATCAGTTATTGCATTAGGGGTTGAAAAATGGAAAATTTCTAATGCTATCATTCCTTCTACATTTATCTGAATTCTTTTCTACATATAAAGAAAACTAGGGTTACTTGGTCACCCTGGGTTTCCTCAGGTTTCTTTGTTTCTTAACTAGTTTGTCCTTTTCCAAATAAGAAAAGAAATTTTTTTTACAAGAGGACCATATCATGGAATTAGACTAGGAAAGAAATAGCTTTCTTCTTAGCTTTACTTATTATCATTGACTATTTAGCACCAGGTGTGTGTAATTTCATAATACTAATTAATTTTTTTAACTGCAGGTCTTATCCTGTTCCCTTATCTTTTGTCTTTATCCCCAGGGTCTGCCTCTTTGAATAAGCAAAGTATTAAGCTATAAGCAAGCATGTAGATAGAAATATCATCACTGAAGATTCCTTTAGATCTAAAGCCAAACACCTCTTATTTGGATATTTGGAAAACATATTGCAGTGACTGTCAGTCATGCACACTTTAGTGAGAATTAATGTAACCAATTTGCTTTTCATTTCACAAGTTAGTTTATTGAGGAAAAATAAATTTGTTTGGGAGTTGGTCGGAGGAAGGCATGGGAAGGAAGCAGTGAACAGAGGGAATTTAATCACCCTGTGGAGGGTCGTTGTGAGAAGGCTGATTTTTGGGTTAGTAGAGGCATCTGACAGCATTTCATGCTATAAAGAGGTACTAAGAAGGAGGAGGAGAGAGAGAGAGAAAGATGTTCTGGAAAATTTTTACTGCTCAAGAATGTGTTAGGCACCCTGTTGTGGGCACCTGAAGTACCCATTCTCCGTTACCCCACTGTATTATGTAAGGTGTTTTTGCTGCAAATCACACAATACCAGACTAAAAAAGACCACTGTATGGACAGGTACATTTATGCATAAATATTGATTGAGAGGTAATATAGGGCAGTGGTTACATTCACAGTCTTTGGAGACAGATTAAACTGGGTTCACGTCTTGCATTCATCATTTGGGTAAACTGCTTTAATCCCTTCAGCCCTCAGTTTCTTCACCTGTAAAATGGGTAATAAGCCACAGGGCTGTTGTGAAGACTTAAGAGAAATCATGGATTTAAAGCAGTTAACACATTTCCATTCACACAGCCCTCAATGTATAATACCTTTGAAAGAGTAAAAACAAAGAATGGAAGCGTGTTTTCACTTTGCAAAAGGATTTTACTAGTGTTTGTAGAAAAAGATTCTATCTTCACTAATCCAGTGAGCACACAACTCCTCCAGGGATTCTCTGCCATGCGAACAACCAGGTGCATGCCCTTTAGACATTGGTAGGCTGTGCCGAATGTCATATGTTCCTGGCCCGATGTGCAGCAGCTTCTAGTAACCCTGATTTTCAGTGCTATCATTTTCATTCCACCGGTATAAGGATTGTTCCCGAATGAAGGGCGGAAAGAAAATTCTCGTCAGCTGCGTTACTGACGCTCTGTTCTCGAGCCAATGGCGCCATCTCGTGGTGCTACTTCGCTAACACAGTTTGGCGCCGGTCCCAGGATTTGTGGCCGCTCTGTTACCCCAGTGTTCCCAAGAACCCATTTCAGTGACGTCTTCCTGCCTTGCTCCTCGCCTGATGGGAACGTTGCTCACTGTTCCGTTCTTTCTGGCTCTGTCTCACTCCTGTGCCTCTCACTGTGGCACGCTGGTGCCACGCTACCAATGCCATTCTCTTTGTGTGGCCCTGTTTATGCTTGGGAGAAGTGATGACAAATGCCAGGTGCTTGGGTAAACATAATTTAAGTCTGTTCTGAAATAGGATTTGAGGGATGTCTATCGTTTCCCTGTCTTTCCTGGAACCCTAAGAACGTGTGAATTTCCAGTCTCTGTGATTAGAACTGGCTAACCTCAGGAGCCAATGTGCGATTTTATCTTACTCTGTGATGACCCGATTTCATGCCACGTAACTCCTGAGCAATTTAAAAAAAGTGCAGTCTATAGACATTACCTTATATGAGTTAGGAAGGGCGTCTGCCACACTGAGTCTGAGGACACGAGAAAGCAAGAATACCAGGGCAAGGTTATTAGCCAAGTTAACTCCAGAACCTTGCTACCAAGTGTGGTCCAAGGACCTGCAGCTGCACCATGCCTGGGAGCTGGTTAGAAATGCAGACTCTGGAGACACACCCTAGACCTGCTGACTCAGAAACTGAACTTTAGCTAGACTCCAGTGGTTGGCATGTACTTTAAAATGTGAAAAGCACCGAGCTATAACAGTGATTCTCAACTTTGGTGGTGTATTAGAATAATCCAGAGAACTAAAAATCTTGATACCCAGGTCTCACCCCAGGTGATTTCACTGGAATCTCTGGTGTAACCATTCAGACTAAGGCTAATTACTCAGAGCTGGACTTTACCATAATGATGGTGCAGGGAAGTTGGACCATAGATTCCTCCTGAAGCTCTCACAAAAGCAACAAAAAGTGCCAAAACCCAGCAATAGTTCTTTAGTAATAAACAAGCTAACAAAGAGGTACAAATTCTTGCTAGAAACTTTAAAACCTGGTGGCTAAGAAAATAAACAGATTCTGGGGTGGACCAGAGAGGTACCTACCTTCCTCATCCTGTTCACCTGAAGGTGTTTTAAAGAAAGAAGATTGTTACAAAATTCTGAGAATTCCCGCTAATATCCACTAATGTAAAGAAAAGAAAACCTAGAGAGTAAATAGGCAGCCTCTAGGAAAGGTTAGGGTATTGTGAATTCTTGAGACCTCAGCAGAAGCAAGAAAACCAACAGATCTGGCTGTTTTCCCTGGGATCCATCAGAACTGGTTGAATGTCCCTGAAGATATTCTCCCATGGGAATGAGATTCATTTCCCCACATGGGCTATGTATAAAATTTGGTGTCGCCAGGGGAGCCCAAGACCTTCAACAAAGACACGCACAGCCCCAGCAGAACTCTCTGCGCCTTTAGCACAAGAAAAGTGGGCAATACACTCTACAAAGCCTTCAAACAGCAGCATGGACTGTAGATGATCAGGTCTCTGGTCAAGGGAAATTCAGATCAACTATTAACAGATGAGATAATAGAGAGTGGTGGGGTCCATGGTAAATAAGCGAGTAAAAGCTGCATCTAAAGCTGATGTAGATCAGCTACATTAGCATCACCTGGGAATTTGTTAGGAATGCAAATTTCTCAAGGACACTCTGGGGGTGGAACCTAGGAAAAATTGTGTTTTAACAAGATCCTGATGCTCCCTAAAGTCTGAAAACTGTCAATGTTAAAAAGTTTCCAGCTGATTGTTGCTATTTGGGAATGTCAGGTGAGTACTGTTATACCTTCTGATTTTTTTCAAGAGAGGCTGTAATTCTGGAGTTTTATGTGGAACCTCCCAAGTTTTAAATGTTGGCAACAAATTTGCATTTTGTAAAAACAACAAACAAAACGTATAGATCAAACAAAATAAATGTTTGTTTCACAGAGTGCCAATTTTGTGACCTTTGATGTAGATCATCAGGATGGCATTGCCCTTAAGCAAGAAAAGGATGAAGGACAGGGCAAACGTATAAAATACTCTGGAAAAGAAAGGAGAGGAACAGAGCATGAAAAGATAGATGAGCAATCCAGTGTAGGAGGAAAATACACTCAAAGGAAAAGAGCTCAAAAATGAGAAGACCAGCCTGAGCAAGAGCAAGGCCCACTCTCTACAAAAAATAGAAAAATTAGCTAGATGCGATGGCACACGCCTGTAGTCCCAGCTACTTGGGAGGCGAAGGGAGGCGGACCTCTTGAGCCCAGGAATTTGAGGTTGCAGTGAGCTGTGATGTCGCCACTGCACCGTAGCCCAGGCAACAGAGTGAGACCCTGTCTCAAAAACAAACAAACAACAAAAAATTAAGGGGTGGGCCACATGTAGCCTTCTGGATCCTTGAGTGTGGCCTTTTGGCTGAATCCAAATATTACAGAACAAATCCTTTTATTAAAAGGGGTGCAGCAGAGAAAGATGAAGCTTTTCTTGCCTCCTTTGGTGCTTAAAAAAGAACAATCTTGAAAGGCCGGAGGTCCCCCACCCCCACAGAGCAGCGACTGAGTGAACAAGCTTTTAGAAGCCAACCAATTAGACATGCCTCTGTGTGCCAACCAATCAACAACAGTCTCAGTGAGGACGTCAGCCCAGGTAGGCACCTGAAAATCCTCCTGTCTCTAACCCCCACCTTCCCCAAACCCTAGGTGAGATCTACAGTCTGCTCTGCTGACTAGCGCAGTTCCCCTTATAAAGCAGGACCTCTAGTTTTGTTTTTTTATTTCAGATATTAAACGGGATCTCATCTGACAAATTCAGGAATGACAAAGTTGAATTAAAATAAAAAGATGGGTGGTGAGAAATGAATAGTGTATATCAGAAGTAAGAAAAAACAACCATGAAATTTATGATCACTGAATAGGACGTTAATGTTGTAAGACAGCAAAGTAAGATAATAACAAAACTAACAACAGCAATAAAAACAGAAGTTTGGGAGAGGGAGGTGGGAAGAAGTTTGAGAAGTTTAATTTTCTGATTTTTACATCTGGTATCACTCTGCAAAATCTAAAATTCAACTAAGGAGTTAAAAAATGACTCTAATATCCTAATATTTTTCCCCCTTAAGGTTCTTAAATTATTTTAATTATAATATAATTTAAATATGTGCTAACAACTAAATATTCATATCATTATAGTTCTTATACAGTGTAAATACAAACAAAACCAATAAAATTCGGATTAGCAACAATTTAAAAATAGATTTTGAGTATAACGTACATATAGAAAAGAGTTGTCTACTACAAACGGTGCTTCTGTGAACATTCTTACACATGTCTTTTGGTGAACATATGTACATATATCTGTTATGTATATTTGTAGAAGTAAAATTTCTCAGGCAGAGTATACATATGTTCAGTTTAAATAGATGCTGCCAAACAGTTATCCGAAAGTTTGTAGCAATTTATACTTTCACCAGCAGTGCATGAAAGTTGCAGATGTTCCATATCCTTGCCAACAGTTGGTACTGTCAGTCTTTTTAATTTTAGCCATTATGGTGGGTGTTCAGTGATTATCTCAGTGTAATTTTATGTGCATTTCCCTGAAGGCTAACGATGTTGAGCACTGTTTCATATGTTTATTAACCATTTGGATATTCTCTTTTAGGTAGTATATATTCACATTTTTCCCATTAAAGTTGGCTTATCTTTTATTGATTTATAGAAGTTTTTATATATTGTGAATTCAAGTCTATTGTTGGCTGTATAAATAACAGAAGTTCTTAATTTTAATGAAATCCAGGGTTATGAAGGTATTCTCCTATGTTCTCCTCTAGAAGCATTATTGTTTTACATTTCACGTTTAGATTTGCAATCCATCTGGAATTGATTTTTGTGTGTGGGGTGAGGTAGGGGTGAAGATTCATTTTTTCTCTATATAGATTTCCAATGGACTCAGCACCACTTATTGAAAAGACCATCTTTCCTCCTTCATTTCCATCATAAATCAAGTGGCTGTATGGAAGTTTGCTTCTGGACTATTGCCATTGGTTGATACGTGTATCCCTCTGCCAACGTCACGTTGTCTTACTCCCTGTAGCTTTGTAATCAGTCTTGATGTCTTGCCATATAAGTCCTTAAGTTTTGTTACTTAAGATTTTGACTTTTTGGTCATTTGCTTTTTCATATAAATTTTAGATTTAGATTATCAATCTCAATAGAGCAGGGAAAAAGCCTACTGGGGTTTCAATTGGGGCTAAATTGAATCTATAGATCAATTTGGGGGAAACTTAAATCTTTATAGTATTGAGTCTTCCAACTCACGGTGTATCTGTCTGTTTATTTATTTAAGTCCTCTTTAATTATGTTCATTAATATTTTATACTTTCATGTAGATACATAGAGAAGGCTTGCATGTCTTTTTTTGGATATAATTCCTAGATACTTGATTTTTTGATGCTATTGTAAAATGGTACAGTTTTAAAATTTTCATTAAAAATTTTTTTTATTGATGTATAGAAATACAGTTGATTTTTTTACCTTGCCCTTTTATCTAGTGATCTTGATAAATTCACTTATTAATTGTAGTAGTTTATCTGTTGATTTTTCTGGGTTTCTTATTTCCACAATGTGTTGCTGATTCTGGCAGGCAGGTGGGCTGGGCGTGGGTTACTGTATCCAGTCTGGGATCGAGCTAGTTAGGAGCTGGATTTCTGCACTTGCAAGTGCTGTTCTTTGTCCTTAATCCTAGAATAGAGGCTTTCAGGGGTCCTGACAGAAAACCTGGGGTGTTTCACAGGGCTTCTACTCCAAAATCCCAATTTTGTCATCCCAGCTCCAAAAACTCTGCTTTGCTTTTCAGCCTCTCAATCGCCAATCATGTAATGAAAAGTGCTTGGAGGGAAAAGGAGGGGATGTCAGGATTACCTGTCTGTGTCTCTCCTCTTTCTTGAATATCAACTCTAGAAATCTTTGCTTCCTTTTTATTTTTTATTTTTATTTTTTTTATTTTTTTTTGAGACAGAGTCTCACTTTGTTGCCCGGGCTAGAGTGCCGTGGCCTCAGCCTAGCTCACAGCAACCTCAAACTCCTGGGCTCAAGCAATCCTCCTGCCTCAGCCTCCCGAGTAGCTGGGACTACAGGCATGCGCCACCATGCCCGGCTAATTTTTCTATATATATTTTTAGCTGTCCGTATAATTTCTTTCTATTTTTAGTAGAGACGGGGTCTCGCTCTTGCTCAGGCTGGTCTTGAACTCCTGAGCTCAAACGATCCGCCTGCCTCGGCCTCCCAGAGTGCTAGGATTACAGGCGTGAGCCACCGTGCCCAGCCTGCTTCCTTTTATTTTTTAAAATTTATTTTTATTTTTTATACTATCTTAGTGTGAAGTGGTATTACATTGTAACTTTGATTTTCATTTATTTATGGCTGATGCTATTGAGCATCTTTTCATGTGCTGATTAGCCATTTGTATAGGTTCTTTGGAGAAATGTCTATCCAGATCCTTTGTCTATTTTATTTATTTATTCATCTATTTTAAAATTGTGTTATTTGCTTTTTTTATTATTGTGTTGTAAGAGTTCTTTATATATTCTGGATACCAGTCCCTTATCAGACATACAATTTGTGAATACTTTCTTCCATCCTGTAGGTTTTCTTTTCACTTTCTTAACGGTGTTATTTGTAGCATGAAAGTTTTTGATTTTAATGAAGTCCAATATATTTATTTTTCCTTTTATTGCTTGTACTTTTGGTGTTCTACCTAGGAAGGCTTTGCCTAACCCAAGATCGCAAAGGTTTACGCCTGTGTTTTCTTCTAAGAATTTTACAATTTTAGCTCTTACACTTAGGTCTCTGATCCCTTGGAGTTAATATTTGTGTATGGTATAAGGAAGGGGTCCCATTTCATTCATTCATGTATGAATATCCAGTTGTCTCAGCACTATCTGTCCCACATCTTTTAGACAGTCCCCTCATCACACTCTCCTCAATGACCCCAGGACCCTTAATCCTATGTGACCTCAAGCTTGGCCATGGAATGCTGCCCTCTGGGACATTTCCTTCATGGTACAAGTGGTCCTTACCCATTTTTCTGCAGGACTTGGAGTAGATTAGGAACATACTTTACTCGAGGATTTTGGTCAGGGCATGCATAACTTACTACAAAGTAAGGAGTGTAAGAGTTTGATATGGAATGTATGGGATTTTGTGGAAAACTTGGGGGTAGGAAGTGGTCATGCAAAAGAGACCCACCCTGAAGGCCCCCAGTTTTCTGTGGCAGAAGAAAACACATGGTCTGGTGGTCAGCAGGCTGCTCTGCTCCAATGACTGCTCCTTCCACCGAAGCCTGTTCCCCCGTTATGGGTTCTGATGCAGTCCTGGCTCTTGTCACTATGATCGTTAAAGGAAAATGACATTTTCTTTTCGAAAAGGAGATGTCATGGATGCAGCCAAATGCCTGAAGATTTCCTGGGTGTCCAACGCCCATCTCCCAGCAGAACTGCTCTTTAATGCTCCTTAGAACATTTCACATAACTCTGAGCATGTCACTTCTATTTCTCTTTCTGTAAATTAGTCTCTGTCTTTAAGAATTAATACAGAAATACTGCTGCCCTGATGAATATGAAGAACATGTGCCCACAAGTGTCTTTCCTGGGCTCATGTTTCAGCAATCATTTATAACTGTAATAGCTTTTCCTCTAGAAGATTCATAAAAACTCTTGCTGATTAGGAAGGTCCTCGTCTCTTCTCCTATTACACTCTCCCTGTGTTAAAAAAGCAGAAAGCAGAACAGGCGCTAGGAGGGAGTGTTTAGCCACCAGAGGGGAGACTTTCTGGGCAAAAGTGTTCGCTAATCTGAAGGCCCAGACCTGCATCAGGCATGTGACCCAAGCAGGAGGGGCCTATGTCCCATGTTGTTGTGTTGCTGAAGAACACAAAAGGAAAAATAATAAGAAATTTACATAGAACATGTGCAACAAGTTGAGAAAATGTGACTGAACTGTACCTTTCAGGGAATTTGTCTTGAATGGCCAGCGAACTTCTATATTTATTGAGTTATTAATTTAATCAGCAGATATTTATTATGCACCTACCATGGGCCAGGCATGGTGCTAGGAACCTGAGATAGCAAAGCACCAAAGAGTTCAGGAGTCATGAGCTTATAGTTCAGTGGGGAAACCTGGAAGTAAATATAAATAGAGATAAACTACAAACCGGTAACTACTTGGAAGGAAAACTAATTAAAGGGGTGTGATAAGATAATGTTAGCAAAGGCCCTGTTTCACTGGGGGAAGGCTTTTCTGAGTATGCAACATTTAAGCATAGACTGGAAGGGAGAAGAGTGGGAGGAAGAGAGAGCAGAAGGTGCTAAGGTCCTGGGGTCAGAAAGAGCTTGGTGCATTTGAGGAATTGAAGAAGCCACTGTGCCTGGGTGAACATGCAGAGAGCCATGAGTTGAGAATAAAAGACTTAGCAAGGTTAAGTGTTTTGACTTTCTATCCTAATTGCAGTGGGAAACCATTCTAGGGTTTTCAGTGGGAGAATGATATGATCAGATTTTATATGCATATCTTGAGTGTCTCCATGAAGACAATAAACTCTTTAAAGCAGGGTCAGGGCCTTATGTTTCTTTATAAGCCTCACAGAGCCAGCAGTGTGCTGTGTGTATCATAGGGGCCTGGCAGGGTGTGTTCTAATGGCGATTCATGTATTCACAGGAATTTATTTTTGGTTCAAAGGTTTGTTTGATTGCACCAGATAAAAATAGCATATTGGTGTTCCCTGAAACATAATATGGGGAAAATATGGTTATTTTACTGTACCAAATGGATAAATGGCATTCTTTTCATACCTACAAACATGCACATACATAAATATATATATGCACACACACATATGTATGTGGTGTGTGGAGAGAGAGATATATATATATATATAAATTTTTTAAGTGAGACCATTTCTTACCATTGGAAATGCATAAATAATTTATTCTTTTTCCTGACCTCTCTGTATTTCTGCTTGAAGACTATTTCTTTTTTCAATTCACCTAAGAAAATTGTTGGGCTAATAAATAGGTCGAAGGGCAGACAAAAGAAGCTTCCACAGGTTATGAGAAAATACCGGGCTCTTGAAAGACCTCCACAGATACAAAAACATAAATCACGGAAAGCTCTTTTGAAATGTCATTCACCTTCCTTTCTCATAGGAAATCAGGGTCCAGAGAGAAATTAACTAACGTTACAGTTCATCTGGATCTTGTTACTCAAACTGGGATAAGGATGGTCCAGGAGGATGCACCCGGTAGAAGCAAATCCATTTGGAGTTTTATGGTTTCCCATTTTCAACAAACTCCTGAGCTTTCTAGTAAGACAAATGTATTTATCCAACATTGGGCACCTGGAAAATATTACTCACTGATGACAATCCAAGGAGTTGTCTATTAGCCGGGGTTGGGATGGCAGACTAACAACGCAGGAACACAAGTTGTCAGTTGGTTCTGAAGCAACAAGGCCTCTAGAAGGCATAAAGCCATCAGGGATGTTTTAACATCATGAAGCCTGAGGCCTTGGTAGGCTGCAGAAATTTACTTCTTAGTATTACTGGTTACTATCATTAGAGTTTTAAGAAAATATAGATGCATTCATTTATTTCCTTCCTTCCTTCCTTTCTTCTCTCCCTCCTTCCCTCCCTCCTTTCCTCTTGTCAAATATGTTCCATTAGCTAATATGTAGTAGATGCTGAGGTGGATACACAGATGTTTAAGCATAGGCTCTGCCTTCATGGGGTTTTCATTCTAGTGGAAAATATAAAAACATAAAATGTGCAAGACAGAATCTGAAAAGCATCCCAAGAGGGGCACTGCTATGAAGGGTGATTTGGCAGTTGTGACTTTTGGGAAATAGGGGTCCTGGGAGGTCCTCCTGCTTATTTGTTTGCTTTGGGAAGGAACTGATTCGTCTTCATGCACGGCCTATTTAGGAAAATTTCCACTGTCAGGTGATTTTACTGGCTATCATTAATGATGCCTGGCACCGAGGTTCACCTCCCTTGATCCCTGCCCTGAGGAATTAGCTAAAGAGAAGCTTTGTATGCTTTTGCAAAAGTGGGTTTTGAGATTTTACTTTCTCATCTTCCCACTTCATCCCTGACTGCACACGGAAGAGTCCCCAGATGCCACCTCTCTCTTATGGGCTCTTTTCTTCATCCTGGGGGATTTGGTGGGCTCTTCCTTTCTCACTGTTTTTTCTCAAGTTTATTTTCTGGCTCTTCTTGGATTAACAAGGTTGGGACTCAATACATTGGCTGAGGAGTATGTTTCCTTTACTCAGCACACAAGTAAACCTTCTTACAAATGCCAGCAGAGGCAAGGAATGGGTAGGACCTTTCAGATGTTATTTCAATCCATTCTCCAGCCTCCAGAAAAAAATGGCCTGTGCCCATTCGCTTTCAAAAATTGTCTCCACCAGAAACTCTACTTATCCTCTCTAGGAAGTGCTCCCTTCTGCCATTTAGAGCTATTCTTAGCGTTGCTTTTGTTCCTAGGAGACCTCTTTAATTTTGGGAATTTAAAGTCTCTGAGACCAAAATAGTATCCACCCTGAGAGAGGAAGCACAGCAAAGTGGTTAAGGAAGCAGATTTCTAGAGCTATACCACCTGGGTCCAAATCCTAATTCTGCAACTTATTAGCTGAGGCATGTACTACCTGAGGCAGCCTCTCTGTACTTCAGTTTCCTCAACTCTGAGGATATTAACAATGTATAGCTCATAGCAGGGATTAAATGCCTAAAGTGTCTAGAAAGGGTCCGGGAACAGAATAAGTATCATGTAAGTTTTCTCTACTCCTATTTCACCTTGGATAATAGGAAAAATCTCTTCTTAGACTAAATTCTCATTATAACTTTTTTCTATTTATAATTTGGCCAGAAGTGTTTTGATAAGGAAATCTATACATATATTCTAAGCTAAATAAATACATGTATTGACAATCACTAAATTTCTTATGCTCCTTCCCAATCTCCCCCCACCTACTCCCATGCAACCAATGTCACTGTATATTAGATTTGTCTTCCTAGGGTGTCATATAAATAGAAGTATACAATCTCTAGTCTTTTGTATCTGGCTTATTTTGCTCAGCATAATCTTTTTAAGATTCTACTATGTTGCCGTATATATTATTAGATCATTCTTTTTTTTTTTTTTTTGCTGAATAGTATTCCATAGCAAGGGCATATCCATATCACAATTTGTTTATCCATTCACCTGTTGATAGGTATTTATTTTATTTCCAGTTTCAGGCTATTATGAATAAATTTGCTATGAGCATTCATGAAGAAGTCCTTATGTAGACATATGGTTTTATTTCTTTTGCGTGAATACCCGCAAGTGGGATTGCTGGGTCATATGGTCAGTGTATGTTTTACTTTACAGGCAACTTCCAAAATGTTTTCTAAAGTAGTGGTACCATTTTTCATCCTCACCAACAATGAATAAAGAGTTCCAGTTGCTCCACATCATCACCAACAGTTGATATTGTCAGTATTTAAAAAAAAACTTAGCCATTCTAATAGTACTACCTCACTATAGTTTTAATTTGCATTTCACAGACAACTAGTCAAGTTAAGCATCTTTTTAGGGACTATTATCAATTTTTATCTCTTATTTGATGGAGTATCTATTAAAATCTTTTACCCATTAAAAAATGAGATTGCATGTTTATTATTGAGTTGCAAAAATTCTTTTTATATTCTGATTACAAGTCCTTTGCCAAATATATGTATTTTGATTATTTTCTTCCAGGCAGACTGTTCTGGTTTTTAGAGCCCTGGCTCCTTTTAGACTATATGGGATGTTGATCAAGAGTTAACTTGCCATCAAGTGGTCCCAAACTGGGGGATGCTTTAAAGAAACACCATGTAATTGCTTGCTCCTGCAATCTAGTATTTCTTCTGTTTTTGGAGCTAAATGTTTACATTTGGAGTTGAAAAGACACCCTGTGTGAGTATAGACACAGTGTTCCATCTGATGCTGTCAGAACAAACAGCTCCCAGACCTAGCATTCCCAAATCTGTAAGATGGAACAAACAGATGTCTTATCCATTGCAAGAGGGGGTCCATCACATTTCTGAAACGTTGTTTCTTTCTTTTGTAGTGTCCTGGCTTTTATTAACAGGCTGTCTGTCCAGATGGGCCCTCCTTGGCCTTTCAGTTCCCTCCCAGCAAAGAGTAAAGTTATCCAATACCCACAAGGTAGGTCTTGTCTATTGTTATAGGCTTAAAGGAGGGACTGAATGAAGAAGGTCCCTGTGGCTTCAGGGGAGTAGAACCCCGGAGGCATTTATCAGACAGGGAAAATAAACCTCTAAACCAAAAGGACTGAAGGAGAAAGTGGTGCTTTAGGCAGCCAGGAAATTTCTAATTCCCATCATTCTCTAACAGGCACTAAATTGTAAAATCGCTATTTAATGTTAATTGAGCACTTACTAGTTGCCAGGTGCTGTGCTAAACAGTTCACACACATCTTTTCATTGAGACCTCATAATGACTCAGTGAGGAAGGTGCTTTTATTAGTCCTCATTTTCAGATAAGGCCTGGAGAGATACTATAACTAATAATGGCAGGGCTGGGGCATTAACTCACGTCTGTCACAAAAGCTGTGCTTTGAGATACTATTCATACATAAACCTTTTCCCCTACAGACAAGTGTGGCCCCATATCTCTCCTTGAATCAAGGAGTTAGTCATTGTTATCTTACACTTTCTTTTGTTTTTCTGACTGCCTTTTCTTTGCTGATCCCACAAGTTCCCAGAGGAAGGGATGAGGCCCATTGCTTTTCTAACTCCTTTGCTTAGGACAGAATTTCTATATTGAGGAATCCTGGTTTTGGGACCCTACATCATCTATATGCTGATTTACTGACTGAAACTTGCAGGCTGTACTGTGAACACAGCTCACAGAACCAAGTTCCTTATCTCCACTCGCACTAAGGATATATTTCCTGGTTTCTTTATGACAGTGAAAGAGAGAAAAGGCTGACTCACAGTATTCTGGAGATACATTCCAAGATCTTTATGAGAGCCCCGTACACATGATATCCTTCCTTCTTCTATTAAATGCATCCTAGATTTTGAGAAGAGAGCCACAATGCTGGGCCCAGATGAACACACTGGGTGAGCCTCTATGCTTACTCACTGTAATGGGAGACCCACTTCCACACCAGCCATGCAGTGAGTCTGATTCAAGTTTGTACCCCAGTAAACTCACCAATGTCCTCATGTCCTGGATCTTCAAGATCACTCTTGGAAAGTAGGAACCATGAATGTTGAGACTGGGAACACCGAGAATCCACACCTTGTTTCTGATTTTAAAGAGGAGGAGGAGGGAAATGTAAGGAGTTTGATTCTGGGAAGGAATGGGGTATCCAGATCCAGTATAGGCAAAACCATGAGCTTAGCAAAATGTGTTGCCTGAGCCCTGATCCTAACCAGTGCCTCCATGTCCCTGATCTTTCAGGTGTTAGTTTCACCCCCATCCCAAAACTGCCCACAGAAAGGGCTCTGTATATCAGCCATTTACCCATAGTGTAAATTTTGGTAAAGTTTTTCTCTTTCTAAAGAAGTAGAGTGGTTTAGGGTACTAGAGCCAGCCTGCCTGAATACAAATCCCATAAATAAATGAATGCATTTACTTAGCTATTCTCTAGTTATTCTTTTCAGGTTGCTTCCAACTTTTTCCTATGTTAAATAATGCCCCCACAAATACATTTGAATATGGAGATTTTTTACTCTTTTGGGTTAGTTTATTCTCAGAAGTGGGATTACTGGGTCAAAATGTTCCCTGCTAGTATGTGACCTTGGTAAGCTACTGGATATCAGTTTCTCCTGTGTAAAATGGGATTGATAATAATAGTACTTTCCTTCCAGATTTGTTGTAAGAATTAAATGAATTGCTATATATAATGCACTTAGAATAATATCTGGTACATAACAAGTATTATACTTAATATTTAATTATTATTATTATTCTTATCTCTGCCAGGGGGAATCGATTTTAAGCCTTATTTCTGATTATGAAATGAAGGGCTATCCCCTACTGAAAAAAAAATCTCAAGGTTTTAGGGAAAAGGGGATAAGAGGCTTCTTTAGAGGGAGGCATCTTAGCTGATAGCCTGATTTGGTTTGTAGCCTGGAGGCAGGTGCCCCTGTCTGTCAGGGGCAGCCTGCTCTTCCTGGGAGGTGGGTGCTGCTCTCGGAGGTGAGTGGCGAATGGTGCAGCCCCAGGGGTCTCTCTGGCCGGTGAACCCAAGCAGCCACTGGTCCCAAGGCAGGCCAGCTTCGTGACTGCGTGCATGCTGAGCCTCCCACCACACTCGGTTCTGCCTGACGCTCTTCCCGGACGGTCAGGGGGCCTCAGGAGTGCTGGAGGTACAGTGCTGGGCACAGAGTAAGGACTCAGGGAATGTGTTTGGGGGAAGGAGCCCCACTCGGGAGCGAGGCTTTGATTTGTCACCTGCTTCTGCCCATCACCTCCACTGCCCCAGAGCCTAGGCGTCCTGTAAACATTTACAGGGCTCTTTGAAGGCAAACCAATTGCTCAGGCTCAGGGGCTCCAGTACACTTGAGTTCAAGTCTCTCAAAGCAGTGGACTGTGAGTTCTGGGCTCCAGCGAGTCCTTTCCATAGCTGTCTGCCATGATTTTCCAGATGCCTTAAATAGTTAAGTAGGCTTCAAGGCCAATCACCTTCAATTTCCTTGATATTTACACTGGGCATTTTATTCTCTGATGATTTGGGAGTGATACACATGCCGATGTTCCACTGAAGGCTGGCACGTCTTGATTGGAAGGGAAAAAATGTAAATGTATAGTCTATCTCACTTACCTGCTATGGATTTCCCTTAGAAGGAGTGACTAGCACATGGAAGGTGAATATTAAATGTTTGCTGAATATATGAATGGATGAATGGACCACAGTTTTCTTAGCTGTTCCCTATTGTTGGGCATTTAGGTTGCTTCAGTTTTCAAAAAATTACAAATAATGTTACTTTCAATAAACTTATGTGTGTAGCTTCTTTCTTTTGGGTTATTTCCTCTTTTAGAAGTAGGATTTCTGGGTCAGAGAGTATGAACAATTTGTGGCATTTGATATATATTTCTAAACTGCTTTGCCCACAGATTGTACCACTTTCTGTTGCTCCCAGCAGTATCTGAGTGCCAGTTTTACACTATTCTTACTGGGTTTGGGTGTTAACATAAAATTCTTTTTTGCTACTTTATTAGGTCAATACTGGTATCTCAATATTTTAATTCTGCATTTCTTTGATTCCCTGTGAGACTATCTTTCTGTATTTGATTACTAGCTATGTTTATTATTTTGTGAATTCTATTCATTTTTGTTTTCTATTATCAATTGAATAACACCTACCTAATCAGGATATTAAACATTTATCCTATTTGCTACAAATGTTTTATCTAGCTGTTAATTTCCCCTTTTTTCTTATCTTTTCCCTCCGTCCCTCTCTCCCTTGCTTCTTGCCTCCTTTCTTTCCTTCCTTCTTTTTTCCTTCTGTTGTTTAAATGTTCATATAGTCAACCCTGTTGATTTTTCCCTCTGACTTTTGTTTATAAACCACAAGAATGTGAATACCAGTAACAGAAGGGAAAAATGGGCACTTAGTACACGAGGTGGAAAAATTTCTCTAGTTTTCAATTGCTGGCTGGTTTCTACTTCACTCCATATTTACTTTAGGAATTTTCCAGGTGTATGATGAGTTCATCATGTGGAGGGTATGATATAATTCCAACATTTTGGCATCGTGCCTTTGTTCTATGGGATTGATGAACACACAGGAGAAGGCTCACTTTTCTTCTTCCTCCCCCCACACTCTCCTTGTGGAGACCCTGAAGATGGCAGGAGAGGAGAAAGGCAGCTGGCTTGAGTGTTGCAGGAAGGAAGAGGATTATTATAATGAAATGTGTTTGGAGGAACCAACCACCTTCTAAGTGAAAACTATGGAAGAGAGGAAGGATGGAGTCAGTGTTTCTTGGCTCTGGTATAGCTGGTCTAAGAGGGTGAAGTTAGAGGGTCTGTATATAGGGGGAATGTTTGTGCTGGCATGAGTGTGGGACTGTATTACATGAAAGGGAAGAAAGTTAGCCGTTAAAGTAAGATGGAAATGTTAGGCCAGTCCTTTTCTGGGTATATCTGAAAATCAGAATATTGAGCCTTTAAAAGGCTAAGGTCTGTGGAAGATCTGAAGGGCCTGCCTCCCCAGGGTTTCCCATCTGGGTTTTCAATACTCTGCGGTGTTTCCTGTGGTCACTGTGCGCCAGCAGGGATGGTGCTAGTTGTTTCATAATCCAACAGAGCATGCGTCCCAACTCCCCAACTGCCGGGAACTACTACCCGGGCCGTTCACGTGGGAATGAGGGGGCCATGAAAAGTCTGTTTCTCAGTTGGTGAGCCCTACTTTCCCTTGTGTTAGTTTAAGCATTAAGCTACCACTACCTATGGCCTGACCCCAGGATGTAGCTTGTGTGATGTATTTTAGTGAAAGATAATTACTTGATATTGCGGCATAGTTGACCTAAAACACCGTTAATATTTAACCATTCCTAGCTCCCCTCTTGGTTCTGCAGCAAATCAGTGAGTATGGGGCAATTTGTTATTGTAACAAGACGTAAATATATGAAGTTACATACTTTGGAGCTGTTTAAATGTAGTGCAAAATACAAAATGGGGTATTTAGGAAGGATTAGTGACCCGGAATATGAATTCAGTCCATGTGCTTCTCTCAAGAAAGAGTCATATCTGATGCTAAGAGCAGACCCTATAGACCCCTACTATCACGAATGAATATTCTTGCTGTCCCAGGCATACATATGGTCAACTACTGAAAACAAACAGGCCAAGCAAACTTGAATGCCTGATGTAAGGACAGCTGCCCTTTGGGGATTTCTCCCTTGGGCTGGTATCCTCAGGAACGGATCGCTTTTTGATCCCTGCCTCTTTGATGTATGTGCCTTTTAACCTTACGTGATCTTCACCTTCCCTCCCCCCCCCCTTAGAACTGGCACACATGGTGGACACTCAGTTGGGATTGATTTGTTGACTGACTGATGGAGGGAACAGCAACAGGAGAGTGACAGCTCTCTCCACAATTCCTTGTTCGAGGGCAGCAGAGGTTTTCACAGGTCCTAAGAAGTCCTTCTAGGATTGGACTATCATTCAGGCAGGGCCTGAGGTCTTTGTGGTATGGTCTTCATTTAGAGGCGATGGCTCTGACTTCTTAGCATTGATAATAATATAGCCAAGATTTAACGGATTCTAAGCACCCTCCTGAAATCTTCAGGATAGTGGTTCTCCAAGTGTGGAATCTGGACCAGCCATATCATCATCACCTGGAATTTGTTAGAAATGCAAACTCAGGACTCACCTGGAAACATGTTAGAAATCCAATCACTCAGGCCCCAACCCTAGATCTGCTGAATCAGAAACTCTGGGGGTGGGGGCCAGCAAGCTGTGTTTTAGCAAGTGGTCTAGTAGTCCTGATGCACACTCCAGTGTGTCACTGTTTCATGGCATGCTAAGGAAGTATCGAATCATTACAACATCCATATAGAGTAGAACCTATTTATATTTTTTCAGCTTTATTTAGGTATAATTGACAAATAAAATTATATATGTTTAAAGTATACAATGTGATGATTTGATATATTTATACATTATGAAATGATAACCACAATCAAGTTAATGAATACATCTATCACCTCACATGGCTACCTTTTTTGGTGTGCGAATGCTTAAGATCTACTACTCTCCCAGAAAAGTTCCAGTATACAATACAGTACTCTTAACTATAGTCACCATGCTGTACGTTAGATACCCAGAACTTATGCATCTTATAATTGAAATTTTGTACCCTTTGACCAATATCTCCCCATTCTCCCTGTCCCCTGCCCCTGCCCCCTGTCTCCTGGTAACCATTTTTCTACTCTGTGAGTAGAACCTATTTTTAAAAGCCTCAATTTGGTAGGCGAGGAATCAAGGGAATACTCTCAAGATTCCACACCAGCAAAGCTGGGATTTGAACCCAGATCAGAGGGGAGGAGGAAGACAAACTTTACAGATAATGAGGAACAGGGACGATCTTTATTCTAATCTGTTTATCTAACTTGTAATGGTGTGCAGAACCTGCTCCTACTGGCTTGCATGGGCCACTTGTGAATATCTTCTCTTCCCAACTCTGTGTTCAGTAATGACAGCTTGGAAACTTGCAGTTGGCCATGGGGAGTATTTATACCACGGAAACTGGCAAATAGTGCAAATCAGGACTCCCCTCCCCTCCCTCCAACCCCTCAGCCAATACGACACTGCCTAAATGTATGTGCCGTATACAGCTGTGTATGTTATATATCCCTAGTAGATATTTTACACCAATCATGCCAGCTTATTTAAAGCAAGCACCATTCATGGATTCATCAATATTTTAGCCACACCTGTATTCGCTCATGTCTACAAAATCGCTTTGACAACATTCAGACTCCAGAACCTTAGAGTCAGAAGGGAGCTTGGAGTGTATCTTCTCCTCTGAGTTAATAGGAAATAAAATAATTTTAATAAAAAATAAGGTCTTTAATAATTGCCTGCTTCTGAGGAGTTCCAGGATTTCAGACACCCCCTCGTGGGCCCTCTTGGTGCCCCTGTGCTGAGATGGGGGTAGATGCAGCTGGTCCGGGCCTGAGCGGCAGCAGCTGCTGAGAAATGTGGTGAGAAGGATGGCAGAGTACGGGTTCCCTTCTCTGTGGCCTGGCGAGGGGCTGGGAGAGGTGGGGTCGAGGCTTCCTTGCTTCTGCAACAGGGAATGAATTGAAATGTCAACACAGAGCCTTCTCTGAACTTCTGTCTCACAGGGATTCACGTAGGAACAACTGAGGATTTGGGATTTCAGGGTTCCCAGGCTGGGGGCCGGGGTTTTCTGTAGTTTCCCGCCAGCCTCTAATTCCATCTCTGTCTTGGATGACGGGTTACACCACGCACTGGTGAATGGGGTGTCCCTCTCCCCAGACGGTATCAGGAATGAATTAGCATGTTTCCCTCCTGTAAGTGATCCGCTTTTTGAGTAAACATCCCCTGGGTTTCTGTGATGTGTAACTAATGGAGTGCTAAACTCTCAGGGCTGGTTTAAGACTCAGAGCGCACACGTGTTGCCAATCCATCATGCTCCTAATACTAATTAACATAGCAGGGACACAATAAAGCCACAGATCCTACCCACATTACCCAGCTCAGGTTTCGCTCTCATAACAATCTCGCTATTGCCCCAGCGAGAACACACGTTGGGAACAGGAGCTCCAGCCCCTTCTCCCTGGCTCGACCTGCCCCATCAAACAACACAAAAAATGCTTCTGTGCATCATTATAACATGGGTGCCCACTGTCCACTTGTTGTTTCTGCTGTGGGAGGGGGCCTGAGTTCACAGAGCAGCAGGAGGGCAGCCTGAAAGCATGGCTCCCTGGCCGTGCCTGGGTGGGAGTCGGGAGCATCTAACACCCTGGGCTACTGTTACCTTTGGGATTTCAGCTCTTAAGTGAACCTCTCAGGAAGACTTTCTGTCCAAATGAGAACCGGCTTACCTGCACACTGAAGAAGTATTCATCCCTCATTCCACAGTCAGCCAAACAGAAATCAGTGCTCTATGTCTTGATTGGGATGTTGGTTATGGGGGCATATGTATTCATCAAAAATTATTGTATACTTAATATCACTGTATACATATTTTTCCTCAGTAAAAAAGTTTGAAAATTACCCCTCGAAGCTACCCGTCTTAACAAACCAGTAGTTTCTGAATGTCTTAAAATCAAAACGAGATATAGCAATGATGCTGAGGCTAATAGGACACCCATAACCCTGTATGTCAATTTTTGTGGTCATTGTTCTCTAATGACATTATTCTCATTAATGTACATGATTATGGATGTAAACTTAGAAATTATGTTTTATAAAAAGGAAGTGTGTGTTCAAAGCCCATTCATGCTGGTGCATCATGTTCTAGCAATGGTTGGTATATATAATAAAATATTAAAAATTCCTGCTTTAGAGGCTGCTCATAGAGGGGCGATCTAAGGGAAACATGATGAAGCATCCCTAGTCTGGTGTTGAAACACTCAGCAAAAAATTCCTGGATAATGTAGCATCCGACTAAGCCTCACTTTCCTAAATCAGTTTCCATAAATTAGAGATGACAGCACTGGACTGCACTGAGGGAAACAGAAGCTGAGTGACTCAGGATCCCCATTCCTGTTGCAATTAGGGGGCTCAGAATTTAACTGTTTCATATTGAGGCCTTCTGTGTTGCTCTCTTTTGTAGAAAGGGTTTTTGAGCTAAAATATGTTTGAAAATCACATGAGTAAATGATCTCTAACGTCCCTTCCCGCCCTCAGTTTTATGTATCTTTCATTCTGTAGCATCGTTAGGAGGTGTTTGCATAAGTACACATTATCATGTGAGACGTTCATTATCTTTCCAGAATCATAAATCTTTTGATGTTGAAGTGTGCCTAACATATAAAGTAGGAAAGAGTTATAGCTATTCGTAATGTAAGATATTACAATATTTAAAAAAATCATATACTAAAAAGTTATATGAATTAGGAAATAATAGCTATGCATGATCTAGGATATTATTTTAAAAATTATATATGACAAATAGGGGAAAAATAAAAATAGTTTTAAGAGTTGTTACAAGAATCACCTGGGATGCTTATTAAAACTGTAAATTTCTGTCCTTCACTGGTAATAAAAATTAAAAGTTCAATTACATGTTGGATATTAAAAAAAAAGAATTGTATTGCTTGGTGAGAGAAAGATGATCTAAAAATGGTTTGTTTGTGTACTCCCCTGCCTAAATATTTTTAAAGATCAGGTAGATGATGGCTTCTTTTTCACATATTCTCAGCCTGAGTGATTATTTAACTGTTTCATAAATAGGCACATCAAAAGAATATTAAAACAAACCAACAATAAGCCTTGGGAACAAAGACAAAAAAAACAATGTTATATTACCAGGCTCAAAAAACATCAGAGGAAGAAGCTAAAAGCCCATAATAGAGACAGTAGCCAGCAGTTAAATAAACAGCACTTTAGATTAACAGTGTCAGTACATGACAATTGATAATTAGCTAATTATTGATGGTCTTGAATCAGCTGCAGGATTACACTGAAATACAGCTTCATTAACCATGATATGTTTGATAAATCACATGATAATTAAATTTATCCTTCCTCTTAAATATTAGCATTATTAGGTAAATTAACCAATAATATTGTAAAGGCTGGGGTTTCTATTGAGATCTCCATCTGAAAGCTTCTATGGTTGATAGAGAATAGATGGATTTTTACTTGCTAAATATAAATTTTGATGTTTCTTACAATTTAATTTCTTTTTTTAATCACATAGGATGCCTTTCTCTGACATGACATTCTCCCATTTAACTCTAAAAGTATGTCGCACATCTGTAGATGTTGCCAATCACTCACTCCATCTTTCCTGCCCAGCCTCAGAATCCTTTCTACCATGCAGCGCTCCTGGCAGCCACAAAACAGCCAATTTGCCATCCTGCCTCTGACCCCGACTGCCACTGGGTCCCTCTCTTTTCAATGACAACACTTCCTGCTCACTTTTTGTTTATTAGAGTATCTATCGATGTCTCCTCTTTTCATATATCCAGACCCAAATATTGAGTCTAGAAGCTCATCCGACTGATGCAATGTTTTATGATTCTAAAATGAAAAAAGAAAAAAAAATTGTTAGATATATATTTAGCCAGTGAGCCCTTCAGTTATTAAGTCAGAGGTGGACAAATTCTCTGGATAGCATGGCATTGACAGACTTCTAGGCCCACTAGGTTCATGGTTTTTGATCTTTGGTGGGCGTCAAAGTACCTGGTTCTCACTTCAGATCTGCTGATTCAGCACCTGTGGGGGTGCTGGCCTGAGCAGACTTTTTGGGGGAAAAGGGGACCAAAATTTTATAGGTGATTTCCATGTTTTCCAGGAGTTGAGAACCCCTGCCCTGGGGCAGGGGGTAGGTGCAGTATTTGCTCCTTCGAGTACTGTTGAGGCTAATGGAGAAGCCACAGTAACAGGTTGCTGTAGCCGGATGCTGAGCAGTTGTTAAGTACTGGACTCTTGCTCTCAGGCCTCCATACAACTTAGCTCTGTGAGAGAATTGCTAGAAACTAGTTAATGGCAGTTAACTTACAACTTATCTATGCAGTGCCACTCGCCAACAATCTATGTCCAGATTCTCAAATGGTAGTGATACTGAAGGGTACACTCATAAAGATGATATCTACTGTTTTATATACAAGTCATCTGTACTCAAGCACATATGCTCAAGTGTAGTATATGTTTGAGATTTATGCCATTTCCATAGGCAGTAATTAAGAGAGTGGGCTTTGGAATTAGATCTACCTGGGTTCAAGTTCCAGGTCTACCACTAATCAGATGTGTGACCTTGGCCAAGTTTCTTAACCTCTGTAAGTCTATTCATTTGTCTACAAAATGGCCATAATGTTTGACTCAGAGCATTGTTTTCAGAAATGAATTAGATAATATGTTCATCTGGCCAAGGTGAGTGTTCTATAAATATAGTCATGTTTTTGTTTTGCACAAATAGCTTGAGTGCTGGTTTGATCTTAGACGCTGATAGATATGAATAGTACAAACTGCTTTAATGCTTTATGTTTCCGTTTATTTATATGCAAAGTAAGTGACATTATCTCACTCTGCTCTAATCCCTGAAAGGTGCCCCATCTTCCTCAGAGTGAAAGTCCAGGTTCTCAAGGCTCTGTATGGTCTCCCTCTCCTCCCCCCAAACACCCATTCACCACCACCGTCTCTCTTGCTCACTCTAATCCAGCTGCGCTTGCCACT
Source organism: Varecia variegata (assembly GCA_028533085.1). NCBI lineage: Eukaryota > Metazoa > Chordata > Mammalia > Primates > Lemuridae > Varecia > Varecia variegata. The sequence continues at coordinate 74,610,555 of CM052443.1, forward strand.
TATTGTTCCTTAAACATGCCAGGCACATTCCTACCTCAGGGCCTTTGCATTTGCTGTATTCTCCAGCTGCAATGTTTTTCTATCAGATACAACACCTCCTTTAAGTCTCTGTGTAAATATCCCCTTATCAGTGAAGCCACTCTATATCAAATAACCCCCCATTCCAGCCACTCCTATCTCTCTCACTCAGGTTTTTCTTCATGGTACTTAACATCTGACATATTATATACTTTCTCGTGTATTTGTTAATTGGCCCCCATGAGGCCAGAGGACTTTGTTTTGTTCACTATTATATCCCCAGAGCTTAGAACTGGACTCAACACATAATAAGTGCTCAACAAACGTCTGTTGTGTTGATGAACAAAAGATCTTTATTTGCCACTCACAAATCAATGACTTAATCCAGTGGTCCCCAACCTTTTTGGAACCAGGAACCGATTTCATAGAGGACAATTTTTCCACAGACAGCAGGGGTAGGGAGGTGGTGGTGGTAGTGAGGTGGAGCTCAGGTGGTGATGGGAGTGATGGGGAGCGGCTGTAAATACAGGTGAAGCTTTGCTTGCTGGCCCACCACTCACTTCCTATTGTGCAGTCTGGTTCCTAAGTTTCATGGAAGACAATTTTTCCATGGACAGAGTGAGGTGGCGGTGGGAGGCAGACCTCAGGTGGTGATGTGTGGCCCAGTCCCTAACAGGCCACGGACTGGTCCCAGACCTTGGACCAGGGGTTGGGGACCACAGACTTAATCAATCATTTAATCAGCAAATATTCACTGACCACATATTTTCTTTCAGTTTTTGTTCTAGATACTATTGGGAACATGAAGAGTTTTAAGATATGGTCCCTACCCTTAAGGAGCTTACAGCCTAGATTTGAAAAAAAAAAAAATGCCTTGCCAAAGTGACAAAAACTAAATAAAGCAATATAAAAATAACTAAAAATACAAAGTGGTAGGAATTATAAAGAGCACAGACGTTAGTTAAGATAAACAGAGGTCGAAGGAGGAAGGTATTTCTTGGATGGGATGGGCAGAGAAGGTTTTTTATACAATATGGCATCTGAACAATCCCACATCCCATTAAGAGATGGCAGGTTGTGACTGGTGGAGAACTGGAGGGCTGGCAGCAGTGGAAGGATGTAGAAAAGGTGTCAGTAAACACCTGCAGGGATGACAGAGGAATCCTAGCCCAGTAGCAGTGGGTTCTTATGGGTAAAAGTAGGAAATGAGGTTGTGGATGGCTTTGAAGGCTGGCAAGAGTTTGGGCTGGTGGCACTGGGGAGGCGGATGGAGGGTGGGTTGCAGTGACGTCTTCAATGATACATCTGGCTGTTAGGTACAGGACAGCAGAGTTTGGAGTGGCTTGCTAACAGGGGAGGCTCTGGAGACAGACCAGGCTGAGGGCCTGGGAGACTGAGCCACACACCAGGGAGGAAGGCTGCGAGGCTTAAGAATAAACTGGATCGCGCAGGGGCTGGTTAGGGAGTTTGAAACTTATCCAGATCTTTTATCTTTCTTTCTTATATTAACATTTGGTCTTTTGGTCATTTCATAGATCATTGTTACCTTTAACCAGATGAGAAGAGTGAAACCTAGTCTTAAAACTTTTCTCAACCCTCGTTTTAAGATTGGTTTGCAGAGGGGCAGAGAGTTGGGTCCAGGTATTTATAAATGTTTAAAAAATAAACATTACTTTTAATGTTTTGTAAAATTTTATAATGTTTTATAAACATTAATTACAGTGAGCTGCATGGTTAGCAAGCTTAGTACAAATTACCTGCCTATCCTAGTTCCCAGTCCCCAGTCCCCAGATATAGAGACAAGGGCTCTATCCAGTAGATTGTTTCTGCTGTCTTACTGCAGTGCTCATAAGTGTGTTTTGCTTAGAAACTGCTCTATTGGGAAGGCATAACAATAGAGTTCAGCAAATGTTTTGCTGGTCTCTGAGGCCTAATCAGGTCAATGGACTACTGCTTATGATTGTAAGAATTGTCTCTTCACGTCTGTTTGGAGATATGACCTGCTCCCCAATTCTCCAAACCCAAGTGATAGAGGCAGAGCAATTGAGTCTCTGAATTACTTAGCTTGTTGCCTCAATTGACTTCTGAGTGTTCCGGTAACAGCCTAAAAATACATTAGAATGATTTATTTATGACTTGGAATCTTGGATCACCATCAAATATGGACTTAAATTTTTTCTTATAATTTTGTTGACAGTTGAATTAAAAAAAAAACACTCCATTGCATACAAAAGAAGGAAGCTCCTTCAGTGTTTTTCACTATTAAGTAGATTGAGGTGAGAAGAACACAAGTAAGAGTGAAAAGAAATGCATTCATAGAAATGCCTTTTAAAGCTCTTTAGGATCTGTTTTCACAGAGGAAATGAATGGTAGAGTATTATGTGTAGCCTTCCTCTCCATTCTGGTTTTTCTGTAAGCAGCTGCCCAAAATTTTAACATGACTCTACTGAAGCTTAGTAGGCCTGACTTGGATAGAGATTAATTACTTCTTGGTTGGATGAGATGCACGACAAAGGTAAGACTGGGACCAGAGTCCCTGAGGATGGTTATCAAATAACACAGCAGCATAAAGCAAGTGGCATCCCATGAAATATCCCTTGCCTGTCACTCCTGAATAATCTAGTGCACATGATAAATTGCATCCCCAAATTTCTTTGTTAGAATGTTGTAAGTCTTGGATAATTTAAAAATAGTCTATTTTGGCTGTCTTCATTTAAAATTTTGTCAACAATTAATAAGAAAAAGAAGTTAAATGTTTGACACTGCTGAGATGTTTCCTTCCCAAAACTAGGTATCACAGACTTAGTATTTTTTGTATCAATTTAATCATTTTTATATATTTGGGAAAACTAATTTTACAACAGAAGTGAAAGATAATGGTACTTAAAAAAACTTTTAAGTTCTATTTCTGATATGTATCAAGTATAAAAAAATCTGGCTAATAAAACTTTAATGCTTTAAACATACAAACAAAAGCAAATGAGATCAATCTCATTACACTGTAAATTTATCAAAATTTCTAAATAAAATTCCTCATTTAAGAATATCTTCCTAAAAATGCTATTTATGCACAATGTGAAGTTTTAGGTGAATACTCTCAAATGTTTGTATTCTTATTTTGTATTTCTGTGCACAACACAGAATAATCAAGAGTTTCATTTATTTCCCTGTGCTTTCTTCTTCTTCTTTTTTTTTTAAATAGAGGGGTTCTTTAAAAAACAACATAACCAACAAAAATCTTTCCTGTGGCTATGATAATAAAATTACAGTTGTTTATCTAAGCCTACCAAGTACATATATCCCTGCAGCAATAAATGCTTATTATAATTATGAGACCTCAGAGAAATGGAAATAACTCTGTCATGATAAATATTTAATAAATGTTGTCGAATCTGTAATCTAAAGTGATTTTTAAACCACTTTTGCCTTTACAGAGTATTTGGTAACTTCCAAAGGACTCAAGAATCTTTCTCATTGCAGGCTAAATGCATGGATTCTTCTCCTCTTTCAATTTTCAATTATCAACATGCGTTAAATCTAGGTTTTAAAACCAGTGTATGTGTTAACTCCCTAAAATAACTTAAGAATTAGTTTTCTCAAACTTTCTTAAAAAAAAAAAGCTGTCAGTGAGCTGAGTTTATGCGTGAAAAATTTTGCCCCAGAAGGATAATATTTTTGGAAAGAGTGAAAACAGGAGCTTTGAATGGAAGCGTGTGTGTAACTATAAATGGAGGGCAAAAAGACTGTAATGATGGGTCCTTTCTGTGGTGCAAAAGTCACCATTGCAGTAACATTAAGTTACATTCAATTAGGCAGTCACTCTACTTGTGTCTTGACTTGAAAAAATGTTTGAAATTCAGGAACCGTGATCCTGTAGCCAGAAAGGAAAATTAAAACATATGTTAAGCGAGGAAGTTCACTGACTTTTAAAATATTTTACTTTCAGTCAGGAACAGACAGAGATTTAAAAAAAAATGTTTTAAAACACGAACAATCCACAGGGACAAATTAAAAAAGAAAAAAGGTAAACATTATAATGAAATTCTGCATCTGGTTAACATTTAAATAAAGCTGCCAGAGTATAAACTAATTTCAAGACAACAACTCTAGTGACGTATTTTTAAGAAAGTGCAGAAAAAAAAATTTTGGCTGAGCAAATCTCACCACCACATGTAAGGAAGCCATCAATATTTATTACATTATAGATTTGCCAAACAACACATAGCATCTGGGAATACTATAGAGAATGCCATGACTGGAGACTTGATTATGTGCTTTCATATACTGGACTGGATACTGAGGCCAGATCTAGTTCTTTTGGAAAAGATAAGCCAAGTCTACTGACTTTGTAATTCTTAAGTAGATGAAAGTTAAGCGGACAGATGTCTGCATGCATTGTGCAAACTGGGATGAAGAAAAACTGTAAAAAACGAAACAATAAAATCCTGTTTTTTGAGATTCTTGGAGGTTGCCTTTTAATATGAATGTGATAGAGTTGAAGAGGACTTAGGCTGGGCTCAAGAGGTGTTTTTACTCCTGGGCAAAAAATGAAAGTCTCTGAGTGGGGTGGAGTCCAATAGGTTTATAGTTCTAAAGCAGAGCTGAGATAAACTCTGCTAAAGGGACTAATTCTAGACTCTTAAGAGCATAAGAATCCAAAGCCCTTGGAGGGAGTAATTACTGTGTTATAGAAGAAATCTCCCAAGTTGGTTAGAAAAGTAGGCTGCACAGAATTTAGTTTCTAGACTAGAATCTAGAGTCATGATTTATGTCTGTTACTTGTGTTTCTGTCCCTCATCAACTGGCATCAAGCTGGGTTCTCAATTAATGAGAATCTTGCCCAGATGATTAATAGCAAGGTTGTGGGTTCTAGAAAGTATTAGCTCTGAGGCCCCGGAAATTCCATTCAGGTAGTAAAATGTAATCTTACTAACAGCCAATGGTGCTCTAAATTTCGGCAGACATGCAGTGGATTTTCTGAAGTATTCTTCTGAGCTGGGAGGGGCAGAAAGAAGGACCCATGACAATGGTTGAATCTGGCTAGTAAATATATAGATAGTAGATAATCCACATGGATATATATAGATATTAAAGATATTATTCTACTAGATTATATTAATGGATATCATACCATTAATATTTGGCTCACTTTTATACATTGTTAAAAATTTTCATAATTAAAAGTATAGGGAAAAGAAAGGAAAAGAAGACAACCTAGCTTATAGTTCCAGCTGGAAACCAGCATGAGCTGACTGAGGTAAGAGTTGAAGCCGGACCCGTCCTTTCCCACCCAATACTACAAAGTTTCTGTGGAAGGTAAATGAAAAGCATTTGGATCAACCTGCTTATTTAGAAATGTTTTACCTTGGTGCATTCCCCCTCCTCTTCAAAGTAGGAATGACATTTCCTTTCCAATACTTGCAGGGAGATAAAGAAATTTAGGTAAACATTCCAGAGCTTTGTTCCCCATTGGCCACAAGGAAGTAAGGCCCTGGATTTTTTATTTAGCTGATGAAAGAACATAATGGCAGCTTCATTGGAGAGAAAGGCATTGCTGGAACAATCATTAATAAGCCAGCACCCATATTTCCCTCTGTGGCCTTTCACAGACTTGTCTGACTTGATCTTACCAACTTGCTAGCCAGGACAAGATGTTCCTGATTTGAAAGTGAACAAAATAAAGACAAGGGAAACCTCATTAATACCTTACGCTTAAAATGCTTTCTAATTGTCAAAGAATTCCAATCACTTTTTGAATTTAGAAAACCATCGATATAGGCAAGGAAAAATATTTGTTATCCTCATTTTACAAACAAGGAAACTGAGGCTTAGCGAGGTTAAAGGAATTGTCCAAAAATTCTCAGGGGGTCCCCACAAATGATTTTGGGTCTTTCATGTTTTCAAAGCCCAGGCTGATCTGCGCAGCTTCCTGTGCTTCTATACATTGTACTGATTTGCCTGTGGGTCATTTCCTACCGGGGACCTTTAGTCTTCCTCACAGCCTGGAAAGTGAAATTCTGAAAATCTGTTCCCCGCTGAAAATGTCCTCTGCTCTGAAGGGCAGTATGTGGGTGGAAAGATTTGCAAAGTTGGAGGAGTGGAGGGTGTGGTTGGAGAGCATGCCCAGGACTGAAGAGACAGGTATGGGGTGGGATGGGGGCAGTGCCGAGAAGGAGCCTGCTGAATTAGTGTTCAGAGAGGTCAAGTTGGCTGCTTCTGAGAGAAAAATCTGGAGGCTTGGGGAAGATCGAGGATTGGTTTCCCTCAGAAGCAGCTGGGACCTAGGTTCATTTTCACCAGGGCCCCTGTAGCTAACTCCTGCTGGGAAGCGTGCTGGAATGGGATGGCTTCGAATTCAGATCTGGGTTCTGTTGTGTCTAGGCCTGTGCTCTGGACAGGGCGGCCTCTCAAGAACCTGTTTCCGAAACCCTGAAATGTTGTGAAGAGTCAATAACGCCAAGCTGGAAGAGCCTAGCACGGAATGTGACCAACGGTGGGCCCTCGATAATTGTAATTCCTTCTTGGCAAAATCATCCCAAGAATCAACGCTGGAAGGGCCCTTCCTCATTCTTCCGAGTAGCCGCTTAAAGGCTTGGAGGGGCAGCGATCAGAACCCGAGAGGCAGAGAACCCCCTCCACCTCCCCTTGCCCCAGCGATGACCCTCCGAACTTCTCAGTCGATCACTGTTCGCCACGACCGCGGGCCCCGCTGCAAAGAGGACGGAGGGGGCGAGGACTTAACGCAGCGGGAGCGCGGGCCCTGCTCGGTTCCGAGCCCGTGGACCCGGGGCCGCTGGTCTAGCGCTCGGCAGTCGGGCGCGGCCTCCCCACAGCGCCCCCGCGCGGCCCCGGATGGCGACCCGCCGCGGGGATCCCTGGCGTTGGCTACGCGATTGGCTGGGGACCACTAGACACTGGGGAGGATCAAAGCATTCTTGTGGGGCCCGAAGCGCCCGGGGTTGCAGTTTTGTTAGCCTGGCCTCACCTCGTCAATAAATTTTCGGCGAAAGAAGGGGCAGAGTGGAAGGCTCAGGGGTGGAGGGTAGGGCTTCGTGGCCGGCAGGAGGGGCCAGGAGTTTTTTTGCACCTGCGCTCCCGCCGCGTTAAATCAGTGGGAAGCAAGTGACATTTTCCCCTTGCCCGCCCCTACGAACTGCCCATCTCTCCCCTTTAGAAAACCGCCTGCTCTCTGGGGTCAGCGATTTCAAAGAGAAGATTTCCTCCACGCCCTTAAAGTTTATGAAGCGCCAGGTTATGAGAGGCGCATGCTCGCTCTCGAACTGACTTTGGGGTCTTTCCTTGTCCCTCCTTTCTCCTCGCCACACATCCCCGTGGGGGAACTCTCAAGCAAGGTTTTCCCATCTTCCCATTCCCCCTAGTACTACAAAAAACATGGGAAGGGACTTTAGAGATGATTTGGTTCCATCTTAACAGCGTCATTTTGCAGAAGCCTAAATGGCTGATGGTGAGGGCAGTGGCCTAAGGTCAAGGTTTAGTTGGCAAAACCAGGAGCAAAACAGGACAATCTCTAATCGTACTCTTGTGTTTTATTTTCCTGCTATTTCACGGACAGAAAGAATGCTCTCTTAGGCAGGTCAAGTATTCTTTAATTGTGTCTGTGTTTTTGCCAATTGGCTGCAAGACACAGGATCACACTTCAGTCCCTTGGATATCACGGAGAGTCACTTGCTATCCAAAGACAGAGCCAAGTACAGTTTGATCCTCTACTCCTAGACACTCCCTCCTCAACCCCACTCTATCATGACAAACACCATGGAGCATCTGTCTTGTGCAAGTCTTCTCCCAGGCTGAATTAAAACTTGAGCGTAGGGATGCTTCCGCCAGACACTGGGAGGCGTCCCTCCTCCCAGCAAGAACACTTTTCAGATTTCCTGGGGCTAACAGCAAAGGAATGATTTTGACCTTCCACAGAACCCAAACTCAGAGAGTGAACACAACATAGGACAAGGCTATGAAGGCCTGGTGATTTTTGGCTTAAAATCTAGCCAGATTGGACCTAATGTAGAAGCCACAGGATCATGGAAGCTTTGTGACTTGTGGCATCCATCTTTGTCACTTGAATGAATCCTCATTGGGTCTGGGCTCTAGGGAACTGAATCTTTTGTGAAACTACTCCATGTCCCCATCCTTTCCCTACCTGATTGTTCTCTCTCTCTCTTTTTTCACATTTTTGACTAGATAGGATCAATAGCAGAAGTGAGGAGTAGAAATGTCACCAAAATGTCAAAATAAATGCCAGAGCTTGTTTCTAATTCTTTTTCCTTTCCTGCTCACCTCCTTTTCCTTCTCCTCCTCCTTTTTTTAGACTTTCTTCATGCCTGCTCTTGATCTTGCTACCTGAGGAAGCAGTACATTGAATGGGAGTTAAAATTTGGTATAGTTTTTAATGTTTGAAAGAGAACTTAGAAATCAATGAATTTTACTTCTTCACTTTACAGTCAAGGAACCTGAGGACCAGGAAGGTGAAAAGATTTGCCCAGTGGTTCATACACATGGAAGAAATTACATTTTCACCATAGCATGTACCCCACCAATACTTTGCTCCCTCCTCCCGGGCTTGGATTCCTCTATACCTGGTCTTTGGACTGTTGGGAAAATACAGAGAGTGATTTGAGTGTGGATAAAATCTGCCCCCTTGAAATGTTAAACCCCAGTAAGGAATGGGAGTAGGGGGTGGAAAGTTCTCAGGGTTAAGGGTTTACTGTTTCAGTTAGTCCTGAGGCCCCCTAGGGGTGCAAGGAGGCGCTCAGAGCAGAGCATTTTGTCTCCTGATGTGGCAGCAGACCACATGCCCACTCAGGGCTGCCCTGTAGCAAGGCCACCACCGAGGAACCCAGGCCCCACCACACCCGGAGTCTCTACCTCCCCTGAGCACCATTTGGAATGGGGGCTGAGAAGTCAAGGGAGTCTACAGTTGCCTCATCTCCTCCCTGCTACATGACCCCCTAGTGAATTGAACCATGTTTCCCAGCATGGAGGTTGGAAGCTGCCCGGGAATTGGGGCAGGCAGGCTGGCAAATCCTCCAGATAGATATGCTAGGAAGGCACGATTGCTTCACAATCCAGCATCTGACTCTGTATTCCACTGCAAAGGGCACATAAACAAACAAACAAATGAACAAACAAAAACTGCATGAAGCATTGAGCTGGAAGGGAAGTTACGAAGTTACTGTGTCCTCTTTGGTTCTCCACAGCCACTGTTTAGCTGTGTGTCCCCTTAGCAAGTGCCATTAACTTCTCTGAGCCTCAAATTCCTTTCCATCTGTAAACCAGGGCGTGGACTAAGAGCGTCCCTTTCGGTCTTAAATGTCTATGATTTAAACTCTGCTTCCTACGGAGCAGGGATGAGAGCCCAGATCCCATTGTCCTTTTGTTCAGTTTTTTGGACACGCAAAGCAAAGAAAGGGAGAATTCTAATGGCTTGGTGGAGAGCAGTTATCTCCTGTAAGCTCCCCTCTCCCACCCCCGTAGTTTGTGACGGGTCATATATTTGATTACGCAAAGTAAATTGGGAAATCATATCTCCGCAATCCCATCTGGGATTATTTATTTCACCGCGTCCGCAGCCAAAGTCGTGAAATGGTACAATGTTTCGAGAGTAGCTTTCCACGGGAGGAGATGGATTCGAGGTCATCTCTGGAGAAACCAAAGCCACAGCCGGCCACAACAAAGCACTTCTACTGAGATGCCCAGAAGTTTCCAAACATCAGTCACCAGCCCCGGGCGCTGGCGGCAGGTTGATTTAACAAGGCGTTTAGGCTGGTGCTGGAGGGAGAGGACTCCTGCCACCCCGCCATCCTCATCTGGAGGCCTCTGAAGCCGAAAGTCGGACAGGAGGAAGCCGGGCCTCAAATTTTACCCAGCCTTGGGCTCTCTGCAGTTCACAGAGTTAAAATGATAAAAATAGGCTGGGGGGGCAGTGGCTCACGCCTGTAATCCCAACACTCTGGGAGGCGGAGGCAATAGGATTCTTTGAGGCCAGAGTTCCAGACCAGCCTCAGCAACATAGCGACCGAATCTCTACAAAAAAAAAATAACAAAAATTAGCTGGGTATGGTGGTACACACCTGTAGTCCCAGCTACTCAGGAGGCTAAGGCAGGAGGATCACTTGAGTCCGGGGGTTTGAGGCTGCAGGGAGCTATGATGACACTGCTGCACTCTAGCCCAAGCAACAGAGAGAAACCCTGTCTCTTAAAAACAGAACAAAACAGAAATAATACAAATAATAACTCCCAAGTACTGAATGCTCAGCATGGGCGGGTAACCTTGGCGGGCTGTCTACAGCATCATAGCCTTTAAGGTTAACTCCATTTTGCAGTTGAGGAAAGTGAGGCACAGAGGAAGGTTAAGGATCCTCCTCACTATCACCCAGCCAAGGAGTGGCAGATTGGCCGTTCAAACTCTCATCTGTCGGGCTCTGAGGAGCTCGGGCTCTGTCCTCAAGCTAGATTGTCCGCGCAGAGCCCTGGCGGAGAAAAGGGCTCAGAGAAGGCTTAATCCCCGCGACCAGCACAATGAGCGGGGTGGGAGGTGGCAGGGCCAGGCTGGAGAAGCCCAGGGCCCTTGAGCGGGATCCGAGCCTCTGTGCCAAGCGCCAGACAGGCAACGCCAGGCTCCGTGGAGAACCAGGTGGGAAGGACGCAAGGAATGGATGGTGAGCGGGAGCCAATTTGAAACACGCTTCCCTCCTTTATTTATTTTATTTTATTTTTAATTTTTGGAGGGGTGTTTGGAGAAAAATAGCCACCCTCATCAAGGCGGGAATAAAAGGAACTACACTCCCTCCTGCTTTTTTGTTCAGGTTCGTTTATGTTACTTGCTAAAAGGGGACTTCTCACCAGGTGGGCCAGAGCAGCGCCGGGAGGGAAACGGGTAGAGAGTGAGAGATTAGGGTAAAGGCAGAGGGGGTAGCGGGCCCGGCTCCAGCCAGCTCGGAGAGAAGCAAACCCCGCCGGCCGCCCCCACCGAGCGACTCAGGCTGAGTCAACAGCGGCCCCGCCGCTTTGTAATTTACAAGAGGGACTCGGAATTGTACTTTGTAATTCGGTGTCGGTTTACAAGCCAAAAGGACTTCTGTTTCTTCACCTCACCAGGTCTTCGGTCACGGCCTGACCTCTTTTAGGAGAGGGACCTCCATAGGGCAGCAGGATTCCTAGCGCCCTTGCCTTTCAGTCAAGCTTGCGAGGTACGCGGCGGCAGGGCCGCCTCCGGAGGAAACAAACGAGTGTCTGTATCGAGCTCCTACGATGTGAAGACGGTCCATCCTCACTACCGAGTCTTCACAACGAGCCGAGCCAAGGAAAGCCCCTCTTCCCCTTTTGAGATGAGGCAAGTGAGTCGAGGAAAAATAATTGACCAAGGTCATGTAGCCAGTGCAACAACCTGTTCGAACCCAGGCGCTCTGACTGCTATTCCCTCTGAATATATTTAGTTTACTGAACAGTTTGAGCAGCCATAGATTCCTTTCGCAATCCGATCAAAGCTATGATCATTCCCGCCCCACCCCCCCACGCCCTCCAAGCACAGAATTTCGCCTACAATATCAGGGCTTCTCGGACTTGCTGAAGTTCATCCCAGGATAAAGACCCTCCTCCCCCTACACTACCTCACTTCCCAGCAATTGGTAGGATCGTGACTCCCTGGAGGCATTCCCAGCCCAGGGATTTAGGGTACTGGATCCCGATTACAGCACGTCCCCAAGAACAGCAGATGAGTGTGTAGGGAGGGGTAGGACAGGCGGGTACGTGGAGATGAACAGGATGTCTGGAGAAAGCAGTGGGATTGTGCACGATTTTGCTAGGGGTAAGGGGAAAGTGCCGGGGAGGAACCGATCCTCAGTCCACTCACCAGGGATCCGCAGGCCCAGGTCTTCTAGCAAGCACTAGGGCTTTGCTTTTCCCACGTCGGGGCAATGAGCACGCAGAGGGGGAAGACCTGCCAGCCCCTGCCAGAACATTCTGAGGGCCTTGTCCTCGCAATAGGCTCCGAGTTCCAGGAGCCAGCTTCACCGTTCCCCCTCTCCCAGTCTCTTCTTCCGTCTTGGCTTAAGCCGGGTGGTTGATTGTACACAAATCCAACTTGTTTCCTCCTTATATAGCAGTTTAAAAAATTGGAACTAGTCTAGTTCAAGAGCTGCTCAGGTCCTTGTTTACTTTCAGTTTAGAGAACCGCGGTTTAAACTCCTTCCTCCTCCTGTTCCCTCTTGGTTCCCCTCTCCCTCAGTCTAGTTACCCAAAGTTAGCAAAAATACTTTCTTGATTTTGTTTCTTGATATTTGAAATAACTGGTGAAGGGCTAATGATTTCATCTCCTTACTCCCCACCCCTGCCATAAAAGCAATAAATAGAATAAAAGCACAGCCAGCCAACCGCGTGCACACACTGGCCAGTAGCTTGCGCGCACGTTGCGGGGCAGAAGCACTGAAAAGCTTGTTTGCAAAGGCAGAAATATAGCTAGCAGGGGAAGACACTGAGAAGACCAGAATGATTAGATAAAAACGTGCTGGGTCTTGTTACAGGAGGACTGCTAGTAATGCTAGGCACTAAAATCAGACGGAATGAGAAGGGGCAAGTAAAATAATAATAATAATAATAAAAACAACCCAAAGCTGCAAAACCACTGTGAGTCTTTCTGCCTGGGAGCGAGGTGCTCCACGAAGTTTCAGATTCTTCAGAGAAGAGGCCGACCTAGGACCAAGGTGCTCGCCAGTCTGTCGCTCTCCCCGAAACTACTGGGTCCTCTCCGAACCTCAATTTCGTCATTAAAAAAAAAAAAAAACGGGCATAAGAACACATTTCTGTTGTTAGGAATTCAAACGCTCCAACATAAATTTTTAAAAAAGTGCTTTGACGTGTATAAGAAACTATACAAAAGATAAAAACTCACTGGTGTTATTAGGTGGTGCCAAGGGAGAGAGGCACTAACGGTCTGTTTGACTCTTCGTCCCACGTCCGAGCGTGCACCGCTCCCAAGTCATCCCCTGACACGCTAGAGCGACTGAAGAGCAGACCGGAATAAACAGGACTGTGTCTCTACTTCCTTCACTAGGCTTCACAAGAGGCTCTGGGGAGCAGCACCCGCACAAACGGGAATCGCAGTCGCCAGGGAAGACCTTTCCAATGTCGCTAAGGGCTTGAGAATACCTGTGCTTCTAGAGGGTCACGTTAGTTTTCAGAGTAATTCCTAAGCTTCCTTTGTTTCCACTTCGCGGAGCCAGGTTAACTTCTAACTCTGACAGGCTCGGAAAAAAGTAACATGGAATTAGTTCAGCAATTTCCTCTCTTCAACAAATATTCCGGGCCTACTATATGCTCAGTGCAATGACACCCAGTTTTCTAATCTGTCTCCTAAACCGATCCTACTTGAGAAGACTTAATTATTTACAGGTGCAACTAGAAAAGCGTCTATGTTATTTAAAATTTAGTTCAAGAAGAAGAATAGAGCATTGAATTGGGGAACTCATTCCTTCTTTCAGTATGTTGGAAATTTATTTTGTTATTAAACATTTTTATGAAGGATTTTTGAGGGAGACAGTAGAAAGTCCCTTTTCTTTATAAATACATTCATGCACACTAAAAACCAGTCATCTTTTTTTTTTTTAAAAGATCTTTGTTTAAATGCATGCCTAGAGAAAACGTATTGTATCTTAATCTCTTAATGGCATGCATTTCCGTTCTCCCTCAAATTAATAGCAATGGACATAGCAGAAAAATGTAGTGACTTGTAGTTGACGTGGCCACTTGCCTCCTGGGCTGGGTGAAGGTTAATGAGGAACTATTTTGCACTTTGAGGATACGCGGGGCTAAACACAAAAATATCTGCAGGTCATTTGTATGCTAACTAGGCGCTGTGGTGCAAGGTAACCCTTGATTTATTCTTGCAGGGGAAAGAAAGATGCTGTCGTGCGCCCCATTACAGAGGTCTCATTTCTGCGCCCAACCCTGGGTTAATGATTGAGTCGCAGAAATACTGGTGGTGCTGATAACGTAGAGACCAATGCTAGCTTTTCTGATCTCGGCCTCGTTGATTATTACCTTGTCTAGTGAACAAAGCGATTCCTAAGAGTGTGTCGCTGCTTGTTTCTTAGTCCGCGAGGTAAATGGCGACTTCTCCCCCGCAAACACCGTCACAGTTCGGTTTTAGCTTCTGGACCCGCAACCCCGCTGCACCGAAAGGCGCCGCGGGCGGACTCCGGCTGAGAGCGGCGGGGAGGAGCGCGTCGACCGCGGCCGGCGTGCTTAGGCCAATCAGCGTACACACCGCCTGACAACTGGCCAATCAGAGGGCGCAAAGCTCAGGGGCCAGAGCGGATAATACTAGGAAGGGGAGCGGTGACTGGAGACTGTAAGTAGTGCCGCCGAGCTGAACGCAGCTGCCTGCGGCCGGGTGAACCCGCGGTCTGCGCCAGGCTGGGGCGGCCCGACCTTTCCCGTCCAGCTTGGGTCAGAAGCCGAAAGCGTCCTCAGCGAGGTGAAGCGCCCGAGGCTGCAGAGGACCGATCAGAACTTTGCAGAATTCGGGATGTACAAGGCGAGGTCACCGAGGACTTGACTCACCTTCTCCCCACTTCCCTACCGTCTGCTCCCTTCCCGCCCCCACCGTCCAGTGGGCTCCCTCGGGGCCTCCAGCCTGTCAGCCCCCGATTTCCTGTCTGGGGGTGGCGACCCCGATTTCTGTTTGCATGCACAGCCAGCAGCCTGAGAGCCAGATCCCAAAACTGGATATCTTTTGACTCGGCCTCTAGCCCGGGCCTCAAAGTCTTGGTGAGTGCTGTGATGCCTCTGGGGGTGTCAGGGAGGGCAAAGGGCATGAATCATCTTTCCTTATCTTTTCTGTTTTACTTGGATGCCTCGCCTTAAAGATATGAACCAAGCAGCCCTGTGCGGTCCAAGTGCTTTTGATGCTGGACTGCCATCTGCAGCTTTGTGCCCAGTGTCCCTATGGGATCCTAATGATCCAAAGCAACACTTTGGTTTTCAGTTGATTATTTTGGGGAGGGGGGACGAAAGGACCTCTTCAAGCCCAAGAAGTCCTGGTGGTGGTGTAGGATGATGAGAAGCATTTGGGAAGCATGGAGTGATACTAGGTCTGAAGGGGCCCTTGTAATCAAAAGGAATTCTTCCAGCGACATTTTAATATTCATCTCGGCCATACTATGATGGGTATGGGGAAGCCTGACAAGTGGCCTAGGTCAGCCTGGTTGGACACAGTACTTTGTGTATGTGATCAGCAAGTTACCCAGGGACTTGTTTGTGTAAAGCCAGAGAAGGCTGCGGTTAAAGGTCAGGTGCTCACAGAGCACTTAGAATTAATAAAATAAAACCCTTGTTGGGTTGTGGATCCCTGGGGGCCCTAGAGATAACAAGAAAGGCGCGTGTGGCCCGGATGTGAGGAACGTGTAGAGAGCAGGGTAACTCAAGGGGCCTGAGGCGGGCTGACCAAGAGTTCTGGGTCGGAGGCTCAGGAATGGTCCCTGACGGCGGCCGGTGGGTTCTTGGGTCTCTTTGTGTGTCCCCAGAGTGCGGGTGGCTGAGCGCAGGCCCCAGAGAGGCCCCAGCGCCATGGCCGAGCGGCAAGCTGGCTCGGCTGCCGGGGACTGGGAGATCGACGTCGAGAGCCTGGAGCTGGAGGAGGACAGTTGCGGGGCGCCGCCGTCAACGCCGCCCGGGCCCAGCCTGCCGCCGGCCGAAGGGGACGGCGAGGACGACGAGGACGACGACGAGGAGGACGAAGACGCGGAGGAAGAGGGCGACGGCGAGGAGGCGGGCGCGTCCCCGGGGGTGCCAGGCCAGCAGGAGCAGCAGGGTGGACCGCCGCCCAGGCCGCTGCCAGCGCCTCAGGCCTTGCCGGCCCGGGCCGGGCCCCCGGAGCGCGGCACGAACGCAGGCGGCGGCGCAGAGCCGCGCAAGCTGAGCCGCACGCCCAAGTGCGCGCGCTGCCGCAACCACGGCGTGGTGTCCTGCCTCAAGGGCCACAAGCGCTTCTGTCGCTGGCGCGACTGCCAGTGCGCCAACTGCCTGCTGGTGGTGGAGCGGCAGCGCGTCATGGCCGCCCAGGTGGCGCTCCGTAGGCAGCAGGCCACCGAGGTGCGTACCCGCCCGGCCCTGGGGCGCGCCTCGCTGAGGCGTCCCGGGCCACCTCGGAGGTTGGGGAGCTGGAGGGGACGGGCAGCTATCCACACTCCCCGGCCCAGGGCCTTGCGGCGCCTGGCACTTCCTCGGAAGGGTGGTGAGGACGCTTCTCTGCCTGCCCTGGCTTGCAGGGCCGGGAGGGAGAAAGCCGTGGGCATCGCATGTCTGGGGAACTTGGCAGAAAAGTTTTTGTATGAAAAAGAAGGCCGGGAGGCCCATTTGGGACATGATGAGAAAATAATCTTACGTATTTATTTTTTATATTTAAAAGTTTGTTTTGGTGGTGTTGGGGGCGAGGCGGGGAGGAGAGTTGTTGATCCAGGACGCGGTGTCCAGCTGGAGGCTCTTCACTGCAGTTCTCGTGCTGATGGGGGGAAGGGAGGGGAAGAACCACGCAGTTGGTGGTGCACTCAGTGCTTCTCTTGTCACCTGGCCATTTGAAATATTCGGAATATGTTAACATGCTACCCATTTTATGGCTGAGACAAAAAAGCACGTGGGAAGTTAGGTGCCTGTAGCCCAAGGTCATACGGCCCAAAGCTACTATCCCGGCAAACTTTCTAAGAGCCCATATAGGGGTCTTTGCTGCCTCCCACTGTGGGACTCCAGCTGTGATGAGAGCCGGGGTTTTCTTTACGAGGGAGGCTCAGGAACCTCAGAGTTGATACCTCCTTGTGTGCCTGCACGTGGAGAGCGAGACTTTACGGGGCCTCCTCCCAGACTTAGGACAAGGGAGGATTTTTGATT
This sequence comes from Varecia variegata, assembly GCA_028533085.1. Lineage (NCBI taxonomy): Eukaryota > Metazoa > Chordata > Mammalia > Primates > Lemuridae > Varecia > Varecia variegata. The sequence goes on from CM052443.1 coordinate 74,627,472, forward strand.
TTACTTTTTGACGGAGAGGAGCTGAACAGTGGATCACCAGACCTGCTAAAGGCAGTGACCCCCAGTGGGAAAGCCTCCTGAGTGAGGGCCCCCAAGAGTGCAGTGGACCCGGCCCTGGTTCTGGGCGTGGCTTCCTCCCGCGTCTGTCCCGCATGGGTTCTCGCTGGCCCTGCGTTCTTAAGCATTCTCCCGGCCTGCGGGGTGGGACAGAGGTGTGGAAGGGCCCGGAATCACGAGGCAAGGGCGGGGGTATCCTTGTTTTGCGTTCCCTGAGGCCTCCAAGGTGTTTTGTTCACTTTCATGTCCAGTGAACAATCTGGAGGTTGCGGCCAGACCCGGGAGACTCTCCTATCTTCCCCTCACCCCCCAGCACTTCATCTCCCTCGCCCTCCCACAAGGAGAAACCTGCCCTGAATCACTGCCCAGCAACAGGCTTTGGGCACCTTCTGTCAGTCCAGTGAGTGTTCACGCTCAAGCCACTGGGCACAACACTCTCTCCAGGACAGGCTCCTATTGTCTCCCCCACCATGGATTTCACTTTCTCTGGGATGTCCCTCCTTTCTGACCACAGATCTTCTGTGAAAGAAAAGCCTGGGGTGACTCTTTGCTAGAGACAGCCAGGGGCCCAGCTCAGCAGTTGGCAGCTTCAGACAGCCTCCAGCTCATTGCCTTAGGATTAAGATTTGCTGATAGGAATTTGTTTGGAATCATTTTTCACACGGGATGTGGGATGTGAAAATAAATATATTTAGATTGGTAAGAGTTTCTAGAAGATTTGCTGATGCCCCTGCCTTCTCCCTTCTCTCTCACATTTTCTTTCAGGGCATTGTTGATGATGTTTCTTGTGTTTACAGGACAAGAAGGGGCTTTCTGGGAAACAGAATAATTTCGAGCGTAAAGCTGTGTACCAGAGGCAAGTCAGGGCACCCAGTTTGCTGGCCAAAAGCATTTTAGAAGGTAAAACAATGCAAAATTATCCTTTAGCCTTTTAAACTAAGTTGAATGACTCTCATGATTCAGGCATATTTATTTTTTTTTCAGGCATATTTATTAGCCTGTGAAGGTGCTATGTGAGGGGAAGCTACTTTCTATTAGGGAGTTTTCCTTTGGTGACATGTATACTGAAACTGGAAGGATACAGAGAAAATTAGCATGGCCCCTGTGGAAGAAAGCTTTCCTCTAGGAAGGCAACCATGACCTGGGAAAATGAATCTCACATACCTGCTGAGGTTTTTGTCACTATCAGTTTAAGAATCCTGATAATTTTGTTGTCTGCTTAATGATTAATGAGTTAACATGGAGTGCATGTGAAATTTGCCCCAGCGTGAAGGACATGCAAAGATACACTGCCAAATGATCCTGGAGCAGATGTCCTGGAAGGAAATAAATAAATTAACAAAACAAAACAAAATCACCAAACCCTTAGTTGTAGCAGGAACTGAATAGCTAGAGTAAGTCAAGTGAGAAGTTTAACAGCTATCCTCGCCCTATACAGACCTCTAGTTTGGACATTCAACCTCAGATTCCACTCTTTTTCACCATACTATTTTCCTCCCTGGATTATCTAGGTAATTGCTGTTATTCCGCGCTTCATTTTACCATTTTTGACAGTTGAGGTTATAGAGTCTGAAAAAGGTTTTGAATCAAACAAGGGAAGTAGAGGTTGAATTTGAACAGTGAAATCTCTTTCTCCGTGTTTTCACTTTCACTAAAGCTTGGGGATACATTAATTTTTCTGAAAATATTACTGATTTTTTTTAAGTATCTCTATTTGGGTATGGAATTTATTTATTGACCTGCTCAATAATATTACTATCTTTCACATATTTCTTTGAATTTAAAGGAAAGTTTATATTTGCTTTAATCACTGCCATTTCATGAAATTAAGGTTGAAAGTAGATTTTTTAAAAAAGTAGACATTTGAATTTTGTTTTTTTCTTGTGTGGGTTCTGACTTTAGTTGGTTCTGGGCAGGTTTTGAAGTTCTTTCTTGTCTCATCCTGTGTTATGTACTTCTGACCTTAGAGTGGTTTCTCATGAATTAAAAATGAATTTGGTTACATACTGGATAAACATATTTATAACAATAGGGACCACATTGATAAACTGAAACTGTGCCAAAGCAACTTGAGAAGTGGGAGGACTAAATGGAAGAGTAAATTCAAGTAAATAACTTCCTGGCAAAACTTACCATAGAGATGGAAACATTAATTTTCAAATTTTATTTTATTTGCAAATGAGTACGATAGGTTTGTCACTATGTAAACACAAATATAACAATGGATCCTTCAAACAAATTTGATAGAGGTGAGTGCTTGGGGATGATGAAATACTCAAAGTATTTTATGCAGCCAGGAATTCCATTTATGTTACACTAATCTTTGTTTTTAACTTTGTCCCTATTCATGTGATGACTTAATCTGTGTTCTAACGATTGCTTGTTTAACCATTTTGGTATCTGGCCAACATGATTAGAGCTTGGGAAACATGTCTTATATTTTTGGTATAGCAGGGAATACCATCCCCCTACCCCTATTTTTTGTTTTGTTTGCACTGGTAGTCAGGGAAGGGGCCTGGTGAAATTGTTCACTGCAGAGTGTGTTTGACTAGTTAACAGCTCTTTTCAATTTTCTATGCTTCTCTATTTCCTGAGTCTTTTTTTTTCTTTTTCTATTCACTAATCTCCTTTAACTTTCTTTCTCTTTTTTCCTAGTTCTCCTTGGATTATTCTACAACTGTAACAATGTGTACATAATGAGCCATCTTTAGAAAATAAAAGTGACATCAGCCCTAGGTATAGATATCTTTTTTAATAATGAAAAAAGATGACATGGATAATAATAAAACGTTAATTGAAGCAAGATGAGTAGCTTTGTCTCTTAATGTATGAGGGCCTGGGAAGAATATTAATATTTCAGTCAATAAAGAGTGCCTGTCAAAGCAAGCAAGCAAACAAACCTATAATAACAAAAACAACAATAACAAAAAGTTTAAATGTGGATATCCTTCCCCTCAAAAGAAACTATTTTAAACCGAACTTACACTTTTGCTTTCTGATATAGAACTGTAAATAATTGTTACTGATTTGTAGTGTTTCTCTTGCCTTCTGGATTTCCAGGTTTTTGTTCCCTAGATGTTAATCACTTTCATGTGCAATGTTTGCTTATTTTAGGCTATCGCCCCATTCCAGCGGACACTTATATAGGAGGGACCTTCCCTCTACCTCCCCCAGTTAGTGACAGGATGAGGAAAAGAAGAGCCTTTGCTGATAAAGAGTTGGAGAACATTATGCTGGAGAGGGAATATAAAGAGAGGGAGATGTTGGAAACTTCCCAAGCTGCTGCTGCCTTGTTTCTGCCCAACCGCATGGTGCCTGGACCTGAATATAGTTCCTACAAATCTGCCTACAGCCCCAGCCCAGTGGAACCACCAAGCGAGGATTTCTGCAATTTTTTGCCTACCTGCCTTGATCTAACCATGCAATATTCAGGGTCTGGGAATATGGAACTAATTTCTTCCAATGTCAGTGTGGCCACGACTTACAGACAGTATCCCTTGTCCTCAAGATTTTTAGTTTGGCCCAAGTGTGGCCCCATTAGTGACACCCTCCTCTACCAGCAATGCCTGCTAAATGCCACCACCTCTGTTCAAGCCCTAAAGCCTGGGGCCAGCTGGGACTTGAAGGGAGCACGAGTCCAGGATGTACTCAGTGTAGAGCATGACATGATGCCACCGAAATTGGAAGGCTCCCTGATGCTGCCTCACACTCCCGAGGTCCAGACCTCTAGAAGTGACCTTCAGGGTCATCAGGCTGTCCCTGAGAGGTCTGCATTCTCCCCACCCAGACGGAATTTTTCTCCCATTGTTGACACGGACTCCCTGGCAGCTCAAGGGCACGTCTTAACCAAGATCAGCAAAGAAAACACCAAGCACCCTCTGCCACTTAAACATAATCCATTCCACTCATTATTCCAGCAAACGCTTAACGATGCATCAGCTCCTGAGTTGAAAACACCATTTGTCAAAGATGCCTTTGAAGAGACCTCTAAGAAACACAGAGAGTGTTTAGTCAAAGAAAACCAGAAATACACATTTACAATAGATAGATGTGCAAAAGACCTTTTCGTAGCCAAACAAGTTGGAACAAAACTCTCAGTGAGTGAGCCGCTGTCATTTTCTGTTGAGTCTATTCTTAAGAGGCCTTCGTCTGCCATCACTCATGTCTCTCAGTGAAACTGCTTATACAGAAAACAGGATTTTCTGCCGTCTTAAAGGGTTCTTGTCATTCGCTATTTTTTTAAAAAGTCAAGATGTTTGTATAAAGAAATTTCTAATGTAAAAAATGATTTCTAAAAATTCTATATATTCATATGCATGTACTTTTTCTTATCACATAAATATATTTAAACTTAAAGATGGAAATTGGCTAATGTGCAAATTGTAAAGTTTCATGCTTTACACAGTGTTTCAAAAAGCAATAAAATCGACCGTCACCTAAAAGACCCAGTATTTGCTGAAGCAAATAGCTATCTCTATCTAGATGAAAAGCTGGTGTCCTTGAAATGTGTTTTTTATTTTGCTATTAAAATATGATTCTGTATATTTTCAAGCACTCTTAATGGCCACTGGGGGCCACAGGAAAACACTTAAAATGCTTTAGTTTTGCATTTTGGAGGGCACATAAATTTAGCTGTTTAAGACTGAGGCAAAAATAACTTTAAGGAGAACATGGGACTGTTTGCATGTTTATAATATCTTGATTTCATGTGCTTGGATGAAGTTGAATTAATTTGAAGGAAAATCAAGTATAATGTCTGATTTATATGATGCTGTAGGTTCTTGGGATGGATTTCCTTTGACTCCCTGGGGCCCAGTTTCTTTCCCTAGTGGGAATGTGCATGGGGGGCCTTAAGCTTCCTTTCTAGGAAAGGAACATTCCTTTGCACATTTCTAGGTTCTTTGAACATTCTATGATTTCAGGTTACTAGGAGCCACAAATCAGGTTCCTTGTAAGGTGCATCATTTAAGCCCAAGGTGGGGCCCAGACCTCCTCTCAGCTCTTGTGTTAGTCCCCTGTTGGAGAAGTACTGGAGACAGCAGGCATTTGGATGCAGGCCGGGTGGCAACTCTCAGCTGGTCCCTGAGTATCAGCTTTATGCCTCCCACATTTGTACCAGTGTCAAAGACTTTCAGTGAAGCTCTCTTTTGACATGAAAACATTTACTATTCAAATTGCTTCAACTGACAGTTGCTGAAGCCTGCAGATATTTATCACAACATGAAGGTGGCTTCTTGATTTTTAATACCCTTTCTTCCGTTTTTAAGTTCCTTGTTACTGTCTTGTTTTGCCCAACAAAATGTTAACTGTTGTTCCATATATTGATAAAATTAGAGTAAGGCTTTTATGAGAGTATTAAATTCATCTCTTAAGACCTTACCTGCGCATCCCAAATCAAGTTCTAAAATGTCATAGTTTTGTCCATACAGAAAATCAAGAACCAGATATTTCACCTTTAATACTACTGTGGAATGAGGTTTTATTTCCAACTCTCCTCTTTTCTGGGTAATAAGAACACTAGGTGGGCATGTGGAATGTACTAAGTGTTCAGCAGTTTAAAGAGTTTTGTTCTTGTTCTTGAAAACACTTTATTTAAAAATTATATTGCTACTGATGAGCTCATGTAAACCTCCAGGGAGTCTCTGAATTGTTGCTTAAAATTAGCATCAATTTCAAAAACAACAAGCCAAACCTTAGGTTGATTTTCAGTTTGTACTTGTAAAATAACATTTGGTTTTGTTGAGTCAAATTTACTTATTTTTACTATTGTCAAAGCCAGAGTGAATGGAAGTTTGCCAAAGGAAAAGAAAATGAAAGCAGGCTGAGTTTCCAATAACTGTTAAAGATTATCATTAAGTGGAAAAAATGTTTTCCAGCCAAGTATGCTCTGGTGTCAGAGACAGAATCTAACTCCAGTTTTTCCTCCCAGTCATCTCTACTTTATCTCTAAAGTCACTAATTTTTGTCTTCCTCTCAGAAATTTATTTTTTGTGTCTAGCGTTAAATGTATACTTAGCATTGAATTAAATGGCTTCAAAGGTAATGAGGGGAAACACATTAGAATAAAACCACAAAAAAAAAAAAACTCTCAATGAGAAGGCCTTCTTAATCCAAAAATGGATTTTCTCTTTCTTACTCTATTTGTGTATTTTGAATACTTGTATTTGTCAAATTTTCTCCTTTTGTGTCCAGTGAACATATCAGGACTTCTTTTCTGTCCTCTCTCCATATCGTTTTAATCCCATTAAGTGAATCCAGTTGGCTGTGGGTATTAGTGGTTTTTCCTCATATTACCAGTGACCAGAATTTTATCGTTCTTGAACATTTATGAGGGTCAGTACTTTCCCTGGCACATTTATTATTATACTGTGCATTAGTTCTGCTGTAATGATGAGTTCTTTGAATCTACCACCAGCCACTTATTAAGAGTTTTGTGCTGGGCTGTTGCTTTTTTTAAAAAAAATCATTTCACTTCCATGAAAACTACCATATAGAGTGTTCAAAGGGTGTTGTCATTGACATATTGAATCAACTTGTGGTTCAATTTGAACATTTTCTATGTTAAAGGCAATAAATGGATATGGCTTTAATAATTTTTGAGACTAGTAAATTTTGAGAGTAGTAAAACATGGAGTTTTTCCTCCGTTTAACTCATAGTACACTAATGACATGTTTTCCTTCTATCTCAACTGATCAAATGTTATTTTTGTTCAATTTGCAATTATCAAAGTTTACAACAGTGCTTCTCAAACTTTAGTAGATCATTGAGCCACCTGGAAATCTTGATAAAATGCATATTCTGATTCTGTAGGGCCGGATGGGCCTGAAATTCTGCATTTATAACCAACTCCAGGATGCTGATGCTGCTGGTCTTCAGGCCACAGTTTGAGTAGCAAATGTTTACAGCACTTCTGTTATTTCAATGCACATTTAATACAATCTGCTGTGGATTTTGGGTTCTAATGCAATAATAATTATATTGCTAGCATAAATAATTTAATATACGTGAATAGTTAAAAAAAATTTTCCTTTCTACTAACCCTTTGGTGGCAGAAGTAGAACAAGACCTAGGCAAGTCATATGGTAGACAAGGTCTGCTCCCCTTCTTTCTCTTTTTTTCTCCAAACCTAGAAGTTGTTTTAATTTGGTTAAGAATATAATATATATTTTTATTTTTAATTGTGGGAAAATACACATAAAATTTACCATCTTAACCATTTTCAAGTGTACAGTTTAGTGGTATTAAGTACATCCACATTGTTGTACAACCACTGCCACCAGCCATCCACATAATCCTTTTCATCCTACAAAACTGAAACTCTGAACCCATTAACAATAACTCCCTCCTTTCACAGCCCTTGGCAAACACCATTCTACTTTCTGTCTCTATGAATTTGACTACTCTAAGTACCTCATATAAGGGGAATCATACAGTGTTTTGTCTTTTTTGTGACTAGCTTATTTCACTTAGTATAATGTCCTCAAGGTTCATTATGTTCTAGCGTGTGTCAGAATTTCTTTCCTTTTTCAAGCTGAAGAGTATTCCACTCTGTGTATGTGTGTGTGTACCACATTTTGTTTCTCTAGTCATCTGTCATTAGGAAGATGCTTCCAACTTTTGGCTAATGTAAATAATACTGCTATGGGCTGGGCATGGTGGCCCATGCCTCTAATCCTAGCACTTTGGGAGGCTGAGGCGGGAGGATTGCATGAGGTCAGGAGTTTGAGATCAGTCTGGGCAACATAGCGAGACCCTGTCTTTACAAAAAAATTAAAAAGTTAGCCAGGTGTGGTGGCATGCATCTGTAGTCCTAGCTACTGGGGAGGCTAAGGCAAGAGGATCACCTGAACCCAGGATTTTGAGGCTGCAATGAGCTATGATTGTGCCACTGAACTCCAGCGGCCTTGTCTCTAAAAAAATAGTAATAATGATAAAAATATTACTACTATGGACATGGGTGTGCAAATATTTCTTTGAAACTTTGCTTTCAACTCGTTTAGATATATGTGCCTCTTCATCCAATCCTCTCTTCCTGATTTCACTCTCTTCCTGTCTTTAGAAACTGAGTTTTCTAGGCATGTGTTCTTCCCATACTATCCTTTCTCCCCCAGTGTGTGGACCATTTCCACTCAACACTACTGTTTCCCAGAAAGACTCCAATATCAGTAGTGCCACTTTTAATATGAGTTTAAGTGAGTGTGTTATCGGATATATGGACTTATGAGCTTAATTCCAATTGCGTAATAAAAGACTGTAACTAATATTAAGAAACTTTTTAGAATTCCTTTTGCAAACTTTCCAAAGTGCTAAAGAGCAAAGAAATGGCTGAAGGTCAAGAAGAAATAAGGAGAGTCCACAATTCCCTGTAGAATAGTAAAGACATGACTTAGTGTCAAGGTTCAGTTTCCAATTGGGTCTAGAATTCTTACTGGCCCTGATTTAATTAATTTATTCTAGGTCTATAAACTTAGGCTTATCCCCATAGCTAGGGTCTAGTTTGTAAGGCTTATAGTTCTTGAAATGGCTAGACCCTACATTTATAAACTTGGGCCTGTGGCATCCACTTATATTTATTTTGATGATTATACCAAGCTTTTATTATGCTTCACCACCTTAGTTCTTTTTGTTTCTTTTGTCATGTCCAAATACATTTAGACCATGCTGGACACAGATATCTGCAAATAGGTTGGCATCTGGTGTAATGGTAAATGTACAATAATCATAATTAACACGTATTTAGAGCCTGCCAATTTGCAGAGCACATTCACATTTATTATCTCTTATATTCCTCACATAAATTCTATAGAAATTTGGTAAGTGGCCATATCAAGAGTTGAATCGACATCTCTGTCTGTGTACACAAATTTGAGGATTTTTCCAATATACAACATGACTTTATATAGCATAATCTATTTCTAAACTTTTGTATATAAATATTAAGTGCCTCTAATGCTTATATGTAACATATATGACACATTATGCATGTATATTTTTACCTGCATGACTACATATATCTCTGTGTAGAAACATCTGCATACTCATTCTACCTTCATTAAGTTACACACACACACACACCCCAGTCTCATGGAGTTGTGAGACCAATTGACACAAGGAATGAGAACAAGAACCTGCTGGGGAAGCACAGGGACTGATGGCTTCAGCTGTCACACCTTTTGATCCAGTGTGGCATTCGTGCCAAGGCCACACTTTCCCTCGGCTGCTTCCCAAATATGACTGCGTACAGCAGGGTTGCTGGAAAGGAACCTTTTTTGCCCTGTCATGGGACTCCTCTAACAGACATCCTTAGCTGGGGAACTCCTCATTCAAGTATGTTGTTACATATGTTTCATGAGCCTAAAAACTAGCATCTCCATTCCATGCCTGGAGTTCTGAACCAATCAAGAAATAAGACAAAAGAGTTGGCATTTGGTCTTGAAATCCTGGCCTCAAGTGATCCTCCTACCTCTACCTCCCAAAGTGCTGGAATTTCAGGCATGAGCCAATGTGCCTGGGCCTAGGAGTTGGCATTTGGAGATTAGAATATTCTTACCTACCTTTATTACTGATTACAATTACATTGGAGAATGTGAATTATATCCAGGAGCAAGGGGGCTTCATAATACTCAACTCTAGAATTACAGACTACCCACCTGAAAACAGTCAGCAGTGGCCCTCCCCTCCTCCCCTGCGTGTGGGGAGTGACTGAGAGTCTATAATCTCTGCATGCAGGTTGGCTCGTGAAAGGAAGGGAAGAGGAATTAGAAAAGCTACCCATGCCCAAACTTACCAATTGGGTAAGTTACTCTCCTTTCATCTTTTGATTTAACATAATTTTGTTATTATTTTCTTTGTTTTGAATGGAGAGCAATCCAAAAAGACCACATACACTTGGATTTGATGTCTACAAAGTTTAAGTCATTGCTGAAGATACAAGTTGGGGGACAAGGAATGGTGTAATTACTTTATATGTGCTAACCAGACAAAAGACTATGTGCATTTTTGTTTTAGAACAAAAAGAGAACTGGAGAAATAACTTCATTTATACCAGATGGAACTAGCACATTCAGTGTAGCATGCTGGCAAGCAGTGAAGTATCATTTTACTGATGAGTACATCATTTGATGTTATTAGGGGTATTCTGCTTCTATTAGTCACAAATTGTTTTCATGGAATGTCATCATAAAAGGTTATCATAGGAAGGTACCTGAGATGTTGTGAAGCTTTGAAGCCAAACTAACATCATTTCTGCTTTTGATACTTACTATGGAGGTATCAGGGGAATGCCATAGCCAAGTTATGTCTCAATTTAGCAAAGCATTTAATAAAGTCTTTCATGATAGGAAATTTTAGGATAGATAACAGTGAAGTTAGAAGGTTTGTAGCTGTTTGAACAGCTACCTTCAAAAGACATGAGTAATAAATCAATGTCAATTTTGAGGAAAGTAGTCTCATGAGTCCTCTTGTTTTGGACCACATCCTGGCTGGCAAATGAAAACATAAAATATATGCTTACCAAATCTGTAGATGACATTAAGTTGGGAGATCTGGCCACCATTGTTGGTGGTAGAATTGGGTTAGACTAGGACAATAGCTCAAAGGAGAAATTCGATATTTGGATTTTAAGAACAATCATCACCTGATTATGAAACTATATGTTGAGGGAGAGTTAACTTGATGTGTGAAGACCATTTATGTAAAAATGGTCTGAGAGTCACAGGAGACTGTAAAGCTTAAAAGTAACCAATAACCAGGGATGAACCATGACTATATGAGATTGTTAATACAAACTTGGATTCTATAAATAGTGCCTCCAGATCAAGGGAAATGCTAATTACGGTGCATTTCCTTCCTCCTCCCCAGCCAGCTCAAATCTGGGAATTTGTGCCCAGTGCTGAGCATTTCATTTTTAATGGGGACATTGATGGACTTGGTGATGAGGATGGTGAAAGGAGTGGCAAGTCTTGTCTAACTATAGACAGTTAAGGGCATTGGGGATGTGGCCTGGAGAAGAGATATCTTTAAGGGATAGGGCTTAATTTGTGTCTTCACATATTTGAAATGTTGTCATTTTGAAGAGGGAATTAAGGTCCCTTGGGAGTTTCTAGAAGAAACAATCAAGGCTAAGTAGAGGATGTTGCAGGGGGTCAGATACAGCTCAATAAAAAGAAAACCATCTTTCAGTTTGGCTTATCCATAAATGGACTGGTTTGCCTTGTGGAAGGATGCATTTGGAGGTCTTCATGTGGGACAAGGAAAGAAATCTTGCATTGGGCATGAGATTGAATTAACATGCAGAGACTACTTCATTTATCTTCATATCCCAGGTCCTATCACACAACTGATGTCAAGAGATGTTTGCTGAATGAGGAGAATCTTCTTCAACTCTGATAATTTCTGATTTTATGACAAATTACCTGTGTGAAGGATTAGATAAAATATTTTTCCTCCCAGACAGACTCTTTAGAAAATCACACCACCAACTAGTTTTTTTTAGGTTTACTTAAAAAACTATATATATTTAAGATATACAGCATGATGTTTTGATATACATAGTGAAATGGTTACTACTGTTAAGAAAATTAACATAACCATTTTATCATATAGATCTTACTTATATGTGGAATCTTAAAAAAAAAAGCTAATACATAGAAACAGAGAGTGGAATGGTGGTTTCTACAGCAGAGAGTGGGGAGATGGGGAAATGTAGATCAAAAGGTACAAAGTTGAAGTTAAGTAGGATGAACAAATCCAGAGATCTAATGTGTAGCATGAGGACTATAGTTAATAATATTGAATTGTATACTGGAAATTTGCTAAGACAGTAGATTTTAGGTGCTCTTACCACAAAGTTTATTCTTTTAATTTAAAAGATGACAGAGGCCGGGCGCGGTGGCTCACGCCTGTAATCCTAGCACTCTGGGAGGCCGAGGCGGGTGAATCGCTCAAGGTCAGGAGTTCGAGACCAGCCTGAGCAATGAACGAGACCCCGTCTCTACTGAAAAATAGAAAGAAATTAGCGGGCCAACTAAAATATATATAGAAAAAATTAGCCGGGCATGGTGGCGCATGCCTGTAGTCCCAGCTACTTGGGAGGCTGAGGCAGTAGGATCGCTTAAGCCCAGGAGTTTGAGGTTGCTGTGAGCTAGGCTGACGCCACGGCACTCACTCTAGCCCGGGC